>CM077092.1:15590181-16267947 GCA_039513925.1 Platanthera zijinensis
TTAGCTGAATGGCCCGGTGGTAGCACCCGGGAGAGAAAAAAGTTTCTAAGTCTTCTCGCTCTGGGGTTAGGTCTCGTCACTCCCTGCCAGGCTCCCACTAGTGGCACGGCCGAGTCTCGATGGACATCGCTATGACCCTGGGGCTGAGCCCGGAGGATGTTCAACACCCGCCCTCAGGCTCTCACCTAGCTGACTGGCCCGGTGGTAGCACCCGGGAGAGGCAAAAGTTTCTAAGTCTTCTCGCTCTGGGGTTAGGTCTCGTCACTCCCCTGCCAGGCTCCCACCTAGCTGGCACGGCCGAGTCTCGATGGACATCGCTATGACCCTGGGGCTGAGCCGGAGGATGTTCAACACCCGCCCTCAGGCTCTCACCTAGCTGACTGGCCCGGTGGTAGCACCCGGGAGAGGCAAAAGTTTCTAAGTCTTCTCGCTCGGGTTAGGGCTCGTCACTTTCCCCAGCTCCCACCCCCAGGGGGGGGGGGGGGTGGGGGGGGATTGGGGGGCTTCCCCCAAAACTAAGGCTGGGGGGTAGCAACGGAGGGGCGGCTCGGGCAGTTTTCTCGATGGACCATCGCTTAAGATTCACTGGGGCTGAGCACGGGAGAATGTTCAACACCCGCCCCTCAGTCTGGGGGCTGGTTGGGGCTCTCTCTTGAAGGGGAGCCGGGAACTGCCCCCCACCCCGGTGGTAGCACCCGGTGGGGGAGAGGCAAAAGTTTCTAAGTCTTCTCGCTCTGGGGTTAGGTCTCGTCACTCCCCTGCCAAGCTCCCACCTAGCTGGCACGGCCGAGTCTCGATGGACATCGCTATGACCCTGGGGCTGAGCCCGGAGGATGTTCAACACCCGCCCTCAGGCTCTCACCTAGCTGACTGGCCCGGTGGTAGCACCGGGAGAGGCAAAAGTTTCTAAGTCTTCTCGCTCTGGGGTTAGGTCTCGTCACTCCCTGCCAGGCTCCCACCTAGCTAGCACGGCCGAGTCTCGATGGACATCGCTATGACCCTGGGGCTGAGCCCGGAGGATGTTCAACACCCGCCCTCAGGCTCTCACCTAGCTGACTGGCCCGGTGGTAGCACCCGGGAGAGGCAAAAGTTTCTAAGTCTTCTCGCTCTGGGGTTAGGTCTCGTCACTCCCCTGCCAGGCTCCCACCTAGCTGGCACGGCCGAGTCTCGATGGACATCGCTATGACCCTGGGGCTGAGCCCGGAGGATGTTCAACACCCGCCCTCAGGCTCTCACCTAGCTGACTGGCCCGGTGGTAGCACCGGGAGAGGCAAAAGTTTCTAAGTCTTCTCGCTCTGGGGTTAGGGCTCGTCACTCCCCTGCCAGGCTCCCACCTAGCTGGCACGGCCGAGTCTCGATGGACATCGCTATGACTCTGGGGCTGAGCCCGGAGGATGTTTAACACCCGCCCTCAGGCTCTCACCTAGCTGACTGGCCCGGTGGTAGCACCGGGAGAGGCAAAAGTTTCTAAGTCTTCTCGCTCTAGGGTTAGGTCTCGTCACTCCCCTGCCAGGCTCCCACCTAGCTGGCATGGCCAAGTCTCGATGGACATCGCTATGACCCTGAGGCTGAGCCCGGAGGATGTTCAACAACGCCCTCAGGCTCTCACCTAGCTGACTGCCCCGGTGGTAGCACCCGGGAGAGGCAAAAGTTTCTAAGTCTTCTCGCTCTGGGGTTAGGTCTCGTCACTCCCCTGCCAGACTCCCACCTAGCTGGCACGGCCGAGTCTCGATGGACATCACTATGACCTTGGGGCTGAGCCCGGAGGATGTTCAATACCCGCCCTCAGGCTCTCACCTAGCTGACTGGCCCGGTGGTAGCACCCGGGAGAGGCAAAAGTTTCTAAGTCTTCTCGCTCTGGGGTTAGGTCTCGTCACTCCCCTGCCAGGCTCCCACCTAGCTGGCACGGCCGAGTCTCGATGGACATCGCTATGACCCTGGGGCTGAGCCCGGAGGATGTTCAACACCCGCCCTCAGGCTCTCACCTAGCTGACTGGCCCGGTGGTAGCACCCGGAAGAGGCAAAAGTTTCTAAGTCTTCTCGCTCTGGGGGTTAGGTCTCGTCACTCCCCTGCCAGGCTCCCACCTAGCTGGCACGGCCGAGTCTCGATGGACATCGCTATGACCCTGGGGCTGAGCCCGGAGGATGTTCAACACCCGCCCTCAGGCTCTCACCTAGCTGACTGGCCCGGTGGTAGCACCCGGGAGAGGCAAAAGTTTCTAAGTCTTCTCGCTCTGGGGTTAGGTCTCGTCACTCCCTGCCAGGCTCCCACCTAGCTGGCACGGCCGAGTCTCGATGGACATCGTTATGACCCTGGGGCTGAGCCCGGAGGATGTTCAACAACCCGCCCTCAGGCTCACCCAGCTGATTGGCCCAGTGGTAGCACCCAGGGAGAGGCAAAAGTTTCTAAGTCTTCTCGCTCTAGGGTTAGGTCTCGTCACTTCCCTGCCTGGCTCCCACCCAGCTGGCACGGCCGAGTTTCGAGAGAAATCGCTATGACCCTGGAGCTGAGACTGGGAGTTGGCCCGAGAAAAAGCACCAGGGTGCAAGCTCGCCAGTCAAGACGGCGAGCTCGGAATACCCTGCCCCCCTCCAGCTCGCTACTAAGGAAGCCCTGGTCCCGTCCCAGACTCAGGGGGAGGAAACAGCTCTCTCCAGCGAGCCTAGTCTCGCTCCAGTTAACTCGGCAGAAGACACGCCCTGGTGTCTAAGGCAGATGCCGGCAGAACCTCGACCCAAACATACTTTCACTTGTCTGAGTTGTCGAAAAACGGAAGCGAGACACGGCGGGGGCAAGGTGTGGCGCAAGTAGGGTATGGCGCGAGCACGTGTCCTAGGGATTCGCCGCAAGAACCGATAACATCGGCGAGTCTAGCCATGGCTGGCGCCTATGATCTCACCGCGGGGGTGGTCCTAACTCAAAACATTCTACGGGCGAGGTCGGGACATCAAGCGCGCGGGTATAATGTCGCAAGAAGATAGAGAAATTATGAAAAATGTTGTCTTTGATTCATCATTACAAGTATGCAAGGAAAGGCCGCCTCGACAGGGTACAAAGGAAAAAAGAAAGCAAAAGTTAGCTCTCGTCCCCCCCCCTTGAATGACGGTCCTCCTCGCCGCCAGGCCGAACGCCCTTCTCTCCCACCCCCACGAAGAGCGAGTCGAAGCTATCCTCCTTCTCGCTGAGCGGGGCTGGGTGGGAACAGGGTTGGCAGGAGCTCCCGGACGGTGACCCCCTCGCAGCCTTCCGCCAAAATCCCCGTCCCCCTCATGGCCTTCAGGAGGCACTCGACAGCCTCGATAGAGTTGACTCGCAGCCGCTCCGCGACATCAGACTCGCCAAACACCCGAGGCCTCTGGTAGGGGAAGGCTGGCTCGCTGACGCCCGGAGGAAGGAGAGCGTCGGCCTGGCGGAGAACCTCACCCAGGAGCCCCTTGTTCTTTTCCTTCAACTCCTCCACCTCCACCCAGCTGGGCGGCAACAGCCTCTTGCTCGCGAGAATACGTCTTTTGCTTGGCGAGCTGGATTTCCGCTCGGCAAGCTGAGCTTGCAGCTGAGCCACCTCGCCTCGCAGCGCGTCGGCGGCTTCGGCATCTATAGGATTAAAATTCAGAACAAGCACAAGAATAATCCTAAGTAAGGTAAATAGAGATATCCAGTGATTACCAAGCCGCCGCAGATTCATTCGAGTTCAGAGTAAAGCGTCGGCAAGGCCGAACCACCTTTCCGCGTCGGCCGCCTCTCCCTTCGCCAGGTCGGCGCTCCTGCTCGGCAGTCAGCAGGGCATTGCTGAGATGGAAGCCGCGGCGGACCATCATGTGGTGGAGCTCGAAGGCCCGCAGGTGGGCTTGTAACCCCTCATGGCCGAGCTGTCTGGGGGTGAGTTTCTTGTACGATTCGGCGCTGTTGCGGCTGTAGAGGCCGAAGCCGAAGGCAAAGGCATGGGCGGTAGGAGGCCGACGAGCTCCCCAGGAGGGGGCGCGAGTAGAGAAACAGAAACTCGGTGAGCCCCCTCGTCCCACTTCAAAATGGGCTCGCCGGCCGCATCTTTGCTTTTACACCCCTTGACGAAGTGGGGGGTGATCCTTCGCAGGCCGGGCTCGCAGAGGGTGTCTTCTCCGGTAGAATCAGAGGACGACCCGCTCTTTTCTTCCCCTTTCGGGGGGAGGAGGCTTCTTTAAACGGACTCAAAGGCGGCTCGTCGGACAGAGCCTCCGGCGAGCTCATAAATTTGGTAGGCGACGGAGGAAGGTGCAGCCGTCCACGCGAGACCACCTTCGCCTTCTTCTTCTTGGGGACCGAAGGATCGGGGCGCGAGCTTGACCCCCCGGGCTCCAAGCGCTTCTTGCCGAGGAGTTGGCCTCGCGCTTGTTCCTCGCGAAAAGCCGCTGCCGCCGCCCAGGCCAGCTCCAGGGGATCTGAGAATATCCCCGAGTCGGCGAACGGCGGGTGCTCCGGCAGAACCGTTCCCCTGCAAAGAGAGACTTGATCAAAAAAATAGAGATTCACCTTGACAGAGTTCGCGAAAAGGCAGGGCGAGATATACCTTCACCAGGGAGAACGGGTTGAAGCGAATCAAGGCCGCGGCGGAGGAAGGCGACCTCGAAGTCCTTGTGGAGGAAAAACTTGTGGAGGTCGGCGTCGCTACCAGACAGGAAGGAGGACGGTATATGTCCTCGCTTTTCTTGCAGGGGACGAAAGGGGATGTTGCCGAGCTCGCCCTTAATAAAGACAAGCCGGGTCATCCAGTTATGGTTCTTGTTCGCGAGCTCGCGAACCTTGATGAGGGACCCGCCAAAGTAGGCGACTCCATCGGGGGTAGCCTTGTAGGAGAACAACTTACGGAACACATAAGGTTGAACTCAATCCGCTCTCGGCGGAGGAAGCAGGCGAACGCCACCATCATAGCAATGGCGTTGGAATTCAGCTGCGCGGGCACCGCACCGTAGTACTTCAGGATCTGGCGGATCTCTGGCCAGAGGGGGAGGCGCAGCCCCACCTCGAAGTGCGAGATGGGGAAGGCGAGCTCACCCTCCGGGAAGGAATTGATGGCTTCACGCTCGGCGGGCCTGCGAGCCTGGAAGCCGGGGGGGACGAATGCAGCCGCGAATTCGACGAGTTCCTCCTCGGTAATATGCCCCTCGAAGAAGCAATGGTCGATGAAGTGCTGGGCGCACTTAGACCGGCCATCCGCGTCAGGGTTTGTCTTAACCATAGTCGCAAAGGAAATGAAAATCGCGAGCTCGGGATGACAGAGAGGAAACAGGGATTCGAAAGCAATAAAAGCGTGCCCTGGGGGTAGGTGAGAAGGCCTATTTATAGAAGAAGATAAAGAAGGGCGAGGGGGAAGGCGAGTCGACCGATCGGCCCGGTCTCGCCACGCCACCTCGCCACCCTCTACTCGCAAATCCTGCGAGCTGGCCAGACCCCAGAAGAAGGAATTCGAAAAGACTTACCAGGATATTGAAAACGCATCTACATATATAAAGTTGCAGAAAAGTTGTTCGAGTTATTACAAGCAGATCATTCAGAGCAAATAAAAATAAGGGCGCGAGGACCATGCGAGGGCGAGGGCGAGTACCGGTCGACTGACAGAGGAGCCGTTTCATTCTCCCCGGTCTCGCCGGCCCGCCGTCGTAGGTCGCCGCGCGTAAAGTTCACGAAGTCGCCCCATGTTCCTATTTACCACCCGCAGGTTCTCGTCAATCTCATCCATCAGCACCAAGGAAGACGCCTCCTCGAACGCCAAGCTGACCCCAGCACCGTCCGCAAGACGCGAGCACTCCCACTGCAGCCTGTTGTTGTCCTTCCGCAGGTCGTGGAGCTCGCGCACCAGCTTCTTGAGAACCTTCCGCTCCTGTTTTGCACGTTCAGGACTACCCAGTTCGGAGTCCAGGAAGGCGTCTAGGGCGCTTGGAGAAGGGAGGGGCGAGTAAGGAGGTCGATCCACGGACTCGCCGTCCTCCGTCCGGCCGAGAAGTTCTGAATGAAGAACTGAAAGACGATCAGCAAAGCGAATACCCCCGGAACAGAAGAGTAAAGTTGAAAACTTACCGCGCGAGCCTGGCTCCTCTGGGTTGGCGCGAGGAGAGAAGTGGCGCAGGTCCTTGCCACGCCCCTGCAGGAGTTCCTGAGGGGCAAGTTGGTAGCCGGGGACAGGGATAAGCCCGGCGCCTCTCCCCACGACTATGGACCCAGGGGAGGGTTGCCGAGAAGGAAGACGACTCGGCGACGCCAGTCTCTGCGAGCCCGGCTCCTTGACCTCGGGATCCCGCTTTGGCGAGCTGTCAGGAATACTTTTGGCCCGCGGGGTGGATGCCTCGCCGCTATTCTCCTGGTCGGAAGATAGCTCCATGAGATTTTTAGTGGAAGAACCAAGAACCGGCTGGTTGGAGGAGCCGGCCCCGTTCCCCAAAGCAGCAGTAAAGTCGGCCAGAATGGGTTCGGCCCCCGGTGGAAAGGGTTTCGCCCGCTTGGCCAAGCCGAAATCAGCAAAACGGCGAGCAGGGGCCTCTAGGTTGGTCAGTCCCGCGGCCTGAGCAGCGATCTCCTCGCGGGAACGTGCGAGCCGCTCTAGGACTTCCTTGGGGAGCGGCATCTTGATAGAATTTGGGGAAGGGCAAAGGTCAGTCAGATGCGCAGGGGTACATATATATAGCTACCTGTGGGGCCTACCAGAAGATTCCTTTTTGCCCCTGTCGCACTCGCAGGATTCTATGGGGTTGGATGTTTCTTTCCGAGCTTGTCCCAACCTCGCAAAGAGCGGGGATTATGTACAACCCCGTATCCAGCGAGTGGTCGACAGGAGTTAAACCGGCCGGCTCAGACCGCAGTATGAACCCAGCATGCCGAGACCGAGCTCGGCGATAGTCGAGTCGAGCTCGACGATCTCCACGCCGAGCTCAGTTTCAGTTGGAGCTCGGCGATCGTCGTGCCGAGCCCCGCTTCCGGTTGGAACTCGGCGATAGTCGAGCCGAGCTCGGCGATAGTCGAGCACAACCTGCTGAGTACGTGCTCGCCTAGGCCCAAGGCGAGGCGAGTCAGGCCCCTGCCGAGAGGATGCTACCTCAGGTCCAGCTCGCATCTTGGCCATGACATCTTTTTACCATGTTGCCCCCTTTGGTCTGCCTATAGTCCTCGAGAACGGTGAAGGTTGTATATTGGCAGGCCATCTTTTCCTATAAATAGGACCCAAGGGGTACCTCAGAAGACAGGCTTGTACAACCCCGTATTCGCAGAGTAGGGTCCTTTTGGCAGGCGCAGAGCCAGTTTTAATTTTTTAAGCTTTTTAGAGATTTTGGACTCTTGGTGGCCAATTTTGGCTTGGACTTGGAAATATACTAGTAGGGGGATGAAATATTTTTCTCCCCCCCGGCCCCCTCGGGGGGTCACTAGCCCGCCGAGCTCCCCTGTCCGCCGAGCTCCCTAGTCCGCCGAGCTCCCCTGTCCGCCGAGCTCCCCAGGCCGCCGAGCTCCCCAGACCGCCGAGCTCCCCGGGCCGCCGAGCTCCCCAGGCCGCCGAGCTCCCCAGGCCGCCGAGCTCCCCAGGCCGCCGAGCTCCCCAGGCCGCCGAGCTCCCCAGGCCGCCGAGCTCCCCAGGCCGCCGAGCTCCCCAGGCCGCCGAGCTCCCCAGGCCGCCGAGCTCCCCAGTCCGCCGAGCTCCCCAGGCCGCCGAGCTCCCCAGGCCGCCGAGCTCCCCAAGCCGCCGAGCTCCCCAGTCCGCCGAGCTCAAGGCCAATTGGTCATATGGGCATTTCGGTCATTTTATCCCCAGGACTTGGAAAAACTATAAATAGACGCCCTTGGGTACCTTTGGAGAGGCATTGGCTTTTGGCTTCCTCCTCCCTAGCTTTCCTCTTGGTAGAGTTGAGAGAACTCTCCAAGGTACCCAGCTCTCATTGGTAAGGGAGGGGAAGTGTTCTTGTGACCTTCCGGGTGTGTGGTGGGACCTCCGCGCTAGAGCCGAGGGTCTGTTCCTAGTTCTCAAGTCTTTGGCCCGTGACATTCTTCCAAGTGTAGTAGGTGTGAGGTCACCCCTTCCCCAAGGGTCGAACTCCACAGAGACCAAGTTTTTGGTTTCAACATTTTGGTGCGCTGAGCGTGGAGAGTGACCAACACAGAAGATCTCGGGAGAGTGTTATGGCTGGAGATCAGGGAGGTAGTGATGACCTCGGCGGTCTCCCTAACCCAGGACCCTTCGTAGGAAGGGATGAGTTCATGGCTTCCATCTCTGGCATCATGGAGATGTTGCGAAGCATTGCTCCTCGGGCTGGCAGCTCAGCTCCCACCCCCCAGGGACCGGCTCCCGGGGATCTCAGTGAGCTGCCTCCCAGAGATCTAAGCGAGATCACCCCAGCAGGGGGAGAAGGAAGTGCCCCAGGGAGGCGACCTGGGAAGGAGAGGATGGGAGAGGGGGTCGAGCGAGACCTCCCCGGCCGGGAGCTGTTCCCCAGCCCGTCGAGTGCTCGCCCCCCAGGCGAGCAGGTCGCGCGAGTGGAGGTGGCGAGAGCTCCCCTTAGGGGTTCACCCTTTAGTGAGTTGATCATCTCAGCTCCCGTTCCCGAGGGGTTCAGAGAGCCAGACATGGCTTACTATACCGGGAAGGATGACCCCGTCCAGCACCTGCAGTGGTACGAGGATGCCGTCTCCATCAGGCCAATGACGGACACCTTCAAGTGCTGTCTATTTGCGATCACCTTGAAAGAGAAGGCGAGGGACTGGTTCCATCAACTCCCTCCGAGGTCCATCACCGGGTTCGAAGACTTGAGCCGGAGCTTTCAGCTTCGCTTCTCCACCTCCAAGAAGAGGAAGAAGGGTCCTGAGTCACTCTTCCTATTAAAGCAAAGGGCTGAGGAGTCGCTGGCCCACTACGTTGACAGGTTCCAGGAGGAGGTCCTTGACATCCAAGAAGTGCCAGGGTATGCTCTCCAGATGGCCTTCACTGTTGGACTGAAGGAGGGCTTCTTCAAGATGAGCTTGACCCGGAAGACCCCCCTTTCCTTCGAGGAGCTGATGGAAAGGGCGGCAGAGGAGATAGCCATGGAGGCAGCCAACCCGGCCTTCGTGAAGAAGTTGGCAAAGTTGACAGAGGTGGAGTCAAAAGAGCAAGGTGGCTCAAGGCATCAAGAAGGAAGAAGGAGAGAGGAGCCGAGAACTCAGGGGTTCCAAGGACGGGAGGGTCCGGAGCTAGGTTGGAGGCACCAGGGAGGACCTGCCCAGGGTCCAGGAAGAGCTCTCATCCAGGGTGGGGGGGACTTTCAAGGAGGCCAAGGAAGATACAACTTCCAAAGGCAAGCCCCTAGACAGCTCCTACCCCCACCACAGCAAGCGATGACGATCGGTCGAAGAGAGAGGAGGAACCGCACGGGAAGAGGAAGAGTAAGAGTAGAGTTACCCTACTGTGAGTTTCACCAGGAGGAGGGCCATGCAACAACTACTTGCCCCGAGTTCCAGGAATTGAGAAGGACAAGAGCTCTGGCACCACAACCTCAAAAACCGCAAGATCCGGTACGGATTGAAGAAGTCCAGCCCGAGACAGCAAGGGAGAGGTGTGAGGATCGGGTCGACGTGGGAACACGAGGGAAGATATGAGCGACTCACGGTGAAGTGGAGATCGTTCCGGGTCCTCTGAAGAAGCCTCGCCCCAGTAGAGTCATGTACTTTTCTTATGATGTAATGAGTCCATCCCCCGACCGGTAGAGTCGGGGGGGTCATGTAACCCATCACTTTTTTCCCCTTTTGAGGATGTTGAATTTTGGCAGAGTTCAGGTAACATGCCCCGTCCCCAAGTCCCTTAGCTCTGAGATGATTCCGCTGTCAGGCTCTCACTAGCTGGTGGGTTCAGGTAATCTCTCGTGGGAGCTAAGTCCTTTTGCTCCGAGATGATTCCGCTGCCAGGCTCTCACTAGCTGGTGGGTTCAGGTTGATCTCTCATGGGAGCCAAGACCCTTAGCTCCGAGATGATTCCGCTGTCAGGCTCTCACTAGCTGGTGGGTTCAGGTTGATCTCTCGTGGGAGCTAAGTCCTTTTGCTCCGAGATGATTCCGCTGTCAGGCTCTCACTAGCTGGTGGGTTCAGGTTGATCTCTCGTGGAAGCTAAGTCCTTTTGCTCCGAGATGATTCCGCTGCCAGGCTCTCACTAGCTGGTGGGTTCAGGTTGATCTCTCGTGGGAGCCAAGACCCTTAGCTCCGAGATGATTCCGCTGTCAGGCTCTCACTAGCTGGTGGGTTCAGGTTGATCTCTCGTGGGAGCTAAGTCCTTTTGCTCCGAGATGATTCCGCTGCCAGGCTCTCACTAGCTGGTGGGTTCAGGTTGATCTCTCGTGGGAGCCAAGACCCTTAGCTCTGAGATGATTCCGCTGTCAGGCTCTCACTAGTTGGTGGGTTCAGGTTGATCTCTCGTGGGAGCTAAGTCCTTTTGCTCCGAGATGATTCCGCTTCCAGGCTCTCACTAGCTGGTGGGTTTAGGTTGATCTCTCGTGGGAGCTAAGTCCTTTTGCTCCGAGATGATTCCGCTGTCAGGCTCTCACTAGCTGGTGGGTTCAGGTTGATCTCTCGTGGGAGCCAAGACCCTTAGCTCCGAGATGATTCCGCTGCAAGGCTCTCACTAGCTGGTGGGTTCAGGTTGATCTCTCGTGGGAGCTAAGTCCTTTTGCTCCGAGATTATTCCACTGCCAGGCTCTCACTAGCTGGTGGGTTCAGGTTGATCTCTCGTGGGAGCTAAGTCCTTTTGCTCCGAGATGATTCCGCTGTCAGGCTCTCACTAGCTGGTGGGTTCAGGTTGATCTCTCGTGGGAGCCAAGACCCTTAGCTCCGAGATGATTCCGCTGCCAGGCTCTCACTAGCTGGTGGGTTCAGGTTGATCTCTCGTGGGAGCTAAGTCCTTTTGTTCCGAGATGATTCCGCTGCCAAGCACTCACTAGCTGGTGGGTTCAGGTTGATCTCTCGTGGGAGCTAAGTCCTTTTGCTCTGAGATGATTCCGCTGCCAAGCTCTCACTAGCTGGTGGGTTCAGGTTGATCTCTCGTGGGAGCCAAGACCCTTAGCTCCGAGATGATTCCGCTGACCAGGCTCTCACTAGCTGGCAGGGCAGGTTGATCTCTCGTGGAGGCTAAGTATTTTAGCTCCGGGGTGATTCCGTTGACCAGGCTCTCACTAGCTGGCAGGGCAGGTTGATCTCTCGTGGACGCTAAGTCTTTTAGCTCCGGGATGATTCCGCTGACCAGGCTCTCACTAGCTAGCAGGGCAGGTTGATCTCTCGTGGAGGCTAGGTATTTTAGCTCCGGGATGATTCCGCTGACCAGACTCTCACTAGCTGGCAGGGCAGGTTGATCTCTCATGGAGGCTAAGTCTTTTAGCTCCGGGATGATTCCGCTGACCAGGCTCTCACTAGCTAGCAGGGCAAGGTTGATCTCTCGTGGAGGCCCAGTATTTTAGCTCCGGGGTGATTCCGCTGACCACGCTCTCACTAGCTGGCAGGGCAGGTTGATCTCTCATGGAGGCTAAGTCTTTTAGCTCCGGGATGATTCCGCTGACCAGGCTCTCACTAGCTGGCAGGGCAGGTTGATCTCTCGTGGACGCTAAGTCTTTTAGCTCCGGGATGATTCCGCTGACCAGGCTCTCACTAGCTGGCAGGGCAGGTTGATCTCTCGTGGAGGCTAAGTATTTTAGCTCCGGGATGATTCCGCTGACCAGGCTCTCACTAGCTGGCAGGGCAGGTTGATCTCTCATGGAGGCTAAGTCTTTTAGCTCCGGGATGATTCCGCTGACCAGGCTCTCACTAGCTGGCATGACAGGTTGACCCCTCGGGAGGCTAAGTGTTTTCACCCCGAGGCTGTCTCGTCACCCAGGCTCCCATTAACTGGCATGACAGGTTGAACCCTCGGGAGGCTAAGTGTTTTCACCCCGAGGCTGCCTCGTCACCCAGGCTCCCATTAGCTGGCATGACAGGCTGACTCAGCGAATACGTCGGGTTGGATGTTTCTTTCCGAGCTTGTGCCAACCTCGAAAAGAGCGGGGATTATGTACAACCCCGTATTCGCAGAGTAGGGTCCTTTCGGCAGGCGCAGAGCCAGTTTTAAGTTTTTAAGCTTTTTAGAGATTTTGGACTCTTGGTGGCCAATTTTGGCTTGGACTTGGAAATATACTAGTAGGGGGATGAAATATTTTTCTCCCCCTCGGCCCCCTCGGGGGGTCACCAGCCCGCCGAGCTCCCTAGTCTGCCGAGCTCCCTAGTCCGCCGAGCTCCCCAGGCCGCCGAGCTCCCCTGTCCGCCGAGCTCCCCAGGCCGCCGAGCTCCCCAGGCCGCCGAGCTCCCCAGTCCGCCGAGCTCCCCAGACCGCCGAGCTCCCCAGGCCGCCGAGCTCCCCAGGCCGCCGAGCTCCCCAGGCCGCCGAGCTCCCCAGGCCACCGAGCTCCCCAGGCCGCCGAGCTCCCCAGTCCGCCGAGCTCCCCAGGCCGCCGAGCTCCCCAGGCCGCCGAGCTCCCCAAGCCGCCGAGCTCCCCAGTCCGCCGAGCTCAAGGCCAATTGGTCGTAGGGGCATTTCGGTCATTTTATCCCCAGGACTTGGAAAAACTATAAATAAACCCCCTTGGGTACCTTTGGAGAGGCATTGGCTTTTGGCTTCCTCCTCCCTAGCTTTCCTCTTGGTAGAGTTGAGAGAACTCTCCAAGGTACCCAGCTCTCATTGGTAAGGGAGGGGAAGTGTTCTTGTGACCTTCCGGGTGTTTGGTGGGACCTCCGCGCTAGAGCCGAGGGTCTGTTCCTAGTTCTCAAGTCTTTGGCCCGTGACATTCTTCCAAGTGTAGTAGGTGTGAGGTCACCCCTTTCCCAGGGGTCGAACTCCACAGAGACCAAGTTTTTGGTTTCAACAAGGCTTACTCATTCTCAGGTCTACTAGCGCTTTCTGAGGTACCTTAGCCCGGCACTTGGCTAAGGAGGGGAAGCACTCTAAGATCTTCCGGGTGTGTGGTGGGACCTCCACGCCGGGCCCTTGGTCTAGTCCTTGGTTCTTCTTTTTCTTGTCATTTTCTTGCAGGAGCGAAGTAGGTGCGCGACCGCCCCTTCCCCATGGGTCGAACTCCACAGGAACCGGTTTTCCGGTTTCAACAATTATAGAATCACGATGAGCCGGAAGAGTAAGAAAGTCATTTTAGTTATGGAAGATAGATTAAGGAATTAAATTCAACATTATTGTTTACCGCTACGGAAGATGAAATGCATCATATTAAATTCATACTTAATTTTGGCAACTTCCAATTAAGTCTTCATAATTCATTCAAATAAATGCCTTAATGGTGTTACAAGTGGGACTCAAACCCATCCTAATTTATTTACTAAAATTGGTCCAACCCATTATAAACCAACACCGTAAATTTATTAGTATTTTTATTGATCGAATTAATTTTGAAAAATTTTAATCGTCTTTATATTATTTGATTTGGCCGAATCAAATAATTAATTAATGATTAATATGTTTTTACATTTTTTGGATGTGATAGAGGTGATTATTACCGTGACAAGCAATGTAAAAAAGGTTGGGTTAAACAGAATTTATGAAAAACTACTAGCAAGCGTTACGGTTGTCCATTCACTTTGATTGGTAAAAAAAATCTCACTCACCTGAATGGACATTTGAAGTTAAATGTGGGACGCATATTCACACAATGATATATTTAGAAGCACATGTCACCGCGGGTAGGTTGGATTGTGTAGAGAAGAAAATTGTTCAAAACATGTATGCCTCAAATGTTGAACCACGATGCATACTATCAACCATTACAAATAGGAATCCAGATATTTTGAGGTACATTATGATTTTTTGTGGAATATGAATGACTTTTGGGTGCACTTAACAAAATTTTACGGCCTTTTGAATCATTTCTAATGCTAACATAGGTAGTTGAATGAATGCATTTGTAATGTTAACATATGTATTTGGTTATATATTCTGAATGAATGTATATTAAAAAAAATTTTAATTATGGTTTGCTAGTAACAAAAAAGTTTTCTTGCTAATAGTAATGGTTGCTTGAAGGCAAAACAGATTTGCTAATAACAACACCCTTTTTTAACTGTTCTACCCTTCAAATTGGACTTTTTAAAAGGGAGAATAGAGCTCCAAGGGTTAAGTTCAAAATGGAGCCATCGGTCCGATCTGTAACCAGAATGAAGTCAAAACGGTGCCCCAAACAACGTCACCGGTCCATTTTCCTCCGATTTTAAACCGGAATGGAGCCAAAACGGTGCCCCAAACAGAGTCGAAGCGGGATAGGTGGTCTCAAAAAAGATTAAAATTGACATTTTTGAGCAGTGACTTTGGGAATTGGAGGATTACCGATTTTTTTTTTTAGCATTGATGTTTTCTCCCCTGATAAAGATGTACCAAAAACACTCAAACAAGCAAAGCCGAAGAATTGTATGATTCCAACGGACGGTGCTCTTTTTATAAAATTTGTTTATCTGGGGATGAAAGCGGCATCATTTTGTCAGATTCGACGTTGATTGTGTAAATCAAAAAAATTGAACTGAAACGAACCTCATGTCTTTAACTATTAGAGAATAAATAATATTAGCAAAATTTATGTATCATGATTTTAGATGAATCAAGACGTCTAACTTAGGCTCCGTTTGGGGGGACTTATTTTCACCGATCAAGCGGTTATGATCTCATGAACCGGACCTTAATTAAGCGGTCGTAACCGCTTGGCCGGTGAAAATAAGTCCCCCCCGAACGAAGCCTTAGTTTAGGGTGGCACAACTAATACGAAAATAGGTTAACTAATAATTATGAATGTGTAAGTTACACCTCAACTTGATCAGTTTAGTTATTACATTATCCAAACTCCCAAGTGTTTGTAACATATATCTTTACATCAATTGTTTTTTTTTGCTTGGTTAAATAAAAAAAGAGCACGAATTATACATGATTAATATATATTATAGTGCAAAAAGCACAAACTATGTATCATATAATTAGTAAATTATTTTAAAATATATAAATCTGAGATAAATTATTTCTAAATAAGTTTATCATTTAAGACAAAATTAATAAGAATCCAAAGAGTATTTTGCATAAATTTTATTAGGAGTTAGCTATGTTGAAAGCCGAGCTATGTCGATTCAGCTTGATTTCGGTTTAGCGTGTGAAAATCAATGGCAATGTTGAAACCGAAAATTCGGTCTCTATGGAGTTCACCCTTGAGGAAGGGGTGATCGCACACTTACTTTTCTCTCGCGAGTCAAACGACCAGGGAAAAAGAACATGGGACAAGCCCAAGGGCTCGGCGTGACCCGGAAGATCATAGAGCGCTTCCCCTCCCTAGCCAAATGTCGAGCTAAGGGTATCTCAGAAAACACAAGAAGACCGGGGCACAAGAAAGGCATGCCTTCTAAGGTACCCTCTTGGGTCTATTTATAGATTTCTGAAAACGGCCTACAAATAGTCAACCTCCGCTGTTCTGAACAGCTATGTGCAGCCCAACTGGATCTGCTAACAGCGTAACTCCGCTGTTCTAACAGGCTTTAGGCAAGCCAACGAGAGTAAAATAGTAAAAACTCATCACAAGAGACTGGGCGAGTGGCCCTATGGAACCTCCACTCGTCGGCGGCGGCGAGTGCTTGATGGAGCTGGCACTCGCCGCCTCTTCCCAGCCCTGGGCGAGTGCGGGCCCGGCTTGCCCCACTCGCTCGCTGCACGCCGAACCACCCGGGGAAAGTGCGAGCCAGCCCGCTCCACTCGCCCCTCAAATGATCCACCCCACTTGGACGAGCTGGACTGCTGGACTTAGACCGATCTGGCTCATGTCGACCGCTACTCGCCAGATATGGGTTGTACAGGCAATTCGTTAGGTTTCAGTTTTGCTCAAAACCGGACTGAATTTACATGCCTACCCAAATACGTCCATTGATCGTAAATCACATTCTCCATTGTTGTTGGTCCTCGACGAACAATTGCGCACAAGCTGCCTTTACAGTGTTATTCGTTTCAACAATCGCCATTTTCAGAAGCCCAACGTCTTGAGATTCTAGATCGACAACCTTTCTTTCACCTTTCACTTTCCATCTCCATACTAAATTTCCCCTCTATTTCTCCATCACAATCTTTGAACACATCGCCAATACCCTCGCAACAACGTTCCCATTGTCCCCTCCCTCTACCTTCACTGATGTCTCACATTCCTTTTCCATCAACCATGCACATGTCCCCTGATACAGCCACTTTAGCATCATCACCCCTTCTTCTCATCCTACGCTAAGTCTCCAATTCTAAGGTTGTGTTTGGTGCAGCTTATCGCGACTTATTTGCTCCGGTGAGGTTGGACAAAAATGTCATTGTCATATTAAAATCTTATGCCTCAAACTAGTTTTTTTTAATAATGATAGTAACATTGTCATATGATGTTTTTGTCCAACCTCATCGGAGCAAATAAGTTGTGATAAGCTATGCCAAACGCAGCCTAAGTTGACGCTTTCTAACATGTCATCCTTTGCGCCACCCATAGGGAATTAGGGATGTAGTCTTTGGCTCACAAACCTGTCCTTCATCTCCTTTACTTGTGAAATTTCTTTTAAATTGTGTTTGCACATATCAAGCCTTTTTTGCATACAAATAATAAAATGGCCTATAAATAAAATTTCGTGGTTTGTTGATAACAATGATCCGTGAATAGTCAACAATGATGTGCATATAACAATTCTCTTAACAAGGCATCTAATACACTTTAACAAGAGATGTCTTCATTCAAAGCGACACCGAGTAAACCAACACAGATAGTATGCGCATTTGAGCGGCCTAGGGGTGAATGTGACAATAAACACACTGGTGAGTTTTACCTACTTTTGAAACTTTCGTGGCAATGTTTATGTCGAACAAATTCCTCTGGCGTCTGGGCACTCATGACAGCTACCGTATATGCATGATTGCAGCGGTGGTTTGCCCTAAAACAAACTACTTGGAAAACAAAGTTTGTGAACACATAAAACTGGGCTTCGTTTGGCACAGCGGTGACGGTTGTAAACGTGTGGGCTAAACCATCATTTGTTAACGAGCACCTAAAAAACTTCATCCATTTGAACATAAAAGTGGATGAAGTTTCTTAAGTGGGTGTTAACTAATGACGGTTTAACTCCCATGTTCACGGCCGCCACCTCCGTGCCAAACGGAGCCCAAATGTCACCTGCATTTTTCTCAACAGCGTTTGCTGCTCTCACAAACAGAGCTCTTGCAAAAACATAACTTAACTTGAGTATTTATAGAGAGAACATAAGACTTGCTGAGAAGAAAAAAAAACAGCTACTTTCATGTGTCATCAGAAAATAAACAGAATGCATGCAAATAGTTTCAGGCCTTCAGAAGCCTGGAAGTTGCTTTCATTATTGGATTGCATCAAGCACAGCTTGGGTCATGAAGCATTAAAACATTATATATGTATGTATATGTATGTATGTATATACACACACATATATTCATTACAAACAGAATTACATGTTCCAGGCCAGTTTATTCAGCATTCGCTCGGTCAAAACTCAATGAGTTCAGGACGAAGTAGAGCCAGCGAGAGCTCCAGACTCGGTCAGTAGGGGGACGAGTGCGCCTGTTTTGTGTTTTTCCAGGACATCTGCAGTCACGTACGCAGAATTTAAGTGAGAAAATGCCCTAGAACTAACAGAAAGGAGGCAAATTGCTGATGATTGGAGAGAATAGATGACATACTATCACAGCCACCAATGTGTTTTCCGGAGATGAACACATTAGGGACTGTACGCTGACGGGTCCATTCAAAGAGTGCGGATTGTATCTCGGATCCATCACCTTAAATTGAAAACATGAGCAATTAGATTAGTAATCTGTTTCTGTAATATATGTATGAACCACATTAAGCAGAGAATTGGTAGAACTAGATTGATGAAATTTTAGAGTATAAGAGAGTCTCAAAACAAGTAAACAAATGTTTGTAAGAGCTTTATTACAATCAGTATATGTAATTTTAGCATAACAAAGAAAGATTAAACTAGCAATATTCCACATTCTAAGTTCTTTCAAAAGAGTTTGGGTAAGTGTTGTGTGTTGACTGTTGAGCCACACGAAAGTGTTGATTTACTCTCATACTGAATAGAAGAAACATAAGCCCTTGCCATGAACTAGAGCTTTGGAGTTGCCAAAGATCAGTTCCACCTTCATCGTTGCTCTCTAACAAGGGGTATTAGAGTTTGAATGATCGGTTGCTCTCTAACAAGGGGTATTAGAGTTTGAATGATCGGTCGGAATCAAGTATGTTCATGCTGTTTGTGGCTCTCATGGGTCTTGGTTGCTTCATGAATGGTTGAACAAAAGAGTCTGCGACTCCTTGCATGGTTGAGTCTGCTCTGATTGCATGAAATTGGATGATGTTGAAAAGCTTCCATTCAAGGGAGAGAGAAGACCATCATGGAGAGCTCTCGTGTGAGTGAGAATGTTGGGGCATGCGAGAACATTCATTTAGTCTTAATATCAGATATGAATAAATGTTGTAAAAATATTGCGTCGTTGCCCTCATCATGGGGTGAGATTTGTGGGTTAAATATGGTTTTTTTTCAGCAGTGTATCTCGTTTAGCTTGTTTCCCCGTGCCACTCCCTAACACTGTTACTATAGCAGCTCAAATTTGGTGATTTTTGAATTTTATTTTTGGGTAGCAAATCTAACTCAGTGATTCTATTACATAATTTCTTCTTCTCATCTTTCCTTTGAATTATTATCTTATCTATGTTTCCTTTCCCAGGATAGTTACCCCATATCTTCCTCTAATTACATATCTCCACTAGCCTTCAAATTACTATCATTTCAAGCATTGTCCTAGGAGAAATCAGAGTACCAAAAAATTCCAACAAAGCTAAAACAGATAAAAAAATATTTAGATAAACATTATCACAAATCATAAACAGTACACAAAACAATGTATTCTTATAAAAAGATATAGACAAGTTTCAAAAACAATGCCGAGATTACCAGCTGGCTTCGCGTCTCCAACTTAATGATGTTCTAATTTGTAGTTAAAACATTTATTGGTTAAAAAAACTACATTGCAAAAAATCCAAAGGGCACTAACTCATTAGGCTTGAGCCAAAATTGCTCTACATATCAGGAAGTTTAAAAAATAATCAGCAATTTAAAAGAAATAAAGTAAAGCAGTTTTATAGAAGAAATAAAAAAGACATGCAATCAGAGAAACTCAACTCACTTTCCTTATCCAACTCAATTACTTTGTATTTGGCGCCCAACTTAGAGAACAGATCCTTCACTGTTGTGCAATATGGACAGTAAGTCTTGCTGTCACCAACAAGATACAAATAAATTAATCAACAGTAAAAAAGATTGAGATCTTTGATAGTAAACTGTTAAAGAAAAGGGTGAAGATGGCTAGAGGGAGTTGGATAAAAACTATAGAGCCATATAGGCATGTGCTAATGAGAAACTCAGATTTAGGTCAAAACGCATACACCTAAAACAGAAGCAAGATAATAGCACGATATCTCTATTACACGCTATGACATGGGTTCGGCCGATACTGACGCGGGGCGAATCTATAGGCGGAAAAATGATGACCTAACCTTGCATGTTATGCAAAGCACGACGGTTAAACCGCAGTTAGATAATGAACAATATCATCCCACGCAAATAATTCAAATGCAAGGCATAATAATTATTAGGGCAAAACAAACTCAGGCTTTCCTCCGCGTGGAGGATCAAAGCTAGAGCACGCGATGAATAAACCCTACAAATCACTAATAATCTAGGGCAAAATTCTACGATAATATTTCTCCAACCACATATAAAATGTCCAACCCAATAAATAAATGCTGAAAATGATAAACCAATACAACGAAATTTCACCAAATAGTGAGTTGACCAAAGCACTGAAGAATCCGTAGCCGGAGATGCGTGGACAACAATCCGAGGTGGAACCGGGGCGTGGAAAAACGGCGTAGGTGACTGTCCTCGGTAGTGGAGGGTGGAATCAAACCGGAAATGGATAGATCCGGCCACGTATGGATAGATCCGGGCGAGGGATGGATGGATCCAATGTTTGCTGGCGGTTCCGGGCTAAGGGATGTAGTACGGGTAGAGGGGATGACGGATCGGAGGCTGAATTTCTCAGAAGTCAAATCTGGACTGATCTGAGATTAGGAGGGAATTGGACGGTGGTTCCACGTGGGGGAAGGTTGGAGGCTAGATGTTGAAGGGCTGAGAGAGGGGAGGCTGTAGGGGGACTAGGAGGAGGCTGGCGGTGGTGGAAGGGGGTCCAGATGGGGAGGTCGGTGGGGATTTGACTGGATTGAGGGTTGGCGGTGGCTGATAGGTAGGGGGGAAGAGGGGCGACCCGCTGGAAGAGAGAAAACAGGAGGGCGGGCGGGTTAGGGTGCTGAAGAGGGTGGTCGACTGCCGGGAAAAAACTATAGAAATGAATAGTGAATTTCAGTAATGAACAGTAGCTAGAAGAGGGAAAGGAATCTGCTGGAGTTTTTGGAACAACAAAAACAGCCTGCTGTAGGGGGGCTGTGGGGCGGTGGAAGGAGGTTTTACGGTGGGGAAAAAGAGGCTAGGGTTAGGGGGAACCTTGAGGAGGAAGATACAAACCTAGGAGTCTCACCTAGGGTTCCACGAAGTCGGCACCGTGGGATGATCGCGGGAATCCGGGAATTCTCTTTTCCAAATTTTGCAATGTCAATAATCAGCCTCTGCATGATCTATTTATAATAAAAGGAGGCTAGGGCATCCCACCATCGACGACTATAATTGGTCGGAGGTGGGGTCACCCAAATACATCAAAACAAATGTAAATATAATAAACAAATATATGAAATCGATTCGCAACGCGAATTCGGACGCATCCGCAAAGTCCGATCGTCAATTCGGGCGCGTCATATATAGAAAGTCGTCAGTTGGCCCCGAACGGGTTCAAAACTCGTCCTCCACTGCAGGTCATCGTCTCTGCTCCGTATCAATTTCCCCGGCTTGAAAGAATTCATCTCCCGATGAATAGGGATCGGAATTCTCTCGATGTATGTCAGGTAAGACTCGAAGAGGTCCCACAAGAGGTCGTTCAAGTGTCGTCGATGGAAGATTGTCCTCGCTAATCAACTCCCCTCGACTGAAAAGCCGTCATCTCCGGTGAGTGGAGACAGTCGTACTGAAATCGAAGTCCAGGGGTGAATCGATCAAGCTCTGTTGGAAGTACCCAGGTGTCATCAACGTCTGTAGTAGAAATGTACTGGTGGAGTCTCGTCTCCGTGATGCTCTCAACGCTCAACTCACGAGTGGTGGATCCCGGTGTGATCGGCGGCGTCGTAGGATAGAACCAAAGAAGACGAGTCCCTAGGTGGGTGGGTGTCATAAGTGGGTCAGTAGTGGTGGTCATCAGACGTGGGTGGGCTATGAGGGTGATAAGGCAACATGAGTGGAGGTGTGGGCGGTTGGAAGTACTCACTGTTTGGGTCCACATACTCGTGTGGCTCGTAGTATGGCGTCAGATTTTCAACATTAAATACCGGGTGGATACCCATACTTGCAGGAATATCAAGATCATAAATGTTTGTTTCGATCCGTCTCATGATTACATAGGGATTCGTTCGCCTAACGCTCAAACTTTTAGCAAGCCTCGTACGGAGCCTCACAACGCAGATTCGCACAATCACATGCTCGCCTTCATGAAGTGTCTGCTCTTGTCAGTGAACATTCACATGTGATTTACAAAATTTATTATCATTATGGATTTTTTGTCGGTCCGACTCATGACACACATGCAAAAGATGAACAGACAACACAATAGACTCATGCAAATGATGACGAAACGACTCAACAGACTCAATGATATGGTGGCTTATCAGAGTATCATGGGACTCTCTCGGTGGAGTGTAGAAAAACTCATCCTGTGTGTACTGAATGCTCAGGTGACCGTGCGTAACATCTACACTCAAAGGCGAGCTCATAAAGAGTCAAATGTCTCTCAAGGAACGTGACAGATCAAGGGGCTCACCATGAGGTATGTACGAAAAGTCATCGCAAATGAGATGACCACCTGGGTGAAAATCGTGTATACAGACTAGAAGACGTGACTCTATAGTGTGGTTAGTATCCCCGAAAATAAAGAACTCGTTTGGTGGGTCGGCAGGTGGTGCATCACAAAACTAATCGAGCGTGCGATGTGTCAGTAGGTGGTGCCCTAAACATTGGATGCCCCTCATAATATCCATCCTCTGGGACAGGGTCAGAGACGATAATGGAAGAGGCGTACATAAATCGATACTCATACATGCAGGGCTCACCTGAATCTCATCCTCACAAGAATATGGCGGGTCATTCGGAGGCTGAACTGGGGGCTCGTCATAGAACTCGTCACTAGGGTCATGGACACATGGTCCTCCAGATGAGTATCATCGTGAGGGGTAGTGTCCCCGTGAGTGGGTGACATATCCACTACAAAATCAGCACCAGGCTCTGGACTCTCGGTCATGATGTGACTCTGGGCAATGACAAGGGGAGAACGACATAGACCGACACTCAAGAATAGGTCTGTGGATGCGGTGCTAACTAACCCAGTGTATAACATAGGAAGAGGTGTGGGTGAGAGACACAATATTACAAACTCAATAGGTCGCTCAGGCTCCCTCTCAGTCGGGATCACAAGAGACGGATCAGAAACAAGAAATATGTCACTCACTAGGCTAAGCACCTCACTGGGGTGAGAGCAATCCGCATCAGGTATCACTTCCGTCGTGACTGACAGGACAGTGGTAGGCATAGTAGTGACCTCAGTATAAGAGGGATTTGTACTGCAAAGGTCAAAGTGAGAATCCCATCAACCAGCTCTTGCGGATCTCAAATAATGTTCATAACGAAGGACGAGCTGATATGTCTGCTCGAGGGACTTCGAACTATGATAAACTACCTTTAGTATGTATGTCAGACTGAAGTCCAGGCCGAAATCGAGAAATGATCATGGTTGAATCCTCACGGATATCACTCCTCGCCACTAACTCATCAAAATGGTCCATGTACTCAGCGACAAACATGGGTCATTGTTGAAGGAAAAATAATTGGTCGAGCAAGCGACTCTGATACGACGAAGGCAGATACCTCTGACACAATGTACGCTTCATATCCACCCAACTGGTGATGCAATGTAGACGGTCTCGCTAGCGAGTCCTCTCAACGCTAGACCAATATACTCTCGTCTGATCTAAAAGTGTAAGTTTTGCAAACTTGACGCAACCCTCACCGAATACCTCAAAATGATCAAAATAATACTCCATATCCACGAGCCAATAACTGAAAGACTCGGGACTCGATGATCCGTCAAAGAAAGGGGCAACAGTACGAAACTGACTTTCAAGATCTCTCTCGGAACGACGATCCTCATAATAATCATCCCTAAAGTAACTGAATCGTGTCGAAGAGTCAACACGATCCGCTCGCATGCAAGGATATGAACGACGACAATCATCATACGGATCGTCTTTAACATAGTGGGGTCATGTCGGCGGGTCAACACGATCTCTAAAAGTGGTGTGTTGCGATCGAGGATAATCGTCATAGTAACATGAAGTCTTCCTAATGGGGATCTATGGACGCGAGTGTGAGTGGACACGAAGCCTCCAAATTGAGGAAAGAGATAATTGTGACACCTAGACATAATAAAAAACCTATAGACACTACGACTGCGTATCAAAAGAGCGTGTAACCTAGCTCTAATACCAATTGACGCAGGGCGAATCTATAAACGGCGAAAAAACGATGACCTAACCCTACATGTTATGTAAATCCCGACGGTTAAATCACAGTTAGATAATAAACAATATCATCCCACACAAATAATTCAAATGCAAGACAAAATAATTATTAAGGCAAAACAAACTTAAGTTTTTCTCTGCGTGGAGGGTCAAAGCTAGAGCGCGCGGCGAATAAACCTTGCAAATTACAATAATAATCTAGGGCAAAATTCTACGATAATGTTTCTCCATGCAAATATAAAATATCCAACTCAAAAAATAAATGCTGAAAATGATAAACCAATACAACGAAATCTCACCAAATAGTGGGCTGACCAAGGCACTGAAAAATCCGGAGCCGGAGATGCGTGGACGACGATCCGAGGTGAAACTGGGGCATGGGAAAATAACGTAGGTGGATGTCCTCGGTGGAGGAGGGTGAAATCGGACTGGAAATGGATAGATCTGGCCACGTATGGATAGATCTGGGCGAGGGATGGATGGATCTGATGTTTAGTGGCGGTTCTAGGCTAAGGGATGTAGTATGGGTGGAGGGGATGACGGATCGGGGGCTGAATTTCTCGGATCTGGACTGATCTGAGAAGAGGAGGGAATTGGACGGTGGTTCCACGTGGGGGAAGGCTGGAGGCTAGATGTTGAAGGGTTGATAAGGGGGCGGCTATAGGGGGACTAGGAGGAGGTCGACGGTGGTGGGAGGGGGTCCAGATGGGGCGGCCAGTAGGGCTTTGACTGGATTGAGGGTTGGTGGTGGCTGATAAGTAGGGAAGAGGGGCGGCCCGTTGGAAGAGGGAAGACGGGAGGGCCAGCGGGTTAGGGTGCTGAAGAGGGTGGTCGGCTGCAGGGAAAACAAAAAAAACAATAGAAATGAATAGTGAATTTCATTAATGAAGAATAACTAGAAGAGGGAGAGGTATCAGTTGGTGGAGTTTCTGGAATAGCAAAAACAGCCGGCTGTAAGGGAGGCTGCGGGGGGGGGGGGGGGGGGGAAGGAGCTTTTACGGTGGGGAAAAGGAAGTTAGGGTTAGGGGAACCTTGGAGAGGAAGAAACAAACTTAGGAGTCGTCACCTAGGGTTCCACGGAGTCGGAACCGTGGGATGATCGCGGGAATCCGGGAATTCTCTTCTCCAAATTCTGCAATGTCAATAATTCGCCCCTACATGATCTATTTATAATACAAGGAAACTAGGACATCCCACTATCGATGACTATGATTGGTCGGAGGTGGGGACACCCAAATACATCAAAACAAATGCAAATATAATAAATTAATATATGAAATTGATTCGCAACGCGAATTCGGACGCAGCCGCTGAGTCCGATCGTCGATCCGGGTGCCCCATATTTGGAAAGTCGTCAATTGATCCCGAACGGGCCCAAAACTCATCTTCCACTGCAGGTCCTCGTCTCTGCTCCGCCGCATCAAATACCCATAAACACAACATGCAATATTCAAATAAAAATTAAAACAAAAGCAAGATAACAATATGCACTCTTTATTACACACTAAGATATAGGCTAGACCGATGCCATAAACACAACAGAAAACATTGGGATATATAAAATAGTAATGCAGAACAATGAAACACCAAGTAAACATCAGAGTGGGTAAAAACTAAAAACTATATCGGGATAAATCACAACAAAATTTCATATGTTGCTTTCATAATGAGGTTGGGAAGGCCTAACTTAAGTCCATTGGGAAGGACTAGCGGATATCACTGCTTGGTAGAAAGTCAAGAGATAACCCAACTCAATAAAGGACTAAGTAGGATGACCTGGCCCAGTAGCAAATTGAGCGATCTAACCCATGAGTAGTCCGGCTAGATCGAGCCCTAGTGGAAGCCATGGTTTTATTAGAGTCCTAGAACTAAGGGAGCAATGAATGATTCATTTGGGGAGGCGTTTATGCTCCGGTGAGTTCGGATAAAAACACTACCGCCATAAAATGTGCATTTGATAAGACAACAGTTATGACTACCAACGGGGAAAAAAATTATTTTTGAACATGAAAGTGGATGGATTTCCTCAGGTGAGGTCGGGCATTCACAGATGATGGTTCATAACTGCCGCATTCACGAGTGGCATTGCCATGCCAAACAGACCCTTAGTTTCAACCTCTAGGAACCCTAAAACTCGATATACATAAGTAATCAAGTTTACGTTAAATGTCGCAAGGGCTCGCCCAGATCGCCATATTGTGGCATTGTTCCTGAATTCCAAAACATGACTGTAAATAAATAAATAAAAATATAAAAAATTTGGAAACTGCGCAATGGATGCGATTGTGGATTCCGTGCCCCATCCAATGGCCCTAAACACAGCAATAGAGAAAACTGACCCCAAGCAAGGTCTGAAGTGCATCTGACTGATCTCCATCACATTATCCACAACCAGTTTGAGGGGTAGGCAGTCTAGGGTTATACTTATACATGTAGATGCAAACATAACATTCATAGTATTTTATAAGGTAAGCAGAGAGAAGCAACTGAAGACATAAATAAAGCAAAGGAATAACATGAAGTTTCAGGGTGTGTGCTTTTTTCCAACTTCTCTCTCTCTCTCCATCTATATTCGATGTTTGTGACTACATGGCACAAGTAGTTCTGCAAACACATCAAGATCGGAACATAACAATTTGGTAGCAGAACAGCAAAATCATTTTGTAATTGTGGATTCTCAACACACACACACACAAAGGCAGCACCAAGAAAATGGAAGATTTTTCAACAATTTGAAGCATAAAGGTGCGTCGTGGCATCCATGTCAGGAAGTCTATGGTGAATGAACCTTTAGAGGTGTTGATTCAAATGTTGGATCCTTAAAAAAGATGGTACATAGATGCTGGAAAAGATGATGTTCGATTCATCCACAACCCAAGGACAAATGCTAGGGAAAATTGGCAGTCACCCATGCAAGTGCAAGCTGCCTGAAGAAGGGAGACGAAGAAACACCAACCCCACCGGTGACCATGAATCTAAGGTGTGGAACGTGAAGGCGACTATAACAAAAGCTAATATTGGGAACATAAAGGTGATTGTGGCAGAGACCTTGAGGAAAAAGAAGGGAATTAGTAAGAAGTAGAGCTAGATGAGAAAACCAAAGAACATCATCCCAGCCAAAGCCCGTTAAGGTGGAGACTGTTACTGAAGCAGATTCAAACAGTCATGAGGGTGCCTCGGGTTTACAGTGAGCAAAGATTACTGTAGTCTGAGATACCTTCTGAGCCAAAAAAATGTCAACACGTGCACAGCAGATTTGGATGTCAAAGCTTATGGGTTATGATTTTACCATTGGGTTCCATTCAGGTAAGACCAACAAGGCCATAGATGCCTTGTCGCGTCAGTCCGAGTAAGATGAATTGGTTGTCATTTCTCGACCAGTGTGGCAGGAAACTAGTACCATTCAAGGCGAGGTACTACGATCCATTTTGGAGAGTGTGAGAGATGACCCTGCCGCATGCCCCCATACACCCTCATTGGTGGCTGACTGCACTATCAGAATCAACCTGTATTATCTCCATCCTTGACGTGCATCCCTAGGATTCTAGAGGGGTTGCACACTACTGCGTCGGCGGGTCATGCTGGCATCTTCCACACCTATTGTCTCCTAGCCTCCGCCCTTTACTAGGAAGGGATGCTAACTAGGTGGAGTTCGTGATAACATGTTTGATTTATCAACGTTCCAAGTACGAAACCACTTTTCCAAATGACCTACTATAGCCATTACTCTTTCCAAATCTAATTTGGTATGATCTAGCTATAAATTTCATCACACGTCTAGTGTTTAACTCGGCCCTCCGGCAATGATTGCATCCTAGGGATGGTGGACCACTTGTCCAAGTATGCACATTTCCTTTCACACCGATGAACCTTTACGACATCTATTGTGGCAAGGGCTTTCAACTTGGGCGTCGTGCTCCTACATGGATTTCTATGGTCTATTGTCAAAGGCCGGGACCCAATGTTAATGAGCACATTTTGGCAGGAGTTGTTCAAGCTTCAGGGCACACAATTGCAGATGAGATCGGCCTGCCACCCCCAAACCGACGGTCAGTCTGAGGTTCTGAACCGATGTTTGGATACTTACCACCAATGCTTTACATCCAACCGCTCACGAGATTGGAATAAATGGTTGTGTAGGGCAGAATTCTCATACAACACCTCCTTTCATTACACGACAGGCATGGCACCGTTCCAAGAGGTTTACAGTCTCCCCCCGCACCTACAACTTTACAGCATTTTCCCAGAGAGTGCAAAATAGAGGCACTTCACACTCAACAACTGGACAGAGATGAAATTTTGAGCCACTTAAATTCCACTTGCAACGAGCGCAACAGAAAATGCTTAATCAAGCAAACAAATGGCATCAGGATGTCCACTTTCGAGGTTGAAGACTCAGTTTGTCAAGCTCCGCCCAAATCGGAAGACCTCGATGGAAACATGTTTGCATCGCAAGTTATTCGTCCGCTTCAACGGACTGTTCATGGTAATGGCGCATATTGGCAAGGTAGCTTGCCGCCTAAGGCTCCCTGAGCAAAGCCGCATCCATCTCGTCCTTCACGTATCACAACTCAAATGACTTGTAGGAGACCATCCGGTCAAGGATAAGTTGCCAATTTATGTTGCTACAGACACATCGCTTGTGCACATCACAGCAGATCAGAGCCAACCAACGAGGGGGGAGGGGGGAGGGATCAGGTATTGGTGCCTTGGCAGCATCGCTTCCCAACCGACGCGGCGTGGATGGACCACAAGAACTTCGGCGCCCAATTTTCTACCTATTGCACTGAGGATAGGACAAATTTTCCAGAATGTGGTATTGTTGTTGAGGGCCGAAGGCGGATTATCAAACGGTTGTGAGGGTGCATCGGGGGTTTGGCGCGTTTATCCAGGATAACACCTATGACAAGAAAGCCTAGGCGACATCAACCTTCAATTTCTCAGCTTCATTTTATTTCTTTAGTTTCTTTTATATTAATTAATGTAATTTGAGTTGTTTTGATTTTTCCATTTAAAGGGTTTTAATACCCAACCTTGACAATTATATGAGTTATCTTGTAAGGATAGAAATTTTGAGCCTAGGGCTAACCAATAGAGTTCCCCTTAGATTTTACTTTCTCATCCTCTTATCTTCTCCACTAGGTAACACAGGCCAAGATTGACATTTCAGACTTTGATTGAACGGTGAATGCTGAGAAGTTGAATGTGAAGTATGATGCAATATTTAGGAGTATGACACATTATAGAATGTGCATTTGTGTGGTTAAAGTTCACCACCATGGATTAGCATGGTGGATGAGTATCCAAAGGGTGTTGCTCTCAAATGTCATAAAGTACCCAATTTGGAAGGAGTCTCGTCGGTTGGAATTGATAGGAAGAATGGATTTTATATGTATTCACAATTGAACAAAGCAATCCATATACATGAATAACGGAGGGTGATCCTAACACCTGAGGTGACTATAAACTAACACTACTACTGATAATATATAACATATCTAACACCCCCACCCCACCCACAAACTCACGGGGGATCATACACTGAGAGTTTGGATAGTAGATAGGTATGATGGGTACTCGTCTGCGGCTTTGTCATCAAATCTGCAATCTGCTGCTTGAAAAGAATAAAGGGGCAAGAGTCCCCCGACCATAGTGCTCACTCGGGAAAAAAAGCATCCACCTCGATATGCTTGGAGAGAGAATGCTTCACCGGATTTAGAGTAATCTAAATGTCACTAGTGTTATCACAGTAGAAGGGAGTGAGATCTAGAAAAGAGAAACCAACAGAGTCAAATAATATCCTCATCGGTGGTAGTCATGGCTCGAAGCTCAGCCTCAGTGCTGGAACGAGAAACACCTGTCTGTTTCTTGGACTTTCATGCAATAAGTGAAGAACCCAAGAACAGATAGAAACCAGTGATAGAACGACTATCAACAGGATCACTAGCTCAGGTGGAGTCGGAGTAAGCACGTAGTTGTAGAAAACTACTGCTGTAGAAGAAGAGACCACGAGAGGTCGTCTCCCGTAGATAGCGCAGGAGCCGCAGCAGATGACTATAATGCACAGAGATGGGCGCACTAACAAATTCGCTCAGCACATGAACAACATAGGCAATATCAGGTCGAGTAATAGTGAGATAGACAAGACTCCCCACGAGGTGTCGATATCGAATAGGATCAGAGAATGGAACCCATCATCCGGACGTAGCTGAAAGTGAAGATCCATAGGGGTGTCCACTGTGCGAGAGTCAGAGAGAGCAGCCCGAGCAAGGAGATCTGATGTGTAGCATTGCTGAGAGAGCTGAAATCGACGATCTGTATAGCTGACCTCAAGACCCGAGAAGTAGCTCAACTGTCCAAGGTCAGTCATCTGAAACTGCTGCTGAAGGTGATGTTTGACGAAGGCCACATGAGAAAGATGATCACTGGTAATAATCATATCATCCACGTACAGTAACAAAAAGGTCCGACCACGGGAGGAGTGCACGAACAAAGCTGGGTCATGTGGACATGGCTGGAATCTGGCGGTTGTAATGGCTGAACTGAAACGTGCAAACCACGCACGCGACGCCTGCTTGAGACAACAAAGAGCTCGCCTCAAGCGGCAGATAAGGCATGTAGGAGAAGATAGACCCAGAGGAGGAAGCATGTATACCTCCTGCTGAAGATCACCGTGAAGGAAAACAATCTTCATGTCGAGCTGTGATAGGGACCAGTGGCGAACAGTGGCGAACAGCGGCAACAAAAATAAGAGTCTGAACTGTAGTCATGTGAGCAACTGGAGCAAAAGTCTCGTCATAATATCTCCCTTGCTCCTGTTGAAAACCACGAGCAACTAACCGAGCCTTGTACCTCTCAACAGAATCATCAGAGCGAGTCTTGACCTTAAAGACCCACTTGCAAGTAATAGGAACAGTACCAGGTGGAAGAGGAACAAGCTCCCATGTATGAGTGTGCTCAAGCGCCTCTGACTCAGCAGACATAGCAACCTGCCACTCAGGTATCTGGGCAGCCTCACAGTAGGAAGTCGGCTCGGGAGTACTGTAGGCAGTAGCAGGAAGGGCAGGTAGGTCCAGCAGGCAGCAGTAGGGTAGCAAGGCTAAGGCGGTCGAGAGGACGCCTCTCACGAGGTGGGTTGCGGCGCACAGGAGGATCATCTACAGGGCACTCGCTGGAGGAGGTAGGCACTGAGTCTGAGGGCACTGGAGGCGAGGAGATAGGAGGAGGACGACGAGTATAGTGATAAGGAAGAGGAGAGACACGGTCCCAAGTGGACAGCTCATCAGAGGGAGAGGTGTGTGATGGAGGAGAGGAGTGAGAAGGTGACAGAGTGGACTGCGGCAAGGAAATAAGAGGAGACGAAGTAAACTGCGGCAAGGGAGAAGGAAGAAACAGAGTAAACTGTGTCAAGGGAAGAGGAGGGGGACAAATCGGAGGGGAGGATACATGAGACAGAGAGATGGGAAGAGTAAAAAACTGCACGTCAGAGGGAGTAACGATGAGTGTGAGGTCGAGAAAACAGAGGACACGAAGAAAGTATGAGACTCATCAAAAGTGATATCACGTGAGATGCAAAGTCGACGTGCAACAGGGTCATAGCAAAAAGAAAAAGAGAGGAAGATGGCTTCTACATGAGTCCTTGTCCAAGAGCAGTCTTCAAATACCTGAGAATGCGTACGATTGGCTAAAGATATGAAATCCGTGGATTATGCATAAATCGACTGACCACTCCAACTGCAAACGAGATACCAGGTCTCGTAACTGTTAGATATATCAATTTTCCTACAAGATGTCAATAGTACTCGGGATTTGGAAGCAGTGGCAGAGTCAGATCCATGAGCACACAACTTGTGGTTGACCTCCATCGGGGTTTCCGCAGGTTCACATCCTGAGAGGCTAGTATCTTGTAGAAGGACGAAGGTCAATGCAGTATTTTTGTTGGGATAAGACAAGGACATCATGTCGCCTTGCTACCTCAAGTCCAAGAAAAAACCGAAGATTTCAGAAATCTTTGATTTGAAAAACAGAGTTTAAGGGTCTGTTTGGGACCAGCTCTGGCGGATTGAAAAACTGCTGTCCGGACAGAGCTGTTTTAAAATAGATCTCTGGGGAGCAGTTTTGAAAAGCTGCAGACTGTTTGGGTGTTCTGTGCAGAAGTGCGCTCGGAATCGCCGGAGGAAGGACGTTGGAGGCTCGGAATTGCCGGAGGAAAGCCGTCCGGGGCTCGAAATCGCCGGAGGAAGGCCGTCCGGCCTCTGAGCATGTTCCAACTGAAGAAACCATTAGATTTCCAAAACATGTGAGAGAGAAAGCTATTTTGCGGGAGCAGAAGCTGAGGAGGGAGAGATTTCTGAAAAGCTGCAAAACAGCTCCAGATTTTTGAAAAGCTCTTCACAGGGAGCTGTCCCAAACAGACTGAAAGCAGCTCTGGCGGCTGGAATAGAGATTTTCCAGCCGCCAGAGCTGCGCCAAACAGACCCTAAGTGCTGTTTAACTTGTATCTCTGTGGAGTCATTACCAGTAATCAAAATATCATCCGCATAGACCAGAAGAATGACAGTCCTGGTTAATTGATGACAAGTGAAAAGGGAGAAGTCTGTCGAGCTTCTCTTAAAGCCAACCTCATGAACGGCCTTACTGAACTTCTCAAACCAAGCCCGAGGAGACTGTTTGAGACCATAGATAGATTTCCGGAGCAAACACACACGAGACTCCCCCGCGGTCTCAAACTCGGGCGGTTGATGCATGTAAATCGTCTCAAAAAGGTCACCATTCACAAAAGCATTTTTGATATTCAGCTGATATAGGGGTCATTGGCGATGAACAACTAAGGAGAGCAGAACCCGAACAGAGTTTAACTTGGTGACTGGGGAGAAAGTTTCATCATAATCAAAGTCGTATAATTGAGTAAACTCGCGGGCCACAAGCCGAGCTTTCAAACGATCAACTGTCTCATTCTCCGCATGTTTGATTGTAAAGATCCACTTGCAACCAACATAACTATGTACAGGAGGGAGAGAGATAAGATCAACAGTCTAATTTGCCCAGAGAACAGTCATTTCCTCATCCATTCAGCACCCCACCCCAGATATTGGAGAGCCTCATGTACAGAGTTAGGTATAGAAATGGAGAGAGAGAGAGAACAAAGGTAAGAAGAGGTGGAGAGAAGCAATGTAAAGATACATAATTGGCCAAGAGATGGGTTGTAGAGGGTGATGCCAAATCAACAGGCCGCAAGACCGCACCAGTAGAGGGAAGCTGCTGCAGGGCATCAGTTTGTGGAGGATGACGAGTGTAAACCAGAATGATAGGTGGTTTGGAGGGGACTGGTGGTGTAGTATGTGTGGGAAGAAGAGGTGGAAGTGGAAACGTAACGGGAACTGTGGGTCGAGGTAGAGGAGGATCAGTATAAACGGTGTGATATGGTTGTTCTTCACGAAAAGTGACATCAGCAGACACAACCATCTTACCGTCGGTAGAAAATTAGCAGACATACCCTTTCTGGGTGCGAGAGTATCCAACGAACATAGTTTTTATTAGCGTGTGGGGCAAACTTGTCATTTGGTGGACCAAGGTTATGGACATAACAAGTACATCAAAACACACGAGGTGTGAGAGAGAAGAGAGCCTTGGATGGGTAAAGGAGAGTGATAGGGGCCACAAAGTTGAGGATAGACGAGGGCATGTGATTGATAAGATGACAGATAGTAGAAACAGCAAGGTTCCAATAAAGAGGAGGAACCTGCATTTGAAACATGAGAGATCCGGCAACATCAAGGAGGTAGCGATTTTTCCATTCTGCTACATCATTCTGTTGAGGTGTATAAGCACACGAAGTCTGATGAATAATACCAAACTCGGCGCACAGATTGGAAAAGGTTCGGTTGGTATACTCACGTGCGTTATCAGTACGGATAATTTTTAAACAAGTGAAAAATTGAGTGCGAGTCTCCGTAAGAAATGTACGGAAGTTCGATGGGAGTTCAGCACGATCACGAAGTAAGTACAACCAGGTAACCCGCGAGTAATCATTAATAAATGTTATAAAATAACGATAATCAAAAACACTAGGGATTTTATATGGTCCCCATATATCAAAATGCACTAAAGAAAAAGGAGCATTTCTCTGAGTATAGGGAGAAGTAAAAGACACACGATGTTGTTTGCCAAAGATACAAGATTCACAAGAAAACTCCTGAAGAGATACATCTGAAAGAGCTTTCTTGAGAATCTGGAGAGGAGAATGTCCAAGACGACGATGTCAATCAACAGAGGAGATAGTAGAGAGAGCAGTAGGAGGAACATCCAGAAGATACAGTCCATTGGAAAGCCACCCCCTACCAAGTATATTCTGCGTTAGTTGATCCTACACAACAAAAGAAGAGCATGAGAAAATTACACAACAATCAAGGTCCTGAGTAAGACGGCAAACAGAGATGAGGTTAAAAGGGGATCTCGGAACATGAAGAATCGAGGATAAGGAGAGGGATGGAGTAAGAGGCATATGAGCAGCGCCAGAAAACGGGGTCGTGTCACCATTAGCCACAGTAAAGAACTTGGGATAAGCAAAATCTAAGTATTGAGGTGGCTTCTGCGGAGAGAGATGATGCGTAGCACCCGAGTCTACAATCCAGTGAGAGCCGTGTGAGAGGCAAGATACATCTTCATTGGATATCCAGGTCACGAATCCAGAGGAGTGACTAACTACCCCTTGTAACTGTTAGAGTTGAGTACGCAGAGCAGCAATGCTTTCACTGGTGGCAGAAGGAGATGTGGTGGTAACCGAAGCAGTAAGGTGAGGAGGCAGACCATGCTTGCGGTAGCAGGTGGCCTCAAGATGACCGTCCTGGTTGCAGTGAGAACATTTAAAGAGGGTACAACCTCCACGGCCCCGGCCCCGAGATTGGCGACCTCTACGAGCCGGTGGACCACGAGCAGAAGGAGCAGGCGTAGACACGGGCTGTTGGAGGAGAGATAGAGATAGAGTCAGAGGTGGAGTAACTTTCAGAAGCATTGAGCAAACGTCCGAGAGAGACTGAGTAACGGCGGAAGATAGGATCTGAGCTCGAACATTATGAAAATGTGGAGGAACACGATTCATCATCATTGCAATCCCAACTGCTTCTTTCTGAGCACGTTGTGTAACTAAATCCGTGGTGGGAGGTTGATGCTGTATTCATGCCTCCACAAGAATTTTAGCTTGAGCAACAAAAGAAGTCAAGTCACACGTAGCCAAAGGGTCAAGGGATTGAAGATCGGTATGTATGTCAAATAAGTGTTGAAGACTGTCCTTGTCAGAGTAGAGGGAGTGAAGATCCACATTGCGTGAGCCGTCTCGTGATACATGGTCATCCAATACGGCTCGGTGTCGAGGGAATTGAGAATCCAAGATTTGACACACCCATCTTCACGGATGCACTCTTCAGTAGGAGCAGTGGAAGGAGTCCTGGTCAGGTGATGAAGGAGACATTTAGTTTGCAGAACACTGCGAACTGAGTGAACTCATTCAACAAAATTTGATTTGCCACAGAGAGAAATGATAGTGATCCGAAGTTCATTACGAAGTTCAAGGGGAGAAACATTAACACGTTCAGGAAGAGAGGAAGTAGTAATCGAATCTGAATCCATGCGGACTAAGACTAAGCCCGACGACTAGGTGAACTGCCCGAGCAGTTAACAAGAGACAGGCGTCGCATCAGGCCACGGTAAGTCGCAACAGGCCGAAAGAGCGATCAGAAGCCAGAGACCGCAAGAGTGTAAAACCAGACCGCGGCTAGAGAGCAAAAGCGAACAGCAGCGAGACTACGACGAGTAGCAACAGACAGCGAACAAACAGCCAGATTGCGGGTAGAGATCAAGGCGATCAAGGCAACCAAAAGAACATAGTGGGCGATCAGAGAATTCAGGCGTCCTCAGCGAGCAGCGAGCAAGACCAGGGGCGGCAACAAGAGATTGGCCGCAAACAAGAAAGGAGTACCAGAGAGAAGACCACAGAGAGAACTAGCAATCTGAGAGCAGCGAATAGCAGACAGACGAGCAGAGATCACTGGCAGCCAGATGGCATCGGACAAGCGAACAAGCAGCCAGATCGCAGCGGACAAGCACAGACCGTGGCGGACAAGCACAGACCGCAACGGGCACAGAGCAGCGAGCAGCGAACAGGCGAGCTGAGCAGAGAGAATCAGCAGCACAAAGCGCCGGACAAGCAGCCAGACCGCAACAGGCAAAGATCAACAAGACGTGCGGTTAGAGCAGAACACAGCGGACAGAGGAAAGCAGACCGCACGAAGCCAAGACAGTGGGACCCAGCAGCTAAGGCTATAAAAACACGAGGAGAGCCAAAGCGGAAGAGGGAACAAGCTCGTCGAGAACCCTGCGGACAAAGACAAGCAATCGGGCAAAGATAGGAGAGGAGACTGGCAGGAAGGGGGCAGTTAGAAAAAAAGGAAGACCGCACAAAGGGTTGCGGTTAAAAAGAGTGGAAGACAGCACAAGGTGTGGCGGTTAGGAAATGGAAGACCGCACAGAAGCACCGGTTTGTCCCTCTGATACCATGTAGAAAGTGGAAGAAGTAAACTTTGTATATCCGAAAACTGCTTTACATTTGGAGAGAACACACATATATATAGGAAGAGAGAGAGGAGAAGAATCTCAAACACAAGATGTGGGATAAATCTAAATCTAAGTGGGCTCCAATATGGGCCTAAATACATGGCTTTTCCAACAATACTTAACAAACAAAATAGCACTGAATGTTCCTATATACTTAGCTAAGTTGAAAGGTATCAATATTTTTAACACTTAATGAGTATCCTATAAAATTCTTAATGATAGTTCTAAAATGAATATACCATCAAAAATCTATAACCAGTTTTTGGAGAATTATCTGACACTGATATGAACCATCTGAACAGTTGATGGTACACAATCCATCACCAAGATATATTCTTCCTTTTAAGATGATAAAAGTTAAGTGGGAAGGATTAGGATAATAATATAAGAATATGAACATCTTTTATGGTGATAAATAGAAATGTCCAAGACCACAATATCACGACCAACAAATATCATCCATTTGTATATAGGGCCCTGGAGAATCTAAAGATAAATAAAACAATTTTACAAGTGGAAGTCTAATAACATAAGTTCCCATGAAGTAAAAAAATTATCAAAGGCAATTTAGTTGAGTGGAAAGAAAAAACATAGTAGATGGAAATAAAATAAAAAAAACGTTATGTAGTCAACAATCTCACTCCATCCAACTACAAGATAAATTGGGGATGCCACCAACAGCCCAATTGATAATAAATTAAGCAATTTTGGGGTATTTCTCTTCATTTCAGTGGAATTAATGTATAGTTAAACTTCATGTGCATCAATGCAAACTTCAGGGTTAATGCAACCCTAATAGCCAGCTAATCTATGTTTAATTTAGGAGTCGCCGCATGAACTTTCTCACAAGTACAGCAAAAAAGTCAATGACACGGGATGATTTCGCCGTGTTCAAGCTATAAGTTCGAAAAAGAATTTCAACGATCCATTGACAAACAGACGCGCGCGCGATTAGTATTGGCAATCGCCTAAAACTGCTAAAAGGGGGATAAACGGATCAGGAAATCGCCGGCGAAGGGAAGAAAACTTGCAGAAGCCGATAAGTCAAACGGTAAGAGAAGAGATCGACCTGTAGACGACGACCGGGTCTGAGGAGACGATCTCTTGCGCCTTAACGAGAGCCATCTTTCCTTCCGCGCCTGGCGCTGTAAAACTAATAATTTGGAGGAATGCTCGCTCTGCGAGACTATCTATACCCGTTAGGGTTGCTCAATTTGCATGCCATTTACATTTTGCTTCTGAAAATTTCAGTAATTGCAGGCTTAAAATTACACGTGTGAAAATTTGGGTGAAGAAGATGACTGGAGGATGGTGGTCCAAATTTGGTACTTTAAATTATGGGTGTTCGTGCAGGGGCAACGGGAAAATTTTCTGAACTAGATCTCGGACGTTCCCCTTCATTAGGATTTAAATACCCTTATTGCGGTGGGCCCCATTCAAAAAAAAATGTGCAAAGGCAGCGAGCTTCCCTCTTCCGCAAGAAGTTCTTTCGCAGCCTCCCCTTGCCCTAGGGTTTTCTAGCATCCCCGCCTAATTCACCTTCGCGCGCCCCGCCGTCCCCCTTCTTCTCCGCCTCCCCTTGTACCAAAGAAGAAGGTACAGCACGGCTCCGGAAGACGAGAGTGTTGATTTCTTCTCACCGACGCATGTACGTCTCTGTCGCCGGAGCTGAGGAAGACGAGACCTGCACGACTCCGGAAGCGGCGATTTTCACAGGCGGAAGAGAAAGCTCGCAAATGTCCAGAAAGGGTTTGAATGGGGCCCACCACAATAGGGGTATTTAAATCCTGATGAAGGGGAACGTCCGAGGTCCTGTTCAAAAAAATTTCCGTGGCGACGGATGAAGAAGCGTGGCGTTGAAGAAGCCCTAACTTTTCGGCGAATGAAGATGTCGTAGCAATCTGAATAGTCCTCCATCTCGACGCTGGCAGCGTCGTCAGAGATATTCCTCGGGTAATCAACTACACATGTTTCACCTCTTCTATATATTGTACCTTGTTTATTGTAAAATAAATACATGTCCGGTTTGATTTGAGAGTGCGCAAATTTAATCAGAGTACCTGCAAATTAATTTAGCGAAAACACTAATCTGGTCGTTTTAGCGGATACAAATTCACAAAAATAACTAGAGACAACACGCACAATTTTTAACATGGAAACTCTGTTGGGTGAAAACCACGGGACGATCGGAGTCCAACCCGGAAAGCCTTCACTATAAAATGTATAAAAACACGCAAAAAATTTTAGAGGTTTTTCCTCCTCCATCCCCAAAGAATCTCTTTCACGTCGCTACACAAATTATAATTAATAAAATACAAGATACCAACAGGAGCGATTTGCGGATTTAGAAAACCTCTCCGGCGAAGCCCGCCGGTGCGGGCCGGGTACTGTGGCGCGTAGCCATTGGGGCTGAGCCCCGTGTCAGACACTCGTGTATATATATATATATATATATATATATATATATATATATATATACACACACACTAGCATTTTCGAACGAGCTCCGCCCGTTCTCGATGCGTCGTCGCGGGCTTCGCCAGCAATCAAGCGAGCTTCGCCCGCTTGGCATTCAAGCGGGCTTCGCACGCCCCTCCGGCGGGCTTCTCCTGCAACCAAGCGGGCTTCGCACGCCCCTCCGGCGGGCTTCGCCTGCAACCAAGCGGGCTTCGCCCGCCCCCCGGCGGGCGAACCCCAGTAGTATTTTAAAATATAAACAATCTTAAAATTTGTTATATTAGATTTTTTTATTAAATTAGATTTTTTTAATAATTTAATTCATTATTTAAAACAAATAATTAAATAAATAAAAAACTGTCATCCCCCACCTCCCCCACTTCTGCGTACCGCCCTTCTCTGCCGCCGCCGGCCTGCCCAGCGCCCACCGGCGGCTTGGCCGGCCTCCGGCGAACACACTGGGGGTTGTCCGGCGGCGAGCGGGCAGGGCCACCGCCGGCGGTGGCCCAGCCCGCTCGCCGCCGGACATCTACCGCCGAGTTCCCCGGGCCCCGGCGAACTCGTCGGTGGTCACCGGTCAGGCCGCCGCAGGCTCCGCCGCCGGCGGCGTCCGGAATGGGCGCGAGTAGGGGAGAAAAAGTGTCTATCGGGAAATTGGAGGAAAGGAACAGTGCTTTTTTTGGAGATCTCGATATTTGCAGGCCTGGTTTTTTAGATTCAATGGCTAGATGCGATTTTATGGAGATCCGACGGTCGAGATGAGATCTTTGGTGTGCTTAAAATATATATATTGTTTTATATAATAAAGATATATATAGAGTCGGGATCAGAGGCGAAGGTGCCTTCCGTGCGAAGATGCGAAGGAAAAATCCTCGTCGTCAATTCCAAATTCGTGATCAGCTATAGTAAAAACGACGAAGACGTGAAATTTCCTTATAGATCGCTCCGACGAACCACGGGCGGACGGTGGTCGGCGAGTCCGCAGCCGCCGTCCGCCGATCTGTAAAGAAATTTCACTGATCAAGTCGGCGTTCAAAGCAGCGACATTCACAGATCGGATGTCGGCGGGTGCGGGTTCGCTGGTGGCCGGCGAGCCCGCAGCCGCCGACAACCGAGCTGTGAAGGGACGAGATATTTTTTTAGAATGTGTTGATCGCCGGTTGTCGTCGATTTGTGAGAAGCAGTACCCACTGGCGTTTATCAAAATTAACGGCGGGTATTTTTCCTTCGCATCTTCGTCGGGGAAGAAACAGAGCTTCTGTCAGGAGTTAAATCTGTCCATTAAATCTGGTTAGAAACAAAGCTTAAGCAACATTAATGAAGAGAAGATGATGCGCGAGAGGGAGCACTGGGAGGGAGAAGGGGAGGGCTCCGTCGAGAGGGAAAAATGATGTGCGAGAGAGAGAGAGAGCGTCGGGAGGGAGAAGGGGAGGGTTTGTTTGGAACTGCGCCGCGAAGAAGGTGAAATCACGAAACAAAAAATGGACGGCCCGATGGCCATATTCGCATATTCACACGATTAATCTATGCGCATATGAACCGGATGCATGATCCGCATCCGCATGACAACCTCCTTTTCCTTTTTCCCTCTCTCATTCTCTCTCCCTTTTCTTTCCTTTTTTTCTTCTCTTCATGTGGGCTGCTAACAGCTATCTTAGGATTAAGTTAATGTTTTTTCTCCACTTTGACTTAGAGAAAAGATAGGATAGGAATAGGTTTATATATATATATAACCATTTTATATTGGCTACAACAATCACGTGGGAAAAATAATTTGACATTCATCGTTTGAATTACAAGCTCGGCATGAGTAAAGTCTAGTGGTTTTCTCCGCATCGGATGGAAATCACACCCAAAAATTCTCCCCCTTCACAATGATGAGAAAGAAACCACCATCCGGGCGATCCTCAAGCAGTGTTCAAACCTCCCCCTCGTCACTGACTTTGTGAGCATATGAGCATATCTGCTCCATTGTTATCACTGTGTACTTTCTGCAAGTCGAGCTTCTTCTGCTCTAGAATGTCGTGTATTTAATGATATTGAGCATCAATATGTTTGGGTCTCGAGTGAAAAGTGGGGTTCTTCCCCAAATGAATCACACCTTGGTTGTCACATAGGAGTGTGTAGCGCTCCTGAGTGGAACTAAACTTCTTAATGAAACACTTCATCTAAAGAAGCTCTTTTACTGCCTCAGTGACTACAATAAACTCTGCTCTCATAGTCGACAATGCACCGCATTTCTGCAGTATTGACTGTCATGACACAGCCCCCTGCAAATATTATCAGGTATTCAGAAGTCGATCTCCTAGAGTCCAAATCTCCAGTCATATTATCATTAGTCTATCCTAGTAGCTCTAAATCACTGTCTCCAAACTTCAACATCAAAACTAATTTTCCTTGCAAGTATCTCAAAATCCACTTAACAACATTCCAATGCTCTCTCTCGGGATATGAAAGAAATCTACTCACAAAACCAACGGTGTGCATTATATCAGGATGAGTGCACACCATTGCATACATAAGACTACCAACTTCAGAAATATATTAGACATTCTGCATCTCCTCTTTCTCCTCAGGTGTGCTCGGACACTAGTCAGCAGTAAGTCTGAAGTGAGCTGTAAGCGGCGTGCTCATCTTCTTCGCTTGATTCATACTAACTTGTTGTAGCACTTTCCTGATGTATCTTTCCCGAGATACCCGTAGTAACTTAGAGCTTTTATCTCGCCCAATATGCATCCAAGGATGGTCTTCGTCGCTCACAAGTTCTTCATTTCAAATTTGGAGCTCAACTGCCGCTTTAGCTCAACAATGCGTGTAACATCTCATTTCCGGCTAGACCCCTATGAGTCGGTTGGTCGTGATAGAACCCTAGGAAGCCCAAAAACTGAAATAAATCGACCGAGATTTCGGGTCATGGGTTGGTCACGCCCGTGACCGATCCGTCACGCCCGTGACCTAGGGCGTGACTCCTTCGACGATCGTCGATCTCAGTGAGACGATCGTCGGGCGCAGAATTTTTCTACCCGGGCCTGTCACGCCCGTGACCTATGTGTCACGCCCGTGACATAGGGCGTGACACCTTCGGCGATCGTCGATCCCAGCGGGACGATCATCGAAACGTAGAATTTGCGTCATGGCCATGTCACGCCCGTGACCCAGGTGTCACGCCCGTGACCAAGGGCGTGACACCTTCGGCGATCGTCGATCTCAGCGCGACGATCGCCGAGTACGGATTTTGCCTCATGACCATGTCACGCTCGTGACCCACATGTCACGCCCGTGACCAAGGGAGTGACCATCCTTCGACGATCGTCGATCTCAGTTCGACGATCGTCGATCCCAGAATTGGTCACCCGGGCTTGTCACGCCCGTGACCCACATGTCACGCCCGTGACCAAGGGCGTGACCATCCTTCGACGATCGTCGATCTCAGTTCGACGATCGTCGATCCCAGAATTGGCCACCCGGGCCTGTCACGCCCATGACCTATGTGTCATGCCCGTGACCAAGGCCGAAACGTCAGCCAGACTGGAAATTTCGATAACCGACGTTGTAATCAATTCTGGTTATGGGAAGTTACGCCAGGAGGATTTATAGGCCGTTTCCTACTCTGATTATTTAATAAATTAAGGAAATATTGGTCCAATAGGAAATCGCCACCTGGCAAACACCTCTTCATTCCAGCATTTCAACTGCCTTGCCATAACCGAAACGTCATTAAGAGGAATATTAAGGGTCATAAACGTTTCATCTTTTCCCCTTCCCATTTGCTGATCTATAAAAGACTCCTAAGAGCAAGAGGAAAAGGTTACACGCTCCATCAAACTGTTTCAGATTTTCCCCTTGCTGTTGAAGAATTTCCGGCGACGCCACCACCGCGCCAATAGCTTCCCGACGCTCTGCACGCCTCCAGCCCGCGAACAAGGTCCTCCCCTCCCTCTTCTTCTGCGGATAGATCTTAGAAATCGTTAGGAGAGATATCAGGCTCAAAAGAGCCAGATCGGGTGAGCGTTTCCATGGTTTTCCGAAAATTTCGTGGTGGCGGGTTCGCCGGAAACCGCCTCTCCGGCGGCGGTGGCGCCGCCCGACGATAGCCCTCACCTCAACAGAGGTGGTGGTGGTGGTGGCCGGCCAGGGAGATGGCCGGATAGCCGTGAAATAGCTTTGGAAAAACTACAGGAAATTAAGTTTTCAGGGCTCTGGTTTCGGGCTGTAGAAGAAGATGAACAGTGCCATTAAATTAGATTCTATTTTTAAAATAATTTCTGAATTCATATCTATCACTTTAAATAATTTGGGAAAAATACTTAGAGGCTCCTGCAGGAAAAATGGTCAACACCAATATTGTACCTCTTGGAGTCTAGGGAATTTTAAAATTTGTTTCAAGCATTTTGGACCACTGGATAGATCTCAGCACTCAATTTGGTGAGGTCTACCCATAGGGTGTCCTGACCTTAGAAAAATTCCCCACTCCAATCCAGTCATCACAATGACTTGAAATTTGGGGTGTGGCCTAACCTTACCTATATCTAGGTACCATCCAAAAATTAGGATTTTTGGGAAATATTTTTCTATAGTTTTTAGGAAAATTCAATAATCCTAGCTTAATTTAATTAGATGGCTAAATAATTTCCAAACCCTCCCAAATTTTGGTGAGTGGTCCCTGGGTTCACCATAATGTTCTGTATAATTTTTCATCTTATTTGGAGATGGTTTGTATTAGAAATGATCAAACCTAAGTTTTGCCTTAATAAGGGATCTTAGGTTAAAGGTGCACTTTTGAGATTTGAGTGGTCAAATCACCTCAACAGAGGCTGAGATTTTTACCACTGGCTAGTAATATTCTCTAGCACCCCCTCAAAGAGTTTGAGGTGGATCGGGGTAAGTTTGCCCTAAGAACCAAGGCCAAACCCTAAGGATGGATCTTGGTGGCTTGTGAAGGTCATGGGGTCAAATGACCTTGGAGTGACTCGAAATTTGGTGAAGAGGACCATAGGGCCATTATAGTTCTCTGGATGAAATCTTAGTAGATTTGGAGACTGTTGGGATACCTAAAAATCTAACCCTAGTTTAGGGTGCAAAACTTGTAGAGATAAGAAATGACACTAAGGCACCGTTTGGGAGGACTTATTTTCACCGATCAAGCGGTTACGACCGCATGAATCGGACCTCAATTATGGTCCGATACATGCGGTCATAACCGCTTGACCGGTGAAAATAAGTCCCTCCAAACAGAGTCTAAATCACATTGAAAAGTGATGAGATTTGGGTAGAGTGAATTATAGGGATGGTACAAGCTCTGGATATTTTACTATGAATTTTAAGATCATTATTTTGGATACTTCATTAACGATTTAGTAGCTTGTATGATTTGCTTAGAAAATTTATTATGGAATACATACTTCCTGGAAATTGATGAAATTTAAGAAGAGAACGTTTATTAGGATTTTAAATCTCTGTGAATTTTTATGGGATTTTTGGAAGTTTAATTTTAAGGCTTGCTTCATTAAGTATGTTTTACCTTGAATATTTGATTAAATCTATAGCGGTGTTTAGCAAGCTGGTAAAATTATGATTCTTTGCACAAAGATCTTTTCAATATCATACTACTGATTAGTAATTTTTCTATAATTTTCCGATGAGTATTTTCAGTACTTCCTTCTTTACGTAGGATTAACGTGATTATACTGGATAAATTAATTAGAAGCTAAATACTTTCTGTAAAATTCTGAAAATTTGTATTTGAGGTTATCTTGTTGTTATTTAATGATCATGATTTTTGGGTAGTCATTACTTAGAAGGATCATAAAGTTCATGTTTAAAATGACCCGTGGCCCATCCTTTGGGAAAATTAAATAAATATCAGATTAATTAGGAAAGTTATAAGTTTCTGGATTTAGACAAATTATAATATGGTAGACCTCCAGTAAATATTATAGGAGATTCGGAAGACAATTTGGAGTACCTCCCCTTGTGTACCTCATATAGCTTAGGATGGTCTGCATATAGTAAAACCACGGAAACTGAACTAGAGTAATAATGAACTTGGGAAATGGAATTTTGGTAGTTGATGGTTGGTTAGTGCAAGCTACGATTAAGTTCATTATTGGAAGTCAGGATAAGTAGGGTGTGAGACTGGTTAAGGTTTGGGTGGCGTTCGGGAATGACGGAAGATCGTCCATCCCGGGAAGAAGAGGAAGAGTCTTAATACTCTAGGGTTAGATCTAAAGTAACTAAAAGAAGATCGGGTTAAGGGAGATCAACCAATAACAATAAGTGCCTTGCGAAAGGGAACTTCGGGTCGTAATGCCGCCGTCTTGGTTCCTAGTGCCCCTTGAGAGCCCTTCACGGGGTATGTCGGGGGCAGTCCTGGGCTAACGTAAACCATAGGAATAATAAATTAAAAGAGCAACTAGTATAACTAGGGTTGCACATACACACACCTCGGTAGCTAGGAAGGTAAAATAATTGGTTTGGTTGCCATTCAGACGGTAGCTCTGAAGGTAGATGCACGGACGGGACTGTCCGGGGGGCCGAGGGCTCGAGGGTTGTAGTACAGAATAAAGGTGGTGGGTCTTCGGTATCTGATAGTCGTTCACACCGACATTGGTACGTTGACTCGGCGGTGTGGGACACTTAGCCAAAGAAAGTCTGGTGGGTACAGCCAGCAGTAGTACGCGGATACTCTAGGTTGTGTTCTTCTAGGGGCGTACGGAAGGGCTAGGCCTGGTAGTGTGGATACCCGCCTAGGAGTGGGGGGCCCAACCCACTGTCTTCGTTTGCCACTACGGAGGTTCCTGGGAGTGAAGCTAGCTACCCGAACAGGGGGAACTAAAGGTCTGTGAGCATAGAGTCGTGTGCGTGGGTTGCACTTGCATGAATCATGGCATAGCATATCACTACACTCATAATTGCATATAACCGACACCCCAACGTATAAATCGGTATGAGACTTTTTTATACGATGGGAGCCTTGCAGAAGATCCCTTAACTTATAAGTTTGTATGAGCATTCATATAAGTTAAGGTTACTTACTTATTTACTTATTTGTTTACTTACTATTCTCTAGGTGCCTTTTTATACATTTGATGCTTACTACTTCACTTCTTTACCAGTTACTACCATAGGATTGCTAGTTGTACTTTACCCTAAATAATGGTTAGATTAACTCCCTGTCACCTGCTTGATTATTCTCCACTTTTGAAGCTTTCCTTTCCTCCTCTCCGTCCGGTGCTTAGGAGCCGTGGGGGGAGGGGTAGGGGATGATAGGGCTTAGTCTTTATGACTAATGGTTTTCGAACCACAACATTACAGGAGCTCCGGATGGGAGACAGGGACCAGCACCAGCGGAGTACGGTGCGCATGAAGGTGGGACAGTCTAGCACCGGTGCACCTGCGGCCAGCTCCGTGAGTGATTAGTAGTTTTATAGCTTCCGCATTGAGTGACTTGTAGTGAGGACTCTGATATACTGGGCTCGAGCCCATTTATCTATTTCTTGTTATTATCTATTGATGAACTGGACGTGATTTCACTTTTATTTACATGTTTATATGGACTTGTTTACATTTTATGTTTAATTACTTCTCTCTCTTGTGATTGAAAAGGGCCGGCAGAATTGGCGTTTTGTAGTGGTTGTCTTCCCGTGAGTCGGTGCCACCGCAAAGCGGCAATTCTGGGCTAAGACTCCGGTGGTTTAAAATAAAAAAAAGGGGGTCTTACAAGTGGTATCAGAGGAGACCTCGATCGAAAGAGAAGTAGTCCACAAAAAAAAACCTTGGGCCACCCCCGTGCGAGCTTAGTTTGCGGACAAACTAGCAGCAGAAGCAGTGGTGTGCCCATAAGGGAAATCACATGTGAAAGTCCATCCTAACTCTTCTTAAATTCCATTCATTCGCTCTCTAACAAATGGAATTTTTACTTATAGCCTGCGACGAACCCTACACCACAGCAGGGGACACCCCAGGCTCAGAATGAGGTCCCGCCCCCGCCGGCTCCAGCTCCGTTCCAGCAGACGGAGATGGGGCAAACACTGACGGCCATTCTGGAGGCCTTCAGAGCTCAGCAAGCCCCGGCTCCACAGCCAAACCCCGGGGCCAATTGGATGACTGTCTTCCAGGGGCTTTCCCCTCCATCTTACCAGGGGACGGAGTCTGCAGTACGTATGGAGGAATGGTTGGACACCATTTACGAGATGCTGGCAGGGATTCGATGCCCCACGGAGGAGGCAGTCGCTTTGGCAGTCTCTTGCTTAGAGTCACACGAAAAGAGGGTGTGGAAATCTCAGCTGGACAACACCTTTGTGGGGATGGACTGCGCTGATATTACTTGGGATGAGTTCAGAGCAGCGCTCTTAGGACATTTTGTACCTCAGTCGACGAGGGATGACTTGGAGGATAGGTTCCTGCGGTTGAGGCAGGGGAACAGGACTATGGTGGAGTACTATCAGGAGTTCACTCACCTGGCCCGCTATGCGGACGCTTACCAGTTAGATGATGATGGCTATGCCTGGAGGTTTTATAAGGGGCTGCAAGATGACATGAGACAAGCCCTCCTTTTCGTCTCGGAGGGGAGTCTGGCCAGGATTCTGGAGATGGCTAAGAAGAGAGAGGCGGATCAGCTTACAGTGAGGAGCCGGAAGAGACCGACTGATGATACAGTGATTGGAGGACGTATAGACTGTCCTCGAGGCCAGGTTATTGGAGAGAGAAGGAACGGGGATCAGCCACGTCAAGAGTTTGGGCAGGAGCAGAGGAGCCAGGGGGTATTGGCTCCCCAGCCTATACAGATGCTGGAAATGCCAAGGACGATAGAGCAGCCATCGGTATGCTATCAGTGCAACCAGTCGGGGCATATCAAGAGGAACTGCCCTGTGAGGCGAGCACCCCCACCAGCACAGCAGGGCGCTCCACCTCCCCGACAGTTTGGCGGACGAGGACAGGACCGAGGACGAGGATTTCAGGATCGAGGCCGCAGGCCAGAGAGGGAGCAGATGTATGCTCTAGACCTGACATAGCCCCGGAACCCGGAGCAGGTTATCACAGGTATGGCAGTACGTTTAAATTTTTTTATCATATAAACTAGTATTCTAGACATAAACTGGTTAGAAATTAAGTAAAGACAACGGCAACAAGAATACTAAGACACTTAATTACCCCAGGCATAGTCTTCGTTAGCGGCAAGCCCGCTCACACCCTCTTCGACACTGGTGCGTCGCAATCGTTCGTGTCAGAGGATTTCGTGAAAGGGCTGGCAGGTGTGGAGCCATTCACCGGGAAGATGATGAGGGTGCGCCTACCCGATGGATCAGAGATAATGACCTCTGCTCATTGCAATATGGAAGCGAGGTTCGGCGGGAAGGCGTTTGAGGCACCAGCGACGGTTCTGAAGATGCCAGTTTACGATCTGATCCTGGGCATGACTTGGCTGTATTGGAACCATGCCCAGATCGATTGCGTGGCGAAGAGGATCACCGTGAGGCACGACGACTCATTCATTGTCATCGAAGGTATTATACCAGCACCCCGTACCTTACTATCGTCTGTGCAGACCGCTAAGACCCACCTGCAGGGGAAAGAAGTTTATCAGGTCCTTTTTGAGACGGTCGTGGCCAAGGACACCATTGCAGATATTCCAGTAGTGCGGGACTTTGCCGACGTGTTTCCGAAGAAGCTACCAGGGCTACCCCCACACCGAGAGAAGGACTTCCAGATTCAGCTCGTACCGGGGGCTAAGCCGGTATCCAGAGCTCCCTATCGAATGGCCCCAAAGGAGTTGGTGGAATTTCGGAGCCAGCTTCAGGAGTTAGTGGAGGTCAGGTTCGTTCGGCCTAGCTCTTCACCATGGGGAGCTCCGGTGTTGTTCGTTAAGAAGAAGGATGGGACCCTTCGACTGTTCATCGATTACCGGGCTCTGAACAGGTTGACAGTCCGGAATACTTATCCCTTACAACGGATAGACGAGCTATTTGATCAGCTGGAGGGAGCCCATTGGTTCTCAAAGCTGGATCTGAGGTCAGGGTACTACCAGCTTCGCATTCGGGAGGAGGACATCCCGAATACAGCCTTCAGCAGCAGATACGGCTTGTACGAATTTACAGTGATGTCGTTCGGGCTCACAAATGCACCCTCCGCATTCATGACCCTGATGAATCGGGTGTTCGAAGAGTATCTGGACGTCTTCGTTATCGTGTTCATCGACGACATCCTTATCTATTCAAGGACGGAGGAGGAGCACGCGAGACATCTGGCCTTGACCTTGGAGAAGCTGCGTGAGCATGAGATGTATGCCAAGTACAGCAAGTGCCAGTTCTGGCTAAAGGAGGTGGCCTTTCTGGGCCATGTCATCAGTGGCGCAGGTCTGGCAGTGGATCCGGCGAAGGTCCAGGCAGTACGGGATTGGCCACCACTAAAGTCGGCCTCGGATGTTCGAAGTTTCTTGGGACTTGCCGGTTACTACCGGAAGTTCGTAAAGGGGTTCTCTCAGATTGCCCTCCCTCTTACGTCTCTGACGAAGAAGGAGTCCCCTTTTATCTGGACGCCTCGATGCGAATCTGCCTTCCAGGAACTGAAGGATCATCTCACCTCGGCTCCAATCCTTGCTCTGCCATCAGGGAAGGAGGGATTCCAGGTGTACACAGATGCTTCCTATCAGGGGATGGGTGCCGTTCTGATGCAGAACGGGCACGTAATAGCCTATGCCTCCCGTCAGTTGAAGCAGCACGAGCAGAACTACCCCGTGCACGATTTGGAGATGGGGCAGTCATTTTTGCTCTTAAGATCTGGCGACACTATCTCTACGGAATACATTGTGATATCTTCTCCGACCATAAGAATCTGAAGTACGTCGACACCCAGAAGGAGTTAAACATCAGACAGAGACGCTGGGTGGAGTTTCTGTCAGACTACCAGTACACCATGCACTACCATCCGGGGAAGGCGAACGTGGTCGCGGATGCTCTGAGACGGAGAGCGAGTACGACAGGAGTAGGTCCGCAGCTGATGGCCTTGGAGTTGGTTAGATCATTCGAGGAGATGCAGATTTCACTAGTGTCTAAGGATGACCCGGAGCTGTACATGGAGTACCTGGGGTCGATGGCTACTACTGATGATATTCGAGACTGCATCAGAGATGGGCAGATGCTGGATGAGAGAGCTGAGCCGATATTCCGAGCCTTGGAGGAAGGCACGACAGGAGATTACTCTTTGAGGGATGGGCTCCTGTGTTTCCGGGGCAGAGTCTACATACCAGCAGGAGGACGGATCCAGGAGGACATTTTGACGGAAGCTCACTGCAGCCGGTATTCGGTACACCCGGGGATCACCAAGATGGTAAAGGATTTGAAGAGGACGATGTATTGGCCGGGTATGAAGAAAGATATTACGTATTTTGTGACGCATTACGAGGCCTGCCAGCTCGTGAAGGCGGAGTGTAGGAACCCGGCAGGCTTACTACAGCCGCTTCCGGTGCCGGAGTGGAAGTTTGAGGATATAGCCATGGACTTCATACATGGGCTACCTCGATCCCGTGCGGGGAATGACTCGATCTGGGTGATAGTGGACAGGCTAACAAAGGTGGCCAGATTCATTCTAGTGGCAAAGGACACACAGGTCAGTGTATTAGTACGGAGGTTCGTTGAGCAGTTTGTGCGTTATCATGGGGTGCCCAAGACTATCGTTTTGGATCGGGATGGGCGGTTTACATCCAGGGAATGGAGGTCAGTCCAGGCCCATCTGGGTTCTCGATTGACATTCAGCACAGCTTTTCACCCTCAGACCGACGGACAGACAGAGCGCACCAACCGTACACTGGAGGATCTGTTGCGACTGTGTATTTTGGACCGTGGCGAGCCTTGGGAGAGATTGCTGCCACTGGTCGAGTTTTCGTACAACAACGCTCATCAGTCCAGCATAGACATGCCTCCATACGAGGCGTTGTACGGAAGGAGGTGCAGGACCCCACTATCATGGGTTCAGGATGAGGACCCGCAGGCACTAGGCTCGGAGTTTGTGGGAGATACAGATGCTCAGATTAGATTGATCCAGGACAGGATGTTGGAAGCCCAGAGCAGACAGGCGAAATACTACGATGCGAGGCATCGTCAAGTGGAGTTCCATGTGGGGGACCGAGTTTTCTTGAAGATACGGCCGATGCACGGAGTTTCGCGGGTGCGTGGGCAGAAGAAGCTCAGTCCGAGATATATGAGGCCTTATAGGATCCTGGAGCGGATCGGCCCCTTAGCCTATAGACTGGAGCTACCGCTGGAGTTAGCGGGATTGCATGACGTCTTCCACGTCTCCTCACTTCGGAGGGCTCTGCTACGCCCTGAGCAGCTGATCTCCTCGGCAGATGGCCCGGTGGCCTCGGATCGGTCAGTCAACTTGGAGCCTATCAGGATTGACGATACAGCAGTGCGGGTCTTGCGACGGAAGAAGGTTCCGTTAGTCAAGGTTCTGTGGAACAATCATGGGCAGGAGGAGCATACATGGGAGCCATAGAACTTGATGCGGCAAAAATACCCGGAACTTTTTCGTCAGGTATACCTCACCACCCCTCTGGACAATCAATTTGCCTTCTTGTTTTAAACCAATAGAACTGAAATTTCAAGAATAGGGGCTAATCTTTTATTTATTGGGTTGTATATACCTAGTTAATTGGGCGAATTAATCTTAGATTTGAAACCGCACAAAGCAAACATAACGTAGAGATGTAATTTCTTTGATTCTCATGGGATGTTACAAGCTTCTTTTCCCGATTAGAGTCCCGTAGGCTTAACCTTGATTTCGGGGACGAAATCTTTGTTTTGTTTATTGGGATTTATAACATCCCATTTCCGGCTAGACCCCTAAGAGTCGGTTGGTCGTGATAGAACCCTAGGAAGCCCAAAAACTGAAATAAATCGACCGAGATTTCGGGTCACGGGTTGGTCACGCCCGTGACCGATCCGTCACGCCCGTGACCGATCCGTCACGCCCGTGACCTAGGGTGTGACTCCTTCGACGATCGTCGATCTCAGTGAGACGATCGTCGGGCGCAGAATTTTTCTACCCGGGCCTGTCACGCCCGTGACCTATGTGTCACGCCCGTGACATAGGGCGTGACACCTTCGACGATCGTCGATCCCAGCGGGACGATCGTCGAAACGTAGAATTTGCGTCATGGCCATGTCACGCCCGTGACCAAGGGCGTGACACCTTTGGCGATCGTCGATCTCAGCGCGACGATCGCCGAGTACGGATTTTGCCTCATGACCATGTCGCGCCCGTGACCCACATGTCACGCCCGTGACCAAGGGCGTGACCATCCTTCGACGATCGTCGATCTCAGTTCGACGATCGTCGATCTCAGTTCGACGATCGTCGATCCCAGAATTGGTCACCCGGGCTTGTCACGCCCGTGACCCACATGTCACGCCCATGACCAAGGGCGTGACCATCCTTCGACGATCGTCGATCTCAGTTCGACGATCGTCGATCCCAGAATTGGCCACCCGGGCCTGTCACGTCCGTGACCTATCTGTCACGCCCGTGACCAAGGATGAAACGTCAGCCAGACTGGAAATTTCGATAACCGACATTGTAATCAATTCTGGTTATGGGAAGTTACGCCAGGAGGATTTATGGGTCGTTTCCTACTCTGATTATTTAATAAATTAAGGAAATGTTGGTTCAATAGGAAATCGCCACCTGGCAAACACCTCTTCATTCCAGCATTTCAACTGCCTTGCCATAACCGAAACGTCATTAAGAGGAATATTAAGGGCCATGAACGTTTCATCCTTTCCCCTTCCTATTTGCTGATCTATAAAAGACTCCTAAGAGCAAGAGGAAAAGGTTACACGCTCCATCAAACTGTTTCAGATTTCCCCCTTGCTGTTGAAGAATTTCCGGCGACGCCACCACCGCGCCAATGGCTTCCCGACGCTCTGCACGCCTCCAGCCCGCGAACAAGGTCCTCCCCTCCCTCTTCTTCTGCGGATAGATCTTAGAAATCGTTAGGAGAGATATCGGGCTCAAAAGAGCCAGATCGGGTGAGCGTTTCCATGGTTTTCCGAAAATTTCGTGGTGGCAGGTTCGCCGGAAACCGCCTCTCCGGCGGCCGTGGCGCCGCCCGACGCTAGCCCTCACCTCAACAGAGGTAGTGGTGGTGGTGGCTGGCCAGGGAGATGGCTGGATGGCCGGGAAATAGCTTTGGAAAAGCTACAGGAAATTAAGTTTTCAGGGCTCTGGTTTCGGGCTGTAGAAGAAGATGAACAGTGCCATTAAATTAGATTCTATTTTTAAAACAATTTCTGAATTCATATCTATCACTTTAAATAATTTGGGAAAAATACCTAGAGGCTCCTGCAGGAAAAATGGTCAACACCAATATTGTACCTCTTGGAGTCTAGGGAATTTTAAAATTTGTTTCAAGTATTTTGGACCACTGGAAAGATCTCAGCACTCAATTTGGAGAGGTCTACCCATAGGGTGTCCTGACCTTAAAAAAATTCCCCACTCCAATCCAGTCATCACAATGACTTGAAATTTGGGGTGTGGCCTAACCTTACCTATATCTAGGTACCATCCAAAAATTAGGATTTTTGGGAAATATTTTTCTATAGTTTTTAGGAAAATTCAATAATCCTAGCTTAATTTAATTAGATGGCTAAATAATTTCCAAATCCTCCCAAATTTTGGTGAGTGGTCCCTGGGTTCACCATAAGGTTTTGTATAATTTTTCATCTTATTTGGAGATGGTTTGGATTAGAAATGATCAAACCTAAGTTTTGCCTTAATAAGGGGTCTTAGGTTAAAGGTGTAATTTTGAGATTTGAGTGGTCAAATCACCTCAACAGAGGCTGAGATTTTTTTACCACTGGCTAGTAATATTCTCTAGCACCCCCTCAAAGAGTTTGAGGTGGATCGGGGTAAGTTTGCCCTAAGAACCAAGGTCAAACCCTAAGGATGGATCTTGGTGGCTTGTGAAGGTCATGGGGTCAAATGACCTTGGAGTGACTCGAAATTTGGTGAAGAGGACCATAGGGCCATTATAGTTCTCTGGATGAAATCTTAGTAGATTTGGAGACTGTTGGGATACCTAAAAATCTAACCCTAGTTTAGGGTGCAAAACTTGTAGAGATAGGAAATGACACTAAATCACATTGAAAAGTGATGAGATTTGGGTAGAGTGAGTTATAATGATGGTACAAGCTCTGGATATTTTACTATGAATTTTAAGATCATTATTTTGGATACTTCATTAACGATTTAGTAGCTTGTATGATTTGCTTAGAAAATTTATTATGGAATACATACTTCCTGGAAATTGATGAAATTTAAGCAGAGAACGTTTATTAGGATTTTAAATCTCTGTGAATTTTTATGGGATTTTTAGAAGTTTAATTCTAAGGCTTGCTTCATTAAGTATGTTTTACCTTGAATATTTGATTAAATCTATAGTGGTGTTTAGCAAGCTGGTAAAATTATGATTCTTTGCACAAAGATCTTTTCAATATCATACTACTGATTAGTAATTTTTCTATAATTTTCCGATGAGTATTTTCAGTACTTCCTTCTTTACGTAGGATTAACGTGATTATACTGGATAAATTAATTAGAGGCTAAATACTTTCTGTAAAATTTTGAAAATTTGTATTTGAGGTTATCTTGCTGTTATTTAATGATCATGATTTTTGGGTAGCCATTACTTAGGAGGATCATGTAGTTCATGTTTAAAATGACCCGTGGCTCATCCTTTGGGAAAATTAAATAAATATCAGATTAATTAGGAAAGTTATAAGTTTCTGGATTTAGACAAATTATGATATGGTAGACCTCCAGTAAATATCATAGGAGATTCGGAAGACAATTTGGAGTACCTCCCCTTATGTACCTCATATAGTTTAGGATGGTCTGCATATAGTAAAACCACGGAAACTGAACTAGAGTAATAATGAACTTGGGAAATGGAATTTTGGTAGTTGCTGGTTGGTTAGTGCAAGCTACGATTAAGTTCATTATTGGAAGTCAGGATAAGTAGGGTGTGAGACTGGTTAAGGTTTGGGTGGCGTTCGGGAATGACGGAAGATCGTCCATCCCGGGAAGAAGAGGAAGAGTCTTAATACTCTAGGGTTAGATCTAAAGTAACTAAAAGAAGATCGGGTTAAGGGAGATCAACCAATAACAATAAGTGCCTTGCGTAAGGGAACTTCGGGCCGTAATGCCGCCGTCTTCGTTCCTAGTGCCCCTTGAGAGCCCTTCACGGGGTATGTCGGGGGCAGTCCTGGGCTAACGTAAACCATAGGAATAATAAATTAAAAGAGCAACTAGTATAACTAGGGTTGCACATACACACACATCGGTAGCTAGGAAGGTAGAATAATTGGTTTGGTTGCCATTCAGACGGTAGCTCTGAAGGTAGATGCACGGACGGGACTGTCCGGGGGGCCGAGGGCTCGAGGGTTGTAGTACAGAATAAAGGTGGTGGGTCTTCGGTATTTGATAGTCGTTCACACCGACATTGGTACGTTGACTCGGCGGTGTGGGACACTTAGCCAAAGAAAGTATGGTGGGTACAGCCAGAAGTAGTACGCGGATACTCTAAGTTGTGTTCTTCTAGGGGCGTACGGAAGGGCTAGGCCTGGTAGTGTGGATACCCGCCTAGGAGTGGGGGGGCCGACCCACTGTCTCTGTTTGCCACTACGGAGGTTCCTGGGAGTGAAGCTAGCTACCCGAACAGGGGGAACTAAAGGTCTGTGAGCATAGAGTCGTGTGCGTGGGTTGCACTTGCATGAATCATGGCATAGCATATCACTACACTCATAATTGCATATAACCGACACCTCAACGTATAAATCGGTATGAGACTTTTTTATACGATGGGAGCCTTGCAGAAGATCCCTTAACTTATAAGTTTGTATGAGCATTCATATAAGTTAAGGTTACTTACTTATTTACTTGCTTGTTTACTTACTATTCTCTAGGTGCCTTTTTATACATTTGATGCTTACTACTTCACTTCTTTACCAGTTACTACCATAGGATTGCTAGTTGTACTTTACCCTAAATAATGGTTAGATTAGCTCCCTGTCACCTGCTTGATTATTCTCCACTTTTGAAGCTTTCCTTTCCTCCTCTCCGCCCGGTGCTTAGGAGTCGTGGGGGGAGGGGTAGGGGATGATAGGGCTTAGTCTTTATGACTAATGGTTTTCGAACCACAACATTACAGGAGCTCCGGATGGGAGACAGGGACCAGCAGTCCAGGGACCAGCACCAGCGGAGTACGGTGCGCATGAAGGTGGGACAGTCTAGCACCGGTGCACCTGCGGCCAGCTCCGTGAGTGATTAGTAGTTTTATAGCTTCCGCATTGAGTGACTTGTAGTGAGGACTCTAATATACTGGGCTCGAGCCCATTTATCTATTTCCTGTTATTATCTATTGATGGACTGGACGCGATTTCACTTTTATTTACATGTTTATGTGGACTTGTTTACATTTTATGTTTAATTACTTCTCTCTCTTGTGATCGAAAAGGGCCTGCAGAATTGACGTTTTGTAGTGGTTGTCTTCCCGTGAGTCGGTGCCACCGCAAAGCGGCAATTCTGGGCTAAGACCCCGGTGGTTTAAAAGGAAAAAAAGGGGGTCTTACAATGCGCGCGGTGCTCCTTCCGACTATCAGCATGTCGTCTACATATAGCAGTAGAATAATAAAATCATCTAGAGCATACTGCTTCACAAATACGCATTGATTAAGGGTGGTCCACCTGAAGTCGATCTCCCACATAAAAGCATCGAACTTCTTATACCACTGTCATGGGGCCTGCTTCAGGCATACAAGCTCTTTTTCAAGCGACATACTAAGTTCTCCTTCTCTTTCACCATGAAACCCTCAGATTACTCCATATACAGCTCCTCCTCAAGATTGACATGAAGAATGGCGGTCTTGACACTCATTTGCTCGATCTTCAGGTCTAGCCTCGCAGCAAGGCCAAGAACAACCTAGATAGACGATATATTCACAATAGGAGAGAAGATTTCATCGAAATCAACTCCATGTTTTTGACTGAAACCATTCCCCACTAATCTGGCCTTGTATCTGAGTGGTGTCGAGGGTTCTCCTTACTTATGAAAATTCTTCGATTCTTCAGAGCATTCTTTCTCTTAGGTAATCGTATCAGCTCGATCATAAGTATGGTTATCATGCAGAGACTGCATCTAATCCTACATAACAACCATCCATTCTTTCTTATATGAGCTCTACACTGCCTCATCAAAGCACTCGGGCTCCCCCACATCAATCAACAGAATATAATTGGTAGCAGAATATCTTAATGATGCGTATTTGACTCGATCAGACCTCCTTAGGGTGAGCTCATCTACTGGTGTAGGATCATCATCAGTGATCTCTTTTATAGGCTCACCATCAGCAGTGTCCTTGTAACACCTCCGTATGTCACATGAAATATAATATAGGGCTCGGCCTGGGCCCCACCCCATATTCCACAAACAGACGGCTAGATTACAGGTTAATATCAAAGAACTACTCAAATCCTAACTCAGACCATTCTAGCAGAAGCTTTAGGGTTGCATGAACTCATACCAAATAAATGTTCACTATATATAAACCAAACCATTTATATATATATATATATATAACTGGAATGTCACTTATAAATACACAAAAGTTATGGCCCTAAGGCTTTACGTACAATTAAACTTCACATGTGTGGATTACAAACATCGGCACGCTGGCCGGTCACACATGAAAATAGTAAAACTTTTCCACTCAGTCTTCGAGGGCCAGCATAGCAGTAAGGGCTTATGCCCGCTATTTCTCGCTCGGCTCTTCAACACCTGCACAGGGACAATCCACCACGAGGGTGGCAAACAAGGCAACGGTCAGCATTCAGCTGATCAATTTATAACGGCCCTACCCCTTTCCCGGGGCAGTGGTATTCCTTCCCTGCAGACATAGTATTTTCATAAACAGATATATCATACAAATGTGCGCTCACGCACAATTCAATATATCACAAACGCCAGCCGCACGACCCGACGCTCCGTGCACTCAGGGCACATTCTTGGTGTACCGGAAAACCAGGGTCCCACCACCGTTCAGAGGTCCCAAACATAACGGTAAGTTTGAGCATTTTAGTCTTAATGGCACGCATGCCTAAGACTCTCATTATACGCTCTAACGAGACCAATAACTTCTGTCTACCAGTCGGTCAGACATAACACGGGTATAGTTCAGCTTTGTCAGTTGCTCAAATTGTCAATCGACGCAGGTCATCTTTCCCCTACCCCGTTCGGCACACTGACCTTTAAGAGCTCGTAGCTTACACAATAGCCACACTGTCCTCCAAGGACTGGCTTCACAATCAAAAATAGAGTTAGTGACAGTATTTATCACGATCGCTTGGCGGGATCAATAGAATCTCTCTTTCTGCGCCCAAACTCAACTCAAACTCTGGAGCATCCTACAGTGCCAGAAACACCGGTCTTTCCATAGCATTCAACACAAATAGCTCACCAAGAGCTCGCTGTTGGCGATACTCACTATCACTCGACGACATCCAACTGGTCTTAAACCGTGGATTTCTAGGGTATTTTCCTGGAATGCAACTGCAGTACCCCACAGACCCCATATATTACTCATTTATACTCAGAGTCTTCTCCGGCACGCAAACTAAATATCACTAATCCAGACCAACCTGTCTAGATGGGCTTAATATAACATGTCTATTTCGTACTACACATTTCTGGATCTATATGCATGACTCACTGGAGATTTCATGAATCAACCCAAAGGAATTCCCTCGATTCTCCACCTTTTGGTGGGAGATTCCATGTATATGCCAAAAGAAGGACTTCACTTGTCCAAGCAGGAAGATCGTTACCCTTGTAGTTCGTTTTGAAACCATGGCGTGAGCGTTCTATCCGGTTGGAAACGAGCACGTCGCTTTCCTCTTCACGGATCTAGTATCGGATCTTGATTCCAAGCACAAGCACGCCTTCAATCGATCTCCACAAGAGCTCCCGGACTTTTCCTCCTCTTCCCTCTCCAAAACTAAGCAGAGAGTGTGTGAGAGAAAATGAGAATGAATTCTCATGTCCAGCCTTTATCTGAAAGCTACCGCCGCGTGGTAACTCCTACCATCGCGCGGTAACATAGGCGGTAACCGCATTGACCAGCCGGCGCCGCTATCCAGAGCTAGCGCCCCGCGATAACTCTTTAGTGCCTAGCGGTAGACTGGTTACTCGAGAGGTCCTTTCGATGTTCGTCGAGCGGCTGGCGCGGTAACTCCTATCGTCTGGCGTTATCGCTCTCGACGATTCTTCGAAAGCGTTGAGTGGTTTCGACGTTCGTCGAGCGGCTAGCGCGGCGCGGTAATGCATATCTCCTTGCGTTAGCGCTCTCGACGATTCTTCGAAAGCATTGAGTGGTTTACCACGGAAATTACCCATGGAGGTCATTAGGATACAAAATTTGATATCAGCTTGTCTTGGTCTTCCTCCTGCGAATTCGTGGACGAATTCTTTTGAGGGGTGGCGAGCACGTGTAAGTGCTTACCGTTATAACATAAATGAACTCAAGAATGTCTATTTAGGAATGAAAATACACATATTTGGGGAACTTGTGCATTCATGGTATTACTTTTTACAATATTTTAGTTGCTTAATTGTGTATTTCATGATTGTAGGTGACTAGGAAGAACATGTTACGAAATTTTGTGAAGAAGTTGGAACTTTCAAAGATGACACCATAGATACCCTATATGTAGAATTCAGAAAGGGGGAGACTCTAGTGAAAGAACATGTAGAAAAGTTTGTAGATAAGTTTGCTGCAATTGTTAATACTCTTTGGACTGAGAAGCCAAATGAAATTAACAAAAATGTGCTAGCTCAGATCCAGTCAGTAAAGTTTCATAACTATGACACTACAGTTTGGATGCATAACCAGATCTTTCCAGAGTTTCAAACAGATCCAAACATCATTCCTCATCATCTCAATCCTCTTGTTGAAGGTCAGCCAGCTGCTCCTGCTCAGATGCCATCTCCAATGCCTACATTCTCTCCTAGGCTTGTTGATGCAACTCTTCCTCCAGATTCATATACTCAAGTATGGGAAGATGTTATTCCTCAGGACTTACCTGAAATTCATATTCCAACGAAAAGGAAATATGGAGAAGGACCTTCTGCCAGTAAGTCAGTTCCCAATCCAGAATCAGAAAAGAGAAAAACTCAAGAATTTGCTGAAGTGTGGAGCCCTACTTCCAAGACTTTGATTCTAGATACTCTGAAACTTGTGATGGACTACAATGAAAGCAGAGATCTTCATTACAGTTTTACTGAAGGAGAAATGTATGAAAAATCTCTCATGAAGAGAAGGATTTATGATAGAGAATATGACAGGAACAATCCAAAGGCACCTCCAAGACCTCCAAAGTACTATCCTAAGTCATTCAGCTATAAAAGGAGGCAACAGGAAAAGTTTGACAAGCAACATCATCAACAACATCAGAGCTAAAACTTATTTTTTATTTTTGAGATTGTGGATTGAATGCTTGTAGAATTGAAATCTAAAACAACTCTAATTATATAATCTCTGATTTTGATGATTATGTGTCTTTCTTTATTTCTTGCATTTCATCTTGCTCTTATCTTTTCATATCCAGTTCTTTCTCTTGTGATATAATTTACCTTAGTGTAGAGGGTTCTGACTTCTACAAATAGGGGGAGATTATTGGGTATTGCATCCACAATAACCTAGATTTGCATGAAGTTACTCTTGAACTAAGATAAATTAAGTTGTATTTGATCTTCTATTTTAGTTATGTGTTTGCAGGACTCTATTGCTAAGTGTAGACCAATGTCAGTCTATAGTAGGTCATAAATACAGGACCATACAATGTAATCTCTCATTATGTGATCCAAGGTATTGACTCATATGTAGCCTTTCTATTGGGATATACTTCCCTTTCAAGCACTTGGATCAATGGATGAAGTGTTGGTGATGATTGGATTCAATAAGGAAAAATTTTTGGATGTCCGAAATTCTCTAAGTCCATTACTCGAGTAATCTGGTAGTTCTCGAGTAGTATAAGTGAAATTTCTCGAGTAATTAGTCTGATTACTCAAGTACAATGTTTAGTTCTCGAGTAGTATTACTTTAGTTCTCGAGTAACTAGGTTTAGCACTCGAGTAGACTTTATCTCTACCTCTCGAGTATTCAGATTTTTTATCTCAAAAAATTTCTAAGTATAGTTCTCGAGAAGTTCCCTTTCTCTCGAGAAATTCTATACCTTGTTCTCGAGAAGTTCATTTTCTCTCGAGAAATCATTTCTTGTTCTCAAGTAACTTTCTTCCTGAATCAGAAATATTTTTCTAAGTCTTTGTTCTCGAGAAGTATCATTCTACTTCTAGAGTAGATTTCTAGTTCTCGATTAACTCCTTTGTACTCGAGAAATAACTCTTCTATCTCGAATACTTTCTTTTAGACTTCTCGAGTAATTCAAATTGACTTCTCGAGAACCCATCTTGTACTCGAGTAATGCATTCTTCTTCTCGAGTAATTTAAGAAATTCTTTTCTTGAGTAATCTTCATTCCTCTTCTCGAGTAATAAACTTCACTACTCGAGAAATACCTCTTCACTCGAGAAATGAAGTTCAGTTTTGCAGAATTTCTGTTAAGTACAGAATTGAAGGGATTTTCAAATCACACGATGTGATTGGTCCACGTATACGTCATTAAGATTAATTATGACCGTTAGGGAGATCATATATAAGGTCTTGTCAACCGACTAACCCTAACAAGAAGATTTTCATGCCGTCATAATTTTTCTAAGCTCTCTGAATCTTTCTCTCTCTTTCCAAAAATGAAAGCCGCTGACGACGCCGATCTCCATCATGCAAGAGCTAGGGTTTTCGATTCAAATGATTCAGACCAAGAATGATTTCCCGATCGTGATTGCTGTTCGTTCTCCATCATCGTTCTGATCGGGTGAAATCAAAAGTAATCTTCAGATCTCTTTCTTGTCGTGAGTTCTTCTTCAACAAAACTGACAGAGCCGCAATTCATAAAGAAGAAGATCCAGCCAGATTGTTTCAAGATTTGAAGATCATTTGTTTGTATTTTCAATTTATCTCTATTCAATTCTTGTAGGAGATTTCTCTCCGAGTTGTAGGTAATTCTATCTTCCGAGTGTAGATTCGTTTGGATCGAGATTGTAGGAACTTGGTTCCGAGGTGTAGGATTGGTTTTCAATCCGAGTTAGTGGAGTAGCCGAGTCTAGTGGTTTGCTAGATCGGTGAGGGGAAGTGGATGTACCCAAGTTTGGGAAACCACTATTAATCTTTTGTCGTCTGTGATTGCTTGGTTGGTTTGTGTACATAGATCGCTAAATTTTCATTCCGCAAAAAGACACATAACTCACCTATTCACCCCCCTCTAGGTGATTTAGGTAGATAACTAAACTCATTCAAATTATATTGATTCAATGAATCATAACAACATTTATTACACAGTGGTTATGCAAGCAAAATATTGTACACAGTTACATAGAATTCACTATTTGAATACATCAGGAATTGAAGAAAAATTAGGAGATACATTAATAGAAAAATCATCATTCATTAAGAATTCATCATTCAAATGAACATTTGTTGGAGTGTGGTTCGAATTCGAATCAACCTAGTTAGAAAAGTCCATGAAATTATAGACATTTGGTTGCACTGGCACATCAATAGTAGTAGGGCCCTTCGTTTAAGCTGTATGCAACCTCTCTGTTTGAAAAAATAACAATTTAGAAACAAATAAAAATGTGAAGGAATAGTAATTTACAACAAAAGAATATTAATAAAATATAATGATACTTGGTTTCTTCGAGTTGGACTCCCAATAATGCTTCAAATGTACATTTGAAACTCCTTTTGGTCGGAGTGAAGGTGGATCTTTCACAATGCCTTTGCCTATGTCTATCTTGTCAACAAAGCCCTTTTTAATCTTCTCATCATGGTCAAACATATCTTCTATACATTTACCAACCTCATTCATTACATTAACAAGGTAATCCTTTGCTATTTGACAACACTCCATTCGCTGGCACAAATCTTAAGTGTACCTCATCTGAAAATTAAATTGCACTCATATGTGTTTGAGTTTGTGGGCATTGAAATATTGTTTCACTTCTTAACTTGCAATGTAAATCTCCTCAAAATATAAGCCGATTTAATATTCTTGACATTTCGATTATTGTAAATCCGCAATGCATGTTTGCACAGTAGACCCTTTATTTGAAAACCCCTACAAGAGCACTCTATATGATTGCTCTTACTATTTATTTGTCATTATCCACTGCTTCTCAACACCATCTCCATCACAAAGACGTGTGATGTATACAATCATATCTTGGTCATATATTATTTGTTCTGCTACCATCAAACCTACTACACCGTCCATAAAAGCTTCCTCAAATATAGAATAAATTTTTCTAGTATCTTTGACATTTGCTTGAGGATTGGACAATTTTTAAAATTTAAAGTAATAGTACTGTATAACCCGTAATTCGTCGAGATCAGAAGTACCCAAGAAGATGGTTATTCACAGACTATTGGTCGAGCAGAGGGGAGCTTGAGCGATCAAAGACGAGCTTGAGCAAGCAAAGAAGAGCTTGGGCAAGCAGAGGCGAGCCTTGGTGAGCTTGGGCGAGCAGAGGCGAGCTTGGGTGAGCAGAGGCGAGCTTGGGTGAGCAGAGGCGAGCTTGGGCGAGTAGAGGTGAGCTTGGGCAAGCAGAGACGAGCTTGCGCGAGAAGAGGCAAACTTGGGTGAGCTTGGGCGAGTAGAGGCGAGCTTGGGCGATTAGAGGCGAGTTTGGGCGAGTATGGGCAAGTACCTCGCGAGTATGGTTGGGCGAGTAGACCCTTGTAACTCACTGGCAGAGGTTGGATACTTGCTTATATGAATGTGAGGGATAGATCTTATGTTTACTCTAGAGGGAGGGGGTGAATAGAGTATTAAAAATTTATTAACTTGTTTTTATAGCGGATTAAAATAAAGTGATATATATAAGTATAAAAAGAAATATCACAGCACACAAACAAAAAGGAAAGGGAAACCAGACGACACAAGGAGTTTATAGTGGTTCTCCAATAAATCTGGGTACATCCACTCTTCTACCACCCTTGTAGGAATCCACTACAGGTTTTTGATCAGGTGTCCTGCCACCACAGGTTGCTCAGGTGCCATGTCACCACAAGATATATTTTTTAAGGGAGATCTAGCAACCCTTTGAGCTTTTGATCAGGTGCCCAAAAACTAATCTAAGTCTTTTGATCAGGAGACATAACAACCCAAAAGGCTAACTTTTGAAGGGAGTTAAAACCCTGTACACAGTGAAAGAAAATAAAAATGATGTTATCTTCTCTATCTCTAATATCTGAGAAGACTAGTGGATTTTGTTGATGTTGTCAAAGCTCCCCCTGAGTTATAGAAATCTGATCGGGAGTGAAAGCTTTGCCACAGGATGTAGGCCTTCAAAGATGAAAACTTCTTCCAGTGAATGATTCTGAGAGATTGAACTTTTTGTCTCAGATTGAATATGTGTTGCTGGAAGAAAAGCTTGAAGAAGAAGAATGATGAACAAGATGTTTTGTCTGTCTCTTGTTCTCTGTTTTCATATGGTCTCTTTCTTCTTCTCCTTGCGCTTGATTACCCAAAAAAATATTGTATCTTTTGCAATCTTCTGAAAATTTTCTTTATATATTGATTGCTGACTCAAGCACATTTGAATTTCAAATTCCTTGAAATCTTCTGCAGAAATTTCTGGGATCCTGAACGGCTAATTTTGCCTTTAATGTATTTCCCTAACTATCCCAATAAATAAGATAGAGTAATAACTCTGTAAAACCATAATTAATACTGCCCAGAACGACTATATTCTTGACAATATTTAACATTAATTATCAGAGCATTACTCTTTTAATATCTGAAATCAAACTGCTTTAGTCGATCTAAGAAACTGTAGAGAAGAATAGTCAAACAGAACCTGAAAAGAGTTAGTCGAACTCATCAATGATTTTGTCGACTTGAGCTCCAAGTTCGTCGAGCTAAGAAATCTCCTTCGTCAAGCTGAGCTCCAAGATCGTCGACCTGAAAATATACTTGCCAATCTGAGCTCCAAGTTCGTCGAACTGAGAAGGCACTTCGTCGAGCTGAGATTCTGATATAAGCTCACAATTCATCAATCTCAGCTGGACTTTCGTCAAGTTCAACTCAGATAAGGAACTCTGAGCTCGTCGATCTGAGATCGACGATCGTCGAGATGAGTTCAGCTATCGTCAAACACCTTTTCTGCAATCTTTAAGCTGTCTTGTCTCTAAAGTCTTATGTCTCTGAAGTATTCTGAAGATAGGTTTCAATAATCTAACCTAATGTGACTGACCTTAACCATGGAACTAACAAATGACCCTAGACTATACATGTTGGGTCATCAAACCTAATAGTGAACCTAGCCCAAATCTCAAGTAGGGTTCCAACAATCTCCCCCTATTTGGGTGAGGTCACTATGCAAAAATAAAAATAAAGAAAATCACAAAGCAATAAAAATATCTGATAGACTTTTAAATCATTCAGCAGATATGAACAAATGTGTCTTGTGAATATATACAACAATAATAAAGTTCAAAATACAAAATCAGAAGATTAAGACTTTTTCTTTGAAGCATCTGAAGAAGGAGCAGGTTTTGAGAAGACCATTATTCTCTTAGGATCATCTGCTTCTCTTTGAGTCATCTTCATGTCTTCAGCACCAAGAATCTTGACTGATGCAGCTCTAGGCACTACAGTCTCTAGATGAAGACTCATATAAGTATCAACATTAACGAGATTTTTCTTTTCATACATTTCTATCTCTTTCTTCCTGTAGGAAGATATGGTTGAATACTGAGAAGTATCTTTTCCTTCTTCCCTGGCTTTCCTGATCTGTGAAAGTGTTATAATCTCCTTAAATCTGGCCATTCTAAAATTAGGATCCATTTCTGGATCACATACTGGAGACAGTGTCCTTTCTAAACTTGCTTTGTCTTGCTGATTGCTTTCAGATGTCTGATGTTGACTGCTTTGCTTTTTATGTTGTTGTTGTTTGCTGCTTTGGGAGCTGTGTTGCTGTCTACTGCTGTTGTAAGATGGTTTGGAATGATAAGAAGTTGAAGAGCTTTGAACTTGAGAAACATTTCCTGTTGATCCTGCTGCAGGAGGAGGAGGACCTCTTCTAAATTGTGGTGGTGGAGAGTATCTTCTACTCTTCTTCCTTGATTTTATCTCATTCTTTGAATACCTCATCCAGTAAGGAGTGTTTGGAGTGAGAGTAATGTTGTGTAGAATATAGTAAGGGGTGTCAGCAGTAGGAGAGGGTTTTGGAACAGCCCTGGGTGGAACCTTCTTCTTGAGTTTTCTCTTTTTAGAACCAAAATTTTCTGAATCATCATCATCATCTTCAGAATCACTAGCAGGATTATCATATAACTCATCAATTTGCTTAAATAGATCAGCTTGATTTATAACTTTAACTTCTGACTCTTTAGATGCAATATCTGTAATATCTTGAGCCTGAGCACTGTCACTTTCTGCTTCCATATCTTGAAACATAATTTCATCAAGGTCTGACATAGGGGACTCAGCCCAAGCAAAAGTTAGAGGAGAGAAAGTCTTTGGCTCTATAACAGAAATACTGGAAGTAAGAATACAAAAACTATTTCTTATTTCTTCTAACGCAGAATAATCTACTGGAGCAGAATAACATACAATTGCTTTAGAATAATCTGAAACTATATCAGCAAGAACTGGTAATTTCGAGCTATAAACTGAATCAAAAGAATGAAGTAATGAGGGAGGGTCAACTGTGGGATTAATTAAGAAATCACCAACAGTGATTATTTTAGTATCTTCAAAACAAATCATTTCAGTATCTTCATCAAGAATTTAAACTATTTCTGCTGCTGGAACCTCTACTGTTGTTGTTGCTACTACTGCTGGAGGAGCTTCTTAATTGGACATCTCCCCCTGCCTAATTTCAGAGAGACCTAAACCCAGGCCCCTAGAAGAAAGGACAGAGGAGGAAGCAAGCTGAGCAGTTAGAAGGGAAATAGAAGCAATGAGAGGGGCGACAACCTCAGCTATGAGCTTCTTAAGAGAGGGAGTGATGAATTGAAGAAGATCATTAGCAATGTCAGAGAAGTTTATATATAGTGGATCGGGAGTAGATGGGGTATAAGTGGATTGGTGAACACAGTTGGAACAGATGGAGAGTGCTTGAGGTAGGTATGAATGTTGGAAGGTTGGGAATGTTGGTGGAATATGTGGAGGGATTGCATCAGGAAGTTCATCTTGAATAGGTGAATGTTGTGGAGACGGTTGAGGAGATGGAGATGAGAATAGATTAAAAGTAGGGAATGATAGAGGTTGATCTGGAAGAGTAGAAGTTGATGGAATATCAGCAAAATGTAATGTTTGAGGTGATTGAGGAGGAGATGGAGGTTGAGACGGTGAAACAGGAGGGATGGAGGTAGAATGTGTGTATGCAATGACTGTGGATTGTTGTTGAGCAGGAGAGGGAGGAGCAGGAGCTTATTCAGGGGTTGAGAAAGTGGTTGTTTCAGCCATGTTGTCCTCTGAAGCTATCCTGGAAGAAGAAGCCCTAGGGGGCTTTGGGATTACCCTCTCCCATCTGCCAAAGAGGGCAAAGGTAAGCCTCTTAGAGGCATTGATAAAGATGATATGGGAGACCAACAGTTCTGGCACCTTTGCCTGGAGGAAGATGCCCAGAACTCTTCAAAAACTCACATCCTTTTTACTTTTTTTTAATCAAATCAAACAGAATACTACCCCAGTTTACTGATTTCTATTTTACCAAGGCACTCATCAAATTAAACTGATGCCTAGTAATATGGTCATGGGCAGAGTGCTTGCCCAAGATTACTTTACCAACTACATCAGCCAAGAACTTGTATTCAACAGTCAAGTTCTTCTTCAATAATTTATTAGGGTTTCCTTGGGAGTGACCCATAATAACTAGCATATCCTCAAACTCATTGCTAGATAATTCACAATCATCTTCCCCATTAACAAAACCAAAAACTTCTGTTAGAATATCGGGTGTAAGAAAAACCTGATGACCAGAAATCGATCCAGAGATGGAGGTTGGTTCTGGAAATACTGCTGTGAAAACCCATTCTTTGATTTCCTGCACTGGAAGCTTGATCCTTAGGGTCATGAACTTTCTCAACTAAGGAGCCTCAAATAACTGAAGTATGTCTTTGAAGATTTGATCTGGATGGTTGAAGAAGTCGATATCAATGTTGAATCCTGCATCAAACTACATTCCAGAGTTAGTCGCCGCTGAAATCGCCATGCCTGCAAAAACAAAAGATCAAGTGCAAGAGAACTGGAAAGCGCGGGATGGAGTTCGATGAAAGCCTAATTATAGGTTTTCAGAAGATGAAACGGTGAACTCCGTCCGACGCAAAAGAAAATCTTCGAACTCAGATCGATGAAAAAGTTTCATTAAGAAATAAAAGCGTTGATCTCAGTTTGAAGAGGGGGAAAACAGTTCGTCGTTCTTCGGGCGACGAAAAATTTTCTGAAGCAAAATCGTCGATCTCCGTTCGACGAAAACGTTCACAAAGAGATTTCATCGATCTCCGTTCGACGAAAAATTTCAAGAAGAGTTCACAGATCGTCGATCTCCATTCGATAAAAAGTGACCAATTCTTCGACCTCAGACAGAAATCAAATTAATTTTTCTTCATTAATCATACCTAGCTGATTTAAGAAGAATAAATGTTTCTCTTCATCCAATGGTTTGGTGAAGATGTCTGCTCTTTGCAAATTAGTAGAGATAAAGACAAGGTTAATTTTATTTTTGTCCACACATCTCTAATGAAATGATGTCTAATCTCTATATGCTTAGTTCTACTATGAAGCACTGGATTTTGTGCAATTGAAATAGCACTGGTATTATCACAGAAGATAGTTGAATTATTTAAGTTGAAACCATAATCCAGTAGCTGATTTTGAATCCACAATATCTGCGAGCAGCAACTATCAGCTGCCATGTACTCAGCTTCAGTAGTTGATGTTGACACAGATTTTTATTTTTTGCAAAACTAGGACACAAGCCTATCACTAAGAAACTGACAATTTCCTGATGTACTTTTCCTGTCAACTCTACATCCAACATAGTCAGAATCTGAGAATCCAGTTAAGTCAAATTATGACTCTATTGGATACCAAAGTCCTAGATTTGGACAACCCTCTATATATCTCAAAATCTTTTTTAAGAAAATTAGGTGAGATTCTTTGGGATTTACTTGAAACCTAGAACAAATGCATGTAACAAACATAATATCGGGCCTACTAGCTGTAAGATATAATAAGGACCCAACAATATCCCTATATGTTTTTTGATCAACTGGTTTGCCATGTTCATCAGTATCAACTACATCATTGGAGGGCATGGGTGTTTTCATTGCTGAGGCATCAAACATCCCAAATCTTTTAATAAGCTCTTTAACATATTTGGATTGAGATATAAAGATACCATCAAAGGATTGCTTCACTTGGATACCAAGGAAGTAGGATAGTTCACCCATGCTACTCATTTCAAACTTTGAATGCATCAGGCCAAAGAACCTTTTGCAAAGTTTTAAATTAGTAGATCCAAATTTTATGTCATCTACATAAATTTGAACTAGCAAAGTTTTATCCTTATGATGCTTGATAAAAAAAGTTCAATCCACAATGTCTCTAGAAAATTTATGCTCTAAAAGGAACTAGCTAAGGTTTCATACCAAGCTCTTGGAGCTCGCTTCAGACCATAGAGAGCTTTTGCAACTTAAAACATAAGAGGGATGCGTTGAAGAGATAAACCTGGTGGTTGTTCAACATACACTTTCTCTTTGAGTTCTCCATTGGAAATACACTCTTGACATCCATTTGATAAACTTTGAATTTCCGATATGTTGCATAAGTAAGAAAAATCCTCATAGCCTCTAGCCTTGCAACAGGGGCTAAGGTCTGGTCATAATTTATGCCTTCCTCCTGAGAATAGCCTTGAGCTACCAATCTTGTTTTATTCTTCATAATTGATCCTTGAGCATCCAACTTATTCCTGAATACCCATTTAGTTCCAATGACTGAGTAGTATTTGGGTCTAAGAACTAAATCCCAAACTCTACATCTTTCAAATTGATTGAGTTCCTCTTGTATTGCAATAATCCAGTGGGGATCTTGCTCTATATCTTTTATGAATTGAGGCTCACTTTGAGAAATGAAGCAAGAATGCATCAAATCTTGGTTTAGTTGATGCTTTGTTTGCACATCAACTGATATGTCTCCAATCACTTGAGATATGAGATGATCTCTAAGTGTGATAAGATCAGTGAGGAGATTTGGTACATCAGCAGCTAGTGGAATTAATTCCTCTTGTGGAATTACATCTGTTGTTGTTGGTTCAATTGCTTCAACAATTTCTTCTTCACTGTCTTCATCAATCTGTGGAGAAGGATGCAATGTAACATCATGGGTAAGGTTTAAATCATCCAACTTCTCACACAGATAGGGTACCTATAAAGAGTCTCTGGTAGAAGAATCATTCTCCTTGTAAAACATGTTTGTCTCATCAAAAGTTACTTGTATAGATTCTTCCATTTTTAATGTTGATTTGTTATAAACCCTATAAGCCTTGCTGACTTGGGAATATCCAAGAAAAATTCTCTCTACAACATTGACTTCAAACTTTCTAAGATATTTCTTGTCATTATTATGAATATAACATATACAACCAAATACTTTAAAATAATTTATTTAGGTTTCTTCCCTTTGAGTAATTCATAGGGGGTCTTACCCTTTAGCTTATGAATTAGACTTCTATTCAGAATATAGTTTGTTGTGCTTACTGCCTCTACCCAAAAGTGAGCATCTGCAAGTAATGTCCCAACAGATTCAATAAGGGTTCTATTTTTTCTTTCAGCTACCCCATTTTGCTGAGGAGTTCTAGGAGCAGAAAAACAATGCCTGATACCTTCTTTCTCACAAAAGTCTTGCATGAGAAGAGATTCAAACTCAGTTTCATGATCACTCCTGATCAATTCAACTTGAGTAGAGTACTCAATCTATATGCTCTTAAGAAAGTCTGTAAGAACTTTAAAGTTATCTGACTTGTTTTTCAGAAAGAAACCTCAAGTGAATCTAGAGAAATCATCAATAATCACTAAGGTATATGACTTCCCTCCCAAGCTCTATACTGCAATAGGTCCATATGTAGCAAGTACAAGATTCTGGGTGAATAACTTTTATTAATGGATTTAAAACTATTTTTAGTTTGCTTGCCTAATTGACAAGCCCTGCAGAGTCCTTCCTTCTTATAGGGGCCAGAAGGTTGTCCTTAGATAATTTAGCTATTATCCTAAGGTTTACATGACCTAGTCTCTTATGTCATAAATCATTAGTTGAACTAATTTGATTAAATAAGCAAATTTCTGAATTAGCTAATTTGAAATTAACTACATAAATGTTACTTTGTCTAATTCCAGTTAAAATAGTTTTGTTTTAATCAAAAATAATTGAGCATAAGGACTTGTTAAAAGTTACCTGATAATCTTCATCACATAGTTGACTTATGGATATGAGGTTATGCTTCAGTCCATTCACATAAGCTACCTTTTTGAATGTGACTACTCCAATATTGACATTTCCATATCCTTCTGTTTGTCCACAATTTGAGTCTCTAATGATCACTTCGGGTCTAAGCTTTGCCTTGAAGTCACTTAGGTTGGCCTTTGAACCTGTCATATGTTTTGAGCAATCACTATCCAAAAACCAGTGTTCCTTTATGGTAGGATAGTTCTTCACCTACATAAAAATAAGTTAGGTGTTTTTGACCCAGGTTACCTTGGGTCCTTGATTTCTTTCATAAGAATAACTGGAAATATAAGAACAATCAAGTTTATTCTTATAACCTAATGGATGATATCTCCTAGGAGGGATTATCCACTAAGTAAAAGGATTAACAAGTTTTGGTTTCTGATTATTAGTTTGATAAAAATTAAAATTTTTGTCTTGAAAATTTGAGTTCGACAAATTTAGTTGAGTTCATCGATCTGAGTTCGACGAAAAGTATTGATTTCGTCAATCTCGGTTCACAGAGTGATAATACTCATTTTTTGCGTTCCACGATCGTCGATCTCTGTTCGACGAAACATGTTGATTTTGTTGAGCACCTTTTGTTGAGTAATCATACCCAAATTCTGGGTTCAGAGTTCGTCGATCGCCGTTCGACGCATAATACTGATTTCGTCGATCTGAGTTTTACGAATTTTGTTGAACATTATTTTTATGAGATTTTTTATTTTTCTTTTATTTATTCTTTGGTAAGATTTAAGTATTTTTATATGTAAGTTGTAAACTTCTTTTCTTTTTTCTTTAGCAGAGATGAATTTTATGGGAGTTGATAAAATATTTTTCTAAAGAATAGGAGGCTGACTTGATGAAGAACCCAAGCCCAGTTTGCTATTAAATCTAGCATTCACTGTGCTTGTGATGTTCATCAACTTGATACTTCTCTCATTAAGGGATTCTTCAAATATTTTAGCCTCATTTAATTTAGTTTCTAAGGAAATTATTTGATTATTAGCAGTTTGTAAATCTTCTTTAAGTTTTAAGTTTTCAGAAGAAATATTTTCAAATTCAATTAGTTTCTCTTTCAGAAGTTTGATTTCCTTCTCAGATTTAATTAGGTCATTGCATAATTCCTTAAATTCAGTTTTAAATTGATTTGAAGTAAAATCAAAAGAAGAGATTACCTGATCTTCTTCTGATACAGACTCATCTTCTGAGTTGTCTGCTTCTGAATTTGTAGCTTCAGAGTTGCTGCAGGATGCATTGATTACCATCAAGCATATTTCTCTGGCTTTGGCCTCTTCTTCATCCTCACTAGAGCTGGATGAAGATTCTGACTCAGATTCACTCCGAGTCTCAGCAACAAATCCTCTTTCCATCTTTTTGTGTTTGCTGGAGTATGGCTTGCTGGAATGTTTCCTAAAGTCTTTTTCCTTCATCTTGTCTTTCTTTTGCTTTTTTGGACATTCTGGTAGTATGTGTCCAGGTTTCCTACATTCATAGCAAACTATCTCTTTAGTAGGGGTTTTATCCTACCTTGGCTTATCATCTTTTCTGGAAGATCTTCTTCTGAAGTCCTTCCTTGCCATCTTGTAGAATCTCTTAGCTAAGAGACTCAGTAGATCTTCATTATCTGGAGTGGCTTCAGCTTCTGCTGAAGATGAAGTGGTTCTTTGCTCAACTTCTCTGGTCTTGATGAGCTGCTCATAAGACTTGAGCTTGCCCAACAAGGTTTCAGTGGATATCTCATTTAGGCTTCTGGCTTCCTTGATTGGCTAGATCTTAGAGTCCCATGTGCTAGAGAAACACATAAGAATCTTGTCATTTATCTCTATTAATAAGATGTCCTTGTCCAGAGTTTTCAGCACATTAATTATGAGGCTGAGTCTATTATACATGTCTGCAACTGACTTTGACTCTTTCTTCTTGAAGTTCTCATACTGAGAGATCAAGTGTGATCTCCTATTTTTTCTTTCATCAGCAGATCCTGCTACCATTGCATTTAGTGAGTCCCAAATGGACTTTGCTGAAGTACATTCAGCAACCTTCTGAAATATGTCATCAGACATGGTTTGGGCCAGAATATTCATTGCCTTAGCATCAGCAATCTTGGACTTCTTTTGTGCTTCAGTCCACTCAGGTGGTGGCAATATACTGGTACTTGTAGTTGCAACTGGTAGTGGGGGACCTGTCAAAATAGAATTATATATGTCTTCATCAATGGAATTTCTATCTTCATCAATGGAATTCATATAAAGTCTAATCCTTGTCTTCTAAAGTGCAAACTTATTCAGATTGCACACTGGAGGTCTGGTGCTTGAATACTCATTATGCTGTGCCATGATATAAAAGACAGACTAGAGTAAATAGGATCTATCAAAGATCTTTTGGTTCAGGTGTTAGCATGTGAAACCAAACAACCTTACCCTCTGATACCAATTGAAAGTGAGGGATAAATCTTATGTTTACTCTATAGGGGGGGATGAATAGAGTATTAAAAATTTATTAACTTATTTTTATAGCGGATTAAAATAAAGTGATATATATATAAGTATAAAAAGAAATATAAAAACACACAAACAAAAATGAAAGGCAAACCAGACGACACAAGAAGTTTATAGTGGTTCCCCAATAAACCTAGGTACATCCACTCTTCTACCACCCTGCTAGGAATCCACTATAGGTTTTTGATCAGGTGCCCTGCCACCACAGGTTTTTGCTCAGGTGCCCTATCACCACAAGATCTATTTTTCTAAGGGAGATCTAGCAACCCTTTGAGCTTTTGATCAGGTGCCTAAAAACCACTCTAAATCTTTTGATCAGGAGACTTAACAACCAAAAAGTCTAACTTTTGAAGGGAGTTAAAACCATGTACACAGTGAAAGAAAATAAAAATGATGTTGTCTTCTCTGTCTCTAATCTCTGAGAAGACTAGTGGATTTTGTTGATGTTGTCAAACCTCCCCCTGAGTTATAGAAATCTGATCAGGAGTGGAAGCTTTGTCACAGGGTGTAAGCCTTCAAAGATGAAAACTTCTTCCAGTGAATGATTTTGAGAGATTGAACTTTTTATCTCAGATTGAATATGTGTTTCTGGAAGAAAAACTTGAATAAGAAGAATGATGAACAAGATGTTTTCTGTCTCTGTCTCTTGTTCTATGTTTTCAGATGGTCTCTTTCTTCTTCGCCTTGCGCTTGATTACCAAAAAAAAATATTATATCTTTTGCAATCTTCTGAAAATTTTCTTTATATATTGATTGCTAACTCAAGCACATTTGAATTTCAAATTCCTTGAAATCTTTTGCAAAAATTTCTGGGATCCTGAACGACTAATTTTGCCTTCAATGTATTTCCCTAACTGTCCCAGTAAATAAGATAGAGTAATAACTCTATGAAAACCACAATTAATGCTGCCCGGAACGACTATATTCTTGACAATATTTAGCATTAATTATAAGAGCATTACTATCTTAATATCTGAAATCAAACTGCTTTAGTCGATCTGAGAAACTGCAGAGAAGAATAGTCAAACAAAACATGGAAAGAGTTAGTCGAACTCAGCAATGATTTCGTCGACCTGAGCTCCAAGTTCGTCGAGCTAAGAAATCTCCTTCGTCGAGCTGAGCTCCAAGATCGTCGAGCTGAAAATATACTTGCCAATATGATCTCCAAGTTCGTCGAACTGAGAAGGCACTTCGTGGAGCTGAGATTCTGATATAATTTCACAATTCGTCGATCTCAGCTGGACTTTCGTCGAGCTCAACTCAGAGAAGGAACTCTGAGTTCGTCGATCTGAGATCGATGATTGTCGAGCAGCTATCGTCGAACACCTTTTCTGCAATCTTTAAACTGTCTTGTCTCTAAAGTCTTGTATCTCTGAATTCTTCTGAAGGTAGGTTTCAATAATCTAACCTAATGTGACTGACCTTAACCCTGGAACTAATAAATGACCTTAGGCTATACATGTTGGGTCATCAAACCTAATAGTGAACCTAGCCCAAATCTCAAGTAGGGTTCCAATACTATACCCAACCCCCGAGATTTCTCTATAAATAGCCCCCAGGGGTACTAGAAATGGACGTTTGGAAGAGGTTGAGATCCCCAAGTGGATACTCTCCAAATCCATGCCTGCCTAGTACCTCGCCCAGCCTTTTGGTTATGCAGGGGAAGGTTCTCCAAATCTTCCGGGGACTTGGTGGGACCTCCCTACTGAAGCACCTGGGGTGTCCTTTTAGATAGTTTTTTCTCTCCTGCGATAGCCATTTGAATTGTGGCATCAGACCGCGGAATCAGTAACCTTAGACTGCCTTGATCCGAATTTTGGAGTAGGGATTTTCTCGACTTTAACACTTTGGTGCGATGAGCGTGGATCGTAGTCGAGGAAGAAATTTTTGCGAGAAAACTTCACAACTTATGATGGCGAGCTGGAGACCAAAGATAGCAACTCGCGAGCATTCGACAAGGTGGTCGAGTTCTTGGCAAGGTTGGCAAGTTCTCGACAAGGTGGGGGAGTTCTAGGTAAGGTGGGTGAGTTTTCTGGTTACTCGCCAATAAGCGACTTCACGATGGTGACTTTCAAGCTCAGCAGCTTCATGAGGCGTGCTTCTTTGTTACTCGTTCATAAGAGAGCTTCAGATTGCGACCTCCTTAGGCGGGCTTTAGATGAAGATTTCAGTTGGCAAGTATATGCAGGCGAGTTCATAGAGGTTGGCTAGTTCCCTTATTGCTTGCCTATAGGCGAGTTCCATATGGTGATAACCCAAGGCGAGAATATACAGAAGAGTTCATGGAGGGGAGTTGCAGACTGTGATATATCAGCGAGTATATGCGGGATTTGCGACTTTGAAGAGGCGAGCTTCCTTCATACTCGCCCATAGGCGAGTACAGGAAGGATTGGCGAGGTATCTTTGTTACTCGCTCAAAAACGAGTTGAAGATGTGAGTATCTTTGTTACTCACCCATCGACGAGTTTTGCAGGTGACTTACTCGCAAGGCTGGGATAGCTCAGAATCTGGGCGAGTTGGGAGTGGAAAATGATTTTTTTTAAAAAACTCTGCGTAGGAGTTTTAATGTCAGAAGTGACACTTATCCTCCGCCTAGTTCATCTCCCTTTTTAATAGTGGTGCTTTTTATACATGTTCATACTTACGGGTGTTTTGGTGAAGCCCGTGAGTATATTTTATATGACTAACAAACATGATAAATCACGACGAGTTCATCACTAAGGAAAAACATATAAGGTGCTCCCGCGAGCTCCTATTTGCGATGATCTCCTCAGACAACCTACATTCCATGAGACGACTTACTCATGACATCTTTAAGCTAGTATTCTACGAAATACTACTCGTGATGCTCTTCATGCTTACTAGGTGCTCTCATTTAATTCGACAAGTTCCATACTCGCGAGGCGGTCTCTTCAACATATAGGGTGCTCTCCTTTAATTCCGCAAGTTCCATACTCGCGAGGTCATCTCTTCAATAGCTATGGTACTCTCCTTTAATTCTGTGAGTTCCATACTCGCGAGATGATCTCTTCAACGGATAAGGTGCTCTACTTTAATTATGTAAGTTCCATACTTGCGAGGTGATCTCTTCAACAGTTATGGTGCTCTCCTTTAATTCCGTGAGTCCATACTCGCGAGATCACTACTTCAGCAACTATGGTGTTCGCTTCAATTCTGTGAGTTTATATGCATGATGCTATCACTTCAGCAACCAGGCCGCTATGTTATTCATTTCATCTCCTCAAACACCTGGAGTTATGATAACCTGAAAGGGTTCTGCCCAAAGATGGGAATGGTACGCTTGTTCATACTTATACATCGATGATATTTCTCTAACACCCTGAAATATGGGGCTTTAGCTTCTTTTCTTAAAAGCGTCTCAAGAAGGCGTTGTAGGCAGAAAGCGATCTCCATAATCGAGTTGGGAAACTAGCCTCTGATTTGATTCTCCTAAAAATCCCAGGGCGGACGATGGGACGATGTGTCGGGATTTAAAGCGTCCTTGTAAGACCGAGCCCCTACATTGATGGTCGAAATCAGCCCCCCCCCCCCCCCCCGTATGTCGTTGTAGCTACTCTCGATTGCACCTCTCCTCTGACTAGAGGGACTATCAAAAACAGGTCTGGATGCCAACCTACCCAACTCGACAAAGAGAATGTCGTTGTGCCTTAAGGAAGGATCCTCTGCCATTAAAGGCGTCGTTGAGACTGCGAAAGAGCTATAAGCTCGGCGCGTGATCAGAAACTGTTCGAGTGGAGAAGGAAAGGTGGACCAAAGGGTAGGATGGAGGCCTCAACCGTGTGCGTCCTATATGACCCCCTGAAAGCCATTTCCCTTCGCTTGTACCCTGTCCTTTGTAGCCAGGTGGCAGAGCGGGTGTTCATAGAGGTGGGCAGGAAGTGATCTCTACGATTGAGTTGGGAAACGAGTCTCTGACCTGATTCTCCTAAAAAGCCCAGGAAGGACGATGAGACGATGTGCCGGATTTAAAGCGCCCTTATAAGACCGATCCCCTGCATCGACGGTCGAGATCAGCTCCCCCCTTACATGTCAACCTAGCTACCCCTGATTATATCTCTCCTCCGACTGGAGAAACTATCAGGATCAGGTCTAGACGCCAACTTCCCAACTTGACGAAGATAAGATCGTCATCTCTTTAGAAATTTTCTTCGTCATCAAAGGAGTCGATACATCTAATTCTTTGGCAATCTCTTAAGAAACATGGCGAGTAATCTCAACATTGATGGAAGTCCTCGAGTCGTGGAGTTGTCGTAGTCCGAGTCCCTGCACGAGCTTCTCTCTTGCATATCGGTTAACAACCCCCTCGGGTGAGATAAATTTCTCATGTGTATTATTGTCGTAGTTCGGGCCCCTGTACGAGATTCCCTCATACATGCCGGCTACTTGCCCCCCGAGCCGACTCTCCACCTCTAGTTGAGCTCGGCTCCTGTGAGTTGTCGACTCCCCACCTCCAGTTAAGCTCAGCTCCTATGAGGTGTCAACTCTCCGCCTCCAGTTGAGCTCAGCTCCTATGAGCTGTTGACTCTCCCCCTCTAGTTGACCCCGACTCCTGTGAGTTATCAACTCTCTGCCTCCAATTGAGCTCGGCTCCTATGAGCTGTCGACACTCCACCTCCAGTTGAGTTTGGCTCCTGTGAGCTGTCGACTTTCCACCTCCAGTTGATCTAAGTTCCTATGAGGTATCAACCTTCTCTGTACCTCCAGTTGAGTTCGGCTCCTGTGAGCCGTCGACTCTCTATCTCCATTTGAGCTCAGCTCCTGTGAGCTGTCAACTTTCCACCTCCAGTTGAGCTTGGCTCATGTGAGGTATCGACTCTCTATCTCCAGTTGAGCTCGACTCATGTGAGGTATTGACTCTCCACCTCCAGTTGAGCTCGGCTCCTGTGAGTTGTCGACTTTCCACCTTCAGTTGAGCTAGGCTTCAGTGAGCTGTCGACTCTTTACCTCCAGTTGAGCTTCCTCCTGCTAGGTGTCGACTATATTATCCACCTCCAATTGAGCTTGACTCTTGCTATGTGTCGACCTTTTTTCCACCACAAGTTGAGCTCGGCTACTGCTAGGTGTCGACTATACTCTCCACATCTAGTTGAGCTCGGCTCCTGCGAGCTATTGACCTTCTCTCCACCTTCAGTTGAGCTCGACTCCTGCGAGTCGTCGACTCTTCTCTCCACCTTCAGTTAAGCTCAGCTCCCGTGAGTTGTCAACCTTCTCTCCACCTCTAGTTGAGCTCGGCTCTTGCGAGCTGTCGACTCTCCTCTCTATCTCCAGTTGAGCTCGTCTCCTGTGAGCTGTCGACCTCTTCTCCACCTCTAGTTGAGCTTCCTCATGCTAGGTGTTGATCTCTTTTCCACCACCAGTTGAGTTTGGCTCTTGCTAGGTGTCGACTATATTATCTACCTATAGTTGAGCTCCTCTCCAGCGAGGTGTCAACCTATCCTCTCCACCTCTAATTGTGCTCGGCTCCTGCGAGGTGTCGACCTCTTCTCTAATTCAGTTGAGCTTGATTCCTACGAGGTATCAACCTTCTCTCCACATCTAGGTAAGCTTGGCATGCGAGGTGTCAACCCTTTTCCATCTCTTCCAGTTGAGCTCGCTCGCCTAGCGAATGGCCTGGGAGGCGTCGACTCTTCTCCACCTCCTTCAGTTGAGTTCTACCTTTGGGAGGTGTCAACATTTTCTTTCCTCCTTCAGTTGAGCTCCACTCCTGGAAGGATCTCGCGTAGCACATCGTCTATCGCCATCTCTACGAACTACGGGTTCAACATTATTTTTCCAAGCTCGTGTCGAGCTCAAAAAAAGCGGGGATTGTGTATAACACGCTATTCGTCGAGATCAAAAATACCCAAGAAGACGGCTATTCGCAGACCATTGGGCGAGCAAAGACGAGCTTAGGCGAGCTTGGGCGAGCAGAGACAAGCTTGGGCAATTAGAGGTGAGTTTGGGCAAGTATGGGCGAGTACCTCGCGAGTATGGGAGAGTAGACCTTTGGAACTCGCTGGTAGAGGCTAGATACTCGCATATACCCCCCCCCCCAGGATTTCTCTGTAAATAGCCCCTCATGGGTACTAGAAATGGACATTTGGAAGAGGTTGAGGTCCCCCCAAGTGGATACTCGCCAAGTCCATGTCTACATAGTACCTCGCTCAGCCTTTTGGTTGCGGAGGGGAAGTTTCTCCCAAAATTCTAGGTACGCGGTGGTACCACTCTCCTGGAGCACTTGGGGTGTGCTTTTAGATAGTTTTCTCTCTCCCGCGATAGCCATTTGAATTGTGGCGTCAAACCACAGGATCAGTAACCTTAGGCTGGCTTGATCCGAATTTTGGAGTAGGGATTTTCCCAGCTTCAACAAGTACCTTCTTTATACTGGAAGTCTTCTTCATGTTCACTCCTTCGCCAACTAAGAATCAATTTTTACATTTCGAGAAAACATTCAACTAGTGAACTTGTGGTATTTGAACATCCGTGTAGACGAGTATTTGCCGATTCACTATGTTGGGTAGATAAAATGCCCAAATCCAGCACTTCCTTGTTAAAAGTTGTGGATCACCTCATTTTAATGTTGTACAGATCATGTAACTATCGATTATCTTACAAGTTAGCCTTAGTTATCATTTCTCTCCAATACTGCTCAAATTTCATTTCATTGTCACATTTACTCATGCAAGTATAAAATAAAGATCTAATCTGCTTATCATGATTGAAAGTCGGTATCTTCGAGGGTGATTTTTTTGAAATATGTCATTGACATAAGCGATAACGAGTACTACTGAATACCCTCTCAATGAAAACTGTCATTGCTCTATCTTGATCTATAAAAATTGTGCAAGCCGTTTACCTCCAACAAACTTTAAGAACATCTCAAAAACTCTGCAAAATGATTCAATAGTCTCGTGGGATATAAATGCACCGCCAACAAAAACGTTCTGTCAGTGGTGTTTCACTGCTATGAAAGGAGCAAATGCTAAATTATATTTGTTTAACTTATAAGTAGTGTCGAACATGACTACATCACAGAAACATTTATAATCTAATTTTTCGGGTCCGTCAATCCAAAAGAAATTTTGCAGCCGATTCATTTCATCTATGTGCATATTAAAAGAAAACATGTTTTCATCCAGCTGTCTCATCTTAAATATTTCCAACAAACTAGAAGCGTCTCCAGTTTCGATAAGCACTCTTCTCTCATATTGTACAAAATTATAAGCATCTTGTTTCGTGAAACCTACATTTTCCATACCACCAACTTCTTTAGCTATCAAGTTATAAACATCAACTGTTCGTATACCGACTCTTATCGAATTCTTGATCAAAATTGTTTGCCCTTCAGATAACTTGTGATGTGATCTTAACAAATATGCATTGTTTTCTGGTGCTAGCTATACAACCGATATTTGTCGAGGGTGGACCCCCCAAAGCCAGGTCAGTAGAAGTCAAAGTCAACGTGTACAACCCATATTTGTCGAGGGTGGACCCCCCCCCCCCCCCTCAAGTCAGGTCAGCAAAAGTCAAAGTCGGCATGTATAACCCACATTCGTCGAGGGTGGACCCCCCAGAGCCAAGTCAGTAGAAGTCAAAGTCAGCAAGTCAAGACATAGGTTAGAGTCAACGTGCCAGCCTGCAGAAGGCCTGAGCGAGTATGAAGAGCTCCCCTCGTATACTCGCCAGGTAGGCGACTAGGTCAGTTGCTCGCCCAGCCGTGCGAGTTCCTCCAGGAAGTCACCTAGTCGCCGAGGGGTGGAGGTATAAATAGACCCCCCCCCCCCCCACCCAGGATTTCCCTATAAATAGGACCCTAGGGGTACGAGGAGAGGCACTGGAAATCCTAGCCAGGATCTCGCAAGCTCTAATTTTTGGATACCAGATGAGTCTTTGGATTCCTTTTCCATAGAGACCAGGTCGCAACCTCGCGACTTTGTAGCCAGTTAGTCTCCATCGTACCTTGCTCGTCCATTTTGGTTGTGGAGGAGTAGCTTTTTTCAAGCTTCCGGATACGTGGTGGGACCTTCCTGTCGTAGCATCTGGGTTTCTGTTTGTTGCCTTCATTCTTCATCCTAGTCACTTTAGTCGCCTAGACTTGGCTGACCTTCCTGATACAGTCATGGCACTACCAGGCGAGCAGCCAAGGGATCAGGTTCCAAGATCCCGAGCCGCCGACGAGGTATCATGATACTCGCCCATGGAGAGAGTATGAGGATGATGCCAGCGAGGATGAAATTCGTCACCGCCAGGGAGGGAGGAGCCCCTTCTGTGACAAGATCCTCGCAGCCTTAGTTCCCAAGGGCTTCCGAGAGCCAGTCCTCACTTACTACTCCGGCAGAGATGATCCAGTCTGTAACATGTCAGACGCCTTCAAGTGCAGGTTCTTATCGATCACCTTCAAGGGGAATGCAAGAGACTGGTTCCACTAGTTGCCAGCTAGTTCCGTCTACTACTTCACGGATCTGCGTCGGGGCCTTATAATAAGGTTCGCGACGTCCAAGAAGAGGAAGGCAGAAGCAACTGCTCTCTTCAAGATTGCTCAGGGGCAGCACGAGAGTCTTATCCACTATATCGACCGTTTCCAGGAGGAGATCTTGGGGGTAGAGGAGGTGGACAGCTTCACCCTTATGTTGTCCCTTAAGTTCGGTTTGAAGCAGGGACTTTTCAGCATGGAGATGGGGTCCAAACCCCTGAGGTCCTTCGAAGAGATGGTGGAGAGGGTGAATACGTTCGTCCAAGGGGAGGAGAAGAACAAGGACTTCTTGGTGCGGCTGGATGGGGATGAGACTTTAGGAAGGGGGAGAGGAGGACCTTCGGAGGCAAGGGGTGGAAGACTACTAGAGAGGCAGTTGGAGAGAAGAAGGGAGGAGCCAAGGAGGAGAGAGGAGCAGAGGAAGAGAGAAGAGCCCAGAAGGGCAGAGGAGCGGAGGAGGCAGGAGAGGCCTCAGATGCAAGAAGAGAGGAGGCCCACAAAGGCTCTGGAGAGGAGAGGGGAGGAGAGGCGATTCCAATATCCAGCAAATCGGCCTCAGTGGAGACCGACAGTTAGGCCGCGACCCCAGCACCAGGAGAGGAGGGATGGTAACCTACAGGGTGAAGGCCAGAGAGGAGTCGGGAGAGAAGCGATGGCCATTATCCGTCAAGAGAATAAGCGTCGCAGGCAGGAGGCGCGAAGGGAGAGGCTCCAAGAGGCTGAGATTCCCCTCTACTGCGATATACATCGGGTAGAGGGGCATGAGACTTTAGCTTGCCCAAAGTTTTAGGAATCGAAGAGCAGGCTTGAAGCTGGGGTAGCGGAGAGGGAGCAGCCAAGGTAGGAGGTACCAGTATGGTCGGTAGCATTCCAAGCTCCGGTGAGGAGGAGAAACAAGGATCTGGTCGACCTAAGAGGTCGTAGAGAGGTGATCCATGTCCCAGGAGGTGGGCAGGTTGGAGTGATCAACGGCGGGGCCGGACTAAGAGCTTCTCTTAAGTGAAGTCTCCACCAGATCTATCGGAAGAGCGTCGTCTCTACCTCTCAGGGCGTCGCCTCGACTTCTCAGTTTCCGCCGCCGTTAGATGAGATCACCTTCTCGGAGGAAGACATGCTAGGGAATGAGAACCCCTTCTATGATGCCCTCATCATTCAAGCTATCATCGAGAACTTCACCGTCGACCGAATCCTTGTAGACAACGGGAGTTCGGTGAATGTGATCTTCAAAAGGACCTTCGTTGGGCTTCAGGTAGAAGCATCCATAGTCCAAGCAACGGACGTGCCCCTCTTTGGCTTCTCCGGAGAGAAGAAAGAGGTGGAAGGAGGGGGGACCTTCGGGTCACCCTGGGTGGAACTTCAATCCGATGTCGCTTTGTCATCGTCGACGCACCGTACTGCTACAACGCCATCTTTGGGAGTACCCTCATCAACTACTTCAAGGCGGTTCCATCATATTATCATCAGTGCCTGAAGTACATCCGGGGAGATGTTCAAGTGAGGATCAAGGGCGATTCGAAGGCTGCCAGGGAGTGCTATCTAAATGATGTCAGTCCCATCAGCTGGATGGAGGATGCAGAGAGGTTGGAGAAGCTGCTGGAGAGGGAGGAATGCCTAAGGACCACTGAGGAGCTGGAAGAACTGGAAGTGATATACCGGAGGGGAGAGCCGAGGCTGCTGAAGGTCGGAGGATCTCTGACGATAGGAGGGAAGCTGGAGATGGTCACGTGTCTGCAAGAGAATGTGGACATCTTCGCCTGGAGCGCTGCAGAGATTCCATGGATTGATGTCGATGTTGTCTGCTATCGCGTCAACCTGGATCCCAAAATTGCCCTCGTCCGTCAAAAGAAGAGGAAGAGCGCCACCGTGCTGGCCGGTCCGATCAGAGAGGAGGTGGAGAAGCTGCTGGAGGCAGGGTTTGTTTCAGAGATCCAGTATCCAGGCCAGGTCTCCAATGTTATAATGATGAAGAAGTCCGGAGGGGGATGGTGTTTATGTATTGACTTTTCTATGTTGAATAAAGCCTGCTCGAAGGATTGCTACCCCTTGCCTCAAATCGACACGTTGGTTGATTCAGCCGTCGGGTTTCCTATAATGAGTTTCCTTGATGCCTTTTCAGGTTATCACCAGATCTGGATACATCCCCCCGACTGTCGCGACGTCTCCTTCATCACCAGCGATGGTTGTTATTGCTATAAAATGATGCCCTTCGGGCTCAATAACGTGGGCGCGACGTACCAGAGGATGATGAACCAAGTCTTCAAGGAGCAGAAGGGGCGGAACCTCGAAGTGTATGTGGATGACCTCCTAGTCAAGAGCAGGAGCATCATAGATCACATAAAGGATCTGGTGGAGACCTTCGCCACCCTGAGGAAGTACACGATGCGACTCAACCCGACCAAGTGTATCTTCGGAGCTGAAAGGGGGAAGTTTCTAGGTCACCTCCTCGCTCCTAGGGGGTGGAACCTAGCCCCGACAAAGTTAAGGGCATCCTTGAAATGGCATCCCCAAATGATCCCAAGGAAGTGCAGAGGTTAACCGGAAGGCTGGCAGGCCTTAGCCGTTTCCTCTCCAAGGCGGGAGAAAAGTGTTCTCTGTTCTTCAAGACTCTTCAAGGCAACCAGAAGTTCGAGTGGACCACGGAGTGTGAGGAGGCTTTTAGAAAACTCAAGCAACAACTAACTCAAGCTCCTCTCCTCCAAGTCCCGTATGGAAGCGAAGACCTCCTACTCTATTTAGGAGTGGGATAGGAAGCAGTCATTTCTGTGTTGGTCAGGGGATAACGCAAGAAGCAGCTCACCATTTACTATGTGAGTAGAGTGTTGCGACAGGCAGAGACGAGGTATCCTATCCTGGAGAAGTTGGTTTTTACCTTGGTATTTTCAGCTCGTTGACTCCGCCCATATTTTCAGGCAAACTCTATCAAGGTCAACCCAAATTATCCGCTTCATAGTATCTTGGATGGAGTGGAGCATTCTGGCAGGATGGCTAAGTGGGCAGTAGAGCTCAGTGAGTTGAATATTTCCTATTCTCTGAGGGTAGCGATCAAATCCCAGGCAGTGGCAGACTTCCTGGCCGACTTCTCGGCCAAGGTAGGAGGAGATGAAGGCTTTTCCAACCCAGTATTTTGGAAGATATTCATGGATGGAGCTTCAGACAAGTTTTCCGTGGGAGACAGAGTTGTGTTGGTAAGCCCGCAGGGAACTAGGATCGAGCAAGCTGATGAGATCCTCTTCCCCATCACGAACAATCAGGCGGAGTACGAAGCCATGGTGGTCGACTTGCGTCTCACCAAGGAGTTAGCAATCCAGGATCTCAGAGCCTCACCGACTCAATGGTGGATGTGTCGCAGATCAGAGGAGAGTTCGAGGTGCGCGATCCCACCCTGCAGAAATACTTGGTTAAGGTCAAAGAGTTGATCAGTGGCTTTTAATCCTTCTTCGTCAAGCATGTACCCCAGGAGGGGAATTAAGAGGCAGACTATCTCGCCAAGTACGGCCCCCATGCCGGGGGGACAGTGACCGAGTTGTTTAGACCATCCATCGAGGAAGGGAAAATGATGGAGATCGAGCAAAGGGTTTCTTGGAAGGACCCGTTTGTTACGTTCTTAACGACGGGTCGACTTCCTACCAGTGAAGGAGATCAGAGAAAATTCTGGTACAAGGCTGCTTATTACCTGCTACAGGAAGGGGAGCTTTATTGCAAAACAAACTCAAGGCCCTTAGACAGATGTTTGTCAAAGATCGAAATCCCTCGTGTTCTGGAGGAGATCCATTCGGGAGAGTGTAGCAGCCACTTAGGGACCTGTACTCTGGAGCAGAGGATTCTAAGGCATCGCTACTTCTGGACTACCATCCGGAGGGATGCCGAGGCTTTCTTGAAAAAGTGCCTGAAATGTCAGCTCTTCACGCCTCTTCAGTTGCAGCCATCTCAACATCTTCGCTCGATCACCGCTCACTGGACTTTTGCCATATGGGGAATGGACTGGATCGGCCCTTTTCCTATGGTTAGCGGGCAGAGGAAGTTCGTTCTCGTCATGATCGGCTATTTCTCCAAGTGGATCGAGGCAAAGGCCTTTGCCAATACCACTTCTCAGATCGTGAAGAACTTCATCTAGGGAGAGATCGCCTGCAGGTTCGGGATCCCTCTCGTCATCGTCACCGATAATGGTCCGCAGTTTGCCAGCTTGGAGCTAGAGGACTTCTGCAAGCAGCTAGGGACGGATCTTCGATTCGCCTCTATGCATCATCCTCGGAGCAACGGATAGGTGGAGGCCGCCAACAAGCTAATCATCAACCTCTTGAAGAATAAGGTTATTAATCTGAAGGGCAACTGGGTGGAGCAACTCCCCTCGATCCTATGGGCTCTGAGAACAACTCCAAACTCGGTCATGAGAGAAACACCCTTCAAGTTATCCCACGGGTCTGAGGCACTCATCCCAGTGGAATTCGAGGTTCGGAGTCCAAGAGTCATAGCAGTAGGAGAGGGCAATGAAGAATGGCGCTTGGAAAATGAAGACGCTCAGAGGCTTTCACTGGACTACATCGAGGAACTCTGTGACTTAGCCTCCGTCCGCTAGGAGGAAATCAAGACGCACATGACAAAAATTTTTGACAAAAATGTCTGCCTCAAACATTTCCTCCCAGGAGATTTGGTCATGAAGAAGGTGGACATCGTAGGTAGAAGAGATATCATCGGCAAGTTACATCCCAACTGAGAAGGGCCCTTCGTCATCCAGGAGGCTCTAGCCTCTGGTGGATATCGTCTGCAAGACCAAGAAGGAGAGCAACTAGTAAGCACCTGGAGCGGGGATGACCTGAAAAGGTTCTACCCCTAGCGGTAATATGTATTGCTTACTTATAACATTGTTTCTAAGTTGTTTATACATTTCCTCGCCCCCAGGGGCATGGGTGGTTGCGAGTTGTTTTCTTTATGTTTATTCATCTCAAGATAGCTAGGAGTAGTGAAGTTCAAACTCCACGATCGATTTAGGAAACGAGTTTTCGGCCTGTTTCTCCTAGATAGCCCAGGGCGAACGATGGGACGATGCCTCGGGATTTAAGCGTCCTTGTGAGACCGATCCCCTGCATTGACGGCCGAGATCAGCTCCCCTTGCATGTCGGCCTAGATACCCCCGATTGCATCTCTCCTCCGACTGGATGAACTATCAGAAATAGGTCTGGACGCTAACCTCCTAAGCTCGATGAAGGATCAGACTCACAAAGTGATGCCTTGTGCAAAGGTGTCATCGGTTTTTGAGAAGACTAAAAGGTTTGCTCTTAGTAAATGTTAGTCCTGCAAAGCAGTACGCGTCTCTGTTATCGCCAAAGCATGATAACATGCTAAGCTATGAGGAATACAAGTTCACAGAAGGATGGTGGACTCGAGTGTGTGTGTCCTGTGGGACCCCCGAGGGACAATTACCTTCGCTTGTACGCTAGCCTTGGTAGCCAAGAGTCAGTGCTGAAAGAAATCTCCACGGTCAGATTGGGAAACGAGCCTTCTACCTGTTTCTCCTAGATATCCCAGGACGGGCGATGAGACGTTGCCTCGGGATTTAAGCGTCCTTGTAAGACCGAGCCCCTGCATTAATGACCGAGATCAGCTCCCCCATGCATGTCGGTCTAGCTACCCCCGATCGCATCTCTCCTCCGACTGGAGGAACTATTAGAAATAAGTCTGGACGTCGACCTCCCAATTCGACGAAGGAAAGATCGTCGTACTTTTATTAACTTCTTTCGTCTTCAAAAATGTTGGTACGGTTAATTACTCGATAATTATTTTGAGCAACATGACAAATCGCTTCGACACCGACACAAGTGCTCGATTCTCCACCGCCAGTTGAGCTTGGCTCCTGCTTGGTGTCAACTCCACTCCCAGTTGTGTTTGGCTCCTGCTAAGCGTCCACTATGTTCCTCAACTCAGTCAAGCCGGGCTCCTATGAGGTATGCGACTATATAGGTGCGAGTATGTTATGGCGAGTATGCGAGTAAACACAGATGCGAGCATCGGAGTGCGAACTGTTGGAGCGACAATACCCATACGAGCAACGACTACGCGACTATGAGCAATATCAACGTGCGAGTAAGCATACAACGAGCACTCAACCTCTCCGAGCCTATGAGCCTAGTGAGCGCCATCAAACAGTGAGCATGCGAATAAAGAAGAAAAGGGGCAGTAACTTAAAACTTGTATATATATATCAACAAATTTACAAGTTGCAAAAATTTGTGTTTACAATCCTTTGTATGCAAGTACGAAGAAAATCAGCGGGCAACTAAGACTCATCATCGCTAGTATCCGACCGATATTCATCATCTCCAATATCGTCATCTTCCTCATCCTCGCCCTTCTCGCCATCATCCTCGTCGTCAATGTCATCACTACTCTCTCCGCTGCTGCTGCTGTCGCTGTCGCTGGAGTAAGATGTAGAGGGGACGCGAACAGGCGAGTTGGACTCCTCGGCAAGCAACTCCGGGATGAGTTATTGGACAGTCAAACGCTTGGCCTCCTCGACAAGGTGGTCGTTGATCCTCAACCTGACGAGGATGATTTCCCCCGTCGCTCGCGCTATCCCGCGGCGAATTGCCGACATCTCGTCCTCTTGGGGGCAGACTTTCTTGACCCACCTTTGCGGGGATTCCACCTGCTGCGACCCGACAGGGTGAGAAACTGAAGGACCCGCGCGATCATCAGCGACGGTCGGGCGAGTTTCTAGCTCAGCGACCTGGATTTAGGAAGCTTCCAACTCTGCCCTGGTATTGGCGAGTTCCTGTTCGAGCTCGAAAAGCTTCTCATCCGTCTCAACCTCGGCGGCCTGCGAGTACCAACATCGAATCAGTCAGCAAAATTACCCAAGCCAAAGTCAACTATGTCGCGCCAAGGAGGCGACCTACCTCATACTCCACCCAGCGAGTTGATTGCATCCCGAGGTCTATCGCCTTCTTCGAGACGACCTTCAACACCTCATGCATTTCGATCAGCTTCCTCGCCAAGAAGTGGCCCAGCTCGGCGGTCCGTAGGATGGAGCGCGAGGTTTGTTGGGCGAGCACCTTCGGGCTCAGTTCCAGCATCGATTTAGCATCGACTCTCCTATATAGGGCATGAAAGACGTCGAAGGCCTCCCCCTTGTCTTCCCAATTTTACGACCAGGCGGGGAGATTGGTGCTCAGCGACACCCGATGCTCGTCTGCAGACTAGGACACCAGCGGGCAGCCGAAGGCATCCTTACCTCCTCGCCCAAGGTTGAAGTTTGGGTGGAGGTAAGGCTCCCCGACATTAGCCGGAGATTCCCGATCCTCGAACAGCTGGAGAGATACTCTGGCCCTCTTGCACGCATAATCTGGCGACTTGGTCTTCTCCTTTCCTTTGGCGGGCTTCTTTTTCTCCACAACTTCCGACGGCTGGTTGTAGGGTTCCCGATGTGATGAGGCTACTTCCTTGGTCGGAGGAAGCGGCTTCGCCTAGAGCTCGAACGGTTCTGTGAGCATCGAAAGCAAATTAGCGCGACTTTCAATGGCGAGCAGAGGTAAGTAGGCAAGTATGATCAAATTTCGAAGACCGTTTACCTTCGCAGGGGAGGATCTCGTCAAGCACATTGACATCGAATCGTCGTCCGCGGAAAGCCTCGACTAGTTTCTCGCGGGGCCCTCCAAGATCGGCGGCAGGAAGACAATGTCGGCGGGTTGATGCAGCCTTCCCAGCACACCGTCGAAGTCGCCGGTGACGATAACTAGATACTTGCTCCACCGGTGGGCTTTGTTCGCCATCCCGACCAGCATGCAGACGTGGTTGCTAAAAAAGACGATACCTTCTGAGGCTGCGGCGAAGGTGAACACCTTCCTGAAGACGAAGAGGTCAAAGACGATCCTCTCTTCTCGCAAGAAGCACATGAACCCCATGATGATCGTCACACCATTGAGGTTGATTTGGGCGGGCACAATACCAAAGTATCGTAGGATCTGGCGATACTCGGACCACAACGGAAGTCGCAGACCAACCTCGAAGTGACGGAGAGATAGGACTATTCCACCTTCGATGTAGGTGTTTAATCGCTAATTCCGGGCGGAGAGCCTGACCGAGTATCCCTCAGAAAATGTTGTTGTCGAAACTCCTCCAGATCTCGCTCAGAGGTGACGGATTTATTGAAGGCGGCGTCAGTGAAATTCATGTAATGAGCTTGTCGGTGAGCGCTAGCATCATCCCCAACCATATTGAGCAAATTGGGTTTGCGAGAAAGGAGATGCGAGTAGAGAGAGAAAGCAAAGGAGAGAGGCGAGCAAGAGAAGTTACTCGCGAGTATAAGTCAGGAAATCGCAATAGCGTACTTATGACTTACTTACCCCCTCTATTTATAGGCAGAGGAAGGGGGGTGGTATATCATGCTCGGCGAGTATAAACCTAAGTCGCGTCCTAATCGATAGATGGATCCTCCGCATCAGCTCTATCTCATACAGTGCAGTCAGGAATTCCGCAAAATCTGCATAAAACAAGCTTGGCACATCGCAGAAGAAAAGCGAATACATGATAAAGTCGACAGATCAAACACGATATTCAAACTCGTTTATTACAAATGTGGAATAATTGTTCGATTACATACTCGACGGAGGCGAGCTCAAATAAAAGAAAGAAAAATTCTTAAGTCCTAGGCGGCCGCTCCAGAGGATGTGGATGTCGCCCGACCCAACCCATCTCACGAGCCCACCGACAGTGCTCCGTGGCCACCGATATCGCATCATCGCCGAGCCGCAATTATTCTTCCATCCTTGCCAGTCGGCCGACAGGGCCCATGCTCGCACGCATACCAACCAGCTCGTCGAGAGCGAGCTGAAGAGGGTTGTCGTTCATCGCCATCCGTCGATCGATCTCGTTGATCATGTGGAAGCGGGCCTCGTAGTTCTCCAGGCTGACCCGAAGTTCTTCCATCCTCGTCATCCTCACCTCCAACAACAAGATCCGACGATGAGGCTCGCAAATGGCAAGTTGGTCGAACTTGGTCTCCAACTTCAGATAGGTGTGAGCAGCAACATGGCGATAGTCACTCCCGGATAGCCCGATAACATCGATAAAAGCCACTCCAGGAGTCGCGGGGCGATCTGTCACAGAAGGACCATTGCCACATCAGAAGTCAGTGATATTGATTAAAGCCAGTATAACAGTAGTGCGAGTTACCTTTCCGAGGAGATCGAGATCACCGGGGGAACGACCGCGACCAGTAGCTTCTCGCGGGCCTGAGGATGACCCACCCACGCGTTCGACAGGTTTTCCCTGCTCGCGACCTCCATGATCGCAATCCCCGACCCTCGATAGGAAGTAGTTTGGTCGCTGCCTCTCTGGCCTTCGAGCCAAGCTCTCCGACGGAGGGGGAGGTGGCGGCAACGCCGTGCTCATCACCGGTAGTTGCGAGCTCGTCAAAGGTGGCGGCGGGGGCGGGGGGGGGGGGGGGGGCAGTGATACGCTCGCCGATTGTTGCGAGGTTGCAGGAGGAGGAGGAGGTGGTGGCGGCACAGGGATGCCTGTCGCCGGTAGCAGTATGGTAGTTTCAGGGCGAGGTGGGCTTTGCTCGCCCCATGTCGAGGAGTCTTGGTCGTCGGAAGATCCGTCTTTGCAGATGAGTCTTTGCTTGCCGGAAGGTCCTCCCTCGCCAAGTCGGCTTGTGTTTCAGTCGCCCTCTTGGAGCCGAGGTTGATCCGAACGGTATGTGCAGTTTTGACTTGTCTCTCTGCTTTAGGAGTGATCAGTGGTACCCCTCGCAGGGGAGTAGCATCGAGAATCTTGATGGTATCAGCCGGTAGAGAATCTGCGAGTATCAATAAGAATCAAGTCAATAAGACATCAACGACTCACAAAGCTTTTGATAATATCAGCGAGGTAGCGAACTTACAGGGAAGCGGGGTTTGCCTGCACCTGTGCCTAAGAACCGACGACTTCGGAGGCCGGAGGAATGATAGGCGAGTTGGGGACGTCGGGACCGGGAGTAGATACATCGGGAATATCGGCCAACCCGAGCTCGCCAAGGAGTTGTTGGGTGCTGGTGGAAGGTGCGGGATCCTTGGTCATCGCAGCAAGCTTCACTAATGCCGAAGGCGAGCTGTCGACCTCGACAGCGAGCAACTTCTTTAGCTTCTTCGGCTTCTTCAGCTTCTTCATCTTGTTCGGAGGCAAGTCGGCGATGACCTCACCTTCCCGCAGCCTCTTAAGCTTGGAAGGGTTGAGAAGGGCGGAAATCGCGTCAAGGCACTTTTGGAGGACTTCCTCATCAACTTTAGACATAGCGCGCGAATTCCAAAAGTGTGTCAAAAACCAGACCCCCGCTATTTATAAAGTTCGGCAGACATCCATCAGTTGCGAGCAACTCAGATACTCGCCCAAGCAGCTTGCCGAATAAGTGTTGGATGATTCTTTCTGATTTCCTACGTCGCTCAAAAAGAGCGGGGATTGTGTACAACTCATATTCGTTGAGGGTGGAGCCCCCCAGAGTCAGGTCAGCAGAAGTTAAAGTCAGCATGTGCAACCCATATTCGTCGAGGGTAGACCCCCCAGAGCCAGGTCAGCAGAAGTCAAATTCAGCATGTAAAACAAATATTCGTCGAGGGTGAACCCCCCAGAGCCAGGTCAGCAGAAGTCAAAGTCAGCAAGTCAAGACAGAGGTCAGAGTCAACATGCCAGCCTACAGAAGGCCTGGGCGAATATGGTAAGCTCCCCTCGCATACTCGCCAGGTAGGCGACCAGGCTAGTTGCTCGCCCAGCCGTGTGAGTTCCTCCAGGAAGTCGCTTAGTCGCCGAGAGGTGGAGGTATAAATAGACCCCCCCCCTCCCCCAGGATTTCCCTATAAATAGGACCCTAAGGGTATGAGGAGAGGTACTGGAAATCCTAGCCAGGATCTCGCGAGCTCTACTTTTTGGATACCAGCTGAGCCTTTGGTTTCCTTTTTCATAGAGACCAGGTAGCGACCTCGCGACTTAGTTGTCAGTTAGTCTCCTTCGTACATTGCTCGACCATTTTGGTTGTGGAGGAGTAGCTTCTTTCAAGCTTCCGGGTATGTGGTGGGACCTTTCTACCACAGTATCTGGGATCCTGTTTGTTTCCTTCGTTCTTCATCCTAGTCACTTTAGCCGCCTAGCCTTACTACTGAGCTAGTAGCCTTAGGCGGGGTGAAACTTACAGCACAATGACGCAGAAGGGCAACAAAAAATGAAGTAGCTACTTCACAGTGGCCGACACTGATGTCGACAACGAACGACGATGAGAAGCTTACAACCCAGTGACACAGAATGACAATGCGAAATGTTAGAGAAGTTGCTTCACGGTGACTGACACTGTCGTCGATGATGAACGACGGGGAGAAGCTTACAGTCGCAAAGCGGAATGACAATCTGAGATGTCTCCTAAAATGTAGACTGGAGTGCTACCCAACAAGCTCTTACCCATTTCACAAATCAATGAATCCCCCACCTTGATTCAACCGGAGTGTGGACCTTACATTTTTTTCATATTTGATGAGGGGCTTCGCTGGGGAAGTGAGAGCAAAGAGCAGTGGTGCACTTTACCATAAAATACAGATATCCAACGGGCCACGTGATGAGAGCGTCAATCTTAAAATAATCACATCTCAAATCAAGTTAAGATATGTGCCGGTTGGGCAACCCGCAGACCTTTGATGCCTACACTTTATCCTAAACAACACTTTAGGGCCCCCTTACCTAGGGTCCGGGGAGGGTAAAGTGCAGCAAATCGAACGGACACGAGGCACTGCACTTTACAGTACAGTGCGCGTGATCCGACGGCTGCGAGTGCATCTCAGCTCGCGCGGAAATGCGTGCACACTTTTAGATATATGCGCATGCTTTGAGATATGTGAGATGAGATGAGCACGCATCTCAGCACACTCGCATCCATTAAATCTGCACAGTAAAGTGTAGCAGCTGGCGTACCTCTGATTTACTGCAGTTTATCCTCCCCGGTCCCCCTTACTCAGCTTTGCTCCAGTTTTTTCACACTTGAAGCAGCTCCCGTACCTGGCTTTCCCTGACCGGAACTACTCAAACGCTTCCCATCTCCAAACCTGCTCCTGTACAGAGAAGAAGACTGTCGTCCCACAGCAAAGGGAAGGAAAGGGTGAAAGCTCCGCTGCTTGCAACTATCACAGAGAAATCAATGGACTCTTCTCCTATCGACTCGTCCTCTTCATCTTCCACGTTGTCATCTCCGACGTCTTCTCCTCACTCCGCCGCCCATGATAACCAGTCGAGAACACTTACGTTATCGCAGCTGGAGCAGTGCAAGGTGGAGGAGAGGGTCTTCGAGATCTACCGGATCTTTTCCGATGCCCCCGCACATACCCAAACCCTCATGTGAGGCCGCCTTCTTGACTCCCTCTCCTTTTAGTCGCATTATTTTCTTATCGGTTCTTTTAATCGACGCCATGTGCCCTTGACCATTTATTCTCCGCCTTCTTGAATCATGAACCATTTATTCTCCCACAGTTATGCTAATTCTGTTTGGAAAAGATGTGAAAAACATGAGAAGAAATATGTCTGCTCAATCAAAGCCCTTGGATACTAGGGTTCATATTAATTCATGTTTTTTTTGTTGGTTTTCTTTCTCTAATAAGACTACTAGAAGGAAAAAATGTATTAAAATACCTAGTTATAGTGTTGATCCAAACTCCATCAAGATGCTAGTGTCGAGTTTTTTCAATGAACAGGATCACAAGGATTCAAGAATAATTACAGGAGCAAGGAGAAATAGATAAGTCAGGGCTTATTGGAAACCCTTGAAGGAGTATGCGAACAGTGGTTGGTTACTTGGGAATTATAGCTAAGGCCATGAGGTATAGAGAGATTTCATACAATCATAATCTGGAAGTAATCAGTCAACAATGATTGGTTACTTGGAGATTTCAGCCAAGAAAATTAGGTATAGAGACATAGCTAAGCACCAGACATGCATAGACTGTTGGAATTAACTTCTTGAAGTGACAACATTGAAAATTGGATCCAAGTGAAATAGACATGGTGCCCTATCTTTGTCGCCATGGTGCCCTATCTTTTGTCATAATCTCACTAATGCCTAAGTACATCATGTCTTTCCTTATAGTTTCATTCCAAAATTGACTTGTTTAGAAGAAATTAACTTTGACAAATTGTCATGTTAAAGTCCCCTTAAAACAAAACAAAAAAAGATTGGAGAAGTTAGTCATCAATTTTATTTGTTTTTTGTGTGTTTACTCGAGCAAGGGAAGGAAGGATGCTTTAAGTGGGAGCTTGAGTTAAATAACTGTGTAGTGTTGATAAATAAACCAAGTAATTGTCTAATTATGAAAATGCATTAACTTTATTAAAACCAATTAACTTCGGCATACTGTTATATTACCATCTCATTAAACAAATAATGATCAGATAAATAATTCATTAAATTTTTGACCAATTTCTCAAATTTTGTTTTGTTATTATTTGTGTAGGGTTGAGCTTTGGCGGGACAAACATATTGAATTTTTGACAAGAGGATTTAATCAATTAGGGCCAAGTTATCACGTCTTAGATGCCAAGTAAGTTATTGTCTTTATCATATCTTCTACTAGGCCTTACTCAACAACTATATATTTTGTCTGCTTGAGTGCAGTCGGCCTTGGTTATGCTATTGGATTCTTCATTCTAGGGCTTTGTTGAGTGAATCTATTGACACAGAACTGGAGAACAATACCATAGACTTTTTATCTCGGTGCAAGGTATAATTTTTTTGAGATTGGTTTTAAGTACCTCAGTAAGCAGATTAACTATTATATCCAACATTATTGCTTACGTAATTGCATCGAATTATCTCACCGCTATACTATTAGAAATTCTACCTTATTAGTGATTGTTTTCCATCAGGCGGGATCAAGTTAGTTTCACTATGATTAAGATCTATTAATATCTTCGAATTTAATTTATTATTATGTTTATTAGTCAAAGTTTCTAAGCTAAATTTATCCCATATTCTATTTAACATTAAAATGGCTGTGTGAATTAATTTACATAACATCCAGTAATTTGACTATTAGCTAGCCATTACACCTTTGATGGTTGAGGATATCACTTAAGCATTGGATGAGTAGGCGCACATGTATATACGTAAGCCATATGGAGTGGGCATGCCTTATGAGCAGGCATATGGCTGCGTTAGTCATCTAGAGCGGGCGCGTCTTGTCAGTATGCATATGGTTGCACATGTTGCGTGCTATAGTGCTTGCATGTACTAACGTTCACACAACGATGATGCTCTACATTGGGTTGTGCACATGGAAATTATGTGCATGCTAATTAATTATGCAAGTGATAATTTGTTTATGCAATACTTGGACGGTAACGACTTGGAGGTGCGTATGTTGTAACACTTTAACCTAGTTTAACAACAAATCAACAATCCGGACGGGCCCCACGATAAGAAGTAAACTAAGTAACGATACTAAAATTGATACATAACATGCATAAATTAAAGCACTAAAAGAAACTTATAACTGAAGTAAGATAAACAGTTAAGGGTAAACAAGGGTACCTCAATTTTGATTCTCAGAGCCAACTAGTAAAGGAAACAACAACAACACAACAACACTCAAGCTTTTATCCCACTATAGTGGGGTCGGCTATAGGGATCCTTTGTCGCCATTGTGACCTATATTTTGTTATAATCTCACTAATGCCTAAGGGCATCATGTCTTTCCTTACAGCTTCTTTCCAAGTCTTTATTGGTCTACCCCTCCCTCGTTTAATATACCTAGTGACTAGACTCTCACAACGCCTAACAGGTGCCTCTAATGGTTTCCTTTGTACGTGTCCAAACCATCTTAGACGAGCTTCTCGCATCTTCTCTCCAATTGGTGCTACCTCTGTCTTATCCCTGATACTTTCATTCCTAATTTTATCCAATCTCGTTTGTCCACACATCCACCTAAGCATTCTCATCTCCGCAACTCCCATTTTTTGCTCATGTACACAATTCACCGCCCAACACTTAGAACCATAGAGCATCGCGGGTTTAATTGCAGTACGGTAAAACTTGCCCTTAAGTTTTAGTGGTACTTTACGATCACATAAGATCCCTGACGCTCCTCTTCACTTCAACCAACCTGCTTGGATTCTATTTGTCACATCTTTATCAATACCTTTGTATTTTTGAACTATCGATCAAAGATATTTAAAACACTCACTACAGGAATTATCTTGATCACCCAACTTAATAACAAAGTCATCTGTCCTTCTTGTACTGCTAAATTTAAGCTCCATATACTCCGTCTTTGCCCTGCTCAACCTAAAACCCTTCTTTTCTAAAGTATCTCGCCAAAATTCAAGTTTTGCGTTTACACCCTCGCGCGTCTCATCAACCAAAACGATATCATACGCGAACAATAAACACAAAGGTATTGCTTGTTGGATATGTCTGGTGAGTTCATCTAAGATAAGGGTAAAGTTAAAGCTGAACCTTGATGTAAGCAATCAGTGATAGGGAATTCCTGTGTTAATCCTCCAAATGTCCTCACCCTTGTCACTGAATTTGTATACATATCTTTGATTGTGTCAATATATGATATATTTACACCTTTCTTTTCTAAGACTCTCCATAAGATCTCTCTTGGAACTCTATCATAAGCCTTCTCAAGATCAATAAACAACATATGCAAATCTTGTTTTTTTTTCGATAGTTGTCAACTAGTAAAGGAAAAAGCTGAAAAATCTGAATCATTGAAAGTTTACATAATATCTGTTACATTGAAGACATTAGACAATTCCAGTACAAGAAGTCCAAAGAACAAGTACAATTACTGAACTTGAATACAACTAAGGAAAAGAAAACCTAAAATGAAGAATTGTGAGTCTGTGACGCTTATCCTAAGTGTTGCTCCCCACCGGTGATCCCTCTAAAGAAAATGTCCGAAGACAGGTCGACCCAACTGGTGAGTAAGAAACACTACTCCTTCTAGAAACCCCAAAAAATACATAATTAGTCTGTATTTAAAAATATGAGTTTTTGTTCATTAATGTTTGCTTCTGAATCATCTGTCTGTATTCTTATAAGTTGTATGTAATGATGCATTTTCTATTCTGTCTTATTATCTGAGTTCTTGTCTGTACTGAGTTTTTGTATCTTGAATTCTTTTTAAAGATTGAGTAATCAAATTTCTTCCATTTATGATTTATTGCACTTATTCTGATTATGATGCCCAAAATGACGACCCAAATACGCCCTGAACTGAAGTGCTCCCTGAGTGAAACACGGGCTCGCAACTAAAATTTCCAAATCTGAAACTACGCCTGACAACCCCATGTATGAGGCTTATGTGGATTGCAAGATCTACTTTTTTGATTTATTATACTTAATCTGATTATGGAGCCCATGATGACCTGAAGACGCCCTAAACTGAAGTGCTCCCTGAAGGGAACATGGACTTGCATCTGAAAATCTCCAAGTCTGGAACTGTGGCTGACGACCCCACGTTTGAGGCTCATACTGACTGCATGCCTTATGAGAATGAGGTCATTAATATGAAGCTTGTTACTTAATTAAAGCTTTTCTTCTTCGTCTGAGTGTATTTACATCCTCGACTGTACTTGTTCTTGTTGTGGATGTAAGCAATCATATTACACTGTGTATTTTGCATCATGCTAAATTACTGGACTTTATTATGCATTACTAAGTTACACGTTTATTGATTTCTGGGTAATCTGATGTAATTTAATTAATTTGCTACCTGCCAATTAGGAATTGAATCATTAAATTATAGGAGCATTTTGAGTAACTTAGTTAATACAATTATAAGTGATATGTCTAGCCAATATGAGTCGAATTTCTTACTGAGGTATTGCGACGTCCACACACATGATGCGATGATATAATTGTCTATGTTACTCTGGAGGACACGTAGAAATCTCCTCTTATCTGCCACATAGCTCTTTCCCTAATTCACCCCGTGGATCCAATTGGGAAAAACATTAATCGTTCGATTAATTTTCTTATATATATATATCTTTATTATATAAATCAATATACATATCTAAATCAGCACACCAAACTTTTAATTTGGACCGTTTGATTAAACTGCATCAATGATTTTAACCCATCCGTTTTAAAAAACAAGCCAGCCGATTTTTTTTATTTGAAAAGCAAAGGAAGCAGAGCACCTCCCTGTCAAGTCTCCTCCCAGTCTCTCTCCCTGTCACATCTCTCAAAAGAAACAACATCAGCATATCTTTATATTAAAAATGACATCTATAGTTAATATTATCTTTATATTAAAAATGGCTGTCAGCTTCCCCGCGCTCAACCTCTCTTAATATATATATATAAATATTTCTGGTCCTTTATCTCCTCTTTCCCTGTTCCCCAAAAATGACCTGCTGCAAACCACAACAAGCCACCTACTACACGGCAAACCAAAATCCACTGCTACACGGCAAGCCACCTGCTCATCAACAGTTGCCTGCAGCGTCAGTTATGTGCTACGCCTCCTCTTTAAACCTCTCTCACGACTATTACAAACAATCTTCCTCCTAGGCAGAGCGTCAACTCCTCCAAAGCTCCTCCACCACAGATCCTCCTCCATAACTCCTCGATGGCACCTCCTCAGCTGCGCCTCCACCGCGGAGCCTCGCCTCCTCCAAGCAGATCCTCAGCGGTTCCACCTCCTTTCAAAGGAGCGCTTAGGTTCATGAGCAGGTTCTACCTTTGATTTATCGTTTTTCTTCTTCGTAGCGCTCAGGAAATGGCTACTCAAATAGAGCTTCACTTTTTCCTATTTTTATAGCTCATATAGCCACCGCCTCGCCTCCTCCAAGCCTCTCCTCGGTGGTTCCACCTCCCTTCAAAGGAGCGCTTAAATTCAGTAGGTTCCAGCTTTGATTTATTGGTCATCTTCTTCGTAGTGCTCAGGAAATGTCTATTAAACCAGAACTTTGTTTATTTTCATGTTTTAATAGGTCATTTAGCTATTTTCAACTGTTTTTCTCTCCTAGAACTTCGATTTTTACTGTTTTATAATTTCGGTTTACTAATTTCGATTTACTTACACTTCATCCCGTCTCAGGGTGAGCCGTCGAGGGCACGACAGCTCCAGATTATTAGTTCTATTATTGATTGCAGGAGAAGAACAACTATTAAAACAGAACTTCAATTTCTTCGATTTATTTTATGTTGACTGCAGGAGAAGAACACATTCAATTTGGTTTCCTGCACCATGAAAATTATGGGAATAAATTGGTCTCCTATACTCACGTTGGTTTTGAATAAAGAGATTGCTAAAAAAAATTTGGTCGCACTCCCCATCTTAACTCATCCATTGTTTTAATGACATTCAGATTTGTTATTTTTTTTTCAAGACATAATATCATGAACTCCTACTCAATCTCTCTCTGGCAAAATTATTGGTTTCGCTCAGCACGTTCATTTTTGCCTGTGATTATCTTTTTTTGTCGCCTCCTTTAATAAAATGCCACTTAAAATCCGATGTGAAGCGTCGTATAGGCTGTTAACCGTTGTAAGCATTGTGAAGCTCATTCACTCTTTCATTGGTTTTTGAAGTGCTCACTCTTTCATTGATTTTTGAAGTGCATTCAGAGTAAAAAAAATGTTAAAACATTGATTAAAAAGTTTTAATCAATTATGTTGTGAGGTTAAAATATCTTTTTTTTTGTTGGCGCCTCAATTTTGAACAATTTTTGGTTAACAAAATAAAATAACATTTCTAACTCTACAAAAACTCAAAGCAAAATGTCCCAGCTTCGCCTAATTTTACTGATATGCCTATTTTTTTGTTGCTTCGCCTGTTCTCTTAATGTTTCCCGGCAGGGCTGGGTGAAGCCCGGCGGGACGCATCGAGAATGGGCGAAGCCCGCTTGGTTGCGGGCGAAGCCCGCAGCGACGCTTCGAGAACGGGCGAAGCCCGTTCGAAGATGTTAGTATATATATATATATATTATATATATATATATATGAACATAATCTCGAGGTGAAGGAAGGGGATCTACCTATGAAGCACCGGTACGGGTACCAGGTACGATACGTATCCGGTACGGCGGTACGACAAATTTTAAAAAACAATGATACGAGTACGGCGGGATACATTGTATTAAATATAATATATATCACAAATATAATTATAAATTCTCAAAAAATAAAATATGAATCATAAATAATCAATTGGAGTAAAGGTGCATAACTATTGCAATATAACATGAAGTTTTAGACATAAAATATTCATAATTATTTCAAATTTAAAGATGTCCATCACTTATTTTCTTCATCTTTCTCCGTATTGTTTGAGATTAAGACATCTTCAATTTCTGGCTCATCTAAAGACAAGTTGACAATCGTAAGCATGCCAACTCCATCAAAAGGATTTGCCCATACATCTCCTCCTATATCCCACATTATGCTCCTTCCTTGATTGTAGATTTCGTTTCTCCTCGATAATAGGCGAAGATTACTATGCACATACACCAAATCATTAGCTCGTTGCGATAGAATTTTGTTTTTTCTCAATGAATGAATGGATGAATATGTGCTCCAATTTTTCTCATAACAGGACGATGGAGAAGGTTGACCTAAAAGCTTTAGAACAATTTTTTGCAATTTAGGTGCTAAAGTTTCATAGTAACTCCACCAATATTTGGGAAATAATGAAGCTCTACTCTCCAAACTATCTGGCTCACTAAAAGCTTGACCAAGCCCTGTGAACCTGGAGAACTCATTGATTACTATATTCCTCTCCATCGCATCAGAAAAGTATCTTCTTAAGCATTTATTTCTCTCCAAAGAAATCTCCTTATCCGTATTTGGAGCAACTCTATTTAGCCATCCATCAAGCCATTCTCGACTATAAAACCTATAAATAAAAACATATAGTAAATACATAAATCATAGTTAAATAAATAATTCAGTCAAATATGCAGAAAAATTACTTTGGATTAAGAGAATGAGCCATACAATGTAGTGGTGTGCAACTCGTGGTCCATCGATCAACGAGGACATCATAAATTGCCTCGTAAAAAGGGCAATGAGTTTCCAAGTCCGTTAACTTCTCGTGTCTATATATTTCAATCTTCACATTTTCTATCATTGAATCTCACATGTCATATACCAAATGAAGGTTAGGTATGCACAGCACAAGGTGTCCAAAAAATATGTGGGAATCGTGCCTCCACAATTGCTCCTGCTGCCTTACATACTGGTGCATTACCAGTGATAACCTTTATAACATTTTCAGTACCAACTTCATTAATGACTTAAATCATCAATATTCAATTTAATGTCTGTACTTGTACTCTCCTGATGCATCAATTACCTTTAAAAAAGTAGGACCATCCTCAGAGGCCGCCATAAAATTAATCAAAGGTATTCTTTGAGCATCTCTCCAACCATCACTAACTAAGCTGATTCCCTTTTGGGGCAAAGTATCTTTAATTGGCTGAAGCATTTTAGTAATATTGGATTTTTCTTTTTGCAATAGTGTAGTTCTAAGAGCATTATATCCAAGAGGAACAAATCCATTAAGATTGTGATTAACAATAAATTTATATGAACTAATATAATATGGATTTCTAGCTAGATAAAATGACAAACCACCAAAATAGAACATCCTAGTTATGTGGCTACTTAACTCATCTCTAGCTTTATTTTGGAAAGCCATATCAATAGGTCCACCTCTTCTTTTTTTAGTTTCTCCAACTAATTGAGAAGTTTGACTTGCATTAGTAAACGATTGTATCTTGGCAGTCGGTTTGCATTTTTCTTCTGATGTAGAAATCACTCTTTGAAGCTCTTTTAAATACTTCTGGGTCACCTTTGGACAAGCCCTAATACCAGTCGCAAATATTTTTAGCAAGTGACTCTTTACCCTGGAATACGAGCCGCTGAAATCAATCTCAAAAATATTACATTTTCATTTTTTGTTTCCGCCACCAGCTTCTCTACTATGGATAAGAGATACATAAGCCCAGAGTGGAACATTATTATCCTTGTTTGCATCATCAGAAATAAATCTACTTGTTATTGAGCTAGAAGTTGAACCAGTGATACTAATGAGAGCTTGTGATTGAGACATAACCGTTGTAATAATAATAAGACAAAAAAACCCAATAAAATAAACATTCATCACTAAAAAATATTCTGGACAGAAATTTGAATGATTTTTGGATAGAAATTTGGATGATTTCTAGACTGAAATTTGGATAATTTTTGGACAAAAAATTTGATGATTTTTGGACAAAAATCTGGATTTATGTCTAAGAAATCTGCCTAATTTTTATCTAGAAATCTGCCTGATTTCTATCCAGAAATCATCCAGATTTCTGGATGGAAATCATCCAGATTTCTGGACAGGAAATCATCCAGATTTCTGGACAGGAAATCATCCAGATTTCTGGACAAGAAATCTGGATGACTCTATCCAGATTTCTGTCCAAAAATCGGATGATTTCTGGACAGAGATCATCCAGATTTCTGAATAGAGATCATCATCAGAAATAAATCTACTTGTTACTGAGCTAGAAGTTGAACCAGTGACACTAATTAGAGCTTGTGATTGAGACATAACCGCTGTAATAATAATAAGACAAAAAAACCCAATAAAATAAACATTCATCACTAAAAAATATTCTGGACAGAAATTTGAATGATTTTTGGATAGAAATTTGGATGATTTTTAGACTGAAATTTGGATGATTTTTGGACAAAAAATTGGATGATTTTTGGACAAAAATTTGGATTTATGTCTAAGAAATCTGCTTGATTTTTATATAGAAATCTGCCTGATTTCTGTCCAGAAATCATCCAGATTTCTGGATGGAAATCATCTAGATTTCCTGGACAGATGACTCTATCCAGATTTCTGTCCAAAAATCAGATGATTTCTGGACAGAGATCATCCAGATTTCTGGACAGAGATCATCCAGATTTCTGGACAGAGATCAGCCAGATTTCTGGACAGAGATCAGCCAGATTTCTGGACAGAGATCAGCCAGATTTCTGGACAGAGATCATCCATATTTCTGGACAGAGATCCAATTTAGATGAAATTGTCCTAGTTATGAATACTCTCATTAAAGTTTGAGTTTTACCTCTTGATCACTGTTCCTTTTTGTTTAAAATCCGGATGAAAATCTGAAATCAAAGTCTGGATGAAAAATCTGAATAATTAGGATGGAAATATGAAATTTGGATTTCTGGATGAAAAAACCTGGATTTCTGGACGATTGAAGAATCTGGTACGTGTACCCGTATCGGAAACGTACCCGGTACGAGTATGGGGCTATTTTAGACGTATTCGTGCTTTATAGGGATTTGCCACTCCTCTAATAGTGGAGGGTTAAAATTTCTGGAATGGGAGGGATCTCATACAAATTTGAAGTTGTTGATTCAACACGACTGAAAAAGGAATCCACTACTTTAGCTAGAGTTGTCTGGAAGTTCTGAACAACACCAAAGTAAGGATAAAATTTTGAATTTGCATGGGTAGATCGACATTACCTGAGTAGGGTCGTTGGACGAGGTCGATTTGTCTTGAAAAGGGTCGACCCCCAATTAAGGCTGTCGAGGCAAGGAGATATCTTCAATTTCTGGCTGAAGAAGGATATCTTCAATTTCTGGCTGAAGGAGATATCTTCAATTTCTGGCTGAAGAAGGAGATAAAACATCAAACCTAATTTCTGAAATTGAGATCTGAGGAAGGACTCATAGAACCATTGAAAACAGAAGTCTCCTGCAACTTACCTGAAGCCAACTGAGGGGGAAAGTCAGTCGAGAGTCGGATCTTCCGTGAGAAGGGTTGTTGGAGCCTGAAAAACGCAGAGGGGGCGTCGGCTAAGGCTAAGATTGTGTGTCGATTGCTGAACATGCGTCGATGCCGCCGCTGGGAGCGTCTGCGAGTCCCGACGGTTTCGTCGTTTGACTAGCGAGAGAGGGGAGTAGAGCTGCAGCGACTCGGGTTGATCCTGCACCTCCTGGTGTTAATGGACTGGAGCGGCAGGGAAGCCTTAAACTCCTATCGAGAGAGCTGCGAGGGAGAGGAATGAGCAGCGGTTTATCTTCTTATCGAGCGACGAATGTGATTTAAGGAACCACGTGGCGGAAAAGAAATCGTATATCGGTTTTTAATAAGGGGAAATTAAGGATTTCAGCCAAATTACAAAATTGCCACTACTTTCTAAATCTTTCAATCCATGTGCTGCCCCCCGCACAAAATTTGAAATTTCACCACTCAAAATTTCGTAAACATTTAAAATTAGTTTTATCACAGGACAAATACTGCGAGGGTTAAACATACCTCGATCCGACGACTGTGAGAACAAACGGTTAATCACGATCGAATCCTGAATTTAAATTTTGTTGTCACATTAAATTTACGGATGTTACATATGTGAATTCTTGCGTATACTTAATATCATTGTGAACTCACACACACAAACTGCAATGACCTAGAAACACGTTGATTTCTATGCTAACTTGTACTTGATTGGTTGAATTGATGACTTTGATTAGTAGATGAGGAAGCTCATGATCATATAGCATGCAAACTTATGTGGATACTAATTTCGGTTGTGCATGCCTAATATTCCCAGTCGTGTGTGGGTACATGCATGTTTGAGAAATAGATGCACATACAATTGAGAATCTGTCATAACTGCAAATACAATTATACACATTCACATGTGATAACCATACACACACATGATTGTTAAGCGTACACACATATGTCCAAGAAGCGTGCACCAACACAACTGGTAATACGCACAAGTACGAGTGAGAAGCTTGTGCACGTACAACTAAGATGCATGTGCGTGTACAACTGAGAAGCATGCACACACACGATTGATAGACATGCACACCTATGATTTAAAGAGTGTATGTATGCATAAGTGAGGAGATTGCATGCCTACAATTGAGAACTATGACAAGTACGATTGACAAGCGCATCTATGATTTTGATGCATGCACACATATGATTGAGAGCATACAATTAGGTAGAATACCGAGATATTCTTGAGAAGCACGCATACACACAATTGAAAAGCATACACACAATTGATTGAGAAGCCCACACACACGATTTTGAATACATACGTACTATTGAGAATCACACACATTCGATTGAGAATCCCACACACACATGATTCAGAAGTGCACTTACGATTATTGAAATGTGCATACCTATATGATTTAAAATCATATGTGAATGCACATATGATTAAGCAGCGCACACACATACGATTGAGAAGCACATACACACATTTTTTAATCATATGGATGATTGAGAAATATTTGAATGATTTGGATTTTAGAGATTTTATAAAGAATTTTAAGGTTTACTTGTTGTTTATACCCGTTGTTTTTGGTGTAGTGTCCATTGCCATTCTTTTAGGCAGCAACAGTTTTCAATAAAATCCAAGTCTAGGATTGGTTTTCATTTTCTCTATCATTCACTCATCCTTTTCTTTTTTTTTTCCTCGTGAACACACAATTAGTATATTTCTTATGGGACAGTGAACCATTGCATGTCCTTTACCTCTACATCTTTATCACCAAATTTCCCCTAATTTGGCGGCACAATGCCTATCCCCTTGCCCGTTTTGTTTGTGGGAGCACGACTAAACACAATTGTGGCGCCCTCTGGTTGGGGTGATTTTTTAAATAAGGAATGCTCAGGTTGCAGGTTCGCTTTCCTCGGCCAACAATCCTCAAATACTTCTCATACTCTAGGGCGAGTTGGAATATTAGCTTAACAGACTGTAAATGTTGGGAAATCAACTCATGATGTATCTCTGATCGAAATAGGATGCATTCACAATAGGATGCATTCACAATAGGATGCATTCACAATAGGATGCATTCACAATAGGTTGCTCCTGATATCAATTCTAACTACTAACTCATCAAATATAGTCATGTATTTTGTGACGAATAGAGTCTCTTGCACCAAGGCATATAACTAATTGAGGAGCCTTACCCTATACGATGCCGAGAGGTATTTTTTAAGCTTCTGCTTTCTATCCGCCCAACGAAAGATAGGGCAGATACCCGCTTGCTCGATCATCAATTCAAGACTAATCTTGTAAATTTTAGCTTGCCTATGCAGCTTCATCTTGACAAACCTAATTCTACACTTTTCCCTCCTTTTGTATCAATAAAGTAATAATCTATAATTCTATATCTAAGTTCCGTTTCATTTAAAGCCTTCGGTCAGTTGACCATCGAAGTAAGGTGCATTAATGTGAACTTTGTGATTAATATCATCCTCCACATGAAGTTGTTTTTTGTTAAGCTTCTGGTATTCATCGAAAATCTTGTCTCTACTGTAGTCAAATTGGGTTGGGTGGTCAACATGATCCTTCCGAAGGGATGCTGAGGATACTGATTCTCTCCACGAGGGTAGAGGGGTCCACTGTCCACTGTATGGCCCTTTGGCGTTGTATGCAGGCCCGGGGTCCCCCAAGAGAAGAGAAGAATAGCCCCTAATTGGAGGGTTCCTAACATAATACTCAAAAGGTTCTTCGAAATCACAAATTTCATCCAGACAATTTAAGTATGCTTTAGTGAGTTCACCGCGTGGAGGGCCAAAGCAAGAGCGCACGACGAATAAGTTATGCAAATCATAAAATAATCTAGAACAAAATACTACGATTCTATTTATCCAAACTAGTATAAGATCACAACACAATATTTAAATGCTGAAAATAAGAGTTTGTACAACAAGAAAACTCACAAAAGTATGAGCGCTGTCGTAGGAGAGTAGATCTGGCGACGTACGTTGTGAGGGTGGCTGAAATATGAAGATGTAGTGGGCAGTGGACTGGATTCGGGTGGAAGGAGGGCTGGATCTGGGTTGGACTGCACAGATCTGGACAGAATTAGGTAGATGAGTGGGTTTAGAGGTGGTTCCATGGAAGAGGGGCAGTGGTAGCAAAACTCGGTGACTGTGGGCAGAAGGGGCGGCTGCCGTGGGGCTGGAAAAGGGGCGGTGATGGCTGTAGGGGCTGGAAGAAGAGGCGGCTAGGGGAGAAAGGGGTTGGACGGGTGGCGACACATGGTGGATCTGGTGACAGTTTCTGGACAACGGTAAAAGGGGGGGGGGTGGCTGTTTGGAGGATTGTGGAGGTGGCGGTGGAGGGATTTGATGGTGAAGAAAGAGGGCTAGAGGTTACCTTTGGGGAGCGGGAGAAGGCCTAGGAGTTGTCATTTAGGGTTCCACGGAGTCGGCATCGTGAGATGATCGCGGGATTCCGGGATTGATATCTCCAAAATCTGCAATATTTGATGGCAACCCCCATACTTCTCTATTTATAATAAAAAGATATTAAAACATCCCACCATCGACGACTATGATTGGCTGGAGATGGGGTAGCCCGATTACATCAAAAATAAAGCAAAAAATGATAATGTAGTATATGAAATCGTGTCGAAACGACGGGTCAGACGCATCTGTGGAGTCAGATCATCGATCTGGGTACACCATATATGGTAAGTAGCCAATCGGCCCCGAACGGGCCCAAAACTCGTCATCTGCTGCGGGTCCACATCTTCATTCCGCATTACTATCTAGGTGAATCAGACTTGTCTTATGTCTCATGTAAGCCTTGCCGCTACGAAACATAATTGTAGCCCTTACCCAGGGCTCTGATACCAAATTTGACGCATGATAAGGATGGAAGTGGTGTGAATGACTTGCATGAGTTGTAAGACTTGAATGATTCTCTAAACTAGTGCAATGCTAATATGAATGCAATTGTACAAACATCCAACACGAGATTGGAGGTTGTAATAAAATCATATAACTTAAGCAACACTCATATGCAAATGCTGGTTTATTACAAAAAGTTAGTAGGTTAGTGCTTTATGCGCAATGAGGGTGCTTTAAATTCAACACAACAAATTAGGCCCTATAATTCTTATGAAGTCAAGAAGATGAATGATTAAGAATAAATATCACCAAAAGATATCAGCATCCACGTGTACAATGAAGAAGTAAAGGACTGTAATAAAAGGCTCACCTAGTCATATGCAACTTGAGAATGGACACTAACAATCATAGATGAATACAACTAATGGGAGTGGTGCAGAAGGAGATTGTCAATTTATTGTAGGGTTTAGAAGGTCTTAGGGGAGTGGGGAAGGGACAAAGGTTGTTGGTAGATTGACGGGGATGTGTAGTGGAGTGGGACAGTTAGGGTTCCTCACAAAAAATGAGATGCAACAACTACGAGCTACGAGGGTGACCGACGGTGGGCATTGGAGGCTCATTGGGCCTGGGTGAGTAGGTAGAGGGCGTGAAAGGGGCGTTATGGATTCAACGGTTGTAGGGAAGAGAGGTGGGATGCGACTATTTACCCGGGGATTCCGGGTGGGGTTTCGGTTAAGTTTATGGAGGCGTAGTCTTTGGCCAACTTGGAGGTGGGCCAGGTGGCTATAAGGACAGCCAACGCGATGGAGGGGTGGTTGTGGGGCAACACAAAGTCGACATCTCGTTGATCCGTTAGGGATTTGACACACCTTATGTGCACGGTGGCTCAAAGATAAATCCTTAGACTATCGATCCCGTTAAACGTCATATAAATAGAGAGAACAATCTTGGGCAAATGGCTCTGATCGTACAATCCCAGTGTTTACCGAAACTCAGAAAGAGTAGTCCGACAAATAAAATAAACCCTATAAAATATGAAAAGATCGCTCTTAATGCAACCACACATTATGATCATCCACCTAACGATTCTAACGTTGGCTACAATCAGAATAGATTCATAAGCGCGCCTCGAAAGACTGTGCTCTGCTCCAAGATGGTGATCCCCATCAATTAGGGCCGAACCCAAGCTCAACCAACAAAATTTGATAAAGCTCCACATAAATCGGATCAACATCAGTAGTGAAATATTTAGCCCAAATTAAGTTTAGTTTGCAATACCTAAAATCTAGCCATACATACATGCAGCATTGTGTTGGTTTCATGTCTAGTTCTCATGTCAGTCATTTATCATGCAACTATTATACTTGGAATCTATTTTAGTGAAGTTGCAGTTCTACGTTTGAGACTTCTATTGTTTCTGGATATTACTAGAACATTAATAATACATTTGAAGTTAACGTCTGATTCCGTGGATATTTGTATTATTGGTTTAAGTTGATTTTTTCTTATTGTCAAATGTTTAATTTTATTCTTCTATATTTTTTTGGTTGTGGGGACAATTGAATCATGACACTTTTGTATTAATTTGTCGGCTTGTAATTGACATTAACATGAGTAGATTCATCATCTAATAATAAATATGAATTAATTGTTTTTGTAATCACAGGACAAAAATGGTGGCTATGGTGGTGGGCCCGGACAGGTTTGTAATCATTTATCTATTATTTCATCTTAGATAATATTCTAAAGGTAGTAATTTTCTTCCAAGCTAATTTTTGTTGTTTGTAATGTGTATTGATAAAATCATTGACGTTATTGGCAAATCTAAGTGTTTGGTGATCAGTTAATATCTTTTGATTGCCTGGTGTTTTATGATTTAATGTAGGGTTATAACATCATTTAATGTTATAGATCAATTTCTTTCCAGCCAATGTTTACTTTTATGGGTTTTGAATAATGCCTGACTAGCAATCCACTGCAAGGTTGGGAAATTTGTCCGATCTATTCAATGGTATTTCAAGTAATTATATCAGTATCTTGTGCATACCTTTAGTGTGTGCAATTCCATTTGTCTTGGGACATTATTTTACCATTTCCAGGGCTTATTATTTTAAATAATTTGATATGATTTTTGACCATGGTATCATATGTAGCGCACCATTTTTAGAAACTTAGTGCTCTAATAATAGTCTCCTCATGCAGTTACCTCATCTTGCAACAACATATGCTGCAGTGAACACACTTGTTACTCTGGGGAGCGATGCAGCACTTTTGTCTATAAATAGGTGAAATTTATATATCAGCATTTTATTATGTTTATTTTTCACATTTTTGGAGTATGCATTAACAGTTTAACACCACGATTCTATCGGTAGAGAGGAATTGCACAGTTTTTTGCTGCGAATGAAAGATTCTTGTGGAGCTTTCAGGTAGAATCTTTGTTTTTATGAGAAATGCAACATATTTCTATTGGATCTAGCTTGATAGTCCTTGCAATATATTTTTGTAGAACATTTTGTTATCGGCATCTTTCCAGATTTGACAACTAGAAATATTGTATATTGTTAAGATTCTGTTTTTATTCATGGGTTTATCTCTTTATATTTAATTCTCATCTTAGTATCTTCCCTGGTGCATGAGAAGGCATGAAAGAAGTTAAAGGATTTTGCCATTGATATATTTTCATTTCATATGAACCATCAGTTGTCCTAACGTTGACAAGTTTTGTTTATACATGATTCTAAAAGGAATGCTTTATTTAAATTAAACTTGGATAAAGCTCCATTTAAATACCTATGAGGAAAACTTATTACTCGCACACTAATAGGTTGAAACCACTCCAAACATAGAAATGAGAAAAAACCTATTGTAGTCAACAGTGGAACTTATTTTGTTTTGTTAATTAAATCTTTCCACCATCAATTAAGCAATTTGTTATGGGTCCACATGATCCATTATTTATATGCCTTGTCATGTATTTTATATTTTTCCATGTTCAATTAAATGGCGTGTCATGTATTTTAAGTATCACATATATTTGTATTTGGTAGGATTATGTGGACCTAAGTGTAAAAGCTTCGTCATGCATCCATTATTCAAGGACCCCTTAGGTCATGAGAAAGACAAGCAATAAAGTAACCTCTTAGTTCTCTCGTAATCCCCCTCCTTTAGGTTGAGCAAAGCTCCCTTTTTCTTTCCCCTTCTCCTCCTGTTGAGCATGGCTCCTTTGTATCCCCGCCTCTCTCGCCGCCTCCATCCACCTATTTGATGAGATATTCACGCGCCACGGTGACGTCGTAACACTTTAGTATCAGAGCTTGTCGATCCTCTCCTTTCGCAGAGCTAGCGACCAACATTCCATCACCTAGGCTAATCTAGCTGTCGACCTCTCCTTTGTTCTGAGAGCAGGTTTCCTCAAGCTGCAGAACTCTCTTCCGTAGAGACGATCTGCGAAGACTAGCCGCAGAGACAACCTTCTTCTCTCAGCTCAACTACGACGTCCAACAACATCAAATTTCTTTGCGGCGGAAGGCTTAAGTATGCACGCGAAAAACAGGATGCACACACTGCCCACTAAAGCACGCGTTCCCCAACGTTGTCTCCTTTAATTAATCCTAACGCTAGAAACCCGAGCATTGCTGCTTGCCGTTTTTGAGGAAGCTAAATGATCTTATCCGAGCTAAAACTTTAAGTACTTTTTGGTATTCAGTAAATGCTTTTGTTTTTTGGTTAAGTACTCAGACTAAAACTTTTTTCCTTCACTACTTCTATTGGCGTTGGGTATATTTGCCAATTTTCTACTGCATTTGTTAAATCTTTATGTATTTGTGTTGTTAACTATTCTAAATCACTAATTATTTTCTTTTGCTCTGCTAATTTTTCTCTGTTTGGCTACACGATTCTTTTAGAAGCTGGATTCTACCGATAGGATTATTATTTGCCAAGGAAAGTTACCCAATTGCCTGGCAATTCAGAAATGCAAAATGCCATGCTATACATTCAATACTGCCATTGATGTTCTTACTTTGTTTGAAATTCCATAAATTATCAAAGAGATATTGCTGGAGTTGAGTAACCGCATGGTTAGTGCGGAATCGTAGATTACTACAGACTGGGTAAGTTTGTAGTCGGAAGGGGACAAATTGAAAATGTGATTTTTGCTGGAAGTCCATCAACAAAAGGAATTAATCATTATTAGGATTACTTTCAGTTGTGGTTTTTCATTAGTAAGATTTGCTATTTCTCGTTCAATATTCTCACGGAGAGTAATAATGTAACATTTGATATATGCTACATCTCTAGATAAGTTATGATTAACTTGTCTGAGTTTTTCACGACTTTGTTTTAGATACTCTAAAATTCTAAAATAACACCTATTTTCAGCTTGTAATATATGAAGTTTTTCTATATCATCCTTGAAAAATTCTTTAGAGTTGATTTGCAAGTTTATTGTCTATTCCTTTAATATGTTCAAATATAATTTTATAATTTTTATTGATAATGTGATCTAAGAAATTATTCCATCGTATGTAACTTATCTTCAATTTTATAATTGCTTCGCAATGTGTTCTTACAAAAATCTCATTTTTGTTTATGATGAATAAGCGGAAGACATCCAACCCATATTATACTGCTAAGAGCTCTGGGTCAATACTACTAGCAGAGCCATTTTCTTTAAAGTTTCCGCTATTGTAATGACATATTTGTTCTTCTAGTTTACTAGCATACTTATGGGGTTTGCACTTAAGGACTATTCCTGACGCATGAAGGATCTATAAGCGACAGATAAATTGCGACCCAACCTTACATGTTATGCAGATCCGACTGTTAGATCGCAAATTAGATAATAAATACTATCATCCCACGCAGAATATTGAGAGCAAGATGCAAATAATTTATTAGGGCAAACGAGCTTAGGCTTTCCTCTGCGTGGAGGGCCAAAGCTAGAGCGCACGACGGGTAAAGTTGTGTAAATCACAATATTTATCTAACAAACTACTACCATATGAGATATCCAAGCCAATATGATGTCCAATCTGATAAATAAATGCTGAAAAATAATAATTCAATACAACAATACGCACTAAATAGTGGGTTGACCAAGACACTGAAGAATCCGGAACCGGAGATGCGTGGACGGCGATCCAATGTAGAACCAACGACGTGGAAATGGTAGTGGTGGCTGTCCTCGACGATGGATTGTGAGATCAGACCGGAAATAGGTAGATCCAACCACGTAGGTGGAGGTCCGGGCGGGAAAGGGTAGATCCGACAATAATAAATCGGATCCGAGCTGAAAAATTTCAGATCGGGGTTGATCCAGAAGGGGAAGGGTTAGGGTTTGTGGCTCCACGTGTAGGAGGGGCTGTCCGCAAGGGAGAAATAGGGTGAGGAGGGGGGCGGTGACTGCTGTATTGGGGAGGAAAGGAGCTGGATGTGGTGGCTGTTGGAAATAGCGGGGGGTGGCAGCCAAAGGAGAAGTTTATGGGAGGCGGATGTGGCTTCAGAAGGGGGATGAGTTGGCTGCTGGGGCTTCAGGAAAGGAAATGGGGAGTTGGCGGCGGCTGGTGGCAGCAAAGAAGTTGGCCGGTGGATGGAATAGTGATGGGAGGAACTATAGACATGAATAGTGTATTTCATTTTTGAATAGTAACAAGAAGAATAAGAACTTATGGACAACACTCATTGGCTGGATTTTGGGGGGGCTGAGGGTGGCGACAAGGGGTTTCGGAGGGGGATGAAGTGGCTTAGGGTTAGGGGAAGGCTTGAGGAGGGAGATACCAACCTAGGAGTCGTCACCTAGGGTTCCACGGAGTCAGCAGGTGGGATGATTGTGGGAATCCGGGAATAGCTTTATCCAAATTCTGCAATGCCTTAGATAGTTAGATCAGCCCCTAACACCTCTATTTATAATAAAACAAGGATTAGGGCATCCCACCATCGATGACTATGATTGGCCGAAGGTGGGGTCACCTAAGTACATCAAAATAAAATGCAAAATAGTGAAATAATATATCGATTCGCAACGCGAATCCGAACACATCTGCGGAGTCCGATCGTCGGTCCGGGCAAGCCATATATGAAAAGTCGCCAAATCAGCCCCGAATGGACCCAAAACTCGTCATCTACTGCAAGTGCTCGTCTGTGCTCCGCATCAATCTCCCCAACTTGAAAGAATTCATCTCCCGATGAATAAGGATCAAAATTCTCTCACTGCGTGCCAGGTAAAACTCGAAGAAGTCCACCAGAGGTCACCCAAGTGTCGTCGCTTGAAAAGTGTCCTCGCCAATTAACTCCCCCTGACTGAAAAGCTGTCATCTCCGGTGAATGGAGACGACCGTGCTGAAGTCGAAGTACAGGGGCGAATCGATCAAGCTTTGCTGCAAGTATACAAGAGTCACCAACGTCTGTAGTGGGAATGCACTAGTGAAGTCTGGTCTCCATGATGCTCTTAACGCTCAACTCACGAGTGGTGGATCCTGGTGCGATCAACGACGCCGTCAGTAGAACCAAAGAAGACGAGTCCCCAGGTAGGTGGGTGTCAGAACTAGATGAGTAGTGGTGGCCATCAGACATAGGTGGGCTATGAGGGTGACAAGACAACGTGAGTGGAGGTGTGGGCGACAAGAAATCTCCATTTCTTGGGTCCACATATTCGCGAGGCTCGTTGTACGACGTCATATCTTCAACACTAAATACCAGGTGGATACCCATACTTGCAGGGATATCAAGGTCGTATGTGTTTGCTTTGTTCCATCTCATGATTATATAGGGATCCATTCGCCTAACACTCAAACTTTTAGCAAGCCTCGCACAGAGCCTCACAACGCAGATTCTCACCATCACCTACTCGCCTTCATAAAGTACCTGCTCTTGCCAGTGAATATCCGCATGTGACTTACAAAATTTATTATCATTATGGATTTTTCGTCGGATCGACTCATGACCCATATGCAAACGACGGACAAACAACTCAATAAATACATGCAAATGATGAAAAAACGACTCAACAGACTCATGTAAATGATGCAAATGAAACATGACCGACACAACATGCACTTTATGGGAAAATCTAATAATGACCTGAAAATCTATCAAGGGAGGTGACATATCAGGAGGATCTCTTGGTGGGGTGTAGCAAAACTCATCCCGCATGAGACGAGTGCTCATATGACTGTGAGAGACATATATACTCAAATGTGATCTCATAAAGAGCCAAATATCTCTCGGGAAACGTAACACATCAGAGGGCTCACCAAGAGGTGTGTAAGAAAAGTCATCGCGGATGAGACGACCACCTAGGTGAAAATCGTATACACAGACCAAAAGTTGTGACTTTATAGTGTGGTGATCATCCCTAAAAATATAGAACTCGTCTAGCGGGTCAGCAGGTGGTGCATCCCAAAAATCAGCGAGAGTGCGATGTGTCAGCAGGTGGTGCCCTAAATATTGGATGCTCCTCTCAATATCCATCTTCTGGGGCGGGGTCAGATACGATAATGTAAGGGGATTCCATAAATCAATACTCATACATGCGGGGCTCACCCGAATCTCATCCTCATCAGGATGTGGTGGCTCATCAGGAGGCTCAACAGGGGGGGTCGTCATAGAACTCGTCACTAGGGTCAAGGTCCTGCAGATGAGTATCACCGCAAGGGGTAGTGTTCCCTTGAATGGGTGACATAGCCACTATAAGATCAACATCGGGCTCTGGGCTCTCGATCGTGATGTGACTAAGGGTAATGACAATGAGAGAACAACACAAACCTACACTCAAGAATGAATCTGTGGGTGCGGTGTTAGGAAATAGGTTTGTGTTTGGGGTGGTAACTAACCCGGTGTATGACAGAGGAGGAGGTGTGGGTGAGGGGCACAATACTACAGACTCAGTAGGTCGCTCATGCTCGCTCTCAGTCGGGGTCACAAGAGACGGGTTAGAAACAGGAGATAAGTCACTCACTGGGCTAAGCACCTCGCTGGGGTTAGAGTAATCCGCATCAGGTATCACTTCTGTCGTTGCTGGCAGGACAGTGATAAACTTCGTGGTGATCTCAATATAGGATGAACTCGTACTGTGGAGGTCAAGGTGAGAACTCCATCGACCAGCTCTTGCGGATCTCAATGACTGTTCATAACGAAGGGCGAGCTGATATGTCTGCTCGAGGGACTTCGAGCTATGATAAGCTACCTTAGTATGTTTGTCAGACTGAATTCCAGATCGAAATCGGGAAATAGTCATGGCTGGGTCCTCTCGGATATCACTCCTCATCACTAACTCATCAAAATGGTCCCTGTACTCAGCGACAGACATGAATCCTTGCTGAAGGGAAAATAGTTGGTCGAGCAAGCGACTCTGATATGACGAAGACAGATACCTCTGACCCAAAGTACGCTTCATGTCCACCCAATTGGTGATGCGATGTAGACGGTCTCGCTCGCGGGTCCTCTCAACGCTACAACCCAATATGTCCTCGCCTGATCTAAAAGTTTAAGTTTCACAAATTTGACGTGACGCTCACCGAATACCTCAAAATGATCAAGATAATATTCCATATCCACGGGCCAAAAACTGAAAGACTCGGGACTCGATGAACCGTCAAAGGGAGGGATAACAGTACGAAACTGACTCTCAAGATCTCTCTCAAAGCGACGATCCTTATAGTAGTCATCCTTAAGGTAATTGGGTCGTGTTGAAGGGTCAACTCGATCCGCTCGCGTGCAAGGCTATGAACGAGGACAATCATCATACTGATTGTCTCTAGTGTAGTGGGGTCGTGTCGGTGGGTCAACATGATCTCTAAAAGTGATGTGCTGCGATCGAGGATGACTGTCGTAGTAATGTGAGGGTCTCCCTGACGGGGCTCTGTGAGAGCGGGTGCAAGTGGACTCGAGACCTTCAAAGTGAGGAGAAGAATAGTTGTGACACCTAGACATAACGGAAAATCTATAGACTCTACGACTGTGTAACGAAAAGTGTGCTACAGATAAACTGCGGCCTAACCCTACATGTTATGCAGATCCGACGGTTAGATCGCAAATTAGATAATAAATACTATCATCCCACGCAGAATATTGAAAGCAAGATGCAAATAATTTATCAGGGCAAACGAGCTTAGACTTTCCTCCGCGTGGAGGGCCAAAGGTAGAGCGCACGACGAATAGAATCCTGCAAATCACAATATTTATCTAACAAACTACTACCACACGAGATATCCAAACCAATATGATGTTCAATCTGATAAATAAATGTTGAAAAATAATAATCCAATACAACAATACTCACTAAATAGTGGGCTGACCAAGACACTGAAGAATCCGGAACCGGAGATGTGTGGACGGCGATCCAATGTAGAACCAGCGACGTGGAAATGGTAGTGGTGGCTGTCCTCGGCGGTGGATTATGAGATCGCACCGGAAATAGGTAGATCCGACCACGTAGGTGGAGGTCCGGGCGGGAAAGGGTAGATCCGACAATAATAAATCGGATTCGGGCTGTAAAATCCCAGATTAGGGTTGATCCGTAAGGGGAAGGGTTAGGGTTTGTGGCTCCACGTGAAGGGGGGGGGGGGGCTGTCCGCAAGGGAGAAATAGGGAGTTGGCGGCGGCTGGTGGCAGCAAAGAAGTTGGCCGGCGGATGGAATAGTGAGGGGAGGAACTATAGGCATGAATAGTGTATTTCATTTTTGAATAGTAACAAGAAGAATAAGAATTTCTAGACAACACTCATTGGCTGGATTTGGGGGGGGGGGGGGGGTTGAGGGTGGCGACAAGGGGTTTCAGATGGGGAGGAAGTGGCTTAGGGTTAGGGGAAGGCTTGGGGAGGGAGAAACTAACCTAAGAGTCGTCACTTAGGGTTGCACGGAGTCGGCACCGTGGGATGATCGCGGGAATCCGGGAATAGCTTTCTCCAAATTCTGCAATGCCTTAGATCAGCCCCTAGCACCTCTATTTATAATAAAACAAGGATTAGGGCATCCCACCATCGATGACTATGATTGGCCGAAGGTGAGGCCACCTAAGTACTTCAAAATAAAATGTAAAATAGTGAAATAATATATCGAATCGATTGCCAACGTGAATTTGAACACATCTGCGGAGTCCGATCGTCGATCCGGGCACGCCATATATGGAAAGTCGCCAAATCAGCCCCGAATGGACCCAAAACTCGTCATCCACTACAAGTGCTCGTCTATGCTCCGCATCAGTTCCCTATTCGGTTTTGCATCCATCTGTTTCTATGATTAAGGCTCTATTTGTTTGGGCGTTTTGCTGCTCCGTTTTGGGCAAACACCGCCGGAAGGAAGGTAAACAAATGAACCTCCGGCGGCGTTTGCTCCGTTTCCACCCGCCCGCCTTGAGAAACGCCCCAAAAAGCTCCGTTTGGAGCAGCCACCTCCCCCCTCCGGTTCGAACACTCCGTTTCCACCCGCCGGATCCACCCGCCACCGCCGAACCAAATAGAGCCTAAGTATTCCGTGTCTAGTGATAATCTTAATTGTGGTAATGCTTTAACTTTTCTTTTCTTTTATTATTATTTTTTATATCTTTTAAATTAAATTCTTTTTAGGTTCTTTTAATTTTACTGTATAATGGTCCTCCTAGGCCCTTAGTGAATGACCGTGCGTAATTGACACGGCCAAATAATTGTTGAAGTTGTTTAGTTGATTTGATTGGAGTAAATTCGAGTACCTTTTTGCTAATGTGTTCTTGGAGCTTGATCTTTCCTTATCACAAATTCTGAGAGAGCTAATTTGAGATGGCTAAGTGTTCTTCTTTGGTATGTGAATGTACTAAGATGTTGACTATGTATATACTAGCGAATATTCGATATTTATTGAAAATATCATCCAATTTGCATTTTAAAATGCTAGGGGCATTTTAAGTCCAGGTGACATAACTAACGATGCATTTAATTATCCAGTGGATATGTAAATGCGGTCTAAGGAATACTATTGGGATGCATTCAGATTTGCCAAAACCCGGACTTAAGATCAAATTTACTAAAAATGTTGCGGTTCTAAATACTAGTTAGTAATTTCGTTTTATCTGGAATATTATAAGCATCAACTATTATATTATCATTTAAACATCGATAATCTATGAACATTCAGGATTTCTTACGATCCTGTTTACTGTGTTTGTTGATGATAAAGGCCGGCCTTCTGTGAGAACTATTACTTCGTCTAATAACTTGAAGCTTTAATAGCTCATCAATGTGGATTTTAAAATCAGCTATGTTTTCACTAGTGACTTCAATCTTTTTAGTGATGATAGAAAAATTAGGATCTTTAAGATAGAGTTGACAGACTAATTTATTTCGTTCCCAATGACATTGTGGTTTATCACCGAATATTTTATCTTTTTCTAATATGTTAATAAATTGATCGATTTCAAGATTACCTGTCTCTATAAGTGTATACAATTGGGTCGGAAGAATAAAGTGGTTATGACTACTAGGTGGGGCATTTTCAGCAAGGTAGTCATCCAACTCATCAAGCTCAGTTGGGTGTTTAGGGGAAAGTTCTAAGAGGGTTGGTTTTCAGCACCGGGGACAGGACAATGGCAAGGACCAGATTCAGGGGTCTCACCACGCTTTCAAGTGGGTTCTAGGGTGAAAGGGAATGTAGGTTGGGTTAGTAGGTGCGTACTATAAGAGGCAATGGGGATGCCATGGTTCCAATTAATAAGAAGATTAAGGTTGGTAATACAATTGATATTACTAAGTTTGTGTTCGTGTAAGGTGATTCAGACAGGAAGGAAATGGTCATTTGTCCAAACGCCATTGTCACATTTATATGCAATTTCATAAGCAATATCTAATTTGGTATCATAGGAAAATGGTTGTCCGTCTATTTGTTGGGCTTTAAAATTTTCAGTGGGAGGGATAAGTTGTATGTAGGAAGTGAGAACTCACTTGGTATCAAGTAAGGTATTACTACAATCTGTGTCAAGCAGACCAACAACTTTTGAGTGCCAATTGTGAATTTTAAAGCACTATGGATCTTGAGGCTATACATCCGAGGACTATGACGTATTTTTCTTAGGGAGAGGTTTGGTAGAGATATTTTTGCTACAAAGAAATTGATAAGGTGGATCATATTGCTGCCCAGCTAGCTGGAGAATTGGTCGATGTTGGGCTTGCAGTTTGAAGAGCACTTTTCGGGCTAAATACCTGTCTTTCAAAAAGGCTAGTCGTGCTTTGTTAAGAGCTAATTGGGTACGAAGTTTGCGATGGAAATTTTTTACTGCTAGATAGAGCTTTATTGTAGATTCTAAATCTTGAGTAATATAGAGTTGGTTACAGGGATGGTCTTGTTGTAGATATTCATCCATCATATGCATTATTAGGCGAAGCTTATTGGGCATGAACATGATTATATAAGGTTTCAACTAGGCTAAGGTTTGTAATATCCTTTTGGAGGGTTGAAATTTGGTTTTTAAGTCAGTAATCCGGTTTTCGATATCGAGTATTCTAAGTTCAATAATATCGTGTCGGCGTTGTACAGGTAGACTTACCTAATGTGTAAGAAAGGTCAGATGTTTGTCTTGTAGACAAAATTTACAAACTTTGACAAAACATGTAGTACATTGGTATCTTAATGCTAAAGTTGGGTAACTAAAGCAGTAGGTGCAAGATTTGTCATTACTATCACTATTAGAGTGCCAGATATGTTCACACAATATCATGTTTAAATTTAGTTAAGATACTGGTCCACGATATCTAGTTTTGCTAAATTATCCTCATAAAATTCTTGACACTTTTGACTAGATGCTAGTAGTTCTTTGGACAATTCATTGTCTTCATTATCGGAATCAGGGAGACAATGATCTTCCTGATCATTTATACTATGCTATAAACACTTTTGGTGCCACTAATAGTTTTATCGATGTGAATTAAATCTTTATTTGTACAGAATATTAATGCGGCTTGTTTATAGTGAATATTATGCCTTTGATTGCATTCTTTAGCTAAAAAAATGGTTGGTTGAACCGCATGTAAAACAAGCAAATGTTTTATGGTAATTCCGTCGCTTATCATATGTACGGACATGTTTATCTCGATTAAGATATGGTTTCCTAACATTGTTTTTTCGAAGAAAATATTTTTCCTATGTTTATATCAGCTATCATATTTGGGTTTATATGTGATTTTATCGTCTTTATCATAATGTTGTGGTGTATATATATTTCTTCAAAAGATGTATTCTTCTTTGAGTTGGCGGCTAATCGGGAGGTTAGTGCATTTTTCGTCTAGGCAGTCAATAATAAACCTTATTCTAGTACTAATGTTATCTATTTGAGGACGACTTATGATTCGTTCTTTATATTTTTTAAAGATCTGAGTTCCTAGAGGATCTGGTAATTTAAAAAATAGTTTTTTGCCAAAGTTTTTATCATAGAAGCATCCCACAATGCTGCTATAATACATATAATCTTGGAGAAAAGGTTTGATATAGTTCCATTTGCGAATTTGGATTTGCTATAACGTTAATATTCAGTGATATCCTAGAAGTACGAGGGTGATTTTATTAGTGAAATTATAAGGATTTGCACCTAACACAACATTGCAATTAAAGTCTTGGGGGTATTCTTTTTTATACGATTCCCAGATTGCTCGTGCTGTTTTTCCTAAGTTTTTCTCTAAATAATTATACATTTCTTCAGAGGTTTTTTCCATTTCCATTTCTTTGTATCCGCAAATTACCATTTGACTCCATATTTCAAGGACTGTGGATAATTTTGTGGGTCATGAGCAATGATATTTAATATTCGTCCATCATCAACGAGTAATTTTTTATCAACCGTTTCTTGGGGCATTCTGTTTCCTCTAGGTTTTATATGCTCACTTTCTCCTCTATATTCATTATATGTCTTTCGAGATGGTTGTCCTATTTTACTTTCAACTACGGTTTTGAATGTAAATGGATTACTTCCTTGGGAAGTCGCTTCTCCATTAACTAATTCTATTGGGTAGTCTAGCTGATGTGCTTTTACAAGTAGTTCTACAAGTTCCGTTTCATATTCATCAAGGAGAAAATCTCTACGCATTACTTCCAAATGTCCTTCCTAGTTTAACCCAAGGCTATCATATTCGTACATTAAGCCTTCATCGGCCATTTTATTTTCTAGCATGATTTGCTCGTCGTACGTTCCTTTATAATTGTATGTAACTATATGTCTATCTTCGATTCTGTTCATTTTGGAGTGCTTCTGGATCAGAATCAATTTCTTCAGAATTTATCACTGGTCTATGTTTATAACCCTGAAATCTTGAACTATATGAATTATTTCTTCAGAGCATACTATCTTCTGGCAGGTTCAGAGAATTATTTATTAAGTTATTACTAATATTCCAGTCTAATCCTTCTAAAAGTGTTGAATTTATATCCATTGGTTTAATCATTTTAACACCGAAGCTGCTAATTCCGTCAATACTATGTTGAATATTAAGTTTATTCTTTGTTGTACTATTATTTGTTAATTTTCCCAAGAATCCAATATTTAGTAAGAAATTACTATTGCTTGTAAAATCTTCATATTCTCTTAATGAATAGTGTAACTCTAAGTCAGAAGTCATTGCAAATAAATTCGAAGGGAAGAAATTAGAAGCCTCAATAGCGTATGAGGCTACACCACTTACATCGGGCGCCTCTAATCCGCAAAATTGGGACTTTAGTGAATCCGTATTGAGTCAGGCTTGACGATACCTTTAAACATGATATGCCACATGGATACCAGATTTTTTCTCATATGATCGACATGATCCTTTGCACCACTAACAATCCTCAATGACCATGGGAAATTCCATCCATCCTTTGCGACAACACTTTCAAGCCTTTAAACAAATGGAATTTGATCGGGCAGCAGTCACCGCACGTCATTAAACTCAATTTTCACGAACTCACCACTAATATTGGTGCTCTATTCTCTCCACCGCAAGGCATTATTGCGTAGCGCCAAAGCATAAAGACAACTCAGTAGCTGTTGCCGCCCCCACAGTATCTCCAATCATTACGATGCCAAATCCGTCGGGCATTCTTGAGCCATTACTTTTGGCGATTGTTCTCTAGCTGGAACCGCCACCCCTGACCACCACGGTTCCCATCCCGTAGACTCATCAATCGCCCTCAACCACCTGCAACCACTAGACACCCTTATCATGACTCCAGTCACCCAACCGCCATGATCACTGCTATTACACATTTGGCTCAATGATTCCACATCTACACAAACAACGCCTCCACGACAACATCACCTTCATTCGCGTTAGCTGTGATCATGGCGGGGGTTCACTTCTTGAAGAAGTATCTGCTTCAACAATACTTTACAAGGAACTATTCTGACAAGGAATTAAGGAGTCAGATAAACCGCCTCACAAGTTTCTTTACCATTTTATGAGTTTGAGAACAAGCTCAAAGTGATATGGGATATTATGTGTCCACACAATCTATTATTTATATGTCATATCATGTGTTTTTATATTTTGCTTATGTTAACTTAAATGTCGCGTCCAATTAAATGTTATGGCTTGTATTTTATATTATATTTCGTTTATGTTGAATTCAGTCCGAGTATGTGGACCTAAGCATAAAAGCATCATTATGTATCCTTTATTTAAGGACCTCTTAGTTCTTAGTTTTCTCCCCTTCTCCTCCTTCCTAAAGTAGGGCTTGGGTTGAGCAAAGCTCCCCTCCTTCCCCCTTCTCCTCTGGTTGAGCTTGGATCCCTTGTATCTTTACCTCTTTCGCTGTCTCAGGCTATCTCTCTGACAAGATAACCATGCGCTGCGGGGAAGCCCGCAAAACAATTATATGATGAGTACAAAAAATTTAAAATTCATGATTGCCAGGATCAAGAATATGCTTATTTAATCAAGCTCGATTTTTACAATTGTAAAATTTTTAGGTACGTCATAAAGATCAAACTGAATTTGACAGAACCAATGCCTAAAAAAGGGCAGCCCGGTGCACAAAGCATCCCCGCGCAACGAGGGTCCGGAGAAGGGTTCCACCACAAGGGTAAAATGCAGGTAAACCTTACCCTGCATTTTTGCAAGAGGCTGCTTCCAGGGCGCGAACCTTTACCTCAAAGTCACACGGCAACACCTCATTCGGTGCGCCAAGGCTCCCCTTCCCATTGTTAAAATTGGCTTTGTAGTTTTTTAGACACATCGGGGTCAAATGGGGCATGTGAATGCTTGAATCAATAACTAGAGCACAAACATGCCCAGATGCTCAACTACTTTCAATCAAGCATGGCTCGGTCAAATCAATTTTCTTCCTCACAAGGGCAATATCCTGTGCAAGAAAGATGATCTATGGTGGTTATATAACTCCCTTGGTATTGGGTGCAATGAGGAGCATTCCAACTACCTCCACTACTAACCGCTGTTGTCAAGAACAAACTGAAGCACAATTTTGAAGTGAAACAGTGACAACATATCACATCGATGTGACATGTTTTAGCTCTCTAAACTTTGTCTCTCAAGTTTGCTTCATTTGCGTACACATGTTTTTTATTTAGACATTGAGCATGCTGATTCATAGATTCATTGTGTTAAATTCAACATGTTTCAGTTCAATTAGAAATTACGCCAAATCAGTTCATTCAATGAAGCTATATTTTTGAGTGTTGTTCTTCTCTGCTCTCTCTCTTGTCCAGCCATCTCTCTGACAAGATAACCATGCACTACGTGGAAGCCCACAGCACAATTATATGACGAGGAAAAAATCTCAAAATTATGATTGACAGAACCAAGAATATGCTTATTTTATCAAGCTCAATTTTTGCGCATAGTTAAAATATTCCGGCATGTCATAAAAATTGAACTGGATATGACAGAACCACTGCCTAAATGAGTTAAAATTGGCTTTGTAAGTTTTTTGACACATTGGAGGTCAAACGAGGCATTTGAATGCTTGAATCAATAACTAGAGCACATACATGCCCTGATGTCCAACTACTTTTAAACAAGCATGGCTCGGTTAGATCGATTTTCTTCCTCACAAGGGCATTATCCTGTGCAAAGAAGTCGATTAATGGTGGTTATATACATTGTCATCTGAGGATTGCAGACACCTCCCTTGGTATTGGGTGCAATGAGGAATTTTCCAATTACCTCCACTGCTAACCATTGTTGTCAAGAGCAAACTGTAGTTTGAGGTTTGCAGACAACTTGACGTACGGTAGGGTGTGAGGTGTGCGATTACGATGCAACTCTAGTGGATGGTGGGGTTTGTACTTTTCTATCCTTACGCTAAGTGTAATGCAACCATACAAGGAACGACGACAATAATCAGATCTGAGCGATAAACATTAAACCCACGCAATTATGAATAATCAAGTGAAAACAATAATTCTTTTAGGGCTAGCAAGCAAAGGCCTTCCTCCGCGTGGAGGGACAAAACGTAGCGTGCGGCGAATGGTTCCTTCCTGCAAATCACAAGCACATCTAGGACAAACTTCAACAATACTAGAGATTCAAACAAATAAGAGTTCACAATACTATATTTAATTAAAAAACAAGACCCATGCAACAAATAGCAACTCAGAAAGCATGGGGGCTGCCGTAGAAGGGTAGATCCTGCATGGGGCGATGATGCTGCAGCTAACTCCAACTATGTGGGGTTGGATCTGAGTGGAGGTGGCTGGAATATGCGTATAAGGGCTGGATCTGGAGGTTGGAGGCTAGATTTAAGTGGAAGTGGTTGGATTTGGAAGGAGAGGGGGTGTTGGGCTGTGGACTAGAGGTGGCGGAGACGGTTCTAGGGAAACAAGGAGGCGGCAGCAGGGCAGCAACAAGATAGAAGTGGGAAGGGGCGGCATGATAGCGGCTGTACAACAACTAGGCAAAAAAGGGGAGGGACAACGACTTTGTAGAGGGGCAGATGGGTGGCGGTTCTTGGGCTGGCAGTGTGGTTGGCGGTGGTAGAATTCAAGCTGCGGTAGGATTCAGGCTGCGGTTTTGGATGGTGGATAGGACCGTGGTGAGGGGAAAATGGAAGATATAGGTAGTGTTGGTGTTTCTATGGCGATCTGGAAGTAGTCAAACAGTTAGTCTCACTGCCAACGCGATATGCGCCTATTGGGTCACACATACGAGCGTTTAGAGAAGTTGGATTAAGGATTGTGCTGGCCTTACTCATATTGGATATGTGTGAATGACCAATCCTATGACTTATTGGAGTTGTGTCAGATCGGCTAAATGCTCCGTAGATATTGTGAAAGCATGAGGACACCCGATCTTGTCTGAATATACAAGACGATATTGTGAATATCGTTGTGTGGTCAAGACTATATTTTGAATATCGTTGAGTAGACAAAATGGCTGAATTTGCAAGATGATATTGTGAATATCGTCGAGATATCAAGATGATATTATGAATATCGTCGTGATGTTAAGACGACTTGACCGATTGTCAACATTGGATATATATCGTCGCTATGCTGCGCGTATCGTTGAGATTGTCTCAACAATATTTCAGCTCATCACGAGACATTCTTTGTTTACTCCAATTAAAGTCTTGGGTCTGCGGATAGCGGAGGCACATGTCTATCTTATATCCATGAGGTATAAATAGACATACGTTTAGGTTTTTAAGGTGCAAATGCTTCTTTTGAGATCAAGACGGAACTGTTCCTGAGATCGAGAAATCTGCCGCCTGTTCCGCGAGATCCAGTTCCAGCCGTCACCGCCGTCGCCGCCTCTCCTTGGACGAATCTAGCAATTCATGGAGACGCTGAGGACATTCCTTTTTCGACCCAGATCTTGTTGGACAAGACCGTGGGGTTCTCCGCCGTTTGTGTGGACTGCTGTAGAGTCGCAGATCTAGTTCTGCGTGAACTCAAAAGGACCAAGCTGCTATTTTCGATTTCGCACAGGTAACTTTGCATTTGTTGTGTTTTACTTCTTGATTAATGGTTTTCACAAGATCCAGTTCTAGTTAGGATTTTCTTGAACTCTATTCCGCTGCGCACATATGATACGCAACCCCTATAAAAACCAACAGGTAGGGGATACCAAGGGGAGACAAGAATGCACCTATGAGTCATCACCTAGGGCCTCAGGAAGTCCTCACCGCGAGGGGATCGCCGGATTCTGGGAAAAGTCTTCTCTAAAATCTGCAATACCTATGGCAACCCCCACACTCTATTTATAATAAAACAAGACTAGGGCACCCCACATTCATCATCTATGATTGGCTGGAGATGCGATAGTCCGATTACATGAAATAAACCAAAACATAACAAAGTAATATATGAAAACGAAGAACCAGACGCATCTATGAGGTCGGATCGCCGATCTGATCATGTCCCGCACGAATGTATGAATGTGGGCCCCGCGTTGCGCCGAGCTAATTCTGATGGATCCCCGTCAACTCCTCCCGACTGAAAGATTTTCATCTCCGATGAATGAAGATGATCGTACTGTAGCCGAATTCCAGGGGCGAGTCGATCTAAATCTGCAACAACAATCCAAGTGTCGTCGGTGAAGGGACGCCCATGCCAGTGTACTAAGTATTAACACATAAGACCGTCCAAAGAGGGGACGTACTCATGAGACACGATCTCATTAAATGCTCTCAGTGCTCAACTCACGTGTAGATAACTCCGGGGCGATCAGTGGTGACCATGGAGAAGCCAAAGTAGGCGAACTAACTGGTGGGCGTGGTTTGGAAGTGGACTGGGTGTATAGTGGGGAATGTGGTGGAGGCTCAGGGTGATCTCCACAGTACAGATCCACATACTCGCGAGATTCGTAATATGACTTCGAGTCTTCCACATTAAATACATGATGAATTCTCATGCTTGCTGGGATATCCAATTCATTGACATTTGTCCCGATGCGTCTCACGATGGTGTAGGGACCCATCCGCTCAACGCTTAACTTTTTGGCAGGCCCCTAAAGGAGCCTCTCGACACTGATTCATATCACCACCTGGTCACCCTCCAGAAATATACACTCTTGTTTGCGTTCATCTGCATGTGTTTTATAATATTCATTGCTCGCAATAATTTGGCGTCAGAACAACTCATGCAAATGACATGCAAAAGACTCAATTGACTCGTTTGGGCGGGACTCCATTGGGACGATAATAAGGTCAATAAGCTTCCTAGGTTCATAACCTGACATTATATGAAATAGACTCAACCCAGTAGACCTATTGATTGAACTGATATATGTAAACTCTGCGATAAAGAGTATTGAATCCCAACTAGATGCGTGCTCCCCTACTAAACACCCAAGTAGGTTCCCTAAACTCATATTTACAACCTCAGTCTACCCATCAGTCTGAGGGTGGTGCTGATGAAAACTTCAAGGCAACGTCAACCTTCCTCCATAACGTCTTTCATAAATAACTAATAAATCTCACGCCCCTATCAGACACTATAGACTTCGGTAGACTATGTAATCTAAAGATGCCACTGACAAATAGTGGGGTATACAAGTCAGTGTTTTTCTTTGTGCCCTTAGCCATTTGACAGGTACGACAATGTCTGGCGACACAGATCACATCTTTCTTCAGACTCAGCCAATTGAAACGATCCTCCACAATAGCTATCAACTTGTTCCTCCCAAAATGATCAGCGGCGCCTCCCGGACTAGGTAATCACGATAAGAGGTCCGAGGTTTACATAAGCGGGAGCCCCGATATAGGTAGTCATCAATAATCTAGGATCCCTTGATGGGGTTCGGATGATCCCTCGATAAAGCGACATACAACTCTCCAAAATAAGGACAAGTCAGATAGTCCGTGATCACTCTCTCAAACCCATCCACTCAGGCTCTTATCGTTTGTAATAATGAGTCTCGACGGCTCAGTGCGTTAGCGGGCTTCTTAACATCGGCGCGGTGTTTAAAACGTAATGGAAATCCTGTAAGCACTCAACCCACTTGACATGTCGATGACTTAACTTCCTATGTGAGTCTAAATAACGCAGTGCCTGGTGATCAGAATAGGGAATAAACTCTCGAGATAGGAGGTAGTGTCGCAAATAACGTAGAGACTAGAAAAAAACATAAAAATCCCGATCTTAGTTCAAGTATTTTTGCTTGAATTTTTATAGTTTATCACTAAAGTAAGAAACCGGTTGTCCCTCTTGATTCAATACTCCTCCTATACCAACACCTGATGCGTCACAAGCGACCTCAGATGCTTTGCTAAAATTAGGGAGTCTCAAAACAAGAGTGGTAGTCAGTTTGTCTTTGATCTCTTCAAATGCTCGAGTGGCCGCTGCAGTCCATTGAAAGTCGCCTTTGCGGAGTCAACTCGTGAAAAGGGCCATAATCGTGCTAAACCCTCGATCAAATTTCCTATAAAAGGTGGCGAGTCACTGTAGACCTCATGAATGGTCAAGGGTTGGGCCAATCACTGATGGACTTGACCTTTTCAGGGTCAACAGATACTCCGGTGGAGGAGACGATAAATCCCTGAAAGTGGATTGACTCAGACAAAAACAAACACTTGTTCAAGTTCACAAATAATTTCTCCTTACAGAGGACATCTAAAAGGAGTCTCAAGTGCATGAGATGGTCAATTTGAGTCTGACTATAAATCAAGATGTCGTCAAAATATACGACTAGGAACTTGCTCATATAGGACCGCAACACCTGCGTCATAACTCGCATGAAGGTACTTGGGGCATTCAACAACCCGCATGACATCACCAATCACTCGTATAGACCGTCCTTGGTCTTGAATGCAGTTTTCCACTCATCTCCTTCTCGAACTCAGATCTGGTGGTACCCACTGCGAAGATTGATCTTAGAGAAGATCTGGGCACTCAACAAATCATCGAGCCGGGGAATGGGGAAGCGGTACTTCACAGTAATCTAATTGATCCCCTGACTATCAATACACACGCGTCGGATGTCGTCCTTCTTAGGGGTAAGAAGGACGGGGACCGCACATGGACCTATGAAGCATGGATACGCCAAAAAGAGGCCCGTACCCTATTAGGTGTGTTTTCGCTACTGGTATGCGTACCGCATGCCCAAATACGCTATTCATCGTTTTTTTAGGGTTTTCTGCTGTTCTTTTCATTCGATCCCTCTCCCTGTTTCTCTCCCAATCCCGCTGCCTCCTGATAATCTCGCTCCACGCTGCCGCTGCCGCTCCATGACACGTTATTGCCACTTCAGAGCCCTGATCGTAAGCCATCCTCCTCTTCCTCCTCTTCTTCTTCCTCTTCTTCTTCTTCCTCTTCTTCTTCCTTCTCTTCTTCTTCTTCCACTTCATCTCCTTCCTCTTCTTCTTTCTCTTTTTCTCCTTCTTCCCATTTTTCTTCTTCTCTTCTTCTTCCTCCTCATTTCAAAATTTTCAGAAATTAAAAAAAAAGGAATCTGTGCAGATTTCTTAGAGTTTTCTATATCAGCTGTGGTCCTGTGGAATGGTATTATTCAATGTTATCATTCTTCTTCCTCCTCATTTCAATATTATAAACCATTTTCTGTAGTAGCTGTGGTCATGTGGAATGGTATTATTCAACACTTACGATTGTCAACTTATCTCTGGACTAACCAAAAATTGAAGATGCTTTGATCTCCAACAATATAGAAGAAGTGAAGAATATAAGTGATGAACATCATTAAGTTGAAATGTTTATGAATATTTTATGTTTATAACTTCATGTTATATTGAAGTAGCTGTGGATTTGTACTTCAGTTGATTATTTATGCTTTATGTTTTTATTGTTGTGAGAATTTTTAATTGCATTTGTGATATATACATGTATATTTATTATATTTAATACAACGCATCCCGTCGTACACGTATCCTTTGTTTTTAAATCTTCCTGTGCTGCCGTACCGAATACGGATCGTACACGGTACTCGTACCAGTACTGGTACTTCCTCGACATGGATTCAAGCTCTCCCGAATGAAATGCTTCCGAAGAAGCTCATCGACCTGCCTTTTTAGCTCAACGTGCTCGTTAGAATTCATACGATAACGAGGCAGGTTTGGGAGGGAGTCTCCTGGGACTAGGTCAATGGCGTGTTGAATATCTTGTAGTGGCGGTAACTCGTCAGGGAGCTCATCAGGCATGATGTCAACAAACTCATCTAAAAGAGAACGAACATCTGGGTGGGGGTCCAATGCATCAGTAGGGCAATCAGAGGCCATGGTGGCTACCGCCATATAAACAATACTAGTGTCAGCGCTGTCCCTTAAAAATTTGCTATATCTTAAGATGTGTAGGGGGTCTCGAGGAGCTTGCACTAATTGATGGCTCAATCCGAACCTTGCATTTCTCCTTAGGTTGGGTAGATGACAACGTGATCTTCCAACTCTTATCATAAAAAACATACATGTTCGATCGTACGAAACACGTAGCATCACAATCGTATAATCAAGGTCTGCTAAGTTATACATGCGCGACGTCTATAGGGATGACATCACACCACACTCGATCCTCAAAAGTGGCAAGGCTAATCAGAACAAGACACCTTTGTGTGACATGAATCACGGTTTTATCTACCCAGATGATATAATAGTGGTGGGGGGTGAGGCTCGACTTTGGGTCCCGGTGGCCATCAAAGGAAGGGGCATTGATGTGAATGCGCCTGGTGATGTCATCTTCATGTGGATAGCCACCTTTGTGCGACTCCGGATAATCCTCGCAATACTCATCGTGGACGTAATCGTGTTGAACGGGTGGGGGGCCACACTCTCTATGACTAGGATCTTGATAGTCTTCACGGTCATGATCACAGCGGCCGTGCGGAGGTCCACAACCTCTTTGGTCATGTGGATCTACACGGGCCCATCGCGGTGGGGTGCGTACCTGGCATAAGTAGGGTCTAGTTGGCGCTCTTTGGTGTGTTCCAGGTTCTACCTCAAAGGTGGAGCAGGATCCCAAAAGGAAATATCATGATGGTGTCGCTTAAGGGGAGGCTGAACACCCATCAGATGCTGTTCAGGATGAGGAGGAATGCCAGGATCGTCATCGAGTGGGTCCTCCTGCCGAGCTAGTGTGTATCTCAGGTTTTCTAGCCGGTTATTCATTTCTGCAAGATCACGACGGAAGTCCTGAAACTGGTTACCTATAGTGTCTAAACCGGACATGACAAGTTGTTGAAATTTGGCTAAAGGCGTGCCCGAATTCGAACTATTTGTTCGGTCATTGGTGATGTGTGGTTCAGACATCAGGGATCTATAAACCCTACCACTACAAAGCATAGACGTGGCCCCAACCTATCTCTGATACCAATTGACGTAGGGTAGGGTGTGAGGTGTGCGACTACGATGCAACTCTAGTGAATGGTGGGGTTTGGACTCATCTACCCTTACGCTAAGTATAATGTAACCATGCAATTAACGTCGACAATAATCAGATTTGAGCAATAAACATTAAACCCATGCAATTATGAATAAACAAGTGAACACGATAATTCTTTTAGGGATAGCAAGCAAAGGCCTTCCCCCGCATCGAGGGCCAAAGCGTAGTGCCCAGCGAATGGTTCCTTTCTGCAAATCACATGCACATCTATGACAAACTTCCACAATACTAGAGTTCTAAGCAAATAAGAGTTCATAGCATTATATTTAATTTTAAAAAACAAGATCCATACAACAAATAACTCACAAAGCATGGGGCTGCAGTAGGAGGATAGATCCGACAAGGGGCAATGATGTGCCGGCTAAACTCTGGCTATGTTTGACTGGATCTGGAGTTGGGGGGGGGGACCGGATCTGAGTGGAGGTGGCTGAAATATGCGTATATGTGCTGGATCTGAAGGTAGGGGGCTGGATCTGAGTGGAGGTGGCTAGATTTGGAAGAAGGGGGCGGTGGCCTGTGGACTAAAGGCGCTTGCGTCAGTTCTAGGGAAGCAAGGGGGATACAACAGTAGTGCTGCAACAAGAAGGGCCGGCACGGCAGTGGCTGGGCAGCAACTTGGCGGAAAAGGAGGGAGGCGATGGCTTGGTAGAGGGGCGGATGGGCGGCGGGTCTTGGACTGGCGGCAGGGTGGACGGCGGTAGGATGCATGCTGCAGTTTTGGAGGGGCGGCTAAGGTAGTGGAGAGGGGAAAATGAAGGATAAAGGTAGGGGATACCAAGGGGAGGCAAGAATGCACCTAAGAGCCATCACCCAGGGCTCATAGAGTCGTCACCGCGAGGGGATCGCCGGATTCCGGGAGAAGTCTTCTCCAAAATCCGCAATACCTGTGCCAACCCCCCCCCCCCCCCCCCCCCCCCCCCACACACACACACACACACAATTTATAATAAAACAAGACTAGTGCACCCCGCATTCGACGACTATGATTGGCCGGAGATGCGGCGGGTCCAATTACACGAAATACATTAAAACATAACGAAGTAATATATGGAAACGGCGAGCCGGACACATCCGTGGGGTCGGATCGCTGATCCGATTAAGTCCGGCACATATATATTATTGTGGGTACCCCATTGCGGCGAGCTAACTCTAATGGATCTCGATCACAACTCCCTTGGTATTGTTTGCACTGAGGAATATTCCAACTACCTCCACTACTAACTGCTGTTGTCAAGAACAAACTGAAACGCCCTTTTGAAGCAAAACAATGACAACATTTCGCGTCGATGTGACATGTTTTACTTCTCTATATTTTGTCTATTGAGTTTGCTTCATCTGCGTATACATGTTTTTGATTTAGCGATTCAGCATGCTGATTCATAGATTCATTGTGTTAAGTTCAACATGTTTCAGTTCATCTTTTTGTATAAATAGAAATCACGTCATGTCAATTCATTTAATGAAGCTATTGTTTTTGAGTGTTGTTCTTCTGGGTTCTCCCTCTTCTTCTCCTAGTATTATATTATTTCTCTTGTAGGATTTGTTTTGAATTTCTTTCATCTCCCATGCATTTCAAAATAGTCGCATGCCAAGATTTTACTTGTGTTAGGCATTGTGAGAGTCTAGTCACTAGGCATTTTAAACGAGGGAGGGATAGACCAATAAAGACTTGGAATGAAACTATAAGGAAAGACATGATGTACTTAGGCATTAGTGAGATTATGACACAAGATAGGGCACAATGGCGACAAAGGATCCATATAGTTGACCCCACTATAGTGGGATAAAGGCTTGAGTGTTGTTGTAGGAGATTTATGAAGCAAAGCACTACATTGCATGTTTCTTATCAACTCACACTTTTATCAGGATGTAGCAGTGGCTTTCTTCCCAAGAACCCAAAATAGCAACACAACGTTGCCTAAGGCTCTGTTTGGCTCCACATTTTTAGAGTGGTGTGCCGCGATTTTTTCCACCGCCCCGCCAAACAGTAAAAATAGGTGCAATGGTGGAAGAAGCCCCCACCGGCGGAACGCCAAAATCACACGTTTTTGAGTTGTCAGAATATTTCACGACTCAAAAAATGCGGAGCGGCTTCTCGATTTCGTGATTCATTGTTTCTGCCTACCAGAGAATTCGATTCTTCCGACGAAGCCTTCCAACGCCTAGTTACTGGCCCCCGACTCCCGGTTCCAGCCTCCGACGACTGGCGACACCTTCGATGACACCTCCGACGACCTGCGATTCCGAGTTGTGCTCCGGAGAGGCCCTGCGTTTCCGTGTCCTCGGATGCCCTCGGACGCCGACGATCTTAATCCCCTCTCAGCTAGGCCAATTTTCTACCAGATGGAAATCCCTTCATAGTTTCATGGGTTTTTTTTCATTCCTGTCTGATCTAACAGGTAGGGTTAATTGTTTTTATCTGTTAATGGTTTTTTATCACTGATATGTGCTCTATTTTCTTGGAGTCCACATATAATAATCATGTTTCTGTAGAGTAAACCCGAATTTGGCCTAAATAGCACTGCAAGTGTTGTTCTTTCAAACAGTTTCACATATTCTGCTACCGCTTTGCAATACAGCTGATTATTCCACCACTGCTTCCTACCACTGCGTTTCGAGTCGCTGCAGCTGAGCCAAACTGAGCCTAAGTGAACCCTTACTGTTAAACATACATTATATTAATATTCTATCTTCTGAAAAAAACATTCCATTAAATGGGATGTTTTATTATCTTTAGGTCCTTTAAAAAAATGCTTGCACTTCGTCTCAAAAATGCACAATCGAAAGGACAATCATGGGTTGAGTTTATTAGCAATTGCATGAAGTTGTGCACATCCTTTAGGACATAGGTGCAGAATATATTTTGACAACATTTCTACACAGGTTCTTATGGTGAAGCAGTTAATTTCCCAAGAACCTAGAATAGCAACACAACGTCGCCTAAGTGAACCCTTAAACATATGTTATATTAATATTCTATCTTATAGCGATGTTTATGTTAATTGTAGATTATGTACCGTACTTCACAGATTCTGCAACTTAGTTAATACTATTTTATATGCTGGTCTGATGTCAGGAAGTAAGTTGTTACTAGTCTGGTCTTTTAATACAGATCTAAATAGCTTCTAATTCTGTTTGGAGATCCCATCGAATGATTTTCTGTAAATATTAGAATAAATTTATAATGTTCCACTTTTGCTTCATTTTCATGTAGGAATTTATTTCTCCAATTGTTGAATGGTGAACAGATTGTAATTCAGTTTCTAAACTCTGAAAATTATTTATGCTTATCAGAATGCACACTGCTGGTGAAATTGATGTTCGAGCATGCTATACTGCAATATCTGTAAGTTACCTTAAATCATCTGTATCATATTTCTCCTTATATATTGTTTTGAGACAGTGGAAGCTCTAACCCATGTACTTTTTACTTTTAAGTATGCTAGTGATAGCGATTATATAATTCCAAGTAACAGTTTGGATCTTGAAGAGTTAAGCAATGTTATCCGTGCTGTGAGCTTAAATTGAATGTATGCTTTCACCAAAAAGTCCTATCAATTTTTTTTCAAATAAATATTCTTATTTCCAGTTGAGATAAAGTGCGGTATGAACCCATATTCTTTCCATCGCTGAACTAGAGTGGCCCATGGATTATTTTGAATTGTTCTTTTGGAAGTCGATCATAAATCTTTATGGAACTTGTATGAACATGGACAATATCATTTTTCTTTATGATTTCTTGGTTTACTTAGTAATCAGCATTCTGTAGCTCAACATACATGTTTTAAAAATGCAAAACGATCCTTATAAGGACAACCACGGGCCTTTTAGTCAGTGACGGATCCAAAAAATTAATAATAGGGGTGCACAAATTGATAATGGGGTGCACAATTTTTTTTTGAATGCGTCACTGAGTTTTAAAAATTTTAACAGGGGGGGAGTCATCAACTTCCTTCAAAATTTTTTTTGGACGTTTCCATCTTATCGGAGCTGTTGCTCCCTCATCTGACCACCGTTTTTGACGTATACGTAGTCAAAATTCATTGTCTTGACGAGAGGAATCCAAATACACTGAACAGTTTGAAAAATAATTGGGGGGGGGGGGAGTGTCCCTCGGGCCCCCCTCTGGATCCGCCCCTGCTTTTAGTGTGTCTTCTATGAGTTTTTAGGGCTTGTTTAAATTTCATTCAGGGAGGTTGTCATAATAGCTGATGTGGGATGTTGTAGTCTTGGTTTTCTAATCAATATATATATTTACATGTTGAAAATCATTTAATAAGTAAATATGTTTCTCATATCATAAATTCTTAATCTATGTAATAATTGCTTACTTTTGATGCTGTTAAATAAAAACCCATGTATTTAGGCCCATAAGGCTTCTCTCTTCTTACACTCCTCCTTTAGTTCCACATCTTGGGTTCTACTTAGCTCTCCCTCCCTCTCTCTATAAAAGGTTACACATTGTACAATGTATGATATATATTTTTATGAGAATAATAAAATATTGGTTCATTTTATTCTCAAATTTATATGGTATCAGAGCCAGTTGAATCCTAAAGTTTTTTCTCAATTGAACTCTCTCCCACCATAGGCCTAAGTCCGCAATCCACTTTGCCTGCTTGCGCAGTCTCGCGACCTCCGACTGCTCACACGGTCTGTTTGCCCCCCACTTAGAGCTTGCACCTTTGCTTCTGCCTCCGCGCTTCATAACTGAACCCCCCTTTCTGCTGCTTTTACAGACTTCGTCCGCTATCTACCGTGATCCACCACTCCTGTCCGCAGGGATTCTGTTCAATCCGACTCCGAGCCCGCTTCTCTTCGACTCACGATCTCCCACACACCCTTGCTCGCCCATTGCCCGCTCACCGCAACTGCTTGCGCTCTGCGCCTGCTCACACGCTCCTGTAACCGCCGTCTCCCTAAGGTCACACCACTTCTGCTCGCACCACTTGCTGCTTCTCCTGAGCCCGATGTGACTAACTCAATCACTGTGACTGCGTGCCCTTGTGTGACCGTTGCCCTCTCCCTAAGGCCTGCCCACCTGTAGCTGTGTCCGCTCGGCTTGTAGTGTGTCAGTCGTCTCTTTGTTCAGCTGTTGTTCTTGTGAGCACCGAGTCCCCTTCCGCTGCTTTGACTCATCTTCAAGACCGTATCCAGAGCTCGCTTAGTTCTTTGCCACATCTCCAGAGCTCGCACAGGACCTAGGGCTCAACCTCTTACTCGCAACCAGTGCTTGTTGCTCCCGTTTATGCTATTTGAGTCTGTCGCTTCCGCGACCTCCTTGTGTTCCTGACGCAGGGCGGATCTATAAGTTGCGGAAAATATGCGACCTAACCCTACATGCTATGCAAAAGTCCGACAGTTATATCACAATTGGATAATAAATAAAACAACACATGCAGATAATTCAAGACAAGACTATATTTTATTAGGGGAGAAAACAAGTTTAGGCTTTCCACCGCGTGGAGGGCCAAAGAAAGAGTGCACAATGAATAAACTTGCAAATCACAATAATAATTTAGGGCAAAATTCTACGATAATTTTTCTCCAAACAAATTTAAAATGTCCAACCCAATAAATAAATGCTGAAAATGATAATCCAGTACAACGAAAACTCACCAAGTAGTCGGCTGACCACTTCATTGAAGAATTCGGTGCCGGAGACACGTGTACATCAAGGTGGAACCGGTGACGTGAAGATAACGTAGGTGGTTGTCCTTGGCGGTAGAGGGTGGGTTCGGGTCGGAAATGGAGAGATCCGACCATGTATGGGTAGATCCAGGCGGGGAGGATTAGATCCGATATTTTGGAGTCGGAACCGGGCTAAAAATTCCGAATCTGGACTGATCCGGAAAGGGGAAAGGATATTGATGGTGGATCTGCGAAAGGAAGGGAGGGGAGTGTCGGTTTTGGGCTGTAGAGAGGGGAACGATGTTGGTGGGGGTAAGAGGCCTTGGTGGTGGCTGGAGGAGGGCTGCCAGACTGGGTAAAGACAACAGGAGAAGGGGTCGGGTGGAAGGAGTACGGGGGGGGGGGGTGTTCAGCAGGTTGGATGGAAGAGGGGAGAGGGGCCGGCGGTGATTCCTGGAGGGCAAGGGGCGGCTGGTGGTGGTGGCACAGGGAGGGGAAGGAAAACTTTATGTTAGGAATAATGAATTTAATTATTGAACAGTAAACATGAATATACATGATTTTTGGACGGCCATTGCGGCTGGATGTTGGGCGCTGTAGGGGGGTTGCGGGAGGGAGTTTGGAAGGGGAAAAAGGGGCCTAGGGTTTGGGGTTAACTTTGGGGAGAAGATACAAGCCTATGAGTCGTCACCTAGGGTTCCACGGAGTCGGCACCGTGGCGGGATCGCGAGAATCCGAGAAAAACTCTCTCCAAATTCTGCAATCACTCGAATCAGCCCACAAACCATCTATTTATAATAAAAGGAGGATTAGAGCATCCCATCATCGATAACTATGATTGGCCGGAGGTGGGGACACTCAAATACATCAAAATACAATGCAAAATAATGAAGTAATATATCAAATTGATTCACAACGCAAATTCGGACACATCTGCGGAGTCCGATTGTCGATCTGGGTACGCCATATATGAAAAGTCACCAATCAGCCCCGAACGGGCCCAAAACTCGTCCTCCACTGCACGTCCTCGTTTCTGCTCCGCATCAATCTCTCCGCCTTGAAAGAATTCATCTCCTGATGAATAGAGATCCGAATTCTCTCGATGTATGCCAGGTAAGACTCGAAGAGGTCTACCAAAGGTCGTCCAAGTATTGTTGATGGAAGAATGTTCTCGCAAATCAACTCCCCCTGACTGAAAAGTTGTCATCTCCGGTGAATGGAGAAGACCGTACTGAAGTGAAGTCTAGGGGCGAGTCGATCGAGCTCTGCTGCAAGTGTCCAGGTGTCACCAACGTCTGTAGTAGGAGTGCACTGGTAGAGTCTGGTATCCATGATGCTCTCAATGCTCAACTTACGAGTGGTGGATCCAGGTGCAATCGGCGGCGTTGTAGGTAAAACCAAAGAAGACGAGTCCCAAGGTGGGCGAGTGTTAGAAGTGGGTGAGTATTGGTGGCCATCCGACGTGTGTGGGTTATGAATGTGACAAGACAACAAAAATGGAGGTGTCAGAAGTGGGTAAGATCGTAGGTGTTTGCTTCGATCCGTCTTATGATTATATAGGGATTCATTCGCCTAACGCTCAAGCTTTTAACAAGTCTCGCACAGAGCCTCACAACGCAGATTCTTACCATCACTTGCTCGCCTTCATGAAGTACCTGCACTTGCCAATGAACATCCGCATGTGATTTACAAAATTTATTACCATTATGGATTATTCGTCGGACTGACTCATGACACACATGCAAACGATGAACAGACAACACAACAGACTCATGCAAAAGGTGACAAAACGAATCAATAAACTCGTGCAAATGACACATGACCGACACAACATGCTCTTTATGGGAGAATCTAATAATGACCTGAAAACTTATCAAAGGAGGTAGCCTATCAGGAGGCTCTCTCGGCGGAGTGTAGAAAAACTCATCCTGTGTGTGCCGAGTGTTCAGATGATCGCGCGAGACATCTATATTCAAATACGAGCTTGTGAAGATCCAAATGTCTCTAAGGTAACGTGACACATCATGGGGCTCACCAGGAGGTGTGTACGAAAAGTCATCGCGAATGAGACGACCACCTGGGTGAAAATCGTGTACTCAGACTAGAAGGCGTGACTCAGACTAGAACTCGTCTGGTGGATCAGCAAGTAGTGCATCCCAAAAATCAGCGAGAGTGCGATGCGCCATAAGGTAGGCTCTTAAAATATGAGTATGCTCAAGCGCACTCAAAGAAGGCTCTACATACGTTATGCTCCACGCAAGATCAATTCTCTGGGGCAAGGCTATAGATGATAATGAAAGAGACGCCCATAACTCAAAGCTCATAAACGAGCGTCTCACCCGAATCACATCCTCACCAGGATGTGGCAGCATCAGGAGGCTCAACGAGGGGTGGGGTGGGGTGGGTCATCGTAAAACTCGTCACTAGGGTCATGATCCTCCATGTGAGTACCATCGTAATGGGTCATGTCCCCATGAATGGGTGACATAGTCACTACGAGATCAACACCAAACTCTGGGCTCTCAGTCGTGATGTGACTCTGAGTAATGACAATGAGAAAGCGACAAAGACTTACACTCAAGGATGAATCCGTGGGTGCGGTGTCAGGAAATGGGTCTATGGTTGTGGTACTAACTAACCAGATGTATAACAGAGGAGGAGGTAAGGGACACGACACTATAGACTCAGTAGGTTGCTCAGACTCGCTCTCGGTTGGAGTCACAAGAGACGAGTCAGAAACAAGAGATAGGTCACTCACTAGGCTAAGCACCTCACTGGGGTGAGAGTAATTCACATAAGGTATCACTTCTGTTGTGACTGACAAGACAGTGGTAGGCGTTGTGGTGACCTCAGTATGTGAGAGACTCGTACTGCGGAGGTCAAGCTGAGAATCCCATTGACCAGCTCTTACGAATCTCAATGACTGTTCATGATAAAGGGGGAGCTGATATGTCTGCTTGTGGGACTTCGAGCTATGATAAACTACCTTAGTATGAATGTCAAATCGAAGCCCAGACCGAAATCTAGTAGTGGCTCTGGCCGGGTCCTCTCGGATATAGCTCCTCACAACTAACTCATCAAAGCGATCCCTGTATAGTATGAAACTGACTCTCAAGATCTCTCTCGGAACGACGATCCTCAGAATAGTCATCCCTAAGGTAATCGAGTCGTGTCGAAGAATCAACACGATCCGCTCGCGTGTACGGATTAGAACGATGACAATCATCATACTGATCGTCTCTAACATTGCGGGGTCATATCAGCGGGTCAACACGATCTCTGAAAGCGGTGTACTGTGATCAAGAATGATCGTTGTAATAATGTGAGGATCTCCCTGACGGGCCTCGGTGAGAGCGTGCGTAAGTGGGCTCGAGACCTCTAAATTGAGGAGGAGAATAATTGTGACACCCAGACATAATGAAAAACCTATATACTCTGCGACTGCGTATCAAAAAGTGCGCACAACCTCGCTGCGCGCAACTTGCCTCTGATACCAATTGACGCAGGACGGATCTATAGGCGGCGGAAAATCTGCGACCTAACCCTACATACTATGCAAAAGGTCGACGATTAGATCACAATTGAATAATAAATAAAACATCGCACGCAGATAATTCAAGACGATATAATATTTTATTAGGGCGAAAACAAGCTTAGTCTTTCCACCGCATGGAGGGCCAAAACAAGAGTGCGTGGCGTATAAACCCTGCAAATCACAATAATAATCTAGGGCAAAATTCTACGATAATGTTTATTCAATCAAATATAAAATGTCCAACCCAATAAATAAATGCTGAAAATGATAATCCAGTACAACGAAGATGCCAAGTAGTGGGCTGACCATGTCACTAAAGAAAATTCGGAGCCGGAGATACGTGTACAACGATCTAAGGTGGAATCAGTGATATGAAAAATAACGTAGGTGACTGTCCTTGGCGGTGGATGGTGGGTTTGGGCCGGAAATGGAGATATCCGACCACGTATGGGTGATCTGTGCGGGGAGGATTAGATTCGATATTTTGGAGTCAGATCCGGGCTAAAATTCCGAATCTGGACTGATCCGGAAAGGGGAAAGGATATGGATGGTGGATCCGCGAAAGGAAGGGAGGGGAGTGTCGGTTTTTGGCTGTAGAGGGGAACGGTGGTGGTGGGAGCAAGAGGCCTTGGTGGTGGCTGGAGGAGGGTTGTCGGACTGGGCAAAGACAGTAAGAGGGGTGGTCAGGTGGAAGGAATACAGGTGGGGGGAAGAGGGGGGTGTTCAGCAGGTTGGATGGAAGAGGGGAGACGGGCGACAGTGATTCCTGGAGGGCAAGGGGCGACTGGTGGCGGTGGCACAGGGAGGGGAAGGAAAACTTTATGTTAGGAATAGTGAATTAAATTATTGAACAGTAAACATGAATATATAGGAACAACCGTTGTGGCTGGATGTTGGGGGCTGTAGGGGGGGGGGGGGGGGCTGCGTGAGGGAGTTTGGAAGGGGAAAAAGTGCCTAGGGTTTGGGGTTACCTTGGGGGAGAAGATACAAGCCTAGGAGTCGTCACCTAGGGTTCCACGGAGTCGGCACCATGGCGGGATCGCGGGAATCCGGGAAAAACTCTCTCCAAATTCTGCACTCAAATCAGCCCACAAATCATCTATTTATAATAAAAGCATGATTAAAGCATCCTACCATCGACAACTATGAATAGCCGGAGGTGGTGCCACTCAAATACATTTAAATACAACGCAAAATAACGAAGTAATATATCAAATCGATTCGCAATGCGAATCCGAACACATATGCGGAGTCCGATCGTCGATCCGGGCACGCCATATATGGAAAGTCACCAATCAGCCCCGAACAGGCCCAAAACTCATCCTCCCCTGCACGTTCTCGTCCCTGCTCCGCATTAGTGCTCTACTCATTTGTGCTTGGACCAGCTCCCATATGTTGAACTCTGTTTGCCGCGCTCCCTCTTGTCGAGTTCTCTCTTGCCAAGGTGTCACCGGTAACAAGTCTTGAGAACACCTATGGCTTCTTCTAGCCTGCGCAACCGTTTGTCTTTTGTTGGTGCTCGCCCTCCCTTCAATGATTTGTGGTCGTCGATGCACTGACCGCCCTTCTCCCTGCATTGACATCGACATTCTGCGGGATGAACTCCGCCACCTGCGGGAACTGATTGCTCGCAACTCTGGTCCCGTGGCCTCCTCCTATGCCTGTCTCTCTACCTTTCCTCTCGGCTTCTCCTGGATTGTGGACTCTGGAGCCACATGTCTCTTCACAATAACACTCTCGGTACTTACGACAACACCACTCCCGTTGTTGGTTTTGGTGATGTGTTACTCACCCCTTGCCTACCTATCAGCTCCGTTCTTTACGCCCCTAGATCTCAATTCAATTTGCTCTCTACCAGCCGCCTAACTCATGATCTTGATTGCCTAATTACCTTCTCTTCCTCTTCTTTTGTTGTGCATGCTCGACAAATGCGAAATATCATTGGTACGTGGCGGCTTTGTAATGGGCTTTACACTATGGATCTTCTTTCCTCTACACTCTCTTCAGTCAGCTCTGCTTATTAACATCAACATCTCGGTCATACTCTTCCCATTCTTCAGAAGTCTCTCCCCGATGTATCTTTTCTCCTTTTAATTGTGAATGATGCATCTATGGTAAACAACATCGCTCTATTTCTCCTCACTGCACACGGAGTGTTGCTCCTTTTGTTTTAGTACATTCCAATATCCAGGCACCTACAAAATCGCTAGTATAACTGGTTATCGCTACTTTGTTACATTTATTGATGATAATTCACGCATGACTTGATTATCTATGATGCTTGATATCTCTGTGCTTTTATCTATATTCCACCCCTTTACTGCTGAAACCCAAATGCAATTTACCCGTGCTATCAAAATTTTCGCACTGATAATGCGCGCGGATACACTGGTCATGCTTTATAGAAATTCTGCACCTTGTTGGGCATCATCCACCAAACCTCATGTGCGTACACGCCACAATAGAATTGCGTTACTGAGCGGAAGAACTGTCATTTTCTCGAAGTCGCTCGATCTCTCTTATTCTAAATGTAGGCCCCCACTACCTATTGGAATTTTACTGTCTCCACTGCTTGTTATCTCATCAATTGCATCTCCCCGTCCATCCTCCAATTTGCGACCCCTTCTCTCTCTTATTTCCTGATCGCCCTCCCTCTCTTTTGTTGCGCCAGCTATGTTCACCATCTAGGTCCTCCCATTGACAAGCCGACCCCTCATGCCACGCACAACATGTTCATTGGGTATTCGCACACCCAGAGGGACTAAGTCTGTTACTCTCCCTCCACTCAGATGATGATCACGCTTGTTGATGTTACTTTCCTAAAAAACTAGCCTTTCCATCAATCTGTCACCATATCAAGGCCACCTCCTGATCTCCTAAGTTTGCTTGTTCCTACCAATTCTCCTTTACTACCTTTACTATCGACACCGCAGCCAGCCTCGACTCTTTTTCGTGTCTACTTTCGCTACTATCCTTGGTCCAGTGCCCCACGACAACCCTCGTAGGCTCGTACTATTGATACTCTGCAGATTGCTTATTCGACGACACCCTCCACCACGCCTTCGCCCTCAAATTATGTTTCCGTGCATCGTCTATCCTCTGATTTGTGCAGGTTTGCGACCTCTCTATCATCTATTTTTACTCCTTTTGTGCAGGAAGTCCTTTAGCATTCGGGGTAGCATGCATCAATGAATGAAGAAATGGTTGCACTTTGGGCCAACCACACTTGGGGTCTTGTTCCCTTCCTCCTAATCAACATACATTGAGAGAGAGCTGCAAGTGACTATTCACTATGAAGCATGATCCGAATGGGACTGTTGATCGCCTCAAGGCACGTATTGTTTCCAGAGGTTTTACTCAGCAACACGACCTTGATTATGAAGAAACCTTTTCTCTGGTGGCAAAACTCAACATCGTTCGTGTCCTACTCTCACTTGCGGTTCATCGCCATTGGCTACTCCATCTTCTTGACATTAAAAATACCTTCACAACGACCGTGTGGAGATTGTGTACATGAAACAACCTCTTGGTTATACAACCATGGGGGAGTTCCTTATCTGTCATCTGAAGAAATCTCTCTATGACCTCAAACAGTCTTCATGGGCATGGTTTGAGAAGTTTAGTCAGGTGGTTCCTGAGTTTGGCTTCACCCGAAGCTCTACAGATTTTTCCCTATTTATTCGAAAACATTCATTTGACACAACCTATATCAAGGGGGGACTGCCCTTCCACCATTCGTCGACTATCCACGCAGGAGATGGCCTATCACAGGGCCAAGGGCCTCTGTTTTAACTGTGCTGAAGCTTTCGATCGGGGACATCGGTGCAAGTGCCTCTGGCTTAAAGTGGATGACCCCTCGGATAAGGACGAAGAGGAAGAGGTTCTTGGAGACCCAGAGGTTTCTATGCATGCTATGTCGGCCTCCATTTTGGGGACACAACTCAATTGCCGATCGCAGTGGCGGGCCAATAGTTGGTCGTTCTCATGGACTCGGGCAACACACACATTTTCCTCGGTGACCTCAATGCGCAACAGCTTCACCTCCTAGTGACACCCAGTCAGAGCCTCTGCCTGTCTGTGGCCAATGACATGGCAATGGCTTGCACAAAGGTTTGCCGTGGTGTGCCTATTGTAGTGGCTTTCCCACCAACTGTTTCTGAAGCGGGCCAAATGTTCCTTTGGGACTGACCAGGTCGCTTACTTGGGCCACTTCGTCGACAGTACGGGTGTGTCCGCCGACCCCCTCAAGATTCAAGGGGTCACCGAGTGGCCTCTTCCTCAGTCCCTACGAGAGCTCCACGGGTTCTTGGGCCTGGAAAGCTATTACTAACACTTTATCCAGGGGTACAACGTGACTGCAACACTGTTTGTTTGCCCTCTTGAAGAGGCAAGCCTTTGCATGGGGAGACATCGCGAAGTCTGCTTTTCGAGCTCTTTAGTAGGCCTTGGTGTCAACGCCTGTCCTTCTACCAGACTTTTCACAGGAGTTCTAGGTTGAGAGTGACGCGTTGGGACAATGCTACAGAGATGTGCTACAATATGAGACAGTCCAACACTGGAAGCCATACTTGTGGGGCTGCTCCTTCCTGATTTGTTACAACTACTTCAACCCCAAACACTTCTTGGAACAACGCCTCACCATAATACCGCAACAACGTTGGATCAACAAACTTCTGGGCTTTAATTTTCGGGTAGAGTACAGGGCGGGGGCCTTGAACCGGACCGCAGATGCCCTCTCACGCCGCGAGCACTAAGAGGCTCTTTTATTGGCCATCTCCCAGCCGATCGAGTCTGTTCATCACTTTCTTCGTCAGGAGATTCGAGACATCCCAATCCTCCTAGAGCTTCACCACTACATCGAGGAAGGGTGTTGTAACATCCTTGCCTGTCACATAGGATATAACAGAAGGTCCAGCCGGGCCTCGACGCCATATACTACGAACAGTCAAAGGTGTTACTAATTGAAACCATATTCCAAATACACACATCCTATCACAGAGTGCATTCTAGCGGAAGTAATTTAAAGGTTAACAGAAACCTAACCAATTGAATGTCCACTAACAAAAAAGTAGGAATGATAAACCAAATACACAAATAGTCTTGACCTTAAGGACTTACAATATTCAACTTAAATTAAAATGTCTTGCATACATCGGCACGCAGGCCGGCCACATATGAACAATACAGTAAACGGGTAATTCTCTTTGGCCTTCAAGGGCCAGCTTAGCAATCCTAGGCTCCAGCCCGCTATTTCCCGCTTGGCTCGACTGCACCTGCATGAAATATTCCACCGCATGGTGGCAAACAATAGCAACGGTCAGCATTAACTGACCAAATTATAACGACCTCACCCCTCACTCGCGGTGGCGGTGCTCCTTCTCTGCAGACATTAGTATAATCAAATATTGATATCCGGAACGTGCAACTTAAGCACCATTCACCACAGACGATGACACTGCCGGCCACACACCCCGTGCACTCAGGGCACATTATCAGTGTATCGGAATTCCCAGGGTCCCACCACCATTCTCAGCGACGGTTAACATACTTGAGCATTATCTAGTCTTTCAGGGCCGAAGCCAAAGACTCGCCTCTATGGCTACGACTAGTCACGCTGATCCCTTAGATTCACTCACTGACTCAAACCAAGTCGAACAACATAGGGCTGGGTACAGTTCAGCTCTTTCCCGTTGCTCAAATCACCGGACGCAACAAGCTACGATGCGGGTCAGCCTCCCCTTTCCCATACACAATCATACATAACTCCGTTATGTTCAAAGACTGGCTCTCACAACCACCTAAGCTAGGCCACACAGGCTCTTAGCTCCACATACTGGCCCCCAGGTCTTCACGAGACAGGCCTCACCAAAAGATGACCCCCAGGTCTCCCCAATACAGGCCTCAACAAACGGCCACATGGTTTCCAAGAAACAGGCCTCAACAAACGGCCACCAGGTCTTCAAGAGACAGACCTCACAATCAGTACGACACTCACTGGGAGCTATCACCGACGGTAGCGCTATCGCCGCGCGGTAGGGGGACAGACTATCGATTCTTCTCCCATATCGGGTGTTTTTCTGGAGTTTACCCCCAATACTCTCAATGCAGTCGTCTGCACACCCCGTGACTTCGAAATCTACGCGATTACCACGGAGTCTTCTCCAGCATACAAAGCATACAATCATCACCAATCCATACCAACCTGTCCGGATGGGCTTCACACATCATGCCTACTCCGTACTTCGATTATGGATCTAAATGCAAAACTAACGGTGATACACAAATCTACCCGTCGGGAGAACCACTTCCACGTGTTCGTGGAGTGTCTACCCTCAAATGCCTAAAAGAAAGATTTCACATGTCCAAGGAAAAAGATCGTTACCCTAGATGTCCGTTTCGGCGCCATGGAAGAGATTCTAGCCGGATGGAAATGATCGTTTCGGCTTTGCCTCCGTAGATCCGTACTCGTCTTGCGAATCCAAGATTCGAATCTCAAACGACGACAAGATCTCTCTCCGGCGTTGCTTTTCCTCCTCCAAACGCCTAACCCAAGTTTTTCAAACTCCAAAATAATGAAGTGAAAACGGCCAAACCAACACTATAAACCGAGTTACCGCCGCGCGGTACCGTTAATCAACGCTTCGATTCGTGTGCCATCGCCCATGCCCTCCAACCACAGGCCGACACGTGGACACGCCGTTACAACTTTGCTATCACCGTGCGATAGGATGCTAACGCCTCGCGGTAGCTAGCGACGGTTACGACATGACCGCTCCTGCTACCGCCACGCGACAGCTACTACCGCCGCACGGTAGAAACCCGAGAGCTTCGACAAATAATTTGCCCCAGCTACCGCCTGCGGTACCCTTACCACCGAGCGATAACTTCTCGAGAGCTCAGCCAATTAATTGGCTAACGCTGCGCGATAACAACCTACCGCCGCGCGATAGACTATGCGTCGAGTCAACCTGCCTCACTCGACGCTCTCGACGCTTGACGCTACCGCCACGCGGTACTGTTAACGCCACACAGTACCTTCTTTTCCTGCCTATGAAAACTTGGGGCGTTACAAATCTCCCCCACTTAAAGAATTTCGTCCCGAAATTACATATTGTAGGAAAACATAAGAGTATCAATACTATGAAAGTATACCTCAAACGAAAAGCTCGGGAAACTCCGCCTTCATGGTTTGTTCCCGCTCCCACGATAGCTCTTCTCTGCCACAGTTCTCCCAACAGATCTTGAGCATCCTGATATATTTATTGCGAAGTTGCTTGACTTTTGAGTCTTCTATACGAATGGGCTTGACCTTTATTGTCAACCCACCATCAATCGACACCTGATCCGCCGCAACCACCTGCGTAGGCTCTTGCACCGCCTTCCACAACACAGATATGTGGAATACATCATGCAGACCACTAAGCTCTGTTGAAAGTTTCAATCGATAGGCGGCTTCACCAACGCGCTCCAAAACCTCAAACGGCCTAACGTATCTCAGACTTAGCTTTTTCAATCGTCGTATTCTTGACACGCTCTCGAACGGTTTGATCTTTAGGTAAACCCAATCGCCCACGACGAACTCAACATTTCTGTGCTTGGCGTTGTAATATTTAGCCTGTCTATCCTGTGCAATCAACACCCGCTCCCTGATTGTTCGAACAATAGAAGTCGCATCCTCAATTTCCTTCCTCTTATACAACTTTGACTCGCCCGTCTCCAACCATGACAACGGAGTACGACACTTTCTACCATATAGGGACTCGAAGGGCGCCATTTGAATGCTTGCCTGGTAGCTGTTGTTGTAAGCGAATTCGATCATATACAAGTGATCTTCCCACTTTTTCCCGAAATCTAGGACTCACATCCGAAACATGCCCTCCATCGTCCTGTTTACCCTCTCGGTCTGACTATCCGTCTGCGGATGAAATGTTGTACTTAACTTCAGTTTGGTACCCAATAGTTGATGTATTAGCCTCCAATCGTTAGACGTGAATCGCCCATCTCGGTCACTCACGATGCTACGGGGCACACAATGCAGTCGAACAATATTACCCACATACAATTTTGCCAGTTTCTCCACCGAATCGTCCTTCCCATTCGGGATGAAGTGCGACACTTTCATCAAACGATCAACGATCACCCAAATGACGTCGTTTTCCTTATGCGATCTCGACGACCCTTGCACGAAATCCATCGATATATCGTCGAACTTCCATTCCGGTATAAACAAAGACTTCAAAAATCCACCGGGCGGCACAAGTCTGACACGTTGCTATATATAATGCTATGTCCTTCTTCAGTCCTAGCCACCAGAATAACTTTTTCATGTCTTTATACATTTTCGTGCTCCCTGCGTGAATCGAGTATTTGGTATAATGAGTCTCGTACATTAATTCTTCTCTTATTTTACCCACCTTTGTGACGCACAAACGACTGTTCTTCCACAACAGCCCATTATCAACCGTAAACTTGGCATTTGACCCTTCCAAAGACTCTCAACCATGTAGTTTTTCATACTGTCGTCCAGATCCAAGGCCTGCCGAATCTGATCGGCGAGGTCATACTGTACCTCTATCCAATTTAAACGTTCTTCAGCACTCGACCTCTTATCAACACAAGAGATCTCTAAGGCCTCCAAATCTCGGATGAGACGTTCGTCATGTATCAATAACCAATTGGCCTGTGCGGGAGCTCTGCGACTTAACGCATCCCCAACTGCATTACCTTTGCCAGGGACATAATGTATCTTGAAGGTATAGTCTCCAAGGAACTCCATCCACCTTTGTTAATGCATATTTAAGTCCTTCTGATCCAACAGATACTTCAAGCTCATATGATCCGTGTAAATGTAAACCTTCACTCCATACAGATAGTGCCTCTAGAGCTTCAACGCGAATATCACGTCCGCAAACTCCAAGTCATGGATTGGATAATTCTTCTCATGCACCTTCAACTGTCGCGAACCATAAGCTATTACACTCCTATGCTGTAACAAAATGCAGCCTAAGCCGCTGTCTGAAGCGTCGCTGTAGGTCTCAAAGCCTTCTGTCCCACATGACGAACATAAAATAGGCATCGTGGTCAGACGAATTTTCAATTCTTCGAAGGCTTGCGTGCACGCTGGCGACCAAATTAACTTCTGATCCTTCCTTGTCAGGGTCGTGAGAGGTAAAATTATCTGCGAGAAGTTTTCCACGAAACGCCTGTAATAGCCGGCAAGTCCCAGAAAACTCCGGACTTCCGCCACAGAAGACAACACATGCCACTCCCGTATCGCCGCCACTTTTGCCGGATCCACTGCAATACCCTCACCACTGAAAATATGACCAAGGAACGCCACAGAAGATAGCCAAAACTCACATTTATAGAACTTGGCGTACAACTGATTACTCCTCAAGGTCTCCAGAACAATATGTAAGTGCTCTACATGATCATTCTCGGACTGGGAGTACACCAGGATATCATCGATGAACACTATCACGAATCGATCCAAATTCTCCTTGAACGTTCTGTTCATTAAGTCCATTAACACGGATGGCGCATTCATCAACCCGAAAGGCATGACAGTGAACTCATAATGCCTATATCGTGTACTGAACGCCGTCTTGGGAATATCACTTTCCCTGATTCTCATCTGATAATATCCAGATTTCAAGTCTAGCTTCGAATACACAGTCGACCCAACAAGCTGGTTGAATAGATCATTGATCCTCGGAATCGGGTACTTGTTCTTCTCTGTTAGTTTACTCAATTCCCGATAATCGATACACAGTCGCAGACTTCCGTCCTTCTTCTTCACGAAGAGGACCGGGGCGCTCCAAGGTGACGAACTTGGACGCACAAACCCATGCTCTATCAATTCTTGAAATTGCGCCTTCAATTTCGCCATCTCTCTCGGTGCTAAGCGGTAAGGAGACCGCGACACCGGGTTGGCACCTGACACCAACTCAATGGTGAACTCGATCTCTCTCTGAGGTGAGACTCCAGGGAGATCTTCGGGAAACACCGGCAAACTCCGACACCATTGGGATACTGACTAAACCAGGCTTGAGCTTCTTAGCCTCTAATAGGGTGAAGAACAACTTCGCTCCCTCATGCACTTCTTTGACTACTTGGAGAGCAGACATCAGCGTCTTGCTCGATCCCTTCAAACCAGAGAAAGTAGTTTCTTGGCTTATATTCAACCCCAGTTTGACAGTCTTTAAACTACAATTGATGAACGCACGTTGCTCGGAGAGCCAATCCATGCCAAAGATCACGTCAAACTCTACTATCGACAGTAGTGACGCTTCCAAGTCAAAAGTTTGACTTCCGATCAGTACCTTAACGCAACACACTCTATCCGCGCGCATCGAACACCCTTTAGGTAGCAACACATCCAATCTATCCTTAGCCACAGAAGAGGGCACTCCAATACGTAACACGAAGTCCCCGGATAGGAAAGAGTGTGAAGCTCCTGTATCAAACAGTGCTCGAGCCGGACAGTCCATAACCGCGACAAATCCTAAAACACGAGAGTAATACGACCAAAGTATATGGCGCAAGGTATGCAAAGTATTACGATTAAACTCTAACACATACCTGCCACCACATCGCCTTGCTTGATGGCCTCCTGCTGGCCAAGGTTGTAGACTCTTGGTTGGGCTGGAGCTTGATGAGATGCGGTTGAATCCACCGCCTTCCCATTTTCAGCATATGATGCTCCTGCCTTCTTCTCCGATTTGCCACTCCAACAGTTGCGGGCTATATGTCCCGGTTTGCCACAGTTATAACAAAGAATTGGACCTCCTCGCCCAGACGATGCTCCAGTAGTAACCGATGAAGTAGTCGGTCCAGAAGTTTTGGCCTTCTTATACCACTTTTGATGCCCAAACTTCGACGAACTTGGAACTTTAAATTTTGACCTCTTCACCGCCGAGTCCTTCTTACCTTGAACTCTCTTCAGATCCTTCTCCAGAGATCGGGCTGTATTGACCAAGATTAGAAAACCCTGCGTCATAGGACCTGAGAGTAGCAACCTCAGATCATCACACAGTCCTTCGTAGAACCGGTTGGTCTTGCGCTCCTCATCAGTAAAAGTGGAGCCAGCATAACGCCCCAATCTCGTGAACTCATGTAGGTAGTCGTCCACGCTACTTTCACCCTGAGTCAGTCTCTGAAATTGATTCTCCATAGCTATTTTCTGCGCTGATGGGATGAACCGTGCTAGAAATAATCTCGAGAACTCCTCCATCGAGATATCAGAGAGTTGCCTCCCAGCGAAGTGATGTAGCTCTAACTCATCCCACCATAACCTTGCTTCACTATCCAGAAGGAAATTGGCTATCGTAATCTTCTGCCACTCCTCAGTCTCTGTTGCGGACATGACTCTCTTAACTTTGGAAAGCCAGTCCTCAACTTGCGCTGGGGTCTCAGTCCCCAAAAACACTGGTGGATTAAAGCTCATTACGTGTTTTAGCTGTTTTTCAGTTGCTCTCCTCTGCACTACGGGCTCTGCTGCTACTTGATTTGCCACTATAGATTTCGCTACGCCAAGCGGTACATGACCTAATTCAGGAGCAGGAGGCTGCACTTGCTTCCCTGGTTGGGTATTGATCATAGAGAACACCGCTTCAGCTACCATACGAATGGTTTCAGCAGAAGGAGGGGTCGGAGGCACGTCATTGGGAACACTACTCTCCGCAGAGTGCTGACGTTGTGACTGCTCTGCACCACTCCTAGTCACCTATAATCGTGAAACACTCAATTAAGTGACAAACAATTGCCAAAAAGCAATCATAGGAACACACAAGTTCCTTAAACATGTGTATTTTCATTTCTAAGTGGACATTCATGGGTTCTTTTATGTTATAACGGTAACGCACATACATGTGCTCACCTCCCCTTAAAAGAATTCGCCCACGAATTCGAATAAGGAAGACCGACACCAGAGTCTGATACCAACTTTGTAACATCCTTGTCCGTCACATAACATATAGAAGAAGGTCCGGCCGGGGCCCGACGTCATATACTACGAACAGTCAAAGGAGTTACTAATTAAAACCATATTCCAAATACACGCATCCTATCACAGAGTGCATTCTAGCTGAAGTAATTTGAAGGTTAACCGAAATCCAACCAATTGAATGTCCACTAACAAAAAAGTAGGAATGATAAACCAAATACACAAATAGTCTTGGCCATAAGACCTTACAATGTTCAACTCAAATTAAAATATCTTGCATACATCGACATGCAGACCGACCACACATGAACAATACAGTAAACGGGTAATTCACTTTGGCCTTCAAGGGTCAGCTTAGCAATCCTGGGCTCCAGTCCGCTATTTCCCGCTTGGCTCGGCTGCACCTGCATGAAACATTCCACTGCACGGTGGCAAACAATAGCAACGACCAGCATTAGCTGACCAAATTATAACGACCCCATCCCTCACTCGGGATGGAGGTGCTCCTTTCCTGCAGGCATTATTATAATCAAATATTGGTATCTAGAACGTGCAACTTAAGCACCATTCACCACACACGTTGACACTGCCGGCCACACGCCCCGTGCACTCAGGGCACATTATCGGTGTACCGGAATTCCCAGGGTCCCACCACCGTTCTCAGCGACGGTTAGCATACTTGGGCATCTAGTCTTTCAGGGCCGAAGCCAAAGACTCGCCTATATGGCTACGACTAGTTACGGTGATCCCTCGGATTCACTCACTGACTCAAACCAAGTCGAACGGCATAGGGCTGGGTACAGTTCAGCTCTTTTCGGTTGTTCAAATCATCAAGCCACGATTCGGGTCAGTCTCCCCTTTCCCATACACAATCATACATAACTCCGTTATGTTCAAAGGATGGCTCTCACGACCACCTAAGCTAGGCCACACAGGCTCTTATCTCCACATACTGGCCCCCAGGTCTTCACGAGACAGGCCTCACCAAAAGATGGCCCCCAGGTCTCCCCCAGACAGACCTCAACAATCGGCCACAAGGTTTCCAAGAAACAGGCCTCAACAAACGACCACCAGGTCTCCAAGAGACATGCCTCACAATCAATACAACGCTCACTGGGAGCTATCGTCGGCGGTAGCGCTACCGCCGTGCGATAGGGGGACAGACTATCGATTCTTCCCCCATATCGGATGTTTTCCTGGAGTTTACGCCTAGTACTCTCAATACAGCCGTTTGCGCCCGCGACTCCGAAATCTACGCGAATACCGGAGTCTTCTTCGGCATACAAAACATACAATCATCACCAATCCAGAGCAACCTGTCCGGATGAGCTTCACACAACATGCCTATTTCGTACTTCGATTCCGGATCTAAATGCAAAACTAACGGGGATACACAGATCTTCCCGTCAGGAGAACCCCTTCCAAGTGTTCGTGGAGTGTGTACCCTCAAATGCCAAAAAGGACTTCACATGTCCAAGGAAGAGGATCGTTATCCTAGAAGTCCGTTTCGACGCCATGGAAGAGATTCTAGTCGGATGAAAATGACCGTTTTAGCTTTGCCTCCGTAGATCCGTACTTGCCTCGCGAATCCGAGATCCGAATCTCAAACGGCGGCGAGATCTCCTCTCTCCGGCACTGCTTCTCCTCCTCCAAACGTCCTGCCCAAGTTTCTCAAATTCCAAAATAATGAAGTGAAAACGGACAAACCAACACTATAAACCGAGCTACCGCCGCACGGTACTGTTAATGAACGCTTCGATGCGCGTGCCACCGCCCAGACCCTCCAACCACAGGCCGACACGTGGCCACGCCGTTACAGCTTCGCTATCACCGCGCGATAGGATGCTAACGCCTCGCGGTTGCTAGCGACGGTTACGACACGACCGCTCCTGCTACCGCCACCCGATAGCTACTACCGCCGCGCGGTAGAAACCCAAGAGCTTCGACAAATAAATTTCCCAAGCTACCGCCTGTGGTATCCCTACCGCCGAGCGATAACTTCCCGAGAGCTCGGCCAATTAATTGATTAACGCCGCGCGATAACAACCTACCACCACGCGGTAGACTATGCGTCGAGTCAACCTGCCTCACTCGATGCTCTTGACGCCTGACGCTACCGCCACACGGTACCGTTAACGCCACACGGTACCTTCTTTTCCTGCCTACAAAAACTTGGGGCATTACAGGTGACCGTCCTTATCTTGGGCCATATAGGATGGCCTCATTGTATACAAGGGCCGGCTCTACCTATCGACTATCTCTCCGTTGATTTCAGATATTCTGACCAGCACCCACGACACCACTCATAGAGGGGTTCACAAGATCCTTTATCGGATTTGGGTAGAATTATTTTGGAAGGGACTTAAACGCAACTTACCTGACTTCATCGCCCTTTGCCTCAGCTGTCAGTGCAGCAAGGCCGATCACCTCCTATCGATCAGTCCTTTCCAGCCTCTTTCCATACCCACACATATGTGCCGACATATCTATGGATTTCCTCAAGGGCCTTCCCACATCGAGGGTCCGATCAGTTATTTTCGCGGTGGTGGACTGATTTTCCAAGGGGGTACATTTCATCGCCATGAGGCAGCCGCCCTATTACGGAGGATGGAGTAGCACACGCCATCTTCGATTAAGTATTCCGTCTGCACGACATTCCGGATAACATTTTGTCCGACGGGGACAAGATTTTTACTTCGCTATTATGCTACCAAGCTGACACTTTTGTCAACATACTATCGTAGGACACCCAGACTGTGCTGATCAATCAGACGCTTGAGATGTACCTCTGTTGCATTACCGGGGACCGCCCAAAGGATTGGGGACAATGGCTTCCCTGGTTGGAATATTGTTACAACTTATAACACGTCTTACCATACCGCCCTGCAGACCACTCCCTTTCATCTTGTTTACGACAGAGAGCCACTACGCTTACTCACATATATCAGTGCATCAGCTCGATCGACCACCGTTGACAACGGGCTATATACTTGCGATCAGATCCTCAACTTAGCTTGCGAGCGCCTTTTCCAGGCCCAGACACGCATGGAGACTACCTACAATTGGGGACACCGTGAGCTTTTCTTTGGCTTGGGGGATTGGTTGTGAATTAAACGCCCCCTTTAACGCCAGTCGACCATCGCCAAGAGCCCATACCACAAGCTGGTTCCCCAGTTCTACGGGCTGTTTGAGGCTTTACAGCTCATTGGCGAGGTGACCTGTCATCTCCAACTACTGATCGATGCCCAGATTCATTTGTTCCACGTCTCGCAGTTGAAACCGTTCGTAGGGGCTCCTCTCGAACCGTTGGTGCATTTTCCCCCACAACTCCAAGACAATATTGAGGACAAGCTTGATGGCGATGCGGGTGGAGATGCTACATACCCACATTGGGGAATAACATACATGCGCCGCACGACAATGCACAAGGAGTCTGATGCTTAGTTATGCTATGTTTTTTTTATGTTTCCGCTATCTTTAGTTGTATGAAGTACGTGAACTTGATCTTGGTTTGATTCAATTGGTTATAGGGTTGGGTGGGTTTTAGTGGAAATTATCGAAGTATTATATCAATATCTTTCTCTCTCCAATTTCTCTCTAAGCCTCTCTTTCCTCTCGTGAAACTCCCGCCGCCTAACCTAACCGATGCCATACGTCAGCCCGTTGCACGTGGCCCCCGCCGCTCTCCCTTGTGAAATCCTTCTCCGGCGAGATAGGGTCGAGAGGCTCTAAGTAGGGTTACTCCAATCTCTCATGGGACTTCCCCTAGACTGTCCACAATCCACATACGGGCTCGCAAACGACGGTCCACACCAAAATGCTACATTACCCACTTCATGTGGATGACCCAGTGATGAAGGTAGCTTTTTATTCAAATTCTTCACGGTGAAGAACTCACCAGACTATGTTGAACGTGGTGCACACGGTCTCTAAGTAGTTAACTGCGGACAACATTCTAATTGTGCCCACATAACCACATCCAACTCCAATTGCACCTCTACTCCGGTTCAAGATAAGAAGCACATGTGTTATCCACAACATAGATTACACAATTTCTTTGCTCCCGGTGACCTTATCATAAAGCATAACTGAACAAATCTTGTGATTTTGTTGCCTCGGAAGTGTCACGACCATGGAGTCTACCTTTCTTCACTGAACCATTGATCCTGATGTCCATGCCAAACACTTAGAAGAGCGAGTTTTCTAACTGGCTTGAGCCAATGAAATGTATTATGTAAGAGGTATACAAGACAATTTAACATTCGCCATTACAATTACGAGCACACTACTCATTCCCAAGTGATGCCCTTAAAGAGACGATAATCTATGAAGAGAGTTAAAAGGATCTCTTGACGGATATGTGTATAGAAGCATCAAAGCAACTCAGATAAGGTAGGCCCAAAATTTACTAAGATGATAAAGTGGGTTGATGCGATTACTTGCAAAGCTGATCAAGAGAACTCATCTGAGAATTTTGCACAAAAACTTACATATATGATTGGCATCCAAAATGCATGGGATTAACCTGAATTTAGTGTGTACCTCATACATGGTGGCTGGATAGTAAGTTTATTATGTTGAATAAGTGAGGCGCCGGCCATCAAGAAGTGTTGATATGCACTATAAATTCAGGAGGCCACAAAAGAAGGGTCATTTACCAGTGTGGGATTCATTAGAGGTTTGATACCTGTAGTAAGTTTTCAATGTAGTTCTGCCAAAAAATTCTAGTGAAGAATGGATGATATGTGTAGAGTTTACGGATCTTAATAATGCATGTTCAAAAGGCTGAAATCTTCTGCTGACCTCAACGATCTGGTCAACTAGCTAGTTAGATACCAAGTCTTATGCTTTCTTCGACTTATTCTTCGATTACTATCAGATGCATCTTGATGAGTAGATGACTAACTTCATCATTGACTTAGGGACATACTTTCATAGTTAATGTTGTTCAAACTAGACATGTAAAAAAAGCCTAGGCTCGAAAAACTTGCTCAGTCAAACGTCTAGTTAGGCCCGAGTCTGGGCAGACCTTGGCTAAGCCTTGGGGACCCTAACATGCCCCAATATTATTGTTAGGTTTGTCCTGGTGCCCAACCCAGGCCAGGCTGAGCTGGGCAGCACCCAATGTCTAATAATAAAATTTTTACCCAACGTATTCAGGCCTAGCCTGACTTGGCAAGGCATGACCTGAGGGTCTGGACCTGGAAGCCCATGCTTGTCGGGCTTTATTTACACACCTAGTTCGGATTAAAGAATGTTGTGGAGAGGTTCCATCAATTGATAGATAATGTATTTTGAAGTTTGGACCTCAAATTCTAAATTGATCATACCCTCCAAAAAAATAAGGCTCAGCATCACCATTTCTTAGACCTCTGAGATGTTGAAATGTTGCGGAGGCTAACATGAAGCTGAATCCTACCAAGTGTGTCTCGGTAACAGCTTAAAATATGAGTTAATCCAATCAAGAGGCATACTTAATACATTCACCACCATTGCTCGACGAGGCTCACAAATATATCAAAAAATCGAGTGGGTAAATTGTTTCATATCCCACCCAAGCAAACGAAGTGCATCACTCTTTAGTGCTCTAAAGAACAATGAGTTCAATTGGTCAAAAAGTGCAAAAAGACTTTAAGACCTTAAACAATATGCACTTCTCCTGATTCTCTAGCAATCCATAAGCAAACAATTTTCTTAAAAACATATTTATTCATGATACTGAAGTATGAAAATGTCTAGGAAATGAAGGAATTTTGTGGCTTACATATTTTTTCAATAAGATACCGAAGTCAAAGAGCATGCCAGACCAATGAAGAGAAAGTATCTTGGTACCTTTGTATAAGAACAAAGAACATATATAAAATTGTGTTAATTACAGAGGAATTAAATTGATGAGTCATACCATGAAATTATGGGAACGAGTAATAGAAAGAAGAATAAGACGGGAGACTAACATCTCGGAGAATCAATTTGGATTCATGCTAGGGAGGTCGACCATGGAAGCTATACAACTCTTGAGGAGACTCATCGACAACTACCAAGAAAGATTTTTTTTTTTTGCATATGTTGTTTATCGACCTTGAGAAGGCTTATGATGGAGTTCTAAGAGAGCTCTTACGAAGATTCTTAAAAAAGAAAAGTGTAAATATAACATACATTGACATAATCAAAGATATGTATCCAAACTCAGTGACAAGGATGAGGACATCTGGAGGATTAACACATGAATTCCCTATCAATGTTGGCTTACATCAAAGTTCAGCTTTAAGCCCTTATCTCTTTACCCTCATCTTAGATGAGTTCACCAGACATATCCAACAAGCAATACCTTGGTGTTTATTATTTGTGAATGATATCGTTTTGGTCGATGAGACGCACAAGGGTGTGAACTCAAAACTTAAATCTTGGCGAGACACTTAAAAAAAGAAGGGTTTTAGGTTGAGCATGATAAAGACGAAGTATATGGAGCTTAAATTTAGCAGTGCAGGAAGGACGGATGACTTCGTTATTAAGTTGGGCGGTCAAGATATTTCCCGTGGTGAATGTTTTAAATTTCTTGGATCGATAGTTCAAAAATACAGAGGTATTGATAAAGATGTGACACATAGAATCCAAGCGGGTTGGTTGTTATGGAGAGGCGCGTCAAGGATCTTGTGTGATCGTAAAATACCATTAAAAATTAAGGGCAAGTTCTACCGTACTGCGATTAGACCAGCGACTCTATGGTTCTGAGTGTTGGGCAGTGAATTGTGTACATGAGCAAAAAATGGGAGTTGCGGAAATGAGAATGCTTAGGTGGATGTGTGGGCACACGAGACTGAATAGAATTAGGAATGAATGCATCAGGGATAAGACAGGAGTAGCACCAATGGCTGAGAAGATGTGAGAAGCTCGACTAAGAGGATTTGGACACGTACAAAGGAGACCATTAGAGGCACCTGTTAGGCATTGTGAGAGTCTAGTCACTAGACATGTTAAACGAGGGAGGGGTAGACCAACTTGGAATGAAACTATAAGGAAAGACATGATGTACTTAAGCATTAGTGAGATTATGACACAAGATAGGACACAATGACGACAAAGGATTTATATAGCCGACCCCACTATAGTGGGATAAAGGCTTGAGTGTTGTTGTTATATTTACTCATGATTCTATGACTCGAATAGGCAAGTCCAATACTTGTCAGTAAAGCAGGAAAGTTGCTGTCCATCTATCTCGATAGAAATCCCTAAATAGTGTTGAAAGGGAGCACAAAATTTTAGTGAGGCTGATAAAGCGGGCCATTGAGATCTTAGCACTTATGGAATAAACTTTGATACATTTGTATCCATAAAGGTTCAAGTACTCCCAGTTTCTTGGTTGAGTTCACTTCTTTCATCTGGGTGGATTACTTTGGAACACAGGGGGAATGATGAAGTATGAGACCGATGATGTTCCTTGAGTCAATAGAAACAGAGTAGGTGCAAGTTGTAGATTTCTCAAGGCATGATCCTTAGTTGCTTTCTACCGTTGAAGTTTGAGGCGACTAACCACAAATCAGAGTACAAAACCATGTTGTCAAGGTTGCGATTGGTGAGTGACATTGATGTGAAGTTTTCTTGGTCACGTCGATTCCCAGTTGGTAGTCAATCAAGTGCTAGATATACTCGGTAAATCAATTTTGACTCACTTTCTTGACAAAGCTTAAGCAAAGATTTCCATCATTGGTTCATTGTAAAGTATATTTGTGAATGAAAACTATTTGGTGCTTACTCACAAAGTTTGGGAAATCATATGATGATACGAGAGCAGGTTGCTCCTGTAGTCGAAAAGTATGTGGGAATACATGAGGATGCGGGCGACTGCTAATACATTATGCTTTACATTTTCCTTGCAACATTGGACTATCATTTATACATGACAAAATTCGAGCACTTCATTGCAAGGAGACATATTACTTCTCTCAAAGGGAGTGTTCTATTTGAAATTATACCAAATAAGTTTGTGTTTTTCAGGCGAGGGGAAAAAAAGAATTAGAGGAAATTCATGTAGGAAAGTATTTTTTGGGGTTCACATTTCAATTTCGGGGTATCACACACGGGACCCTCACATGTCTATACTCACATGAGACATTGATTAAATCTTCATATGGACAATCCGAGTCTGTAGTCGCTTGCCGAGCGACGTTTTAGTATTTATTATGCATTTTTTTATTTTTAGTGTTTAAGGCCTTGTTTAGCGCAACTTTTGGAGGCGCCGTTTGCGGCAAACGCCGCCTCACGACATGTAACCAAATGCCCGGCGGCGGCGTTTGCCGCGTTCCCTCCCGCGCACAATGGAAAACGGAGCAAAACGCCTTTTTGAACAGCTGCCTCCCCCTCCAGTTCCAACGGCGGCGTCTTCTCCTGTCCGGCGTCTCCTCCCACCTAAACAAACGAAGCCTAATTTAGTGAGATTGAATATCCATTGTGAACGATTGATCTTAGCCGTTTAATATGGTTACCCTAAGCATGCTTTATTATAAATAGATGAGGGGGCTGATTTTGGAGTCCTTTGCAGATTTTGGAGACATTCTGTTACAAGCCCTAATGTGCCTACTCGGCTACTCGTTGGCATGTTCCTTTGTTATCCTCTCCATTTTCTTGTGTTTTCTTTCCTAGCTACCCCATAATCCTAATCCTCATAGCTAACCATCTTCCCCAAACAACTGCACTTCCATTTCTTCATCCACACAACCGCCAACTCTATTCTTGATAATCAACCAAGCAGTCTCCCCTCCTTCCCCTCCCCTTTCCCATCGTATCTGAGTACCCCAAGACCCTCCGCATCTGTCCGTGACCCCTCTCGGACATCCCCAATGTTGTTTGATTCCTATTCCAACGCTCCTGCCCATGTTCGAGCCCTATTCCAACGCTCCTGCTCATGTTCGAGCCCTATTCCAACCATTCCAGTCTTGGATGAATCCATACCAGCCCTTACGACCTAGTCGAACCTCCCTCAAAGACCCTTTAACCCAAAACCGACTACCGAGCCACCTTAACCCCTTCCCTACAGTATCCAGTCCACAAACAACCAATCACCCTCTTTGACAATCCCATCCAACTACCTTCCCCTCTCCAGATAGCCACTGTTGCTTCGGTGATCGCTAGATCCCTTCACATATGAATCCTTTACTAGTGAATTTGCATTGTGTTACATACCTATTTAAGCGGTGGTCAGAGTAGTGGTCGGAGGTGGAGATAGTGGTGGTGGTGGATACAACGGAGCCTTGAATACGGCTGCCTAAGCGAGATTGCTCGTTAGAGGAGAGAGCCGCTCAGATCTCACACACAATAGATAGAAAATAGACTTCTTCTTACTTACCCATTACAACCCTCCATATGCCTTTATATAGGATTACAACATATAAACAGACAAACAACAATAATGACACCTAATACTAGGCCCGGTGCTCGAGGCCCTTACATAATGATAACACCTAGACACCTAGATAGTAGAGATTAATCTTAATAGACGATACGAAACCCATAACATCTCTCCCTCCTTCGAAAACAAGCTTGACTTCAAGCACACGGGGGATGGATAATGGTGAGAGCTTCATCCGACTCCCTCCTCGCTAGAGTCCTGGACGTGTTGGTAGAAAGGCTTTTTTCACTCGTGACCGCGAGTGCACTGCTCGTCGCAATTGAAACATAGCCCATGAGCACGTTGTTCCAACATCTCAGCCCGAGATAAGTGATGGATTGGCGGAACGGCCTGACCATCGGGATGGCTCTGCAGAGTGCTGATATCGGGCAAGTAGGCTTCCTGCGCCAGCTGGAGGCAACAGTCGCATAGCCAGACCAGACTCATAGTAGTCACTAAGTCTGGCGGGGCATCAAATTCGATATCTAGTCGCAGGCGATCACGAAGTCCTACAGTGAAGATGACAACCTGCATCTCTGGGGAAAGTGGAGCATGTGTTAGAAGAAGTAGAAACTGCTCCGGGTAGTTGTCCATCGAGCCTGTTTGGCATAGAGTTGTGAGGGTACCGAGGGGGTTACTGCAGATTGGAGGGGAATCGCAGGTTTCAGAGTCGTTTGAAGTCGTCCCATGTCAGGCCCGACTGATCAGTGAGAAGACGAGTGACCCAAAGCGAAGTCGAGTCGAGAAGATGGAAGGAGGCCAGAGGAAGTCGTTCAACTACTAGAGTTTGTTTGTGGCTGAAGAACTGCTCGCACCTGGGGAGCAAACTCAAAGGATCAGTTTTTCCATTGTAGGTGAGGAATTTCAGTCGAGTATAGCGTGACGGAATAACCACATCAGGGTGTAAAAGGACTGGTGGAGGTGGCTCGTAACGGATGAGCGGCGGAAGCAGGACTTGACTGCTATTAGCGTGATCCGTGGGTAAGGTGGTAACCATGGGAGGTGCTGCTGTTAGTCCATTAAGCTTGGTGGTGAGGGTTGCCATGTCGTCTTGATGACGTGCGTTGGCATCCCAAAAGTGTGCTTCTACATCCTGAAGGCGTGCATCCATGACGAATATAACTGCGTGTAGTCGGTTCATAACATCCAAGAAGTAGTCCGAGTCTCCCATATTATGGATGGAGGTAACATGAGATATGGAGAGGGTGACATGACGACTAGTTTGCTCGGAAGCGGCTATTTGGGGGGTGCCGCGAGATCCACGTCGTTTCCCAATGGTGGCACAATAACACAAGCTGATAGCGTGGGGAAGCCCCGAGGAGTGATAAATCTCTGGGATTGCAATGAGCTCGCTGTTTTGCTGCCTTGGCTTTACCTGAGAGTCGAGGGAATAAATTGGCGTTGTTTATATCCGCACAAGGCTCGAGAAATAAGGGGGTATGCGGTTCTGGCGGCTCGATGGAGCATTTGGAGAATTAAATTAACGCAAAGAGGAGCTGACTCCTTTAACATGCAAGAGGCTTGCGACAAAGGGCTCGAAACAAATAAATGGCGAGTGTTTCTGGAAGCAGACGCGTGCAGTTGAAGTCGGTGTTGCGCGGGGATGAGTGGCCGACAAAGATGCGTCGTCGTTTTCCTCAGGCCGGGAGGGTGCTGCACTGGAGTGCGGAATCGGCCTGGATTGACGTTGGACCGTCGAAGAAGAAACGCAAGGGCTGGAGTGTCGAGGAATGTTGCTCAAGAGTTTTTTGTATAAGGGAGAAAGTGAACACAGTCGCTGGTAATGTCATCATCGAAGGAGTGGCGAAGCAGTGGAGTGGCAAAACAGTGACGAAAGTGATCCGAACGAAAAAATGTAGGCAAGGACCGACACGCATTGATACCAAAGTTGTTATAGACCTATTTAAGCGATGACTGGAGTAGTGGTCGAAGGTGGAGATGATGGCGGTGGTGGATACAATGGAGCCTTGACCGCGACTTCCTAAGCGTTTTTGCTTGTTAGAGGAGAGAGCTACCAATATCCACCTTCGACAAACAACAATAATGACACCTAATACTAGACCCGGTGATCGAGACCCTTACATAATGATAACACCTAGACACCTACATAGTAGAGATAATCATAGTAGACGATACGCAACCCTTAACACATTGCTTAGTTTTATTGTTTTCAACATTACTGTATGAACCGGTTATCTATATTCCTATGGATGTCGATCTATGATAGCGTGTTTGTTGTTGTGGCTAATCGTGAATTTCGCTTGTGGATAGTCAACCTTCCAACAGGAGGAAATCCTAGCCAACTTGTTTGTTTTAAATTATCCGAGTACCACTTGTGCTAATTGTGTGAATTTTATTCTCTTATTCCTATTTGTAATTTACTATCTGGTTACTTCTTGCAAATACACATCATCCTTGGGTAAGATATGACTATTTCCATGACCCCGTACCTAGAGTTGAAGTGTTAGTGATCACTCTCACATCCCTACCCTGCGTCAGTATTAGAGTTACTTATCTGGGCAGTCCTTTCCAACAAAGTGGTTCACTGAGGTGTTTCTAGCATACCATGAAGCACAACGCAAATTATTTTATGCAAAAATGTAGTTTATTGTTTGGAAACATGATACATCTGTCAAGCAAACAGTTGCACCAAGTAATTAGCCACCAACCTCTCATTCTTTAGATAATGAATTTCCGTGGACCTTTTTTGTGATTGGTCATAGGCACTTACCTTTTGTCCTGGTTGATTGCCTTCCTAATTGGTTCAAAGTTGTTCAGCCCTTAAAAGTCACTGTTGCATCAGTCATCAATTTAAAATAAATTGAGATCTTCAACCGATTTTACCTCCCACTGGCCACCGGTGATCCTCACCAACAACCGTCCTCAATTCTCTAGTAAAAGTTGATGAATTTTGTAGGGGGAATGTGATGACATTGATGTTCCCTTCAAAAAGCCACCCCGAGATGAGTGATCGGGCGGGTACTTCCAGAAAAGCCATATTGGCAATTTTGAGGAATTTTTTTTAGGAAAAAGTGGAAGGAGGACTAAAATTGATGAATGTAGCAGAAAACTCAGTTTTTCACATTTATAAACTTACACTTCATCTAGTTGGGAATTTTGCAGATTCGATAGCTGGGATACCCTTCTGGAATTATAGATCTTCTTTTTGTTGCGAAGCAATTTATAAAGCTTGCGATTTCAAGTTCGTGTGAGGTGAGAGAGCACTTAAATTAAATACCATAGCAAATAAACCCTGCAAGTTGAACGATTTCAAGATGAAAAATAACTACGATTTCAAGATGAAAAATAACTACGATTTCAAGATGAAAAATTTAAGCGAAGCCGAGTTGAGAAGATGGAAGGAGGCCGACGAAGTCGTTCAACTACTAGAGTTTGTCAGTGGCTGAAGAATTGCTCGCACCTGGTGAGCAAACTCAAAGAATCAGTTTTTCCATTGTAGGCGGGGAATTCCAGTTGAGTATAGCGCGACAGAATAGCCATGTCAGGGCATAAAAGGGTCAGTGGCAGTGGCTCGTGACGGATGAGCGGCGGAAACAGGACTTGACTGCTACTAGCGTGATTCGTAGGTGGGGTGATAACCACGGGAGGTGATGCTGTTAGCCCATTAAGCTTGGTGGTGAGGGTTGCCATGTCATCCTGATGACGTGCGTCAGTGTCCCGAAAGCGTGCTTCTACATCCTGAAGGCGTGCATCCATGTCAGATATAACTGCGTGGAGCCGATTCATCCAAGAAGCCATCCGAGTCTCCCATATTATGAATGGAGGTAGCACAGGATAAGGAGAGGGTGACAGGACGACTAGATTGCTCGGAGGCGGCTGCTTGGGGGGTTCTGCGAGATCCACATCGTCTCCCAATGGTGGCAAAATAACACAAGTTGATGGCGTGGGGAAGCCTCGAGGAGTGATAAATTAATTTTCTTGGATTGCAATGGGCTTGCTGTTTTGCTGCCTTGGCTTGACCTGAGTGCTGAGGGAATAAATAGGCGCTGTTTTTACCGCACATGGCTCGAGAAATAAGGGGTATGCGGTGCTGGCGGCTCGAGGGAGTAGTTGGAGAATTAAATTAACACAAAGAGGCGCTGACTCCTTTAACACGCAAGAGGCATGTACAGTTTCGAGGGAGGCAAGCAACACAGGGCTTGAAACAAGTAACCAGTGAGAGTTCCTGGAAGCAGACGCGTGCAACTGAAGCCAGTGTTGCGCGGGGAGGAGCGGCCGACAAAGAAGTGTTGTCGTTTTCCTCAGGCCAGGAGGGTGCTGCGCTGGAATGAGGAATCGGCCTGGGGTTGACGTCAGACCGTCAAAAAAGAAACACAGATACTGGAGTGTCGAGGAATGTCGTTCGAGAGCTGTTTGTGTAAGGGAGAAAGGGAACATAGTCGCTAGTAATGTCGTCGTCGAAGGAGTGGCGAAGCAGTAACGATTGCGATCCGAACAAAAAAATGTTGGGAAGGAACGACAAGCTTTCATACCAAAGTTGTTACGAACCAATTTAAGCGATGACCGGAGGTGGATATGATGGTGGTGAGGATACAATGGAGCCTTGACCGCGACTTCCTAAGCGTTTTTGCTTGTTAGAGGAGAGAGCTGCCAATATCTCACACACAATAGATAGGAAATTGATTTCTTCTTACTTACCAATTACAACCCTCCATATACCTTTATATAGGCTTACAACATATAAAGAGACAAACAACAATAATGAAACCTAATAGTAGGCCCGGTGCTCGAGGCCCTTACATAATGATAACACCTAGACACCTAAATAGTAGAGATAATCATAATAGATGATACACATCCCTTAACACATTGCTTAGTTTTATTGTTTTCAACATTACTGTATGAACCAGTTATCTATATTCCTATGGATGTTGATCTATGATAGTGTGTTTGTTGTTGTGGCTAATCATGAATTCGCTTGTGCATATTAACTAACAACCTTCCAATAGGAGGAAATCCTAGCCAACTTGTTTGTTTTAAATTATCCAGTACCACTTGTGCTAACTGTGTGAATTTTATTCTCTTATTCCTATTTGTAATTTACTATCAGGCCACTTCTTGCAAACACACATCATCCTTGGATAAGATATGACTATTTCCATGACCCCGCACCTAGAGTTTAAATGTTAGTGATCACTCTCTCATCCCTACCCTTCGTCGGTATTAGAGTTGCTTATCTGGGTAGTCCTTTCCAAGAAAGTGGTTCACTGAGGTGTTTCTAGCATACCATGAATTACAATGCAAATTATTTTATGCAAAAATGTAGTTAGTTGTTTGGGAACTTGATACATTTACCAAGCAAACAGTTGCACCAAGTAATTAGTCACCAACTTCTCATTCTTAGGATAATGAATTTCAGTGGACCTTTTTTTGTGATTGGTCATAGGCACTTCCCTTTTATCCTGGTTGATTGCCTTCCTAAGTGGTTCAAAGTTGTTCAGCCCTTAAAAGTCACTGTTGCATCAGTCATCAAGTTAAAATAAATTGAGATCTTCAACCGATTTTACCTCCCACAGATGATCCTCACCAACAACCGGCCTCAATTCTCTAGTAACATGTTGATGAATTTTGCAGGAGGAATGTGTTGACATTGATGTTCCCTTCAATAAGCCACCCATAGATGAGTGATGGGGCCGCTGCTACTTCCATAAAAGCTAAATTGGCAATTTTGAAGAATTGTTTTTAGGAAAAAGTGGAAGGAGGACTGAATTTGATAAATGTAGCAGAAAACTCAGTTTTTCACATTTATAAACTTACACTTCATTTAGTTGGGAATTTTGCAAATTGGATAGCTGGGATACCCTTCCGGAATTTTCGATCTTCTTTTTGTTTCAAAGCAATTTAGAAAGCTTGCGATTTCAAGTTCGTGTGAGGCCAGAGAGCACTTAAATTAAATACTATAGCGAATTAATCCTGCAAGTTGAACAATTTCAAGATGAAAAATAACTACTAATACACATCCATAATGTTATGGTATGAATAAGCACAAAATAAACTCCAGATTAGAACTTACACAAGCATATGTCCCGTGATGGAAATGCGCCGACATGAAGGAAATGCGCGAAGGGGAGGGGGGGGGGGGGGCTATGGGTGAAAAATTGGGTAGAAGCGGTTGGTGGACTGGTTGGATGATTGATGGCGGAAGGTGGGGGTGGCTGTTAGCGTTAGAGTGGTGGTCCTGGTGAGCTTTTAGCTTTGTTTGTTTTAGCGTTTAGGCCGCTGTTCGTTTTGGTGAAAACGTTGTTTCCCTTATTTACGTCGTTTGTGGCTGCTTTTTGGTAATACTGCAATTTTAGAATAAGTAGATTTATGAGTATTTTTGAACCGCAACCTAGGTCTCCGTTCCGCGGGTCTCAACCGCATGTCTCCTCCTTGACAACTTGAGATTTTTTTCGCTCGTTCTCCCTCGACAGCGCGCAGCACAGAGCTCTCTCGCTCTTCCTCGACATGGAGCAACAACGAGTCCTCCGTTCTCCCTCATTAGCACGCAGAACAGAGCTTTCTCGTTCTTCCTCGACAGTGCTGTGTTCAACCCGTCATCTTCTTCCTTCCTCTTGTGTTTCCTTCGATGAGCTCTGCCATGATTCCTCGAGGAGCTAGGGTTCGCTCCTAGAACTAGGGTTCGCTCCTAGTTCTTTCCTCCCTCGAAGATATTTTTTCTAGATCCACTGTACATTACTTTTCTCCATAGCTACTTCATGCTTTGGGAAGGGAGCGCGAAGAAGAAGACAAGACGAGACAGGTCTTCCGGGAGGGGATTGTTGAGAAACAGGTTGTTGGAGGTTTGTCCTGTTGCTTCATGTTACCGATCTGCAGGATGGTGAGCCGCCATGGAGGGTGTACGCGCAAAGACCACGCATGCAGAAGGGCGGTCAAGGCACCGCCGTTGAACCGGGCGACAGTGTCGCACCCGCAGGAGACCCGACAACGGTTTAAGGGAGGAATTATGAGTATGATGAGTATTTTGGCCTAGGGGCTTTATTGTCTTTTGTTTGGTTGTGCCTCATTATATAAGAGGACTATTGCAACCCTAATATTTCATCTTTGGATCATCTAACAAGAAAGGGGGCTGCTCCCTCTCCTCTCTCTCTCTCTCTCTAACCGGCTCTCCCTCTCTTCTACCGCCGGCTTCCCCTTCTCCGCAGGAGACCCAGCAGCGGTTTAAGGGAGGAATTATGAGTATGATGAGTATTTTGGCCTAGGGGCTTTATTGTCTTTTGTTTGGTTGTGCCTCATTATATAAGAGGACTATTGTAACCCTAATATTTCATCTTTGGATCATCTAACAAGAAAGGGGGATGCTCCCTCTCCTCTCTCTCTATCTCTCTCTCTCTCTCTCTAACCGTCTCTCCCTCTCTTCTACCGCCGGCTTCCCCTTTTCCCCTAGTGGTAACATTTTGGTCCGACCTGCCGCTCCGCCCGCCGCCGCGCCGCCGGATATCCGCATCATGCCGGTCTCCACTCGGAACGTTGCCGCCTCTGGCTCCGACAACCCGGACGACCTCCGCGCCCGGGTCGACGCCCACGACGCCGACCTCGCCGACCTGCGGGCCTCTGTGTCCGCCCTCCAAGCCACGACCCTCACCACCTCCAGCACCACCGCCACCATTCTCGCCCGCCTCGAGCTCCTACCCGCGTCGCCCACGCCAGCCGCCAACTCATCCACCTCCCTTCTTGGCCAGCCCCCCGCTCCGCCGCCCCTGACGGCCAAGTCGCGTCCCGCGCCTATGCCGCACCCCGCGGGCCGGCTTCCCCTTGCCTTGGAGTTGCCCTCATTCTCGGGCGTAGATCCTATGGGGTGGATTGCGCGAGCCGAACAATTTTTTGATCTCCACTTCACCGCCGACGAGGATAAGGTGAGCACCGCCGTCGTCGGCCTCTCCGGCTCCGCCTTGCATTGGGCACGTTCGCTACGCCAGACTCAACCCCAGATTTCATGACCGGAATTGAAGAATGAAATGATTCAACGCTATGACGCGCGGTAGTCCGGCTCCTCCATTGAGCGCCTATGCAGTGTTCGCCAATCGACCGACCTTGATGAGTTCGTGGCGCTGGTTTCCCACGTACCCGGGTTGCCTCCGGATCACTACTTGGGTTTTTTCCTGCAAGGTCTACGTCCGGCTATTCGCTCCCGCCTCCGCACGCATCAACCCCACACCGTCTCGGCCGCCAATGATCTCGCCTGCGCCGTGGAGGCGGATTTGGGCATCCGGCCCATGTCATCTTCCATGACCGTTCCTCCGACCCACCATTTTCCATCGTGGCCGACTGCATCGTGGGAGGGAGGCCCTCACACTCCTCTCCCAGGGGGGGCTCTCCCGGGCCGCGGCCCGCCGCACCGTTTTTCCGACGCGGACTACAACGACCTCCGCAAGCGGGGTTTGTGCTTCCGTTGCCGCCAACCGTACTCGCCCAACCATGTTTGCTCGGTGAAAGAATTTTACGCCTTGTTCGGCGACGACTGTTTTGAGGAGACGTCCACGGAGGTCGATGACCCGACCGCTGTCTTGGCCACCGACCCTCCCATGCCGGACGGGGATGGCCTTCACTGTTTGGAGCTTCCTTAATTTTCGGTAGGCGGTATTACGGGGCCGCACACGATGAAGCTCCGCGGCCGCCTCCAGGACCGTGACCTCATTCTCATGATCGACAACGGCGCCAGCCATAACTTCATTTCGGACGATCTCGCGCGCGAGCTGGCACTTCCCTTCCAACCGTCCCCGGCCTTCACAGTGTGTTTGGGTGACGGCCGTCGCCGGCCGACGCAGGGCCTCTGTTCGGCGTTGACGATAGCCCTCAGCCTCTGCGTGGTGACAGCCGACTTTTACATGTTTGGGCTCAGAGGCCTTGACGCCATCCTCGACGTGGCTTGGCTTCAAACACTTGGCGACGTTCGGGTCAATTGGGCCACAATGACTATGCATTTCCAGCAAGGGCCCATTTCCCACTGCCTTACGGGCGACTCCACCCTCCTTCAGACGTCGGTTTCGTTCCGCGCCCTGCAACGTACCTCCGAGGTGGATTTCTCCGCGTGGCTTTGGCCGATTCAGGGCACCGAGGCCGACCCTTCCCCACCTCCCGAGGACCTCCGCCACCTCCTACAGGAGTTCGACGATCTCTTTGAGGCCCCGACCGGCTTGACCCCGGTCCGCCCTACCGACCACGCCATAGTTCTCCGGCCGGACACATCCGCGGTGTCCGTTCGACCATACCGCTACGGCCATGTTTAGAAGGACGAGATCGGAAGGCTCGTACAGGAAATGCTATTGGGAGGTATCATTAAGCCGAGTGCGAGCCCCTTTTACAGCCCGATCCTTCTCGTACGCAAGAAGGACGGTAGTTGGCGCTTCTGCGCCGACTACCGTGAACTCAACAAGGCAACCGTCGCCGACAAGTACCCGATTCCCGTCATTCAAGAGCTTTTGGACGAACTCCACGGCGCCACCTTCTTCACCAAGCTGGACCTTAGGGCCGGCTATCATCAGATTCGGGTCCGGCTCGAAGACGTGCCCAAAACAGTTTTTCAGACGCATGACGGTCACTTCGAATTTTTGGTAATGCCGTTCGGGCTGACTAACTCCCCGGTCACCTTTCAGGCTACCATGAATGACATCTTTCGGCCGGTACTCCGTAAGCATGTTCTTGTTTTTTTTGATGATATCTTGACATATAGTTCTACTTGGCAGGCGCACCTCCAACACGTCTGGTCCACCCTCCTCACTCTTCGGCACCACCGCCTCGTTCTTAACAAAAAGAAATGCACCTTCGGCTCCCCGAAGGTTAGTTATTTTGGCCATACTATTGCGGCCAACGGGGTGGCCATGGATGAAGACAAGATCCGGGCGGTGCTGCACTGGCCGACGCCTACTTCGGTCCGCGAGGTGCGGGCCTTCTTGGGCCTCACCGGCTATTACCGGCGGTTTATTCAGGGATACGACACCTTGGCCCGTCCGCTTACGCAGCTGCTGAAATCTTCGGAGGAGGGTCCCTTCGAGTGGTTCGCCGCAGCCTTGATGGCTTTTACGGCCCTGCAGTCCGCCCTCGTGCACGGGCCGGTTCTGGCCATGCCCGATTTTGATCAACCGTTCGTCGTGGAGTGCGATGCCTCAGGCACCGGGGTCGGTGCGGTCCTCATGCAATCGGGTCGCCCCATTGCTTATTACAGCCGCAGGTTCTCGCCCTCCCTTCGCAGCCGCTCGGCCTACGAAAACGAACTCATGGATCTCGTCCTCGCCGTGCAGCATTGGCGCCCGTATCTTCTGGGTAGGCCGTTCGTCGTTCGGACGGACCATCATAGTCTCCGTTACCTCTCTAGCAGAAAATTGCCACACCCGCACAACAACTGTGGGCCGCAAAATTGCTGGGTTACGACTTCTCGATCGAGTTCCGTTCCGGCAAGACTAATCGGGCGGCCTATGCTCTCTCCCACCAACCACATGCGCCGGAGCTCGCGGCCCTGACTCGGCCCGTGTGGGAAGAGGGCGTGGATATTCAGGAGGGAGTCGAACGGGATCCCATGCTGGGCCCCATTCGTACGACTCTCATCGCCGACCTGGCAGCTCACCTGCCGTACTCGCTCATCGGAGGTCGTTTGTTCTACCGCGGCCGCCTCGTCCTCTCCGCCACTTCCGGGTGTATTCCGCGGTTGATGGAGGAATTCCACGCATCCCCGACCGGCGGCCATGCCGGAGCCTTCCGCACCTACCGCCGCCTCGCCGCCTCATTGTTTTGGCCACATATGTTTCGTCAGATCAAGGCTTATGTCGCCGTCTGCCTCCCTTGCCAGAAGGCCAAGTATGAGTCCTTATTTCCGGGGGGCCTTTTGCAGCCCCTTCCCGTGCCCGACCGCATTTGGGAGGACATCGCTATGGATTTTATCACCCGGCTACCGTATTCGGCCGGGTTCGACTGCATTTTGGTGGTCGTCGACCGCCTCTAGAAGTACGACCATTTTATTCCTCTCTGCCACCCATACACGGCCTCCACCGTTGCAGACGCTTTTATTGCCGAGATCGTACGACTTCACGGTTTCCCGCGGTCTATCGTCAGCGATCGGGATCCCCTCTTCTTGAGCAGTTTTTGGACCACTCTCTTCCGCCTACAGGGCACTCGCCTTCGGATGAGCACCGCCTACCACCCCCAAACGGACGGGCAGTCCGAGGTCCTCAATCGGTGCCTTGAAACATACCTTCGTTGCTTTATTGGCGAGCGGCCGGACACCTTGGCAAAATGGCTTTCATGGGCCGAATATTCCTACAACACAGCCTATCATTACGCCGCCAACACCTCCCCCTTCAAAGCAGTCTACGGCCGGTCCCCTCCTTCCATTATCCGGCACCTTCCCGGCGAGTGCCCCGTGGCCGGCCTCGCAGCTCACCTTCAAGATCGCGACACCATTCTTGACAGCCTGAAGCAACACCTCCGCCGTGCCCAAGCCAAGATGACATCATTCGCTAACCGGAAACGCCGGGACTTGCAGTTCGCCCCGGGCGAGCGGGTGTTCATTAAGCTCCATCCTTACTGCCAGCTCACAGTCGCCCGCCGCGCTTGCCCCAAGCTGTCACCACGTTTCTTTGGCCCGTTCGAGGTGCTCAGTCGGATTGGTGTGGTGGCCTACCGCCTCCGCTTACCGGACGGCAGCCGGATTCACCCTGTGTTCCACGTCTAGCAGCTCAGGCGGGTCATCGGTGATCACCCCACCTTGGACCACATTCCCGCCGACCTCGACTTCTCCGGTTCGGCACCCTTGTACCCAACAACGATTTTGGAAAGTCGCTTCCCCCATCCCGGCACCGGTATGCCCGAGGAAATCTGGGTGGCCTGACGACATCGGCCCCCGTCGGCGAGCACATGGCTCCTCCGCGAGGATTTTCGGCGTCAATTCCCGGACTTCGTCCTTGAGGACAAGGCGAATTTCCCAGACGGCGGCATTGTTACCGATCTGCAGGATGGTGAGCCGCCATGGAGGGTGTACGCGCGAAGACCACGCATGCAAAAGGGCGGTCAAGGCACCGCCGTTGAACCGGGCGACAGTGTTGCACCCGCAGGAGACCCGGCAGCGGTTTAAAGGAGGAATTATGAGTATGATAAGTATTTTGGCCTAGGGGCTTTATTGTCTTTTGTTTGGTTGTGCCTCATTATATAAGAGGACTATTGTAACCCTGATATTTCATCTTTGGATCATCTAACAAGAAAGGGGGCTACTCCCTCTCCTCTCCTCTCTCTCTCTCTCTAACCGGCTCTCCCTCTCTTCTACCGCTCTCCCCTAGTGGTAACACTTCATCTACAGGCTTTCTACTACGGACAACTGGAGATCATAGAGATGGAGAAGCAGCCATAGGTTTTCTTATGACGATCGGATGACTTTACTTCTTCCCCACTTGTCTCTTCTTGGATATTTCTCTAAAGCAATCTTTTCTTTTACCCTTTGTATTAAAATCGCACATTTATTTGCACTTAGATGACGCTTCTTTATAGAGATCTAAAGATTTTTTTGTGAGTTTTAGGTGTTATTTGGGTTTTTTGTTCCCTCCTACTGTAGATCTGACTCCTGCATATCTGAATTATGTTAGAAAGTTTAGGGAAGGCCTTGCAGAATTATCATTTTTTTGCTGTCTTTGATTTTTTGTATGCTTTAAGGATGAGCTTCTGTGTTTGTTTTGTTCCCATCGTGAGAGTATGCTTATTGCAACTATACGACAATTTTTATTTCTACTATTGTTTATCAATGAAAATAAAGGACATGTGCATAGTGTTGGAACCGAGATTCGGTTCCACCTAGAGTTTGGACTTAGGGTGCATCTCACACCTACTTCTCCCAAACCGTCCCTTGGTGAGAGACTTGAATTTAGGAAATGACCCTTGGCTCTAGCGTGGATGTCCCACCTCACACCCGGAAGACCTTTGAGATCTCCCCTTCCTTAGCCAATGCTGAACTAGGTGCCTTGGATGATGAAGGAAGAAGATGAAGATTGATGAAAAACCAGATCCCTCTCCAAGGCACCCCAAGAGTCTATTTATAGATTTCTGAAAACGGCCTGCAAATAGCCGACATCTGATGCTCTAAAATTACTGAAATACCCTGGGCTGTTCTGCCAACAGCCAAACGCCACTGTTTTGAACGGCTATTCCCAGCCCACCAGAGGCAAAATAGCAGACCCTCAAGCCGGGCGAGATCCTTAAGCCGAGCGAGACCTTCAAGCCGGGCGAGACCCTCAAGCCGGGTGAGCTGGGCGGGTGCTAGCCTCCCGCCGCACCCTACTTTCTGAAGAAGGGACGAGGCGAGTGTCAGCCTCCCGCCGCACCCGCCCCCTTAAAAATTGGGCCGGGGCGGGTGCTGGCCTCTCTCCGCACTCGCCCCTTGAAATGGGGCCGGGGCGAGTGCCGACCTCCCGCCGCACTCGCTCCCCAAGATGAGGCCGGGGCGGGTGCCGGCCTCCCGCCGCACCCGCCCCATGAGATGAGGTCGGGGCGGGTTCCGGCCTCGCGCCGCACTCGCCCCCTTGAAACAGGCCGGGGAGGGTGCCGACCTCCTGCCGCACCCGCCCCCTCAAGGAGGGGCCGGGGAGAGTGCCGGCCTCCCACCGCACTCGCCCCCTGAAGAGGGGCCGGGGCGGGTGCCTGCCTCGCGCCGCCCCCGCCCCCTTAAAACAGGCCGGGGCGGGTGCCGGCCTCCCGCCGCACCCGTCCCCAGAAGGAGGGGCCGGGGCGAGTGCCGGTCTCCCGCCGCACCCGCCTCCTGAAGGAGGGGCCGGGGCGAGTGCCGGCCTCCCGCCGCACTCGCCCCCTGAAGAGTACACCAAACACTAGCAAGCTAGACAAATTTTCATCCCCCTACTAGAATATCATGCAGATCAACAATGAATTTGACCCCAAGAGTGCAAAACCCCCTAAAAGCTTACAAATGTGTAGCAAGTCCTGCGCTTGCCTGGGGACCTCACTCCGCGAATACGGAGTTGTACACAATCCCCGCTCTTTTCGAGCGAGTTCCACGCTTGGAAAGAAACATCCAACCCAACGTATTCGTTGAGTGCAGCACTCTTGGAGCCGAAAATACTTGGCCTCTCCGAGGGGTCAGCCTATCATGCTATCTAACGAGAGCTTGAGTGGCGAGATCCCTCCGGGTTGGAACCTTCTCTCCACCGAGACACATTCAACCCATCCAGCTAGTGAGAGCCTGGGTGAGGAGATTCTCTCGGGGTTGGAACTTATTCTCCTCTGAGGCACATTCGACCCATCCAGCTAGCGAGAGCCTGGGTGAGGAGATCCTCTCGGGGTTGGAACTTTCTCTCTACCGAGGCACATTCGACCCATCCAGCTAGTGAGAGCCTGGATGAAGAGATCCTCTCGGGGGTGGAACTTTCTCTTCGCCGAGGCACATTCGACCCATCCAGCTAGTGAGAGCCTGGGTGAGGAGATCCTCTTGGGGGTGGGACTTTCTCTCCGCCGAGGCACATTCGAGTAATTCGACCCATCCAGCTAGTGAGAGCCTGGGTGAGGAGATCCTCTCGCGGTGGAACTTTCTCTCCACCGAGGCACATTCGACCCATCCAGCTAGTGAGAGCCTGAGTGAGGAGATCCTCTCGGGGGTGGGACTTTCTCTCCGCCGAGGCACATTCAACCCATCCAGCTAGTGAGAGCCTGGGTGAGGAGATCATTTTGGGGGTGAGATTTTCACTCTACCGAGGCACATTCGACTCATCCAGCTACTGAGAGCCTGGGTGAGGAGATCCTCTCTGGGGCGGAACTTTCTCTCCGCTGAGGCACATTCGACCCATCCAGCTAGTGAGAGCCTGTGTGAGGAGATCCTCTCGGGGTGGGATTTTCTCTCCGCCGATGCACATTCGACCCATCCAACTAGTGAGAGCTTGGGTGAGGAGATCCTCTCGGGGTGGGACTTTATCTCCACCGAGGCACATTCGACCCATCCAGCTAGTGAGAGCCTGGGTGAGGAGATCCTCTCGGGGGTGAGACTTTCTCTTCGCCGAGTCACATTCGACCCATTCAGCTAGTGAGAGTCTGAGTGAGGAGATCCTCTCGGAGGTGAGACCTTCTCTCCGCCGAGGCACATTCGACCCATTCTGCTAGTGAGAGACTGGGTGAGGAGATCCTCTCGGTGGTGTTACTTTCTCTCCGCCGAGGCACAGTCGACTCATCCAACTAGTGAGAACCTGAGTGAGGAGATCCTCTCGGGGTTGGCTTAGGAACGTAGTTCGAATCATACTAAATTCTACATTCTCAAACGGAGAAAATTTTCAAGATACATGACCTTCTGACTCAGCTGGTCAGGGGTAGAGCTCATTACGAAAACATAAAGGGAAAACAACTTTACCGAAGCAAGGTCTCTTCAGGCTGTTTGGGCATGATGACCGTCATTCGCCTCCTTCTCCTCTGATACCTCTATCTTTCTCAAGCTCTCTATGATCTTCTCCATCTCCTCTGCCCTGACTAGCCAGGAGATGGTGTTGACGGCCGTGACGTAGCACTGCCTTGCCATCCTGGGGTCTCCCCTGACCCTGACTTGGATCCCTCCAGTGTTAAACTTGAGGTACTGGTGAAATGACGTTGGCACACAACGGAAGGCGCTGATGAGGGGTCTTCTGAAGATGACGTTGTAACTGCTCGGAGCGTCAACAATGACGAACCGGCAGTTCCTTGAGGTCCCTCCCAACTTCACCTGGAGTCCGGCTCCACCCTCTACCCCCTTCTTTTCCCCTGAAAATCCGAACAAGGGTCCGTCCGAGGCCAACACCCTCCTTGGTTCCACCTTCATCTCGTCAAACGCCTTCTTGAAAACGACGTTGACGGAGCTCCCGTTGTCAACCAAGATCCGGAAGACGGTGTAGCCTTCGATGACTGTCTGGATGACCAGCGCATCGCAGAACGGATCCTCATGATCCGGCATGTCCCTCATCGAGAAGGTGGTCTTCTCCTCTGGGGGTGGGGTCTGGGATGTCGAAGCGACGCTCCGACGGTACATGACATGGAGGCTTGCCTTTCGAGTGGCCTTGATCCCCACTCCACCGTGGATCACTCCTATACCTCCTCGGGGTCCTACGTCGACCCGGTCCTCACATACGTCTTCTCCCCCCACTCTGGGTAGAAATTCAATCCGCACCGACTGCTGCTGCTGGGCTGGGGCTCTCGCCTCTCTCACTTCCAGGAATTTGAGACAGGTAGCTGTGGCGTGACCCTCTACCTGGTTGAAGTCACAGTATGACAACACTCTTCCTTCCCTTCTTCAACGGGCTGGGTGATTCCTCCCGTTACCTCTTCCCCCTCTTCCTATCGCCATGACTTGCTGCGGTGTGGGTAGGAGCTGCTTAGGGACTTGCCTCTGGAAGTTGAACCTTCCTTGGCCTCCATAAAAGTTCCCCCACCCTGGATGAGACCTCTTTCCTGACCCTTAACGGGCCCTCCCGGTTGCCTCCAACCTGGCTCCGGACTCTCGTGAGGTCCCTGGAACCCCTGAGCTCTCTGCTTGTCTCTCCTTCTTCCCTCCTAATGCCTCGAGCCCCGTGCTCCTTCGACTGTCTCTGTTAACCTTGCCAACTTTTTGACAAATGCCAGGTTGGCCGCCTCAGTTGCTATCTCCTCTGCCGCCCTTTCCATCAGCTCCTCGAAGGATAGGGGGGCCTTTCGGGTCAGACTCATCTTGAAGAACCCCTCACGTAACCCCACTGAAAACGCCATCTGGAGGGCATACCCCGACATCTCCTGGATGTCCAGGATCTTTTTTTGGAACCTGTCCACATATTGGGCCAACCACTCCTCCGCCCTCTGTCTTATCAGGAAGATGGACCCGAGACTCTTCCTCCTCTTTTTAGAAGTTGAGAAGCGAAGCTGAAAACTCCGGCTGAAGTCTTCGAACCCATAGATCGATCTCGCTGGGAGTTGATGGAACCAATCCCTTGCCTAGTCCTTCAACGTGATCGCGAAGAGACGACACTTGAATGCATCTGTCATCAGCCTGATAGAGACAACATCTTCAAACCACTGCAGGTGCTGGACGGGGTCATCCTTCCTAGTATAGTAAGTCATGTCAGACTCTCTGAACCCCTCGGGAACGGGAGCTGAGACAATCAGCTCGCTGAAGGGTGACCCCCAACCTGGTGGTCTCGCATGTTCCACTCGCGCGATCTGGGAGGCTGGCACTCGCCGGGTTGGTGAATAACTCCCGACTGGTAAGGTCTCGCTTAACCCCCTCTCCCATCCTTTCCTTCTCGGGCCGTCTTCCTGCTGCACTTTCTTCTACCCCTCCTGGGGTCATCTTGCCTAGACCCCTGGGAGCTGTCTCGCCGAGACCCCTGAGAGCTGTCTCACCGAGATCTCTAGGAGCTCTCGCCGAGACCCCTGTGAACTGTCTTGCCGAGACCCCTGAGAACCAGATCCTTGGGGGGTGGGGGTGGGCGTTGAGCAGTCACCCCGAGGAGCAATACTTCGCAGCATCTCCATGATGCCTTGGATGGATGTCATGAACTCTTCCCTCCCTACAAAGGGTGCTGGGTTGGGGAGCTCGTTGGAGTCATCACCACCTCCGTGATCTCCCACCATGAAACTTGCTCAGGAACTTTTTTATGAGCCGCGGTCCACGCTCACCGCACCAAAATGTTGGAACCGAGATTCGGTTCCACCTAGAGTTCGGACCTAGGGTGCAGCTCACACCTACTTCTCCCAAGCCGTCCCTTGGTGAGAGACCTGAATTTGGGAAATGACCCTTGACTCTAGCGTGGAGGTCCCATCTCACACCCGGAAGACCTTTGAGATCTCCCCCTCCCTAGCAAATGCTGAGCTAGGTGCCTTAGAGGATGAAGGAAGAAGATGAAGATTGGTGGAAAACCGGATCCCTCTCCAGGGCACCCCAATGGTCTATTTATAGATGTGAAAACGGCCTGCAAATAGCCGACATCCGATGTTCTAAAATTACTAAAATACCCTGGGCTGGTCTGCCAACAACCAAACTCCGCTGTTTTGAACGTCTATTCCTTGCCCACCAGGGGCAAAATAGCAGACCCTCAAGCCGGGCGAGATCCTCAAGCCGGGCAAGACCTTCAAGCCGGGCGAGACCCTCAAGCCGGGCGAGACCCTCAAGCCGGGCGAGACCCTCAAGCCGGGCGAGACCCTCGAGCTGGGTGGGTGCTGGCATCCCGTCGCACCCGCCTTCCTGAAGAAGGGCCGGAGAGGGTGCCAACCTCCCGCCGCACCCGCCCCCGTAAAAATTGGGCCGGGGCGGGTGCCGGCCTCCCGCCGCACCCGCCCCCTGAAATGGGGTCGGGGCGAGTGCCGGCCTCCCGCCGCACTCTCCCCCCAAGATGAGGCCGGGGCGGGTGCCGGCCTCTCGCCGCACCCGCCCCCTGAGATGAGGCCGGGGCGGGTGCCAGCCTCGCGCCGCACCCGCCTCCTTGAAACAGGCCGGGGCGGGTGCCGGCCTCCCGCCGCACCCGCCCCCTGAAGGAGGGGCCGGGGCGAGTGTCGGCCTCCCGCCGCACTAGCCCCCTGTAGAGGGGCTGGGGCGGGTGCCGGCCTCGCGCCGCACCCGCCCCCTTAAAATAGGCCGGGGCGGGTGCCGGCCTCCCGCCGTACCTGCCCCACGAAGGAGGGACTGGGGCGAGTACCGGCCTCCCGCCGCACCCGCCCTTGAAGGAGAGGCCGGGGCGAGTGCCGGCCTCCGCCGCACTCGCCCCCTGAAGAGTACACCAAGCACTAGCAAGATGGACAAATTTTCATCCCCCTACTAGAATATCATGCAGATCAACAATAAATTTGACCCCAAGAGTGCAAAACCCCCTAAAAGCTTACAAATGTGTAGCAAGTGCTGCGCCTGCCTGGGGACCTCACTCCGCGAATACGTACACATAGTTTTGCAATTCACGTATTTTTAAGCTTCACTTTCTTGTGTTAAAATTTTCTTGTGTATTTCTATTATGCCATCTTCTCCTGGCTCTTCCTGTATTTGCTGCTCAGCAACAAATAATAGATAGAACTATTAAAGTAAGAGGGGATGCTACGGTTGCTACAACAAATGATTATGTCTGTGCTACTCTTGATTGGTGACCAGCTGGGAAGTGTTACTATAATTAGTGTGCATGGGGAGATTCTTCTTTATTAACTTGGAGTATACTCATGCTAATGATTTGTTATAATTTTTCTGTCTTTCTTTCTATAATCTTTATCTTTATTGTTTTGACTTTCCACTTACGTCTCATGAATTAGAACTATCTAATTTCAAATATCCTTCGTAACTATCTCAATTATCAATCAAAATATGGATTCAATGTTGATCCTTGATGTAATCAAATATCCTTCGTAAACTGTTCGTAGTTTTGCATTAAAAAAATATTTTACAAAACTCCATTTTTAACAAACATATTTATGCACTGCTTTGCGAACAGCTCAAACTCCATTTTATACAAACAAATTTTTACTTCAAACTCTATTTTTCTAAAACAACTCATTTTTCAAACTCCATTTCCATTAGCTCCTTTTTCAACAGCAACATTAGAAACAAACAGACCCTTGGTGGAGCTAGGTGAATTCTAGTTGATTGGGAGGGGGTTGTGATGATTGTTGACTAGTTAGTGACATTGGGTGTTCTGGACAAGTGTGATTTAGGAGTTTTGGAGGTGCTGGTAGGAGGTAGATGTGCATGAAAGGGTTATGCAGGGCTGGAAGTGGGTTCAGAAAGCACGCGACAGAGTGATGAGGATCGATCGTGCCTCATTTGAGTGAATTTTCATGATCAATGTCAGACGGATGGTCGGATCCCGCGATCGTGACTGACTCGATTTTTTTCCTTTTTTATATATTTTCCTGAGGCTCATTTTGAATGTTAGGTTAAGTTATCCAATCGGACGGGAGCTCGGGACCGATTGAGATGCTGAGGGAAGAAAATGAGGAGGCACTTATGAGATTCGAGCGCAAAATGAAACCTAAATTGATGCACGAATATAAATACCGACATATCGAACTGTCTGGTACGCGTACCAGTACCAGAAATACCCGGTACAAGTACGGGACTCATATATCCATGTCTGTGTTTCTTTGGTGGAGACGAAACGGATATTGTGTCAGAGATATCCATCGACATCATATAGGAGTTGTCTTCTCGAACAAATCTTTATCCTTCAACAAGTATATATGTTTGTTGTTGAGTACAATGATTGTTTTGTTGAGTTAGTGCTGAGGAACAAAATTCAAGAGGAGCTTGTCATAGCCTCTTCTAGATTACATTATGGACTTTGGACCGCTATCTATGCAGCATTGCGCACTCAGATTTTGGTAAGCAAGTATATCAACTCGCTCTTCATCATGAATAAAGTCTGAGATCTGATAGGGTTCAATCTCCATGTGCTAGAGATATTATCATTCCTACTTGTCTCTGTATGTATGCAAAAATTGAGTCACTCGATATTGACACACCTATGAGCCTGATGATTAGACACCTTGTCTTTACCCCATGTTTAGGCCTAGTGAGCATCACACTCATCTATATTTCTGCTAACACCATACCCCTAAACCTGTCCTTGAGTTACCCCACCCATTGATCCTGTCATGAGTAGTTATTCTTCTGAGTCTCATTATTTTCCCGAGTCTCACTACGAGCAATAGCCAAGAGCTGGTCAACAACCCTCTTATGGTTACTACATAAGCGATCATTGGATGAGCACCACCGATGTGACGAGTTTTTTGACTAGCCTTCCGTTGGGTTCCTAGATGAACCATAACTTTTTGATGAGAACAAGATGCAGTTGAGCTACACGTCTATGATTACCGAATATTTGACGTCTCTTCAAGTCAATTTCTTGAGTCCTCCCTTGAATGTGAACATTGACACTAGTATAGAGTACATAGTTTCCATAGAATACATTTGAGGATGCTCACAATGTTTTGAGAGTCCATCTAGCGGTCTCTTACACTTATGATGAGTACATTTACAACTCCTAGAGAGCCACATGGTGGGCTTTTCTGTTTTGGAGACAGTCAACACACCTCAGAGTTGCACTCTTGTGTCAATGTCTCGAACATTCTTTTGGGTGATTGTTGCATTCACAACAAATTCTTCTATGCACCACCAGGTGAGCCTCCTTGGGAGGCATTTTTCGCCTCATGAATTTGTATTTAAGTGTCGATGTCTCATGCAGTTATTTGGGTGTTCGTCGCACACTCAACGAGTATTTCTACACTTTGCCCGAAGAACCTGCGAATAAACCATTTATCGTTAGGGACTTCCACCCTTTTGTAGAGCCTGCGCCTAGTCATTTTATCAGGTTAATCATTTTTCATTTTCATATGATGATTTGCATGTCATACATCACCTTAAAGTTATACTAAATAATGATGTTTTAAAGCTTGGCTAGGTAATCACATGAGACAACAAATATTCAAAGAAGGTGATTTGGTGACGATTAACACATTACTTCGAAGGTTCCTATTTGAAACAACTATGAATCTCAATGCAAGGTGAATATATCTGTACATTGTCATGAGAACAACATAGTAAAAAAATTATGAGCTTAATATTCTTAGAAATGTGAGTATTCATCATTTATTCAATGTTGATGATTTGATTTCAGATGCGGAGCCACCTGGTCTACGGAACCGTCAACCTTCCCTCCAACCCCAGCCTTAGCTTCCACATCTACCATAGTCTCACCTCTACCTCCAGCCTCCACTGCTTCCTTATGCTTCACTCATACATTGGCTTCATGTGTGGAACCCTTAACAGTTTTTGTGACACGACGACTTTCAGTGGAGACAATTTTTACCTGGAGTTACAATCTTCATTCACAGAGTTGAATTCTTCTGTGCTGTGTAGAATGATGGACATCGATCACACCTTATTTGTGAAATTTTATTAAACAAACGATCAGAGTCTGTGATTGTAATCGACTCAATTTTTTTTCTATTATTATGTATTTTTTTATTTTCCGGAGGCTTATTTTGTGAGTTAGATTAAGTTATCCCATCGGACGATCTGAGCCATCAAATACACTTAACCTAAATCCCCCTTATATATATTTATCAGGTTTTGGGCAAAGGGAATCAAGAGTTTGGTTTCTTCAAAGAAAATACCCAATCTCCGACTTGGGTGCCAAGGCCCAGCCAATCTAATATAGTGTCAATTTCAAGTAATTCCCCACTAGCCGCAGTCGATGCCTTCTATTCCCGCAAGATACTTCATCACTGTCTGTCTGCCTCTTGCACCTCCAATCTCAGTCGAGCACTCACCAGTTCGTTGCGACTAACAAAAGCATTGTCAATCCCATTGCTTACTCTTCTACTCCCTGCATTCGACTCTCTCCTTCCCCAATCTGATAGCAAACCTCAGTTTCTCACCGACCACCTCCCAACCACTATATTAGCCCCGCGTCTCTTCTCCCCACAATCTTTCTCCCAATCTTAGCCCTTCCTCCTGCCTCCTTTGCCAACTTTCCAACCCATTCCACACCTCCATCAGGTCACCGAGCCTTCCGTAGTCCTCCTCCACCCCCACTTCCTTCCCTAACCTTCCCCCAGCTCTTCCTCGACCACCCCCCTCATAACACTCAGAGTTATTCCCCCGAGGCCCACAAAATCCCAAAAATTCCCAAACCCTAAAATTCGCGACATCTCGTTTTCCTGCCAATCGCACATTGGAACCAGCTTCGCAAAGTACAACCATCTCAAGCCCGCATATCACACACTCCACCGTTGATGTTGATTTCTCGGCGAGTTTCACTCTTAGTTTTCATTTCTTCGCATTTTGGGGATGTACCTGTATTGCTAGAAATATTGTACTCATAATATCTTGACTTACTTAATTTCAGTGTTTGCAAGATTTATTCACTTTACATTTAATTTTAATGTAATATCAATTAATTTGCATATGCTTATTTAGATGAGCTCACCAGACATATTCAACAAACAATACTTTTGTGTTTATTGTTTGCGGATGATATCATTTTGGTTGATGAGACGCGCGAGGGTGTAAACACAAAACTTGAATCTTGGCGAGATACTTTAGAAGAGAAGGGTTTTAGGTTGAGCAGAGCAAAGACGGAGTATATGGAGCTTAAATTTAGCAGTACACGAAGGACGGATGACTTCGTTATTAAGTTGGGTGATCAAGATATTTCCCGTAGTGATTGTTTAAATATCTTGGATCGATAATTCAAAAAGACGGAGGTATTGATAAAGATGTGACACATAGATTCCAAGCGGATTGGTTGAAATGGAGAAGCGCGTCAGGGATCTTATGTGATCGTAAAGTACAACTAAAAATTAAGGGCAAGTTTTACCGTATTGCAATTAGACCCGCGATGCTCTATGGTTCTTAGTGTTGGGCAGTGAATTGTGTACATGAGCAAAAAATGGGAGTTGCGGAGATGAGAATGCTTAGGTGGATGTGTGGACACGAGACTAGATAAAATTAGGAATGAATGTATCAGGGATAAGATAGGAGTAGTACCAATTGCAGATAAGATGCGAGAAGCTCGACTAAGATGGTTTGGACACGTACAAAGGAGACCGTTAAAGGCACCTGTTAGGCGTTGTGAGAGTCTGACGCAGGACGAATCTATAGGAGGCGGAAAATCAGTGACCTAACCCTACATGCTATGCAAAAGCCCGACGGTTAGATCATGATTTGATAATAAATTTCACATCCCACGCAGTCAATTCAAAACAAGGCTAGAATATTTTATTAGGGTAAAAGCAAGCTTATGTTTTCCTCCGTGTGGGGGGGCCAAAGCGAGAGCGCGCGGCGAATGAACCTGCAAATCACAACATTCATCTAACAAACTACTACCATACGAGATATCCAAACAAATATGATGTCAAATCCTATAAATAAATGCTGAAAAATAATAATCCAATACAACAATGTTCACTAAATAGTGCGCTGACCAAAACACTGAAGTATCTGAAGCAAGAGATGCGTGGACGACGATCCGAGGTGGAACCAGTGGCATAGAAATGACGAAGGCGTCTGTCCTCGACGGTAGATGGTGAAATCGGACCGGAAATGGATAGATCCGACCACGTAAGGGTAGATCCTGGTGAGGGATGGATGGATCCGATGTTTGGTGGCAGATCCGGGCTAAGGGATGGAGTTCGAGTGGAGGGGAAGACGGAGCGGGGGCTGAAAATCCCGGATCTGGGCTGATCCGGGAAGAGGGCAAATTTGGATGGTGGTTCCACAGGGAGGAGGGCTGGCAGTGGCAGAGGGGATTGGGGGGAATCAGGGGCTTGCTGGATGGGGGACTGGAGGCCGGCAGTGGAGGGATTTGCTGAGGGATTGCGGTTGAGGGTGTAGCTGGGGGAGGCCGACTGCAACAAAGCAAGGGGAGGCCGGCTGCTTTGACATGAGGGAAAAAACTATATCACATGAATAGTAAATTTCATTTCTAAAAAGTAAATAGGAAGGGAAAATAGGAGTGCTGGACAACAACAGGCGATGGAGTTTGGGAGGGATTGGGTGGCTGTGGGAGAGGATTTGGGAGGGGGAAAAGAGGCCTAAGGTTATAAACCTTGGATAGGGAGATACAAGCCTAGGAGTCGTCACCTATGGTTCCATGGAGTCGGCACTATGACGGGATCGTGGGAATACGGGAATAGCTTTCTCCAAATTCTGCAATACCCAAACCAACCCCCTAGCATATCTATTTATAATAAACCAAGGATTAGGACTTCCCCCATTAACAGCTATGATTGGCCGGAGGTGAGGCTATACAAATACATAAAAATAAATGCAAACATAGTAAAATAATATATCAAATCGATTCACAACGCGAATCCGAACACATCTGCGGAGTTCGATCGTCGATTCGGGCATGCCATATATGGTAAGTCGCCAAATCAGCCCCGAACGGGCCCAAAACTCGTCCTCATCTCTGCTCCGCATCAATCTCCCCGGCTTTAAAGAATTCATCTCCTGATGAATTGAGATCAGAATTTTCTCGATGGATGCCAGGTACAACTCGAAGAGGTCCACCAGAAGTCGTCCAAGTGCCGTCGATGGAAGAGTGTCCTCGCCAATTAACTCCCCCTGACTGAAAAGTTATCTCCGGTGAATGGAGACGACCGTGCTGATGTCGAAGTTCAGGGGCGAATCGATCAAGCTCTGTTGCAAGTATCCAAGCGTCACCAGCGTCTGTAGTGGGAATGCACTGGTGAAGTCTGGTCTCCATGATGCTCTCAACGCTGAACTCACGAGTGGTGGATCCCGGTGCGATCGTCGTCGCTGTCTGTAGAACCAAAGAAGATGAGTCCCCAGGTAGGTGGGTGTCAGAAGTGGGTGAGTAGTGTTGGCCATCAGACGTGTGTGGGCTATGAAGGTGGCAAGACAATATAAGTGGAGGCGTGGGCGACTGGAAGTCCTAACTGCTTGGGTCCACATACTCACGAGACTCATAGTACCGCGTCAGATTTTCAACATTAAATACCAGGTGGATACCCATACTTGTAGATATATCAAGATTGTAGATGTTTGCTTCGATCCGTCTCATGATTATATAAGGATCCATTTGCCTAACGCTCAAGCTTTTAGCAAGCCTCGCACGGAGCCTCATAACGCAGATTCTTACCATCATCTGCTCACTTTCATGAAGTATCTGCACTTGCCAATGAACATCCGCATGCGATTTACAAGATTTATTACCAATATGGATTATTCGTTGGACCGACTCATGCCACATATGCGAACAATGAGCGGACAACACAACAGACTAATGCAAATGATGAAGAAACGACTCAACCGACTCATGCAAATGATGCAAATAAATCATGATCGACACAACATGCTCTATATGAAAAAATCTACTAATGATCGAAAAATCTACCACTGGAGGTGGCCTATCAGGAGGCTCTCTCGGCGGAGTATAAAAAAACTCATCCCGTGCGAGACGAGTGATCAAATGACCGTGAGAGACATCTATACTCAAATACGAGCTCGTAAAGAGCCAAATCTCTTCCGGGAAACATAGCACATCGGGGGGCTCACCAGGAGGTGTGTACGAAAAGTCATCACGGATAAGACGACCACCTAAGTGGAAGCAACAAGAACATCACCACCAATATGAGCATATCAGTCATGTACACCAATTAGAAGACGTGACTCTCGAGTGTGGTGCCCATTCCCGAAAAGAAAGAGCTCGTCTGGTAGGTCAGCAGGTGATGCGTCCTAAAACTCATCGAGGGTGCGATGCGCCATAAGGTAGGCCCCCAAAATATGAGTATGCTCAAGCGCACTCATGGAATTCCCTACATACGTTATGTTCTACGCATGATCAATTCTCTGGGGCAAGGCTATATATGAGCGAAAGAGACGCCAATAACTCAAAGATCATAAACCAGCGTCTCACCCGAATCGCATCACGAGGATGTGGTGGCTCATCAGGAGGCTCAACAGGGGGATCATCGTAAAACTTGTCACTAGGGTAATGATCCTCCATTTCAGTACCATCGTAAGGGGTCGTGTCCCCGTTAATGAGTGACATAGTCACTACGAGATCAACATCAGGCTCTGGGCTCTCAGTCGTGATGTGACTCCGGGTAATGACAATACTTCGAGCTATGATAAACTGCTTTAGTACGAATGTCAGATCGAAACCCAGACCGAAATCTGGTAGTGGCCATGGCTGGGTCCTCTCGGATATCGCTCCTCACAACTAACTCATCAAAGCGATCCCTGTACGCAGCAACAGACATGAATCCTTGTTGAAGGGAACATAATTGGTCGAGCAAGCGACTCCGATACAACAAAGACAGATACCTCTGACACAATGTATGCTTCATGTACTCCCAACTAGTGATGCGACGAAGACGGTCTCGCTCGCGGGTCCTCTCAACGCTAGACCAGTAAGCTCCCGCTTGATCTAAAAGTCTAAGTTTCACAAAATTGACGTGACGCTCACCGTGTCACGACCCGTCTCGACAAAAGTCAGAGTGCGCTTCGGGCGGGCTGTGATGCCACAGGCATGGGCGAAAAAGAAACTATGCCTGCTAAGGCGGATGCAGAGAATACTGAAAATAGTTTTAAAATAGTTACTGTTAAGTAAAAACAGGTTGATTTTTATATGCGGAAGCTTTTAAAACATGATAGAGGAAAATTTGAATGCACTTTTGTTTTGTAAAAATTATGTTTTACATGCCACTATTATAGTTTTCATGCAATTATGATTCAACAGAGGGTGCACATGCATATAATACTAAATTTTAGTACATAGTTTTTAATAGTCTTGAAGTTGTCCATGTATTACTGTTCATAATTATCACATAAAAAAACATCTGACAGTAAAGGAAATGAATCAAAAACATCAAACCTGACACGACTAGAAGATCAATCATCTGAAAGCAGAAGCTTGATGTAGATCGGACTCAGGAACCTGGCGGCGCTGACACGAAAGCTAAGACAATTCTAAAACACAAAGAAAAAGTCTCAGAACATTGAAATAAGCAGAGTGAGCAAAGTAAAGTATAAAACAGTAATAGAAACAAAAATGTAAGAGTGTACCAGTTTCCCATGAAGCAAAACTATTCGAGACAGACAAATAAAAGAGCTAGACAGAACAAGTTAGTTTATTAGACTACTCCGAAGTATAATCGAAAATTATTCATGTAATATGTTGTAAGCCGTGATCGATGAAGGGTGTAGGTGCTATAGCGGGCACACATGGTTCAAGATCAGATTTGCGTGCAAGGCTTATCGGAAAAGTTATCCTGCTTGTCGTGACCATGCCGGCAGACAGATGCCTAATTAGACGCTACAGTTCAAGGATTTGCTTACAACTACGGATTTGTTTTCGAACTTCATACTTAGGTGATTTTTAACGGAAACAAAAATACTTAAAGTGAGCGATCAGACCAAGAATAAGTTTTACTCAGACAGACATACGAAACCAGACTCGGCGACACAAAAGGAACCAAATAGTGAGTTTAAGGCTCGCGGGTTCGAGAGGTCAAGGTCAAAATATCAAGAAGATTTATCGAGTAAATTGCAGAGGTAAGTTGACAGGTGTCGGATCGGAGATATCGAGAACTCCCCTAGGTTAAACAATTTCTAGGGCACAATTATCTTCCAAGAAAAACATGCGTTCACTACCGAGCATGATATCGAATCACCAAACATATATTTGTTATCCATAATTCGTTACAAGTGTGATCTTTCAATTCAAATGTGTGTACGGTACGAGCGTGACATAACCCAACAATCTTTAAATCACTAGCCAGAAGCTTTAACAATGATCATTCAAATCTATTAATGCTTGTGCTCAAACTTTCTGTCCTCAAATTATTCATCAAAAGAGGCAAAATTCATCAAAGTGAGAATCCAATTAAAATTTCATCCTTATACTATCGCATGTCAATTCCAATAGTCTAAACCATACACTATTAATTTATCCTGTTCGGCGCTCATGAATTAAAATCATTTGGCATATCAACTATATACAGGGATGCAGACATAAAATCAAAGGACAGATACAATAAGTTAAACACAATGCTTACAAGAGAGAGGGATCTCTACTTGCCTTGAAGAAGCTGAAATTGGCGGCGACGGCTAAGCGGCGCGAAATCAGAAACCCTAATCGGACCTGTACAAGAACGATGAAAGCGACACAACAAATTATCACTATGCTAACACAGGCAAATATTCGCTACAAAATTGAATCAGATGTGGCTAAGAGATTTACCTCCCTCAAGAGTGAGGGGAGTAGAGATTCCACGCGGAGACGGAGACTTGACGACGCTTGGGTAGGGGAAACCCTAAATTGGGGAGGGTCTGCACATGATTCCCACCAATTGAATCGAGGAGCGGCGCCGAAAAACACTAACATATCCTAGTTAGACAATTACGATAGGGGAAAAAAATATGAAACACAACAAACAAGCAATTTGGGGCGTAGAAACCACCAAATAAAATCAATAAAGTCCAAATCGAGGGGAAAAGAGGAGGTTCTTACCCAAAGAGACCGAGATCGGACTCAAAAATCCAAGGAGAGGCGGATCCAAGCAAACCCTAGACGTTCCTCGCCGCAAATCTCGGCCAAAAAGAAGAGGAAGCGGCTGTCAGAGGAAGAGGAGGCGAGATCCGAAGTTGTCGGCCCCTAGGAGGAAGAAGGTGGCTGCCTGCCTTACAATAGAAGCCGCTGCCGACCCTCCAGAAAAGGAGGTGATGCTGCTGTCGGGTTGAGTAAAGGAAGCAGTAGAAGCCTGTCAGCCCTAGCATGGGAGGAGATGCCGGCCTGAGAGAGGAGAAGGGGGCGTCGGCCTCTGGAGGAGTTGTCGACGGCTTGAGAAAGAGAAACCACAGGAGGTCGCCGACCCTAGCATCAGATGAGGAGTCGTCGGAGGCGGCGGCGGCGCCTGGAGCAGGAGGAGGCAGCGGAGTCGGTGCCTGCGGCCTGCGACAAGGGAGCGATATTGGGAGTCGACACTGCGGCTTGCGTGAGGCGAAATCGGGAGAAGACCTAGGCCGGGAGAGGAAATGAAATGGGGGGGGGGTGGTTCTCAGGTTAAGAGGAGGGGCATATTAGGTTTAATAATAATAATAATAATATATTAAACCGGGTTGTTACACACCGAATACCTCAAAATGATTAAGATAATACTCCATATCCACGAGGTAATAACTGAAAGACTCGGGACTCGATGAGCTATCGAAGGAAGGTGCAACAGTACGAAACTGACTCTCAAGATCTCTCTCGTAACGACTATCCTCATAATAATCATTCCTAATTTAACCAAGCCGTGTCGAAGTATCAACACGATCCGCTCGCGGGTACGGATAAGAACGACGACAATCATCATACTGATCGTCTCTAGCATAGTGCGGTCGTGTTGACGGGTCAACACGATCTATGAAAGTGGTGTACTGTGATCGAGAATGATCGTCACAATAATGTGAGGATCTCCCTGACGGGGTTCTGTGAGGGCGGGTGCAAGTGAGCTCGAGACCTCTAAATTGAGGAGGAGAATAGTTGTGACACGTAGACATAATATAAAACATATAGACTCTACGACTGCGTATCGAATAGTGCGCGGAACTTGGCTCTGATACCAATTGACACGACGAATCTATAGGCGGCGAAAAATTTGTGACCTAACCATACATGTTATGCAAAAGTCCGACAATTAGATCATGATTTGATAATAAATTTCACATCCCACGCAGTCAATTCAAAACAAGGCAAGAAATTTTTTTTAGGGCAAGAGCAAGCTTATGCTTTCCTCCGCGTGGGGGGCTAAAGCGAGAGCGCGCGGCAAATGAACTCAGCAAATCACAATATTTATCTAACATACTACTACTGTACGAGATATCCAAACAAATATGATGTTTAATCCGATAAATAAATGCTGAAAAATAATAATCCAATGCAACAATACTCACTAAATAGTGGGCTGACCAAAGCACTGAAGAATCTGGAGCTTAAGATACGTGGAAGGCAATCCAAGGTGGAACCGGTGACGTAGAAATGACGGAGGTGGCTGTCCTCAACGGCGAATGGTGAAATCGGGCCGAAAATTGATCGATCCGGCCACATGAGGGTAGATCTTGGCGAGGGATGGATGGATCCGATGTTTGGTGCCGAATCCGAGCTAAGGGATGAAATACGAGTGGAGGGGAAGACAGGGCGGGGGATGAAAATCCCGGATCTGGGCTGATCCGAGAAGATGCCAGATTTGGGTGGTGGTTCCACGGGGAGGAGGGTTGACGGTGGCAGAGGGGATTGGGGGGAATTTGGGGGCTTGCTGGATGGGGGACTGGAGGCCGACAGTGGAGGGATTTGCTGAGGGAGTTGCGGTTGAGGGTGTAGCTGGGGGCGGCCGGCTGCAACAAAACAAGGGGAGGTCAGCTGCTTTGACAGGAGGGAAAAAAATTATATCATATGAGTAGTAAATTTTATTTCTAAATAATAACTAGGAAGTGAAAATAGGAGCGCTGGACAGCAACAGGTGGTGGAGTTTGGGAGGGATTGGGTGGCTGTGGGAGAGGATTTGGGAGGGGGAAAAGAGGCATAGGGTTAGGGCAAAACTTGGGGAGGGAGATACAAGCCCATGAGTCGTCACCTAGGGTTCCACGAAGTCAGCACCGTGGCGGGATTGCGGGAATCCGGAAATAGCTTTCTCCAAATTTTGCAATTCCTAGACCAAGCCCCTATCACATCTATTTATAATAAAACAAGTATTAAAGCATCCCCCATCAAAGACTATGATTGGCCGGAAGTGAGGCTACCCAAATAAATCAAAATAAATGCAAAGATAGTAAAATAATATATCAAATCGATTCACAACGCGAATCCGGACACATCTGCGGAGTCCGATCGTCGATTCAGGCACGTCATATATGGTAAGTCGCCAAATCAGCCCCGAACGTTCCCAAAACTCGTCCTCATCTCTACTCCGCATCAGAGTCTAGTCACTAGGCATGTTAAACGAGGGAGGGGTAGACCAATAAAGAATTGGAATGAAACTATAAGGAAAGACATGATGTACTTAGGCATTAGTGAGATTATGACAAAAGATAACGGTGACAAAGGATCCATATAGCCGACCCCACTGTAGTGGGATAAAGGTTTGCGTGTTGTTGTTGTAGTGTTGTTGTTTATCATATGCTTATTTAATTTGAATGCTTGATATTAAATGCGTCTGTTTTAAATTTCATTATCTAATAACTTGTATGCTAGAATTATATGCATGCTAAATCATGAGCATGAGTTTTAAATTTCATTATCTAATAACTTGTATGCTAGAATTATATGCATGTTAAATCATGGGCATCGAATTAAGTTTAAGAGATACATCATGAGCATCTTGTTCGTTTAATTAAGTGCCTGCATTTTCATTTAGTCATCCCGAAGCCTCATTGGCATTCATCTCATGATTGATTGCATTCATTTAGGGCAAGGACATCACGTGTCGGTCTCCTATAGATTCATCTCACATCTCAGAGGGTCTTCTATGTGGAAAAACTGTTGCTTTTGATGGGAGATTCACATTCCAATGAATGCAGAGGCTGTAAATTAACAATAGTGAGGGAATTGGCTTGTAGTTTTGGTGGTTGGGCTGTTGGCTGTGTTTCAATTGGGGTACGGGGTGAGGGTGGGGGGAGGTAGTGGGTAGTAGTGAGAGGTTGTGGGGAGTTGTGGTTATGGAGAGTGAGGTAGTTGGGGTTGGGGAGGTTTTGGTCGGTCGGAGCAAGGCGGTGGCCAGCGGACAAGGGAGGAGAGGATGTTGCCTGGGTTCGACGCCTAGGTTCCACAGCTTCGGCACCGCGGGGAGGACTTAAAAATCTTGGAAATCTTCTCAAAATCTTCAATGTTTGAAGTACACCCCTTTTGATTGTATTTATAGGCAAAATGGCTGTGAACAACCATGAACAATGCAAATCATCCAATCATGATCGTTGTAAATCCTAAAAAATATTGTGAAAAAGTTACATGAAACATATATAAATATGTCATCGTCGGTTTGGACGGGATTATGGGCTTAGCTCATCCAAACAACAATCATATATTGTCTCCTACTTATGTACATCCGTGCGGGCCGATGATCCAATCCCAAACTGTGATCCCCATCACAAAGGTTGAGATTTACCTAAAACCACGCCCAGAGACTAGTGGATTTTAGAAAATAATGGTAGGTTTGTTGCTTTAAATTGAAAAGTATAATTTACCTTTTTACTATGTGTTGAATGATATATGTAAAGACCCATTTAGCCTCTTAACTAGGATGTTTAGTCCCACATCTTGCAATAGGGATTTCTCCCTCTCTCCTTATATATTTGTACTCACACTTGTAATTTAAGGTTCAAGAAGTAAATACAAGATTTACTCAACGTTTTTACATGGTATTAGAGTCATACGGTCCTACCTCTTACTTCGGGCGGCTAGTTTGCTTTTTTTTAACCGCCCATGTCTGCGGTTTAACCGCTGGCTATCCGCGCCCCACATGCGGTCTCCTACCCGCCAGCTTCTAGCGGCTTCTTCCTTCTACCCGCCAGTTTCGTGCGACTTCTACCCTCCCTACTTTCCGCTCATCTCCTGCGGTCTTCCTTCTTCTACCCGCTCTCTTTTCTCTCCTTTCGTGGAACCACTCCCTTCCGTCTCTCACCTGGCCTTTTATAGCCATCTACTGCTACTGCCAGGTGGGCCCCTCCTTCCTCTTCTCGCGCGGCCTTCTCATTCTATCTGTGCGACTTCCTCTCTCTTTGCCGCACGCGTGTCTCTGCTGTTACCAGCGGGACGAGCCTTCTCGCGCAGCCTTCTGTCCTCCAGTCGCGACATCTTCTTCTCTCCTTGCTGCGACCTCTTCGACGTGGTCTCTTCTTGCCCGCGGACATCCATCCTTAGCCGCGGATTTTCTCCTGTGGAACCACCCCCACCCTTCTCGCGCGGTCTTCCATCCTTAGCCGCGTCTCTCCTCTGCTGTAGCTGCGACCAGTCTTGCCGACCTGTCTTCTCGTCGCGGCGACCTCTTCTCTTCTTCTCGCGGTGACCTTCTTGTCGCTGGCTTCTCTGCTGCGGATTCCTTGCCGCTGCGATCTCCTCTCTCCTAAACCGCGACCTTCTCTGGCGTCTGGCCTCCTTCCCTAGTCGCCAAGTGGGATCTTTTCGATGATCGTTCTTCTAGCCACTTCTTCCTGGCTCTAACCGCACGATCTTCTCCTCTTGTCGCTACAGTCTTCTCATCTCCAAGCCGCACCGGTCTCTTTCTGTGCCCGTGCGGGTTGCTTGTCGCGCGGACTTTTCTTGCCACTTTTTCTCTCTTGTCCCTGACCTCTTGCTCCAGCTTTGTGCCTAGCTGCCTCTGTTAGCCGCAGGTTGGGCTTAGCCGCGGCCTGCTCCGTCGTCTGTGCCCACAACTGCCCTTTTATCTGTCACTGCAGCTCGCTCCTCGGTTCCCCGAGGCTGTTCGACTGGTCTCCCAGGTTGGCCCTTGTCATGGCCATCCATGCTTCATATAGTGTTCATGACGACATTGCCGATTTGTGCACTCAACTACAACGACTACACGAGTTAATGTGCGGTTCATCTGGATCTGTTGTGTCTATTTCTGATATGGGTATTTCCTGCCTTGCCCATGGTTCCTCCTAGATTATGGACTCCGATGTCACACATCATATTACCCCAACAAAACCATCACGATACTTGAATTCTGCGCATCCTAAGTTCATTACTGTCACCAATGGGGACACTACTCCAGTCGCTGGATCCGCTGACGTAACTCTTACCTTGGCTTTCACTCTTCACTCGGTTCTTCATGTTCCTGGCTCGCCCTTCAATCTCCTATCAATTAGCGGTCTTATACAAGATCTTGATTGTTATGTAACTTTCTCCTCCACCTCTTGTGTTGTGCAGGATCGCAAGGCGCAGTCTATCATTGGAAAAGGGCATCTGTCGAATGTTCTCTACATCCTTGAATCCTCTCCTCCGACAGTTTTGTCCTCTGTTAGCTCTTCTGAGTGACATCACTGTCTTGGACACCCTCCTCTAAACATACTCCGCAAAGCTCTTCCTGATGTCTCCATCCGAGAATTCACTTGTGTGTCTTTTATATATGGAAAACATCATCGGTCTACGTTCTCGCCTCATCCCACTCGGAGTGCTGCTCCATTTGATCTTGTTCACTTTGATATCTGGGGACCATACACAATCAACAGTGTTTTTGGTTATCGTTACTTTGCTACCTTTGTAGATGATTACTCTCGAGTGGCATGGCTGTATCTCCTTCGTGATCGCTCTGAACTGCCAGGTGTTTTCCGTGCCTTTATCACTGAAACTCGCAACCAGTTTTCCACTACAGTGAAGACTCTTCATTTTGACAATGCCCGTGAATGCACTAATCATGCGTTTATCAACCTGTGTGCTGAGTGTGGAATCATCCACCAAACCTCATGTGCTTATACCCCCCAACAAAATGGCGTTGCTGAACGCAAGAATCGCCACCTCCTTGAGATTACCCACTCTCTTATGTTTCAAATGAATGTTCCCAAGCAATACTGTAATTTCGTGGTCTCTACTGAATGTTCTCTTATTAACCGCATGTTTTCCTTTGTTCTCAACTTTGCGGTTCCCTTCAACCTTCTCTTTCCCTCCGCACCTCCTTTTTCAGTCACCCCTCGCGTGTTTGGCTGTGTGTGTTATGTTCATAATCTTGGCCCATCCACAAACAAGCTCGCTCCTCGTGGCACAAAATACATGTTTGTTGGTTACTCCCGTACTCAGAAGGGTTATGTCTGTTTCTCTCCTAAAGATCGCAAGTTACTTCTACTGATGTCACCTTTCTCGAAGACCAGCCATATCATTCTCAACCAACTGATTCTCTCCCCCACCACTCCTTCCGCGGCCTGATGTCCCTGTTACTCCCACCCTTCCGCCTCTCCTTCCTACACCACTCCCACCAAACCCACCTCTTCCCACGCCACTTCCACACAAATCACCTATTATTCGTGTGTATACTCGTCGTCATCCTTCATCCACTACCCTACGGGAGATGCCCTCCTCTGATGATATTTTGTAGCCTGCGGATCTGACAACTACTTCTATTGCTCACCCAATGATGAATTATGTCTCCTTCCACCGTCTCTCTCCAGAATTTCGTCAGTTTGCTCTTTCTTTATCCTCTATTACCATCTCTAAGCTCTAGATTATGATGAGACCTTTTCTCCAGTTGCCAAACTGAATAGTGTTCGTTTATTGATTTCCCTCGCTGTTCATCGGCACTGGCATTTGCACCAACTTGATGTCTAAAATGCTTTTCTTAATGATGATTTACAGGAAACCGTCTAAATGCAACAACCTCCCTGGTTTGAGATCACGGGGGAGTCCCTTGCCTGTTCTCTGAAGATGTCACTTTATGGTCTCAAACAGTCGCCTCGGGCATGGTTTGACAAATTTAGTCAGACTGTTAGTGCTATTGGATTCACCCGAAGTTCATCCGACTTCTCACTATTCACTCGACATCGTCCAACAAGCACAGTGATTCTCTTGGTATATGTTGATGATATTCTGATTACAGGAGACAATCTTACAGGAATACATATGATCAAACAACATCCGACGACTGTGTTTCAAACAAAGGAGATTTGGGAAGCCTTCGTTACTTTCTTGGTCTCGAGGTGGCTCGACGACCTGATGAACTGGTGTTATTTCAAAGGAAATACTGTCTTGACTTTCTTCACGATGCGGGCTACTCTGGATGCAAGCCTGTCGTCACTCCCATGGATATTAATCACAAGCTATGCACTCATGCCTCAAACTCTGATCTACTCCTTCCAAACCCAGAATATTATCGTCGTCTTGTGGGAAAACTGATATATCTCACTGTTACAAGACCTGATGTATCATTTGCTGTTGGGATTGTCAGTCGATTCATACATGAGCCACATATCTCTCATCTCTAGGCAGTTGAGCGCATTCTTCGATACTTGAAGATTGCTCCTGGACTGGGACTTATATACAAGCCCTCTTCGTCTCCCTTGTCTCTGAGTGCTTATTGTGATGTTGATTATGCTGGTTCATTGGATGATCGACGTTCCACTAGTGGATGCTACACTTATTTTGGAGGACATCTCATTACTTGGCGTAGCAAAAAACAGTTTGTTATTGCCCGTTCATCCGCTGAGGCCGAGTATCGTTCAATGACAGCTGTTGTGTCTGAGCTCACTTGACTTGAGAGTCTCCTTGATGATTTAGGAGTCAAGCTTTCCGCACCGACCACTCTATTTTGCGACAGTCGGACTGTCATACACATTGCCAAAATTCCTGTTTTCCAAGAACGGACGAAGCACACTGAGGTTGATTGTCATTTCATTCGAGAAAAGATTAAATTAAAGAAGGTAGAGTTAATGCATGTTCCAGCTACCGAGCAAGTTGCTGACATCCTCACCAAGGCCTTACCACGACCTCTGTATTGTCAGTTCTTGTCCAAGCTCAGTGCCTACGATTTGTACGCTCTAGCTTGCGGGGAGTGTTGAATTATATATGTAAAGACCCATTAGTAAAAACCCATTTAGCCTCTTAACTAGGATGTTTAGTCCCACATCTTGTAATAGAGATTTCTCTTTTTCTCTCTCTCCCTATATATTTGTACTCACACTTGTAATTTAAGGTTCAAGAAGTATATACAAGGTTTACTAAACGTTTCTACACTATGGACATGCAAAATTATTATTATGTTTACTTTTCACTGATCCTTCCTTTTTAATCTTTGGATATAATGTTAAGCAGCATAATATTTTAGTTATGTGTAAGTTTTGGCATAATTTACTTTTTATTAAACAGGTTGCGAGTATTTTGAACATTTTGGATTTGGAACTTGTGACCGGCCTCGGAGATTACATCCTAAGGTTAGTACTGAAGATAGATAGTTCTTTAGAATAGTGTACTTGGTGATTGTTTACCTTATCTTTATAAGACGGGAATATCTGGCTTGCATACTTTGAAATCATTCTTTGAATCATTCATCTAGGAGTCCAATGTTTGTTTTAAAATTCCAGTTAACAATTATATTGTTTTTATACTGTCTATTTAATTTCCTATTGTGCCTTGTAAATTGCTGGTATTATTTTTTAATGCCTCAAATTCTGACCATTGATATCAAACTATTATAAAGTTCAAATTTGAAACATCTGTAAACAAATTATACCTATGCGGCATATGATGGCCATTTTAAGCTCAATTTCTTTTTTCATATTGCACATTAGAAACTTGTTAGAAGGCTTCCAGTTTTCCCTTCAAGTTGTCTCAGGGAAATACTGTTGTATTCCTTTTTTCTAGAAAGGATAGTTCAAGAAATTAAATGGTCAATCAAATCCATGACTTTCTTCTACATCTTGAACTTCTATGGAGAAACTTTAGTTACATGGGTTTTCCTGCAAAGTTATCAATGCATGAAAAGATACCCATTAATTCTGAAGTGTAGCATCTTAAAAGTTTTTGGTAATGATCTACTTGACTTTCAAGTTAGAATTGTAAATAGTACTAAATCCAACACACCTTTTATGATGCACGACACACATAGGCCTACACGACGATCGGAGCCATCTGTTTTATGCGGATTGATGATTCGAGATTTTTAGTTATTTTTATATTTTTAATATTTTCCTGTATTTTGAGTGCCGTCATGATCAGAGAATCTTGACCGTCCATGATGACCCTGTTATCCTGCGACAACGGACTGCATCAGTCGACGCTGGTCACAGTACATCTAGGCGGGTACTTGAAAGTACTTGCAGGCACCGTCTGAGAAGTTGTGCGCTCTCTTCAGCAAAGGCGCATGCAATAACACTCGGCTGGGGGGCTGCACACTCTCCTAGGGACCTCGCCAACTGATCAGCTAAACATTCGCGGCTGGGACTCGCCAAGTACTCGCACAGACCCTTCTCCTTGGCAGCAGCACGTGCGGTCTTTTCTCTCTCCACCCCGTCACCCGCATCTCAGGTGTCTGCACATTTAATGTTGCATTAAATGTCTCTGACAATTCAGACAGCCTACCCTCAAGTATAAATAAGGGTCCATGGTGCTTGAAAGGGGACAAAAGACTTAGGCCAAAATCTACCCCGTTGTAGGTGCGGTTACTAAGTTCGTCTTTCGGTTGCCTTTGCTTCCTTTTGCTTTCTTTTGTATTCGCATATACCCACTTGTATCCTTCTCTGTGGAGCAATAACATTGCCGTCCGCAAGTGGTATTCACCGCGACAAGTAAATCTGGTGTTCGCCACTGCCAGCGGCCCTCTCTTGTGTGTTGCATTTTCTGCTCGTTAAGCCTTTGCATGGTTAGTAATCGGTTAATCACGGTCTCCGATCTCTCCGTCGTACTCTCCCAGATGGCCGCGAAGTGTGGAAAGTTGAGTGAAAATTTTTGCACAAACAGTTCGAACACGCGACCTTCAGATTCAAGCGACCGGAAAAGCCGCCCAGTGTGCGGTTAAAGCAAGTAGAGCCCACCAAGGGCCCCCAAGGAAGATTCATCTGAACACTCTCCAGGGTGAGCGTGCACTCACGATTGACCGCGAGTCAGACACGGGTGTTCAGGAGAGATTTGCGGCTCGAACAAGCGAGACCCATCTAGAACCCGCTCATGAAGTGCAAGAAGTACAAGAAGTGCCAGTCCTGGGAGGCGATGGTTGCAAGACTGTCTCCATCAACACGGAATTGAAGAAGGAAAGTAAAGCGCTACTCATTCAATACCTGTTGGATAATATTGATGCCCCTTCGCATAGCCAACCTTAGATATGCCCGGTATTAGCCCAGACTATAACACCCTATCCTAGTTTATCCACATATCAACAGCTCGGCCGGGTCCAACGATAAGCAGTAAACTAAGAAACAATATTAAAATTAGTACATAACATGTAAAATTAAAAAGAATTGAAATGTAAACTCAATGGAAGTAAAAGTGCAACTAAGGGTAATTTGTACCTCATTAAAGCTAGATTCACAGAGCCACTAGAAAATAAAACGTCAAATAATTGAATATCTGATATACTGAAATATGTCTAGTACAAAAAGAAACTCTTAAACGTTACTGTTGGAAAAGCCCATGTAATTAGGCTCATTTATTTGTTTTTTTCTTCTTCTCTCCTCTTTAGTCTCACATCTTGTATAAGACTCTCTTCTCTCTTTCTTCCTCCTATAAATGTGTATTCATACATTGCATTTCATCATTGAGAACATATATACAAGGTTGAGTTTTTCTCTACATGGTATTAGAGGGAAACTGTTCGGCCTATCTGTTTGGAAACCGCCTGTTCTCTCGGCTGACCGTGCGGCTTCCCCCTTCTCCAGCTTAGCCGCAGTGTCGTGCGGCCTGTCCCTCTAACCGCTTCTCTTACTCTGTTTCTCTCGTGGCTTCCACATCTCCTCCTCCTCTTCCTTCCTCCCTTTTATAACCTCTCTCTCGTGGGGTCCACCCTCTCTCGTTTCTTTCTCTGCCCGCACGGTTTACCTTGCTATCCGCACGGCCTCCCTCCTGCGTTTCTCTTTTCTGCTTGCCGCGATTCTCTATAGTCGTCGCGATTTCTTCTTGCCCGCGGTCTCCTCCCTTAGCTGCGGCTTTCCTCCCTTACTATCCGCGTTGCTTCTCTCCCGTGGAACCAACGTCTCTCCTCTGCTATAGCAGCGGCCTGCCTTGTCGCTCTCTCTTCTCGTCGCGACGACCTCTTCTCTTCTTCTCGCGGCGACCTTCTCGCCGCAAGCTGGGCCTCTGTCTCTGTCGCGACTTATCTCAAGTCGCCGTGGCTTGATCTATTCGCAACAGTCTCTCTTCTAGCCGTCTGTCGCGCCTCTTGTCGTTGTAGTATCTTCTATTCTCGGCAAAGTTCGCATCTAGGTCGTGGCATCTCCTTGCCGCTGGTGGATTCATCTTGATCGTGCGGGCTTCTATGCCAACCTCTTCTCCGACTAGTCGCTGCGACTAGCCTTGTCGCTAGCGGTCTCTCCTCTCCTCTGCGGACTCTGCATAGTGGTCGTGGCATCCTCATTGTCGCTGATGTGTTATCACCGTGACCGTGCGACTTCACTTCTTCTCTAGTCGGGTGGCCTTTTCCTGCTATCCGCTTTGCTTTCCTGCTGTCTTGCCGCTTGTCACTCTGATCGTGCGGTCTCTTCTCTGGTCGCAGTTCTCCCTATCCTCCGACCAAGCTTCCTACTCGCCTAACCATGACGACCTCTCCAGAATCAACCAGACAGACGACCTCTTCCTCGGTAGACCGCCCGACTTCTTCCCTTGAACTCCGTGATGAGTTGCGGATCACTACCATTTCCCTAGTAGGGAAGAAGAACTTCGTGGAGTGGGTCCATTCCGTTCGCCGCGTACTCCAATGCAAAGGTTTTTTCCATCACTTAACCCAGACGCCTCCTGCTCCTCCGACTGACGATTGGTTGCGCAATGATGGCCGAGTTCAGACCTGGATCCTGAGCTCTCTCGATACTGAACCCTACCGCATGACCATGTATCACGAAACGGCCAAGACAATGCGGGATGAACTGCAGTCCCTATATTCTGGTAAGGATAGTCTCCAACACCTTTATGACATAATAACTGATCTCTAGTCCCTTGATGCTGGCGGGGTCACCGACCTCACCTCTTTTGTTGCTCGGGCTAAGAATTTATTCGAAGCATGGATCCAACATCAACCTCCTACGTTGGATCTTGCTACCCAACGGGCTCAGAAAGAAGCCATCGGTGTGGCCATGATGATGGACCGCGTTCCAACACATCTTCACAGTGTTTGTGCCCAGATCCTCTTCTCAGTGGCTACTCCTTCACTCTCAGACGTTTGTTCTATGCTGCTCAAGGTCTCACCGCCCCCTAATAGTTCTCCTCCGTCCCCCGCTATCCTGCAGCAAACTTCTGCACCCTTGCTGCCTTCCCCTCCTTTCTGCGGGGGGCGGCCGACCTCGGCCAAAGTGTTCCTTTTGCGGGAAGGACAACCACCTTGAAGCCACCTGCTATCGCAAGCATGGGCTTCCACCTCGTCCACATGCCACTGTTGCTGCTACCGACTCCTTTGCTCGTACTGACCTTGAAGAAGTTCGCCTTCTGCTCCAACAGCTCCAGGGTCTGCTCAGTCGCCCGCCTGCCTCCGTTGCCTCTGCTGCCTCCATCTCCCACGAAGGTATCACTTGTCTCTCCACTAGTCCGCGCTGGGTAGTGGACTCGGGTTCCACTCATCACATCACCTCCCTGCGGCCACATCAATACCTGAATTCTCCTCATCCTAAGTGCATCACAGTGGCCAATGGGGCCACTGTTCCTGTCTCTGGATCGGCTGACATCCCTCTCTCTTCTTCTCTCTCTATGCTCGACTCTTCATGTTCCGGGCTCCTCGTTCAATTTGCTTTCTGTTGGTCGCTTGACTAATGATTTGAACTGCTCTGTAACATTTACCTCTTCTTCCTTTCTGATACATGATCACATGACGCGGACTATCATTGGTGAGGGACGACTGCAGAACGGGGTCTACCTCCTTGATGAATCTCATGCTATCCTCTCTTCAGTCTCCTCCATCGATTGGCATCGGCGTCTTGGCTATGCCCCTTTACCTGTCCTCCAGAAGGCTCTACCCGGTGTATCTTTACTTTCTTTTTAGTGTGAATCATGTGTGTTAGGCAAGAAGCCTTGCTCATCTTTTTTATCTAAATGTACTCGGAGCACTGCTCCCTTTATTTTGGTACACTCTGATATCTGGGGTCCGTACAAAGTTAATAACATTTCTGGTTATCGCTATTTTCTGACGTATATTGATGACTATTCGAGAATGACATAGCTATATCTATTTCGTGATCGCTCTGAGCTTCCTCGTGTTTTACGGGCGTTCCTTCTTGAGACCTAAACTTCATGTGCCTATACCCCCCAACAAAACGGAGTCGCAGAGCAGAAGAATCGACACCTTCTCGATGTGGCCCGCTCCATCATGCTCCAAATGCACGTTCCCAAAACTTATTGAAACTTTGCTCTTTCGACGGCTTGCTACCTGATTAACCGTCTTCCTTCCCCTATTCTCCACAATGTCACTCCATTCAACCTCATGTTCCCATCAACTCCGACATTCTCTCTCACACCCCGCATCTTTGGGTGCACTTGCTATGTTCATAACCTTGGTCCAACTTTGGACAAATTGGACCCCCGGGCTACCAAACACGTTTTTGTCGGTTACTCACAGACACAAAAGGGCTACGTCTGCTACTCACCCGCTACCCGAAAGGTGATAGTATCTGCTGATGTTACCTTTTGGGAGGATCTCACTTTCTTCACTGCTTCAACTCCTACATCTCCACCACCAACTGTCTTGCGTCCAGTTATTCCCATTACCACACCTCCACCACCAAGCCCTACAACCCAGGCCCTTCCTGTTGCCAAACCTCCTGTTATTCGGGTTTATACTCGTCGTCATCCTGCCTCCGGTGCCCCACTGCAGTCTGACTCGCTCTTTGATGCTCCGCGTCCCGCTGATCCAGCACCTGAATCTACAACTCATCCCATGACGAATTATGTATCCTTACATCGTCTTTCTCCACAACTTCAGACTTTTTCCACTTCATTATCCTCGATTTTGGTACCTAACTTTGTGCAGGAGGCTCTTCAACATCCTGGATGGCGGGCGGATATGAAAGAAGAGATGACGGCTCTTTGGGCTAACCAGACCTGGACCTTGGTACCATTACCTACCGGCCAGACACCTGTTGGGTGTAAATGGGTCTTTGTGATTAAGCATGCTCCTGATGGAACGATTGACCGTCTGAAGGCTCGTCTGGTGGCTCGTGGCTTCACCCAGCAGCAATGCCTCGATTATGAGGAGACGCTCTCGCCTGTGGCCAAGCTGAACACTGTTCGGGTTCTTCTCTCGGTAGCTGTGCATCGGCAATGGCCATTACACCAACTGGACATCAAAAATGCCTTCCTCAACGATGACCTCCAGGAGACGGTTTTCATGCAACAATCGCCCGTGTTTGAGACCACGGGGGAGTCCCGAGTTTGTCATCTCAAGAAGTCCATCTATGGTCTCAAACAATCCCCTCGGGCATGGTTTGACAAGTTCAGTAAGGCCGTCCGGCAAGTCGGCTTCACTCGGAGTTTAGCTGACTTCTCACTATTCACACGTCATCAGGCAATAAGAACTGTTCTTCTGTTGGTGTATGTTAATGATATCTTGATCACCGAAGACGATTCAAAGGGCATCCAAGCAGTTAATCAGCACCTCAGCTCCGTCTTTCAAACCAAGGATCTGGGACATCTTCGTTACTTCCTTGGTATTGAGGTCGCAAGACGACAAAATGGACTCGTCATCTCTCAAAGGAAATACTGTCTGGATCTTCTTCAGGATGCTGGTTACTCGGGATGCAAACCTACTACTACTCCGATGGACGCGAATCATAAGTTGTGTGCACATTCTTCTGATACAGATCTTTCTCTTCAAAATCCAGAATACTATCGACGACTGGTTGGAAAATTGATCTATCTAACGATCACAAGACCAGATATTTCCTTCGCCATTGGGGTGGTCAGCAGATTTATGCATGCTCCGCGAACATCTCACCTTCAAGCTGTTGAACGTATTCTTAGATACCTCAAAACATCCCCGGGTCAAGGTTTGGTATACAAAACCTCATCCTCTACTCCAACATTGGTTGCGTACTCTGATGCAGACTATGCCGGTTCCTTGGATGATTGCCGGTCAACCAGTGGTTTTTGTACCTATTTTGGAGGATATCTCGTTACCCGGCGGAGTAAGAAACAAGCAGTGGTTGCTCGATCATCAACTGAAGCAGAATACTGATCAATGGTGTCTGTTGTCTCTGAGCTTACCTGACTTGAAAGTCTCCTGGCTGATCTAGGGGTAAAACTTCCCTCACCTTCCATTCTGTTTTGTGATAGCTAAGCGGCTATACATATTGCGAAGAATCCAGTCTTTCATGAAAAAACGAAACATATTGAAGTATACTGTCACTTTATCCGGGAGAAAGTCCAAATGAAGAAGATAGAATTGAAGCATGTTCCTGGTACTGAACAAGTGGCTGATATTCTCACAAAGGCTCTACCTAGCACCCTATTCTACCAGTGTCTGTCCAAGCTTGGTGCATACGACTTGTACGCTCCAGCTTGCGGGGGAGTGTTGGAAAAGCCCATGTAATTAGACCCATTTATTTGTTTTTTCTTCTCTCCTTTTTAGTCCCAAATCTTGTATATGACTCTCTTCTCTCTTTCTCCCTCCTATAAATGTGTATTCATACATTGTATTTCATCGTTGAGAACATATATACAAGGTTGAGTTTTTCTCTACAGTTACATTACAAGTGTCCAATACAAAACAGTACGGTACTAAAAGTAAAACAATAATTGAAAGAGAAACAAACTATAAGAGCACTCCAATATCACACTCATCCTAGGCGCAGTTTCCCACCCGAGTCCCTTGTAAAAACATGCTCAAAAATGAGTTAGTCCAAAAGGAGAGTAAGAAAAACTATTCCTCCTAGTGACACTAAAAAATATTTTGGAAGAAATGTATGCATGTTTTTAAAAATAATTTTTGTGCTTTAGAAAAACTGTATGCTAGTGTACTATGCATGAGTTTTTAAAATAAAACTAACAAAATAAATAATTGTTCTAATTAATGATATTGTGCACAGTATACTCAAGTTACGAATAATTTGGTTAAGTAGGAGTTTCTAAGGTTCTGTTTAAACTTGAGTTCTAAAATCACTTATGGTTGTCCTTCATTAAAGCTCTAGTCAAAGTAGCTTCCATCGCTCAATTTTAGTCTAACAATCTGAGTTCTACTAACGAACTCAAGTGTTATAGTGTCTCATAGACACACGCTCGAATCTACTAATCCTCTAAAGCGTGGTACTATCTCCTAAATATTGAGACGTATAAGGTACACTGCAGCCCATGAGAAAGATAATGCGCCTCTATCAAACATGGGAGGAGGTCTCAACCGTGCCTACTAAACATTTTCTCTCTAGTGCTACTCTGCTTGCGAACATATGTGCGTGATATAGGCAGTTCATCATATTGATTTAATCGACTAGAAATCATATTCCCGAATTTAATATTTCATGTTCGTAAATATATATGAGTGTAAAAGTTCCGTAAAATGCACTATTTTCGGTGGTCTAACTAAAAGAAATTTAGAAAATGTTAATATTCTGCATATACTATCTGGACGATCACTGGATTTCAAATCTCTAATGATAATAATAATTCTGTACAATATCTTATTGAATTAAATTAACATTTTTATGCAAGCTATCAGATAAGTCTAGCCAGAAAGAATAAGATTTTCTTACAGCGGTGTTGCGACGCTCGTACACCTGACGCGATGACATAACTTTCTTAGAGAAATATTCGGAATCACTTATTTTATCTCCGATTGTTAAGGAGCTTTTACCTCAACACTCCCCCAAAACGCTAACAATAATTTATCCATCATAAGACTTACTAAATTTTAGGATTACTAATTCATTTCGAGGGGAGGAAAAAAGGGTTACTACTTCTCTATTAGTGGAGCTTTGAAATTTCTGAACCCACCACAAACTAGCGGAAGAAACCCCTAATCAACACTTCATAAGACATACTTAGAAATTCTGAATGAGAAGATAAACACATGTTGACTAGAGTTCCATAAAATACACTAACTGAAACAAAAGTCCAAGAATACATTCCCTTACCTTGACCGGAAGAACGGAAAGAAGCTTGCCAAAAATATCCATGCGGAAAACCCGATGGCTGAAAAGCTTCGGCGGCTTGGGTTAAAGAAATCTGAAAAAGGTAGATGATTCCAGTGAGAAGAAGGTTGTTCATCAACAGATATGGCAAGATTAACCAGAGAATATACAAATTAGTTCTTGCCTGATCAGAAAAAGGGGAAAAAAGAGTCAACCGTGCAACTCAGCGGAGGAGAGCCGACGAGTCACTACGAGGAATAGAGAACAGCGTCAAACACTTTTGGAGGAGTAGGAGGCGGCGTTAAGGCGACTACTTCTACTCGCTGTTGGTGGCGAACCCGGAGAGGAAGAAAGGGGGTGCGGTTCTGCAGGAACAGAGAGACGAGCGTCCGATTCTATTGAAAGTGGAAAGAAAAAAAAGGCTTACGTGACTTATCGTAACCGAGTAGCGTTTCAGCGAAACGGGCGGTTACGTAAACCGCACAGGAGGATTGAACCAGCATTTCCCTTGAATATTTAATTAGAGAATTTCAGTTTATTACAAAATTGCCATTCTGCTCTATCATTTAGGATATATAAGTTTACGTTACACAATTGTGCTAACACTAAAAATACGTCTAATATCTTTTAAACAACTACACCCGTTCAACTGATTATTCATGCAAAATGAAAAAAAATTACCCTGCTACTTTTGTACCTCGACGAGACAAAAGCTCGGCCAAATTCACTCGAGATCGGGCCCTGAAATAAAGTTAGATTTTCCATATTAAAATTATGGTTGTTACAAATCTCCCCTCCTAATAAAATTTTCGTCCTCGAAAATTATAATCATACCTGAGTCAAACAAGAAATCATACTCTGCAATTCTACGGACTTCATCCTCTCGCTCCAAAGAATACTCTGGTCGGTCACAGTTCATCCAAAGGACTTTTACAAACGAGATCTCTCTGCTGCTGAGCTTCTGAATCCTTGAGTCTATTATTCTTACTGGTTTAACACTGATGTTAAGATTTGATTCGATCGGTGATTCCTCGGTACTGATTATCTGACTAGGATCTTTAACTGCTCTCCTCAGATAGGAGACGTGGAATACATCATGCAGACCACTCATCTCCTAAGGTAAGCCAATCTGTAAGCAACCTCACCAACGCGATCTAGTACCTCAAATGGACCAACAAACCTTGAACTCAATTTCTTCATCCGCTTGATTCGAGAGAATGCTTTAACCGGTCTGACCTTAAGATAAACAAAATCTCCAACCTTTAATTCCACTGACTTGTGCCTCTGGTCATAGTACTTGGCCTGACGATCCTGAGCTATTTTCATGCATTCCTGGATGAGTTTGATACGATCTGTTGTCTTATCAATCCAAGCTTCACTGATGGAAGATTTTTATTCACTCTCAGCCCAACGTAACGGCGTCCGATAGCATCTGCCATAGAGCGCCTCAAAAAGAGCCATCCCAATACTTGCCTGAAATTTGTTGTTGTAGGAGAACTCAATAAGAGTGACATCTCTCACTTACCTCTAAAATCCAGAATGCACATCCGAAACATATCTTCCCAGGTTCTATTTGTACGTTCAGTCTGTCCATCTGTCTGGGGATGAAAGACGGTACTGAAATGTAGCTTAGTGCCCAACCGCTCCTGAATGTATCTCCACTCCTTAAAAGTAAACATGTCATCTCTGTCTGAAACTATGGTTTTGAGAACACTGTGGAGTCGGACAATCTCTTCTTTATATAACTGCGCCAATCTGGGACTCTGATTTGTCCTCTTATTGGGGATAAAGTGGGCAACCTTAGAGAGTCGGTCAACTATAACCCATATAGAGTCATTGCCACTCGACGATCTAGGAAGGCCATTAACAAAATCCATCGATATATTATCGAAGTTCCACTTTAGGATGGGTAATGGCTGCAATTTTCCTCTTGGCCTCTAACACTCAGCTTTAATTAATTTGCATGTTTTGCATCTCCCAACATACTCTGCAACGTCACCCGTCAAGCCTGACCACCACACTATCTTCTTCAGATCAACATACATCTTCTGTTGGTGTTACCATGATGATTTGGAAGTGGTCAAACAGATAGTATCACTGCCAACACGATATTAGCCTATAGGATCGCACAAAAGAGCGTTTGGAGAAGTTGGAGGAATGGATTGTGTTGGTCTTACTCATATGTGATGAGTGAAGGACCAAACATTTGAAGGCGTCGAGTGCGTCGAGACCACACAGCCAAAACGTCGAGTATGTCGAAACCACACAACCTAGGCGTTGAGTGCGTTGAGAACTCACAGCCAAGGCGTCGAGTGCGTTGAGACCTCTCAGCTATGACGTTGAGTGCGTCGAGACCTCTCAGCTAAGGCGTCGAATGCGTCGAGACATCTCGTCGATTTGTCGAGTCATCTCATTCATGTTCTGGGTCTGCGGATAGCGACGTTTCAAGTTTGTTTATGCTCCTGGGTATATATATATATATATCTGTTACCTTAGGACTTGTAGATGCATGAGTTAGGACGAACCTAAAACTGACGGAAAGTGTTTCCCGAAGTGCCGATCCCGTAAGCCCCGATTCTGGCGCCCGACGTCGCCTCCTCTCCTAGTGCAGACCTAGCAGTCTGTGGTGACGCAGAGTGCTTTCTATTCTCCATCCTGGATCTTGTTTGACAAAGTGTCGATGTTCTCCCCGTTCATGTGGATTCCTGTAGAGCCGCAAATCCATTTTGCGTGAACTCACCCACTGGCCAAGAACTATTCTGAAGTATCTTGATTGAGTGTTGACTCAATCCCAATCAGGTATACTCTTATTTTATGTTATGCAAACTTCTTGATCAATGTTCATCGCAAGATCCAAGTTTCTCTTTAGGATTTTCTTAGACTTTATTTTGCTGCGCACATTTGATGTGCTATCAAGTAAAACCCTACATCTTCGTACTACCCGGATGTATCGAATGTCTGGAGTTATGAGCCTCAAATAGTATGTCCTCTCAGAGGTGATTAACAATGGGAATACATACTCTACCACCGTGCATCAGTAAATCCTCCTAAATACTGAACTTCTCCTTCTGGCCTGCCTGCGTCAAATTCCAAAACTCAAGCATCTTTAGATCTAAGGGTAGAGTTGTTATGATCCTATACTTGATGTCACAAGTAATTTCCATCCAACTCAACCTTGCAGATCCAAAACTAGAGCCCGACACCACACCGATCTCTAGCTTCTCCAAATCTCGCACCAGCTCCTCCTGCTGAGTAAGGAGGAAATAACTTGATCCTCTTTGGCTAAGCGAATCTGCTATCACATTCGCCTTCCCTGGGTGATGCTGAATGTCCACATCATAGTCTGACAGAAATTCCAACCATCTGCGCTGCCTCATATTGAGCTTTTGCTGGTCGAAGATGTACTTGAGACTTTTGTGGTTAGTGAAAATCTCACAACGAACCTCATAGAGATAGTGCCTCCAAATCTTCAGAGCATGGATGACTGTTGCTAGCTCTAAGTCATACACATGATAGTTCTTCTCATGGTTCTTTAATTGTCTTGAGGCGAAGGCTATGACATTTCCATGCTGTATAAGCACACAACCCAAACCTTGACCCGAGGCATCGCTATATATCTGAAATTCATTTGACCCTGATGGTAAACTCAAAATCGGGGCGGTCATCAGCCTGGTTTTCAACTCATCAAACGCCAACTCGCACTCCACTATCCAACTAAAGGCTTTACCCTTCCTGGTGAGAGAAGTCAGCGGTAAAACTATCTTCGAGAAATCCTTAATGAACCTCCTGTAATATCCTGCTAAACCCCGAAAGCTGCGAACCTCCGTAACTGCCTTCGGTCTCGGCCAATCCTTTATTTCTTCTATCTTCTCCGGGTCAATAGAGAGACCTCTCTGACTGATAACGTGTCCCAGAATAGCAACCTCTGACGCCCAAGATTCGCACTTAGAAAATTTATCATAAAGCTGATTCTTCCTGAGTGTACTCAACACGGTCCTGATATGTGCAGCGTTATCTTCTACACTTTTTGAGTACACCAAAATATCATCTATGAAGACGATAACAAAACGATCCAAAAACTCCCAAAAAAACCATGCTCATCATATCCATAAAAGCGGACGGGGCATTGGTCAGCCCGATTGACATGAACACGAATTCATAATGTCCGTATCTGGTACTGAACGCCGTCTTTTGAATGTCTTCTTCCCGAATCTTCAACTGACGATAGCCTGACTTGAGGTCCAACTTAGAGAACGTGCAAGAACCCTCAAGCTGATCAAACAAGTCGTCAATCCTGGGGATAAAATACTTGTTCTTAACTGTTAACTTGTTCAGCTCGCGGTAGTCTATGCATAATATCAGACTGCCATCCTTCTTCACAAACAAAACTGGTGCACTTCAAGGTGAAGTGCTGGGGCGAATAAAACCCAAGTCGAGCAGCTCCTGCAACTGGACCTTCAACTCAGCCAGTTCTCTGGGAGCCATGCGGTAAGGGGACTTGGCCACTGGTGCAGCTCCAGGTAAAAGATCGATCTGGAAGTTAATCTCTCTAGTGGGATGGGCACCAGTTAACTCCTCTGGGAAGACATCAGGAAATTTCTGAACCCCAGGTACCATCATCAAATCAGCCTTGGCTTCAACATTCATCAGCACTAAGAAGGTTTCACAACCTTTGCTAATGCATCTAACAGGCTTGACAAAAGAGATAATTAGCTTGGTGACTTCTTTCATGCCCTAGAAGGTAACAATGATATGGCTGGGTCCTTCGAACTGAATCAACTTATCCCTGCAGTCTATCTTGGCGTTCACCGATGACAACCAGTCCATACCCACAATCAAATCAAAACCCGCAATAGGAAGTGACGAGGCTTTAATAATAACTTCCACTTCTCCAAACTGTACTGACACCCTACACTTATCTCTAGTCTGCAAGAATGATCCATTAGACATCATAATCTCTAACGTTACTGCCTCCGGAAAGACTTCTAAACCCAGCCTACACACTAAAGATTCTACTATGAACGAGTGTGAAAGTGAGGATAAGATACCAACAGAGTGCGAAGCACCCGTGTCAAAAAGAATCTTAGATGGTACATTATAAATCATAAGAATGCCTATAATAATGATTGATCACGGAAATTAACAGTGTCACTAAGAAAGATTAAATTAAATTATCTATATGACAAACGCATACCTGTTACCATATCCTCCGGATCCTTGGCTTCCTATTGGCCAAGGACATAGAATCTAGGCTGCACTGGTCCTTGTCCCGGAACTGGCCTCGCGTCAGTACCCATAAGTGCTTTTCCCTTGTCAGCTTTACTCGGGCCACCGACCTCAAACTTCGACTGCTAGAGAGGGTTACGTTAAATCAGATTAAGGTGGAAAAGGGGTATATTGATAAGCAATAATCAAACATTTAACTTAAATTACATGATTCCCAGAAGCTCCCTGACTATAATAGGCTATGTTTCCTTGTTGCTGACACTTGTAACATACCCCCGATGTAGCCAAACACTCACCCAGATGGTGGCGGTAATACTTAGGGCAGAGGGGGTAATCCTTGATCCTGGCCCTAGTCTGATCACCTCTCTTAACATCAAGTCTTTGCTTCTTATTCCAGTTCCTGCCTTGACTATTCCTGCTCTGCTGCTGCTAAGGTGCATCCTGAGGTCACTTCGAGCGGAAACTGTTGTGTTTTGAACCTTCTGTTGGTCAGTTTCCAGCTCCCTTGCAGTGTCCACTAAGCTCTTATAATCAACGTTCACCATCGTCATCAAAGGCTGTCTCAGTGAATCACGCAGTCCATCCACAAAATAGTTACACTTTTCTTTCTCGTCTCCCTGCATCGTGTCCGCATAACGAGAAAGGTGGGTCAGCTCCCTCTTATACACCACTACTGTATTATCCCCCTAAATAAGCCTAAGATACTTCTCCTGGAGACTGCGACGCTCGAACAGGGGACAAACCAGCTAGCTAGTGCTGTCGAGAAGTCGTTCCAGGTGAACATGTATGTAGTACGACTTGACAATGTTGGAAAACACATGTCATTACGCTGAATGAATAAAGAAAAACTAGAGAAAGAAGATTTCAAATTATGAAACTTACGAGCGGGGTTGGCCGCTAAGTGTCTGGTCCACCACTGATGGGCCTCTCCTTTCAAGAGAAAACCTGCTGGAGGAACCTTCTTGTTCTCTGGGTACTCCATCACCTCAAGCAATTCACGGGTCTTAATCAGCCAATCGTCAGTCTCCATCGACGTCTCCTTTAAATTGTAATTAGAGGGATGAAGATCGCAGAGATTCCTCAGGTAGCGTTCCATCCCTAAATCCCCAATAGTTGGTACAAGAAGTGCTGCTGGATTTGTAGCAGGCAGTGCATTTCTGAATTCCACCTTGGCTAAGGCCACCACTCTAGCAATAATTACGGCCATATCTGTTGGGCCTGGCACTGCTGGTGCCGCAGGTGCTACAGGTGCTGCTGGTGCACTATTATTATCTATGACTATCTCAGGAGTAGTATTCTGGCAAGAAGGCTCGTCTGTCTCACTGGTACGCGGTGCCTATAACACGCAAGGAAAAGAGTTATTGATTTACTTGACATAAGGAAGAATCTACTATACATGATCTTCTTATACACAAACACAACTGAGAACTAGATAAAACTCGATGACTCTATCGTCACAGGACTAACTCAGATGAAATCCTATGACTCTGTGAATTTTCTGGGTCATGGGATCCTAAACCTGACTTTTATACCAATTGTAACACCCCATCCTAGTTTATCCACACATCAGCAGTCCTGCTTGGTCCAACGATAAGGAGTAAATTAAGAAACAATATTAAAACTAGTACATAACAGGTAAAATTGGAAAGAACTGAACTGTAAACTCAACGGAAGTAAAAGTGCAACTAAGGGTAAATTTGTACCTCATCAAAGCTGGATTCACAGAGACACTAGAAAATGAAATGTCAAATAACTGAATATCCAATATACTGAAATATGGCTGGTACAAAGAGAAATTCTTAAACATTACATTACAAGTGTTCAATACAAAACAGTACGGTACTAAAAGTAAAACAATAATTGAAAGGAAAACAAACTATAGGAGCACTCCAATATCACGCTCATCCTAGGTGCAGTTTCCCACCCGAGTCCCCTGTAAAAACATGCCCAAAAATGGGTCAGCCCAAAGGGAGAGTAAAAAAACTATTCCTCCAAGTGACATTAAAAAATATTTTGGAAGAAATGTATACATGGTTTTAAAAATATTTTGTGCTTAAAAAAACTGTATGCTAGTGTACTATGCATGATTTTTAAAAATAAAACTAGCAAGATAAATAACTGTTCTAATTAATGATATTGCGTATAGTTTACTCAAGTTCCGAATAATTTGGTTAACTAGGATTTTCTAAGGTTCTGTCTAAACTTGAGTTCTAAAATCATTTATGGTTGTCCTTAATTAAAGCTCTAGGCAGAGTAGCTTTCATCGCGCAATTCTTGTCTAACAATCCGAGTTCTACTAACAAACTCAAATGTTCTAGTGTCTCACGGACACAGACTCGAATCTACTAATCCTCTAAAACAGGGTACTATCTCCCAAACACTGAGACTCATAAGACACACTACGACCAATGAGAAAGATAGTGCGCCTCTATCAAACAGGGGATGTGGTCTCAACCGTGCCTACTAAACATTTTCTATCTAGTGCTAATCTGCTTGCGAACATATGTGCGTGATATAGGCAGTTCATCTTATTGATTTAATCGACTAGAAATCATATTCCTGAATTTAATATTTCATGTTCGTAAATATATATGAGTGTAAAGTTCCGTAAAATGCACTATTTCCGGTGGTCTAACTACTTGAGAAATTTAGAAAATGTTAATATTCTGCATATACTATCTGGAGCATCACTGGATTACAAATCTCTAACGATAATAATAATTCTGTACAATATTTTATTGAATTAGATCAACATTTTTATGCAAGCTATCTGATACGTCTAGCCAGAAAGAATGAGATTTTCTTACAGTGGTGTTACGAAGCTCGTACAACTGACGCGATGACATAACTTAGAGAAATATTCTGAATCTTTGATTTTATTTCTGATTGTTAAGGAGCTTTTACCTCAACACTCCCCCAAAACCCTAACAAGAAGTTATCCATCATAAGACTTACTAAATTTTAGGATTACTAATTCATTTCAAGGGGAGGAAAAAAGGGTTACCACTTCTCTATTAGTGGAGCTTTGAAATTTCTGATTCTACCACAAACTAGCGGAAGAAAATCCTAATCAACACTTCATAAGGTATATTTAGAAATTCTGAATGAGAAGATAAACACATGTTGACTAGGGTTCCATAAAATATACTAACTGAAACAAAAGTCCAAGAGCACATTCCCTTACCTTGACTGGAAGATGGGAAAGAGGCTTGCCAAAATTATCCCTGCAGAAAACCCGATGACCGGAAAGCTTCAGCGGCTAGGGTTAAAGAAATCTGAAAATGGTAGATTAAAAATCACTATCACTGGAGGGAGAAGGTTGTTCATCAACAAATATCACAGGATTAACCAGAGAATATACAGATCAGTTCTTACTTGATCAGAAAAAGGGGAAAAAAGAATCAACCAGACAACTTGGCGGAGGAGAGCCGACGGGTCACTACGAGGAATAGAGAACAACGACGAGCACTTCTGGAGGAGTAGGAGGCGGCGTTGAGGCGACTACTTCTACCCGCTGCTGGTGGCGAACCCGAAGAGGAAGAAATGGGGTGCGGTTCTGTGGGAACAAAGAGATGAACGACCGATTCTATCAAAAGAGGAAAGAAAAAAAAGGGTTATGTGACTTATCGTAACCGAGCAGTGTTTCTCCGAAACGTGCGGTTACGTAAACCACACCGGAGGGTTGAGCCGACATTTTCCTTGTAGGTTTAATTAGAGAATTTCGGTTTATTACAAAATTGTCATCCTTCTCTATCATTTAGGATATACAAGTTTACGTTACACAATTGTGCTAACTCTAAAAATACGTCGAGTATCTTTTAAACAACTACACACGTTCAACTGATTATTCGTACAAAATGAAAATTTTTTTACCCTGCTGCTTTCGTACCTCGACGAGATGAAAGCTCGACCAAATTCACTCGAGATCGGGTCCTGAAATAAAGTTAGATTTTCCATATTAAAATTATGGTTGTTACACAGACATCGCTTGCCATCGCCTCAACATTAGTCTCGACTTCATGTCCGTAAAGCAAAAAAAGCGAGCAGTGGCCACCACTCTCGCTGGCCCCATTCAAGAAGTCTTCAAGTTACTCGAGACAAAGTTCATCCGAGAAGTTCAGTATCCAGAATAGATCTCCAACATAGTTATGGTGCACAAGGACAATGGAAAGTGGAGAAGGTGCGTCAACTTCACTAGGCTCAACAGGGCATACCCTAAGGACCGCTATCCTCTGTCTCAGATAGACTCCTTGGTCCATTCCACGGTGGGCTTCTCGGTAATGATTTTTCTGGATACTTTCTCAGGCTACCATCATATACGAATGCATGAGACCGATGTGCCTCATACATTGTTTATCACGAACTAGGGTTACTACTGTTATCGTGTCATGCCGTTTGGTTTGAAGAATGTCGGCGCCACGTACCAGAGAATGATGGATTACATATTCAAGCATCAGAAAGATCGTAACTTAGAGGTCTACGTCGATGTTCTCCTCATCAAGAGTTACGAGATGGTGGATCATATCAAAGATCTGATATAAGCATTCACAACTCTTCGCAACTACAATATGAGGCTCAACCCGACCAAGTGCTTCTTCAGAGCAAACAAGGGAAAGTTTCTCGTCCACCTGCTCACCCCTCAGGGTCTGGAGCCTAATCCCGACAAGGTAAATGACGTATTGGAAATGCAGCCACCAAGGAGTCTGAAAGAGGTTCAACAGCTAGCAGGGATAGTGGTTGAACTTAGCCGCTTTATCTCGGGTTCTGGAGATAAATGTGCTCCTTTCTTCAGAATCCTCCGAGAAGGAAATAAGTTCGAATGGTCCGCTGAGTGCAACCGGGCATTCGAGGAATTTAAGCGTCAATTGAAGACAACCCCTCTTCTTCAGAGTCCCCGCTAGTCGGAAGACCTATTTATATACCTTAGGGTTCGACAAGGATTCCATTAGTTCAGTCCTGGTTTGAGAAAAAGACAGGAGAAAGTTTCTCATCCATTACGTCAACCACGTACTGAAAAGCGCCGAGACAGCTATTTGATCTTGGAGAAGTTGGCTCTGCTTTAATAGTGTCAACGCGAAGGCTTCGCCCTTACTTCTAGGCTCATTCCATCAAGGTGGTCACGGACCACCCCTCAGGGTTGTTTTAGAGAAGCCAAATTATTCAGAACGAATGACGAAGTGGGCTATAGAGCTCAGCGAGTTTGACATATCATATGTCCCGAGGACTGCCATCAAGGCCCAAGTCCTGGCCGACTTTCTCACCAACTTCGCAAATGATGACACCACCAAGCAGGAGATTCTGCTCTCGCCGTGTTGGAAGATTTTTGTGGACGGAGCCTCCGAGCGGAGCTCTCTGTTAGGGCAGGAATCGTTCTAATTAGCCCCAACAAAACCAAGATCGAGCAAGCGGCCAGACTCCATTTTCCCACCACAAACAATCGAACAGGGTATGAAACATTAATAGCTGGGCTAAGTCCAGCTCGGGAGATCGGCCTCGACGATGTGGAAGTAAAGGCAAATTCGCTGGTCATGGCGTCACAAATCAATGGCACTTTCGAGACCAGGGAGCCCCTCCTCCTACGTTATTTGGCTCTCGTCAAACAACACATATGTTGTTTCCGCACATTCAACATCCAGCATATCCTAAGAGAAGAGAATGCAAAGGTCGACAAATTAACAAAGTATGGGCTCCCAGCAAGGGAAACTCTCACTGAGCTATTTCGTCTCGCAATAGATGAGCCAGATGTTATGGAGATTAATCAACACCGGTCTTGCATAGACCCGTTCGTTCATTTTAGTTCGCGACTTAGGAATTCCACCCCTCGGTAAGAGATATGAGGAGGTTCAAGTTGAAGGCAGCTCACCACGCCTTAATCTTTGGGGTTCTCTATCAGAGGACCTTCCTCTTACCCTTTGCAAGTTGTGTGACAGGAAGAGATCCCCCAAATCCTATAAGAAATACATTCAGGGGAATGCGGTAGTCATTCGGGGGACCAGAACCCTCAAGAAGAGGATCTTTTGTCATGTATATTTTTGGCCAGCACTCAGAAAAGATTGCGGAGACTTCGCCAAGAAATGTATTAAGTGTCAAAAGCTTGCTCCCCTCCAGGTCTAGCCAGCGCAGCAGCTAAGATCCATCTCCGTTCCTTGGTCATTCGCCGTTTAGGGTATGAACTTGGTCGGCCCTTTCCCAATGACAAACTGGCAGCGACGCTTCATCCTGGTTATGATTGATTATTTCAGCAAGTGGATAGTTGCTAAAGCTTAGGTAAAATGACGACTCAATTAGTCAAGAATTTCATCTGGGGAGAAATTATCTGTCGGCACGGATCCTTGCGGCCATCGTCACAGACAACGGTCCTCAATTCGCGAGCGAGGAGTTGGTAAGTTTCTGCGAGCAGGTAGGAGTAATGTTTTAAATATTAGATGTCGAAGATATATCAGATTGAGTTTTTAAATGCCGGATGTCGGAAGTCGGAGACATGTCAGAGATATTTTAAAATATCTAATTTTCATAATTTATAAATAATATTTTTATTTTTATGTATACTAATTATTATTATTATATGTTATAAAAATAAAAAAATAATATAATAAATAGATAAAAAATGAGTCATTAATATTACAAAATAAAATCGAGTAGTATTTAAGATAAAATATTATTAACAAATACAAAATAATACATTATAAAATATATTTAATATTATACAATAATTTTATTTTGATGAGAATAAGTTTATTGCAAATATACAAAATTTAAAAGTTAAAAAATCCTTGATTGATTATAAAATCTATTCAAACATATAAATTTATATTAAAAATATGTATATAATCAACTAATAAATGTATTAAATGTTTTCATGTTTTTTATAATATGAAATTAAAATATTGTGAAACAATTATACAAAATTAGTTGTAAAAATGAAACGTTAAAAAATCGAAGGAATAAGTTTAATCGATTTAAACATACATAATATAATATATATGCGATTTAAACATACATAATATAATATATATGCGATTTAAACATACATAATATAATATATATGTGATTTAAATCTTAGTCTGATAATATAACATAAAATAAAATAGCGAGTGATATATTTAAATGTCGTGTCGGTCGGTATATCAAAAAAAATCAGACATGTCGGCCTATATTTTACAAAACGATAATTTTTTTTTAGAAAAACATATCGTTTTGCGCTAAGAAATGACATGTCGGGAGACATGTCAGACACGTCGGAAGACATTTAAAACATTGGGTAAGAGTCGAACTCCGATTCTCATCAGTCCATCATCCACACAACAACGGTCAGGTGGAGGCAGTCAACAAGCAAATCTTAAACTTGCTTAAGAAGAAGGTGGAGAACACTCGTAGAAATTGGGCGGAGCAGTTACCTGCAGTACTATGGACTCTCCGAACCACCCCCTCTTCGACCACTAGAGAGACGCCTTTCAAACTATCACACGGTTTCGAGGCCCTCATCCCAGTGAAGTTTGATGTTGTGAGCCCAAGAGTGCCACTCTCCAAGCAAGACAGTGACAACTGGATGGAAGGAAATGACGAAGAAATGAAATGCAACATTGACCTTGACCTGATTGAGGAGCTCAAAGATCAGTCCGCCGTAAGACAGGTAGAAGCAAAGCAAAATATGATTAAGTATTTTGACAAACATGTTCGGATAAAGCAGTTCACCGAGGGGGATTTTGTGATGAATAAGGTGGATGCAGCCAGAAGAACGGTCTCAATGGGAAAGCTTAACCCCAACTGGGAGAGACCCTTCATCGTCAAGGAAGCACTCAAGAACGAGGCTTACCGGTTGTAATCCCATGAAAGCAAAGAGTCTTCAACACCTTGAGTGGCGACGATCTGAAGAGATACTACTCCTAGGTCTAGGTATCCTCCCTCCTTTCGTTTCATTTTGATTCCTGTTCTGAGAAGTCAAGTTCAATATACAACCTTACATGATGCATACATCAAAGTTATATACATGTGTACACTAATAAAATTTTACTAGCGGAGAACGTATGGGATGCTCCAAAAATATTGCAATTTGATTCAAAGCCCTCGACAATGTCCAACCCAATTCAACCTTTTTCTCCAGCCCGGAGAGCCACTAGAGCATGCTTGGACCCCCTCGAACGCATCCGGATGTCTCGTGCGGATGTTATCAAGCTTCTGACCCCCTTGTCAGTGTACACTACTTCCTCCATCCTAAGACCACTACAATATCCCTCGTGGAGACACTCCCGACTGGCAATGTGGCAGGTCCGAATGTGATAGCCAATCACGCATTGATTGAGACGTTGCTATCATTACTGGTTCCTTTCCGTGGATAAGCTCAGAACAACAAGTGCTTCATACCCGAGAGCGCTCTTCAACGCTGCTTGCGGATTAAAATCCTGCGGATGACTTTTGCCCGACTGGCAACCTTAACCTCTGACGACATACCCGACCGCTGCGATGATGGTCTCCATATCCCCTTGGATTTCTTTTTCGGAGGTGCGCTCTGTCTTAGGACACCCCAAACCCCATTAGACATCCCAGGCCGGTGAGGCACTACAAGTATCTTTCTTTAGGGTTTGGTCGCACGTCGAGCGGTTACTCAGAAACAGTGTACCCGACACGTGTGCCCTCGCACCTGGGGCATAATACGCCGAGAACTTGGGAAAAGCCCCGACAAACACCTGCCCCGGTCTAGCGCTGTAGATAGTGGTATTCACGGCGGTCACCAAAAGCAGCCACGTCGCAGCTTAATACAAGTGTGCACTTGCGCGCATCAACCTGGATAAGATACGTGAACATCCCGACCACTGCGCGTGGATTCTCGCTAAGAACCGCTACACGATACGAACACCAATAGAAGACCGCACAAGCTAGAAAGGAAGAAGATAAAAGCTATAACTGCAAATGCCTGTGAGATCAAAAAATATATGCACACAATCTTCGTTTACAAAGGCGCGGGTACAAAAAAGGACGCGCCTTCCATCCATTAAAGAAAAAAATAGAGAGCAAAAGATCACTGCTCTCTGTCGTCATCAGATTCTTCCGCAGATCCCTCCCTTGATCAAGGTCTCTTTCTCTGGGACCCCTCAGACGGAGTGTATCTAGGCGACATGGTCTGAGGCAAAGACGAGCTGAGCTCGCCCTCCTCGCCAGTAGGAACCGTGGACTTGCTGCTTCCTCGTTCTCGGAGTCCGGGGCTTCCACTCTTGCGTCCTCAGGAAACTGGGCGTTGCAGTTGACGTCCACGAACTCGTTCTTGAGCGCGCCCAATTCTCGCAGATGTTCCAGGGTGTGTTCCGTTGAAAGATTCCCAATCCGGAGGGCCTCCCTCACGAACTTGGGGTTGGAGGGAGTCAGGCTCGCCTTCCGAACACGTGAAGTTGTTAGTGACTCGCTAAGGTTCGCGTAAATAATGGTTTTATGATTCGAAGTTACCCTCAGATGTTTCTGCAGGCGGACGTTTTCTGCCAGGGACTTCTCCAAGGCGTGCCAGGAAGCGCTACTGAACGCCAACGACTTCAGATTGGTCGTGATCGACTTTTGCGTCTACTCCACCTGCATATCCTTCATCTCCTGGAGATCTTCCCGGCCAATGACCGAAGTAGAGATCGCCAGGGCATGCGGCGTCGCCCCCCATGCCTTCCTCCAGGAGGGAAGGTTGACGATAAGGGAGACCCCGCGCACGTCCCGAACTATTGGCGGACCGCCGTCTGCGTCGGTCAGGTCCCGAGCGTCCGGTAGCGGATACTCTTCATCCCCAGTTCCCACTACAGTCTACGCGGACCTTTGGCTGGGGGCAGCAGAAGTGCTCGCCCTGGTCGTCAGAGTTGTTGCTGCTGAACGCGGTGGCGCGATCTCCCTTTGGTCGAGCGCATGCATCCTCTCAGTGGCGATCATTATCTCTCCTAGAGGCTCAAACGGATTCTCTGCAGAAACCTACAGGATGACTGCATACAAAAAAGATTAGTGCCCTCAGGTATGAGGTATTGACATAACTATATTTATTTACAGTCCGCAGTATCCATGCCTGCCACCTCCAAGCGGGGTCCGTAGTGCTTTATGTCAAGGGCAGCTTTGTCGAGGAACTCCACAATCCTTTTCTTCACCCCTTCTACTGACGGTTTTCGAGAAACCGTCTCCACTTGCGGGTCGGGGACCGTGCGGAGGTCCCCGAAGTCCACCCTAAAGATGGCGAACCACATTCCCTGCCAGTGGACTTTATTGGGTAGATTCAAAACCCGCAGGCCCCTGGAGCCTATATACTTGTCCCCGCGCTAATGCGCGCACATGTGGAATAGATTTCAGAAGACTGGGAGGCTGAACCAGATGCCCTGAAATCGCAAGTAGGTTAAGAAGGTGGTCACTGCCATAATTGAGTTGGGATAGAGTTGGGAGGACATGATACCAAAGAAATTCAAGATTTCCACCATCTCTGGAAAGATGGGGAATGCCCATTCCGCGTCAAAGTGTTCAAACGAGAGGACAATTTCCTGGGTGAACACACTGTGGAAGTGTTCATCGGGATCGGGAAGCCGCATGCTGAAAATAGCGGGGTCAAGGGGAAGTCTCATGAGGAGTGTGGCAAACTCCCTGTCGGAGATCGCGAAGACATGCATCACGTATTGGAGGAAAGCAATGACTCAGTCTAATCGTGTTGTGCCCGCCGCAGGAGCCCGCTCACTCTCTGAATCGCTCATGGTTTTACTGCCGCAAAAGAAGGAATTTGGGCCCATTTATAGGAGGCGCAGAATTCCTTGCCTCAAAATGCGAAATGCCGGAGGCTTCTGTTTTTTGCAGTGTGTGCCTGCGGTAACCGCCCGCGCGGTGTCTTCCTTGCAAAAATACACATCACATACACACTTTCACAGACAAATAAAGTGTTCACATAAAAACCATGAAAATCATACAGTCGAACCGTCACTCAGAGTGCCCGGCCTTAAGTGTCCGCTAGCAATGATAATTGATATCAACCATAAATGCCCTCACAAGTCACTCAAAACCCTAAGTCTCCTCGGCGGGAGTCCGCTCCACACCCACGTACGCTAAGACGCCCGTCATCTCGATGAGCTTACCCGACGCGCTCACCAAAAGCTTGTTCAGCTTAGCGCCCGACGTATGTATGGTGCGAACATCCTCCCTCACTTTATTCGTGTATCTTTGGAGAACATCCTCCGGGGGGGGGGGGGGGTCGGATTCTGCGATGTCGGTGGCGTGCCTATCCGCGGCAGGTGCCCGCCTTCAGCAGTGCGTGCGATGGCCTGCTTCATCGTCTCCTGCTCCCGCTCCAATCAGACAATCCGCGCGCACGATGCCCATAATTCCTTCTGCATCACCGAAATTTCCTCCTATACTTTGAAGGCGATAAAGGCCGAGGCGCCTTTAATAGAGCCCGTTGCAAACAAAGGTACGTGAATTAGTTGCTTGAATAGTTAATGTGTAGTTGACAGGATAAGAGAAGCATTTCCTGAAAGCGCACCCACCGTTTGAGAAACCGACACCTTCGTTGCAAAAATCTTCTTCGACGCCCGCGGGGTACTTGCTCCCCCGGGCTCAGGTTATCTCTTTCTCTTCTTCTTTTTCTGATCCTCCTGTGGTGCGAGTTCTAAAGGCGCGTCAATGGCAACAAGTACCGAGGCGGTGGTTTTGACCATTTTCCCTTTGCCATTATCGGGCGGGAGGTCCGTTTCCGAAACCTCGTTCTCGTCCCACTCGACCTCATCAGTACCTCGTCGTTGGTGTCCACGTTCTCTCCTTCAACCCCTTTCTCAACATTCTCCTTCACCTTTTCCTCTTTCTAAACATTCTCCTCCGCCATGAGATTCTTCGGAGGATCCACCGGCGGGTGCTCCTGCAACTCGGCAACTTCTTTCAGCATTTTATGCCGGAACGGATCCGGGTCTACCCAGGGGGATTGCTTCTCTGAAACATTCGACATAATCATCTCCAAGTTTGGCTTAGTTTCTGAAAGCGCCCCAGTGCTTGAAGAAGCATCCTTCTGCTTTTTCGTTGTGCCCGTATTATTGAAATTGATCTTCTTGGAGGGCTTCTGCTCGCCCCTTCTCTAAGAAGTGCTCGTTAGGGGAACATGAGGAATCCCCTTGGTCGTCGAGGAACCGCCCTTTACCTCTTTGCTCGAGGAGCTCGCCGCTAGGTTCGGCAAGGTCTTTATGTGGACATCAAGGTCAGAGTGAGTAGGGACTAGCCCGCTCACTTTGGCGGGCGTGGAAGGCTTCAACGGAGATGACAACACCAGCGGCCTCGTAGAGGAGCTACCAACCACCTTCTTTAGGGACTTTCCCGACCAGTTGGGGTCCACATGGGTCTTGGCTGGATTCTTCTTTGCGGCTAAACTAGTAAGAGCCTGTGCGTTCAAACTCGACATTTCACAATGAAGTTGCGTAGACCAATGGGCATCTTCGGGAGGATATCCCAGCAAGAAGATGGCTCGTGTTATTTATAGATTTTGGCGGCATGAAAATTGAGTCGCAGTTTTTGCGGTTGCCGAAGTACTTTTTTGGAGCCAGCACAGGCTCAAAAAAGTGCAGGGATTATGTTAACCCAAATCTTACGACGGGGGACAACATCAGCCGACGCCAGTCACAGTACATCAAGGCGGGTACTTGGAAGTACTCGTAGGCACCGTTCGAGAATCCGCGCTCTCTTCAGCAAAGGCGCATGCAACAACACTCGACAGGGGGGCCGCACACTCTCCTGGGGACCTTGTCAACTGATCAACAAAACAGTCGTGTCGGGGACTCGCCAAGTGCTTGCGCTGACCCTTCTCCTCGACAATAGCACGTACGGTCACCACGAGGTCTTTTCTCTCCCCCACCCGACTCTTCGTGTATCTCGGGTGACTGTGCATTTAATGCCTCCGACCATTCGGGCAGCCTACCCTCAAGTATAAATAAGGGGTCAGGGGTGCTCTAAAGGGGACAAAGGACTTATGCCATAATCTACCCCGTTGTAGGTGTGATTACTAAGTTTGTCTCTCGATTGTCTTTGCTTGTTTTTCCTCTCTCTTGTATTCGCATATACCCACTTGTATCCTTTTCCCTGGACCAATAACATTACCCGCCGCAAGTGGTATTCGCCGCGGCGGTTAAATTTGGTGTTCGCCGCTGCCAACAACCCTCTCTTGTTTGCGTTGCATTTTTTGCTTGCTAATCGCAGGATTTGTAACCGGTTGATTGTGGTCTCCGAACTCCCCCAGGCGGTCGCTGAATGTGAAAAGTTGAGTGCCGATTTTTGCACCAACAGACCCCCTCAGTCTATAAATAGGGATAGATGGTTCATTTGGAGGACATTGAATGATTGTGCAAAAGAAACCTCCTTTTGATCACCCAGTGCCGAAGTCGAAACTCCAAGTCAGAAGCTTGGGCATCCCACCCCTCTCCCCATTCATTTCTAGCCGCCCACCCTTCCTCCTTGCATCCTTTGGCCGGCCACCTCCCACAATCCCTCCTCATCCGGCCACAATCTCCTTAGCCTCTTTCTCACCTCCTACGAAGCCCCCCAATCAGATTCCACAGCCGGCCACAATCTCCTTCCCCTCTACAGAGCTCTCCTACTCTCGTCCCTGTCCAGGAAACCCAAAACCAGCAAGCGGTCACTAAGATTCATCCCTAGATTTCCTACCAGTTGCTACCGGAAGCTCTAGCCGTCTGCCTTCTCACCCCAGCACAGCCCCTACTTATTTTGAGCAATCCAGAGCTCCACCCGCTCCCCCTGCCGTCCTCCTTTTCCCCACAACCTCCATCAATACCCACAGCTGCTGTCTCCTTCAATCAGCCATCATGGAGACCAAAACCAACCGTGTTCTGTGCTGTCCAGCAGTTTGGAACTACCGGAGGCCCAAATCCTACCCTGTGCTACACTACAGGCCTCCCAAAAAGTCCTACGGCAAACCATCCAGCACCCCTGCCTCTTAATTGTATAAGCTTTCCACTTTGGGGCATTTATTATGTGTTGAATTTGTGTTAATTTTCTACTTGAGGCGTATCTTTCTGTAGATTTTGTTTGCACTCAGTTTGTGGCTAGTGTTGAGATTCATTTTCTTACATATTTGTGATTTGTGCACTCTCTCATTAATATGACATCACGTGCTCTCCATTCTATGAAGTGTTCTGCTTTTGTGGCTTTCCTTGCATTGATTTTATAAATTATAATTATTGCAAGTTAAAAATTTGTCAGATTTGTATTGTTGCATTTAGGTTTCATCCAATATTCCCCCTGTAGGACCGTCAGAAGTCATTTTACATCTGAAGTTTAATACCATATCTGATATATTTTAGCATCAGGTATCACCTGACAAATTTTATAGTGAGTTGCTTTGATTTTTTTTTTATTCCAGGACATATTGTTACGCCAAGGTTATTATGTCATTCTTTTTTGCTTGGTTTTCTTCCTTGAGATTTTTTTGGGCCTTTAATTTATTACTGATTTGGTGATGATTTAATTGAACAACGATTGCATGTTTTTCCAAGATATATTGGCATTGATTCTAAGTTCTTATATACTGAATTGTTTCTTTTTTGAGTCATTTTGTAGCTTTGAATTTCTGGACTTCTTAATTAGATTCAATTTTTCTTTCATTGTAGATGCCAAACATATGAAGGTGGAATTGCTGGAGAGCCTGGTTCTGAAGCTCATGGTGGGTATGTCTCACAAACGAGAAGTCATATGATTTTAGTTATGAATGCAGGATAACATCAATGCCTTGTCCTATAATAATTTTTAATGCTATCTTAAGGTACACGTTTTGTGGTCTGGCTACCATGATTCTTATAAATGAGGTGGATAAGTTGGACTTGAGCAGTTTGATTGTAAGGCATCTGTCTATGTTATTTGATTTAACATTTTCTGTTATTTCAATTTTATATTTGTTTTCTCACCTATTACTTCGTGCTGTTGTTCTTTCTATGCTCATGACATAATTTATTTGGTTATATATCAGTTCTTTAGGTGAGGTCAAAAGTTGTATTTGCAGTAAGACAAAGACACCCTTCTCCCCTCCGGGTTCTTGGGTTGGAGGTTATTTTGTGGATATAATCACTCTACACATCACTTGATCTTTTGCTCGGTGTAGACGAACTGAATAAGCTCGTGTAAAAGCCCTCTTTTTTATGTGTAGATTAGTCCCACATCTTGGTTTGGAGTTGAGATTTCATTCCTCCATGCCATAAATATGTGTATGAATACTTGTAGTATAATTTAAAATTTGAAGTAATAAAAAAGTATTCTGCTTCATATTACTTTTTTCTACATAGTATCAGAGTGACTCGATTCCTAACGTCAAAACTCCTGACGATTGAGCTTTCGCCCTTTTCGATTGAGTTCCTTTTTTAGCTGCACCCCTTTTCTTTCTCAGATACTCGCAGACGCCTCCTGGAGCTCACCGAGTTCATTTCCTCATATGTTGTTGAACTATGCCCCTGCCCCATCTTTTATAGGACCTCAAACCTCTGCAGTATTTGCTGCCTGTTCACCTGAACTTACCAACACTTGCATCGTGATCAGAACTCTCCTCCTCCGCGTCTGCATGTGGTGCAACCCGAGCTCGCCACCTCCTGTCTCACTGGGATCGACTTCTGTCTTTTGAATTCTTCCTTATCTCCGCCATTTTTGAATTCACCGCTCCCTACGACTTCTTTCTCGTAGCTCTACTACAAGTGTACTTACCTGCTATTTCTCACTTGCATCGATCAGAATCGCCAACACCAACATCCAGAGATCATCGATCATTAGTTCCAGCGCTCGACGACTTGAGCTCGCCTACAATTGGAGCTCTCCGACTCTTCTTCCAGCACTTATCGGTTCCCCTGCGAACTCTTCTTCTAGTGACCTTCGCAAACTCGCTGGCTCTCTGTTTCAATGCATGAGCTTTCCTGTACCCAAAGCTCGCCGACCCCTTCCTCCCAAAGCTTGCTTATAACATGGGCACGAATGTTGTTTCCACCATTTTGGCCACGCTCGCCCCGGATCCCATCTATGAAGTTCGTAACGAACTCAGAATTACCACTATCTCCCTTCTTGGGAAGAAACATTTTGTTGAGTGGATCCACTTCGTGTGTTGTGTCCTCCAGACTAAGGGTCTTCTCCACCATTTGACTCACGATCCACCTTTTGAGCCTACCGAGCAATGGCTCCGGGATGATGGGTGAGTCCAGTCCTGGATCTTAAATGCCATGGAAAGTGAGCCATATCACATGGCTATGCACCACGAGACCACAAAGGCTATGTGGGATGAACTGAATTTCCTAGAGGTGCAACTTCGGTCGGTTCAGATCGATTCCATCCTAAACCAAGATTTGATCCATGTTGGTTTGGTTTCGAATTTTGAGAACTGGAACCAACTGATGTATCCAAGATATTGAACCAGACCCGAACTGAAAAACTCGGTTCAGTTCCAGTTCGGTTTTCGATTCTACCCACACATTAATTAATTTCTTTCTTCATCAAATTTAAACCAGAATGGGTAATGAAAATACAAGCCTTCTTTCTAGTTAATGGACTTTGCAATGCATAAAAAGAGACATGCCTCCACTTAAAGTATCATATAACTAAATGCCATCTCTTATTTTGTCATCAGATGCGTCTTCATCACATTCTCCGTGGAATTTTCTATTGTCATGCTCATGGTTTCTTCACCGTGATCTGAAACCTTCGAATGGGTTGATAGATCGAAGAACTAATGCATAGAATCCGGTTCAAGGCCGGTTCTCAGTTACCCGAACATAGGATCCGATAACCGAACTGATCTAACTGGGTCTAATTTCTGTCATACCGGAATCGAATCGAGACGCGCCATAACCGACCCCAATTGCTCGGTTCGGTTTCAGTTTGGTTCTCGGTTCTTCGGTTCTTTTTGCACATCCCTAGAAGTCTCTATACTCTGGGAAGGACAACCTTCAACATCTGTTCAATCTCTTCAAAGATCTCTAGGACGTCAAATCTGGTTCCGATGGTGACCTGACTTATTTCGTGACCCAATATAAGATTCTTGTCGAGTCTTGGATTCAACACCAGCCTTCAACGATGGATTTCGCTATCCAGTGGGCTTAGGAGGCTATCGGCATAGCGCTAATGATGACATGACTACCAGCTCATCGTCACAATATCTGTGTGAATATCTTATCGTCCCCCACTATTCTCTTTCTGATGTTTTCCTCATGTTTTTGAATGTGACTCCGCCCATCGATATCTTGTTGACTCCCTCTCCTGCCTACTCCAACACTCTACTGGCGCCCCCTCCACCTACTAGTCACCGGGGAGGCCGCATGGGTCTCCGGATGGTGGACATGATGACCACAATCACTCTAAGGGTGCAAAACACTCACCTATGTACTCATTGTGGCTAGAGTTGTCACGGTTCCGGTTCCATTCCAGTTGCACTAAAATCGTGAACCGAACCGTTAAGGTAACAATTCCTCAAATTAGAACCAAAACTTTATTTGGTTTGACCGGTTTTGATTTTGGTTTTAACGTAATATTTGGAACTGTCGTGTCTACCGTTCCAGTTCCGTTTCAGCAAGAATCAAAATCAATTTATTCACTAATGGTTCGGTCCGGTTCTATGCGGTTCTGATTCGATTCCGATTCAGTCACATTAGATGTCACTTAAGAACATTTAAACTAATAACATGTTAAATATCATTGGTAGTCTATCAAATTACTCAACATATGCAATCTCATTTACATCCATTTTAAATTTATTTCATGAATTTTTAACACGTTTTATGAATGTATGTTCAACCTAATATGAACCCTCAACATTTCTCAACCAAAAATGGCTTCATGCAAGGCTTTGTCTTTGGGCGAAAGCTCCAACCGCTTCTTTGGAGCTGCGAATCAAATGGTCATCAGTTTCTGGCAAATGAGGGAGAGATATGAGATTAGGAGATACAGAGCCGCCGAGGATTCAATTGGAGTCGAGGAAGAGGAAGGAACATAGGAGCTCGATGTAGGCTGGAACTGGTAGATGACGTGATTATTGGGAATCACAGATGAGTTTTTATAAACTTTTGATTTTGAGTTTTGATAGAACAGGTTCACAACCTCACAAGATAGGAGTTTACTAGGGATATGATATATTATAATCTTAATATATTATATAATAAAATGTTGTCTTGCTACTGTTATTGACTTACTCCCGTGAAAGCCTGAAAGGATTGACTTAAATAATATTTAAATTATATTATAATAAAAAATAATATTATAATATAATAGTCATGTCCAAAGACCGGACCCGGAAAGCCCGCCCAGGCCCGGCCCGAAAAAAGCCCGGCTAGGCCCGACAGAAGCCCGCCCCGGGCCTAGCCCGGGCTTGGGGGCCTTACCGGGCCCCCATTTTAGCCAGGTGCCCGACCCAGGCCGGGCCGAGCCCAGGCCGGGTCGGGCAAAGCCCGGGCGCCGGGCTAGCCCGAGCCCGACACCCGGGCTGGGTGAAATCCCATTAATCAGGCGAGATTTTAATCCCGCCTGATTTTAGGCGGGATTAAATCCCGCCTGATTAGGCTCAGGCGGGATTAAATCCCGCCTGATTCTAATTAGGCAGGATTTAATCCCGCCTGATTAGAATCAGGCGGGATTTAATCCCGCCTAAGCCTAATCAGGCGGGATTAAATCCCTCCTGATTATAGGAGGGATTTAATCCCTCCTTAACAGGAACTGGCGGGATTAAATCCCGCCTATTCAGGCGGGATTAAATCCCGCCTGGAATTTCGGGCCGGCCCGGGCCGGCCTGAAGGGCCTTACCGGGCTCCCTTTTTGTGGGGGAGCCCGATCTCGGCCCGACCCGGTAGATAAAAAGCCCGGGCCGGGCCCGGTTGGAAAAAAGCCCGGGCCCGGTTGGCAAAAAGCCCGGGCCCAATCAGGTCGGGCCCGGGCTGGCCCGATTGGGCTTTTTGCGCACGACTATTATATAATAAAAATATATTATAATATTAATAAAAATAATTATAATAAAATAATAATAATCAATGAGTTGTGGTTCGGTTCCACTTCAGTCCGGTTCGGATCAAATCTAAAAATTTTGAAACCACTCTAGACTTGTATGTTGCGGTTACTATTCCAATTTAGATAATAAAATGAAAGAACCGCACCTGGACCATTGTTGTTCACGGTTCCAAAATTCAAATCGGAACCAAATTATTCTCGAACGGTTCAGTTTGCTTTTTTACAATTCTGATTTGATTCACGATTTTCGGTTCTAAGTGACAACTCTAATTGTGGACATACAAGTCATACTGAGGGCCTGAGGCCACCTATTACGAGAAACATGAGTTCCCATCACAGTACTCCTACTCTCTCAACACCATGCTTCTCCTGCAGCGGGCGTTCCTCCCACTTCCCACTTTGACATTGACACCTTGCGAGAGGAACTCCAACATCTTCGGGGGTTGGTTACTCAGACTTCTAGCTTTGTCCTTTCTATCTCCAACCAAGGTATATCATGTTTTCCCCATAGTCTCTCTTGGATAGTGGACTCTGGGGCTACATGTCCATTACTTCGCAGAAACCTTCTCGGTACATGGACTTTGTTTGTCCTAAGTTTATCACGGTGACTAATTGAAAAATCACCCCGATCTGTGGATTTAGAGATATGTCTGTCACTCCATCTATAGTGGTGAGGAGAGGAAACCAAAAAATGACAAAACCAATCAAGCCGACTAAATCACACCGATTTTAAAACTAAACCGATCGGTTTAGTGTCAGTTTGATCTGGAGGTTGTGAAAACCGAATTCATATTGGTTCGGTTTCCTATGTGTAGACACCGACTAAATCGAACCGAACCGACTTGGAGTTTATGTACTTAAATTATTAGTAGTTAATTAGTTAGTGACCAGGAATTAGGGTCACCGTAAATAAGGGGTTCATGCGTTTATGTCATTCACCGGCCGGCCATAGTTAAAACTTCATTCAAGACTCAATACTTCAATATTAATTTTTTTCTGGCTCATGCCTCACGCTCAACTCACCACTCACCAATAAATAGCCTAGATCTTTGTGATTTCTCAATACTTTAATTTTGTGATCTGGTTATGTACTTATATTGGTGTATATCATAACTAGGTATTAATAGGATAAACAGTAAAAAAATTGATTTAGCATAATATAAGAATAGTTGTTTATATTTCTGGTATAGAACTTTGAATATATCTCTACTCTTAAGTAATCATTTGATAAACTCTGGTTCCATTTAAATAATACTGCTATATTTATTCGTGTCTTCTTTAATGTACTGTTGTTTAACAATTAATTGATTGTACAAAAAATCCATGAAAGAGCAAAATAAATTAAGGCTCTGTTTGGTTGGGTTGTTGCTGATGGAAAACTGCTGATAGGAAATGGAGGTTGAGAAAAGTGTTGTTTCTGAAAAACGCCACCTAAGATGATTTAAAATGGTTTTCATGATTCAAATTCATTTCCAGAGATTTTTGTGTAAAAAAGTATACAAAAAAATGAAACCGAAGCACCAAAAACCGATCAAAAACCGTACCGACCGGATTCGGTTTGGGTCGGTTTTGAACTACCGAAAACCAAAGGTTGTCGATTCGGTTTTGGTTTGGCTCCAAACCGAACCGCTCACACCCCTATCTGTCTATCTCCCTCCGCTTTGAACTACATTTACGTGGCTCCCAATTTAATATGCTCATTGTTAGTCGTTTTACTTATGATCATGACTGCTCCATCAACTGTTCCTTTTCTTTCTTTGTGGTGCATAATCAACAACTTGAAATATCATTGGTAGAGGACGACTACCAAAGGGCTTCCCACCATGACTCTCTCCTCTATTGATTGACACCAACATCTTGGCAATGCTCCTTTTCCTATCCTATAAAAAGCTTTTCCTGATTTTTCCTTTCTCTGTATTTACATGTGAATCCTATATCTATGGGAAATAACATCATTCCACATTCTCTCCTCATTGTACTAGGGGATCTGCTCCATTTGATTTAGTTCATTCTGATATTTGAGATCCTTATAAGACTGATAATTTATCTGGATATTATTACTTTCTTATACTTATTGATGATCATTCTTGCATAATGTGGTTGTATTTTCTACGTGATCGATATGAGTTATTATGTGTCTTTCGCTCCTTTATCTCTAAGACTTGTACTCAATTCTCACGCTCAATTAAATAACTTCAACCGAGAATGCGCGCAAATATAATACTCACATATTTCAGGAAACTTGTAATGTGTTGGTATTGTCTGTTGGGTTTTGCTAATCGTCACAACATTTGTGCGCAGAGGAATGAGAATACAAGGAAAAACCCAAAAGTAATTTGTGTATCTTGTGACGACCATTAATCAAGAAGTGAGGCAATAAATAAATTTATACCTTCGCGGGATTGAGTCAATACTCAACCTAGGTGCTCCGGTTGATTCCAACGAACGACAACGATCGGAGTTCCGAGCGTAGAATAGTGTCCACGCCTCTATGGGTATCCACACGAGCACGGAGAACCCTAGTTTCTTGTCGCACAAGATCTAGGTCGGAAAAAGGCTTGCCCTCAACGTCTCCATGGAGTACTAGATCCGTTCAAGGAGAGGCGACAACGACGAAGACGACGCCTCAAAAACTCTTTCCGGCGGCGGCTAGGGACGGCGGACGGTCGATGGCAACGGCGGCGACGATCGCGGATGCGGAACAGTTCCGTCGCGAGGAATCGTCGTTATCAGCTTCGTGATTTTAGGTCTGGAATGAACAGTTACCTACTCGGTTCAACAGTAAATCCTATTTATACCTTGAACCGAACCGGCCGAAGCCAGCAAAGACCCGTCGAACTGGACTTAGAAGAAATAAACCGTCGAGACAGAATTTGACGAGTATCAGGTCGATACACGACGAATTGTCAAATGGTCACGACGTAACACGACAAATTGAAGAGTAGTCACAACGATACACGACAAATCATCGAGTATTACTTCAATACTCGACGAATCGTTGAATGGTCACAACGATACTCGACGAATCCAACCCATTCGCCGAAACCCCTTACCCATACTCGACGAATTTCTCTTAGCTTCTACCAACTACATACTCGTCGACCCATATTCAAAATACAGGTCCCGGAATGAAATTCCACCATGTCCAGAACGTCATAGGTTTGGTCCTTCACTCATATCGCATATGAGCAAGACCAACACAAACCTATACAACTTCCCCAAAACTCTTATGTGCGACCCCATAAGCTCATACTGCGTTGGCAGTGAGGCTACATGCTTGATCACTTTCAGACTAGGAAGCACCGGTACGGGTACGGGTACCGGATACGATACGTACCCGGTACGGCGGTACGACAAAATTTTAAAAACAAGGATACGAGTACGCCATGATACGTTATAACAAATATAATATATATTTATATATCACAAGTGCAATAAATAGTTCTCAAAACATCGAAACATTAAACATAAATCATAATTTGAAGTACAAGTTCACAAATCAATATAACATAACATGAAATTTTCAAACATTAAGCATTCGTAAATATTACAAAATTTAACATCTTATATGTTTAACCAAAATAGATAAAATTAAATTTAAGTTATTTATCAGTTTTTTTCTTCTTCTTCATTGTTGGAGATCAAAAGACAAGTTAGCCATTTTGTTAATAACTTGCGTTGAATCAACACGTTTAATACACGTACTTGTAACACAAAGGTACTGATACCAGAAACATACTCAGTACAGATACACAATTTAATTGGCGTACCAACGCTTCTTAGCATAGAGCCAACATTTGTTTACTCTAGAAAAACAGACTCCTATCACAGTATGCAGAATGATGTGCTAAGTCCAAGTGTGTCCACATAAGTGTGTCCATCGAGTATCAGGTACGTACTGGTACCAGATACGTATTTGGTATGGGTACGCTGCATTCAGGGAAGTATCCATGCTTCATAGCTTTCAGATCGCCATGGTAGCACCAACAGTCTCCCACTTGATCTTGAAAGTATCAAACAAAAACTTCACAAACAGTGGGCGGCATCTAGCAATGCATCATTGATCCCCAAGCAATAAGAGTTTAAAACTCGAAAGCCATTGTGACCAACGATCAGTGTTGTCATGTCCTTTCGTCCCTTACATCCAGATAGAACTAGAGGTACAGATCGTGTCACCCTCATAATTGTTCAATCCTAGTTTTCTTGATCTAGAATGGACTTATAGAAATTGGTGAGTCCAATATCATATATTGACTCAACCAAGCATGACCATGCATTTCTCAATCTCATTCCATCAAGGGGCCCATAGATGCAACTCCTGTCATATAGGAGGACAAATCTCATTTCTGCTCACATGCAAACACCCAAATAATTCGTAGCGTATCCAATAACCATCTTTATCATCCAACTTTCTCAAGAATGGACTTTTGATAGCATCAAAGCACGCTCTTCCTCACTCAGTCAGTGCTGTGACTTCAGGTCAAAGAACCACGAACACCATTGCCACTTGAGCCATACTTGTGACACGTTCATATAACAATCCACAAAGTATTCTCGCGGTGGGTCTGTCCAGTACAACTTGTTCATAACAAGTACCCATGTGATGACTTGATATCACAATATCATGACCTGTGAGGACGGTTCATCAGTCAACACACATGCTAGTCTTGAAGGTATCATCACCGCCCTTAGCTTCTAAGATGATACAACGACCAGAGACCTTTAAGAATGAAGCTTCTAAGATCATTGGTTCTCACTTCAAGTCACTACTTGACCTATGGAAGCAAACACTCTAATGATATTTATACTCTATCACAATAGAAATAATTACACAATAAAAGAACTTGCCAAAATATATAAATGAAATGTATACAGTACTTTATTCATCAAATGAAATATCTAACAGCCAACAAACATACAATCCACAAGACTCAAAATAGAGTTGATCATTCAGGTATCGTATACCCATTGATCTAACATGACCATCATGATTTCTCTGTGCGAGAGGCTTTGCCAGTGGATCCACAATGTTTTCCTCAGTCAGCACTCTGCATATGTTCACATCTCCTCGATCGACAATCTCTCGAATTAGATGGAACCACCAAAGTATGTGCTTGGTGTAACGGCCCAAAATATGAAGTGACCCAAACTGATAATAATATCTCAATAATAAATATCCTGTATGATGAAAATGAAAGAATCAGTGTCGGCTTGGCGTCACTTTAAAAGATTGAGAAAATTCATGGCACCCTAGTTATTTCGAAGAAATGTTGATTTCTCTATTTGTTCATATTGTACCATTTAAGTATATGGATTGGTATTATAATCATGGACATGTGTTTCACTTGGGGAATAGTTGTACTGGGTTAGTGGGCCGGCTTCAATTGCTAACAGGTTATATGAGTTTGGTGTCTTAAGAGATGACAACTTCAATCAATTGAGGCGGTGGTATTGATAAGCGATGGCATTAATGACCTATGCCCGAGTCTATTCTTATCATCCAAATTTTCTTCTGCTTCTCATTTTTCACACCGCCTGGAAAGGGAGACGGGCGGCGTTGGCGCTAGGGTTCACGGAGCTTTCATCTTCGTCCTTCTCTCCCTCTCGCAATCTCACGGTTTCGAATGTGGAGTTCTTCCCTGCTTCGGAAATTAAAGTTTGGCAAGATTTGATTGAGCTGAGCTTGGTTGGGCTTGTTTTGGACTCAGTTGCTTTTTGAGTTGAAGCAGTGCTCAGATTTCTTTTACTCTCACTGTAAGCTTCCTCTCCCTGCTTTACCTTGTTCTGTTCTGGAAGAGCAAGATCGTGTAGGATTGGCCTAGTTTGAGATCTATACGGGTTTATTTTTACCGATTGTGGACCTTTACTTGTTGTGGTGGCTGGAACTTGAGATTCGGTCGGGAGATTACAGCTGCACCTCCATTTATATGAGTTGTCCATGGCCGGCCAGCTATGTTAAAGTTTTAGGGTCTCAAAATGGTTTTACTAGCAGTGGTGGACAAATATGTTATTGATAGCCCTTGTCTTTCTTATAGGTAGAAGCTAATATGGGATTGATATCCTTTTGGCCGGCTGATTTAGTAGTTGTTACCCCTCTTTTACTTTAAATATTGGGGAAGATAGTAATAAGAGTAATCCGTGTGAGTTATGGATTGCTGAACCAATTAAGTCAGCGTATATGCTTTACTTTGTATGTTATTCAGTGGAGAGCTGATTGGATTTTGTTGTTACAGTTGCCTTTTGGGTTTTAATTACTTGGCCTTTTGACCTTGCTGTGCTATATCTATGTGTCTTGTTTGGTGTTGTGTTTTACCTTGCTGGACATCTTATCTTGAGCTGCAACATATTTTAACTGGAGGGTTTATTGGCTCTTTTAGCCTACTGTTGCTGCCCTTCTTTCTTATGGGTAGAGGCGGATGTGGGTTGTAAAACCTCTTGGCCTGCAAGTTCTTATAGTATAAATATCTGTTATTGTTTTTGTGTAAAGATTTTGGAGCTTTTGGCGGGCTTTACTTTAATTCATATGAACTTATGTCCCTTTATAATAAGAGAGTTAATATAGTAGCTGCCAAATGATGTTATCAAAATAGTCGAAGTCATAGCTATAACGAGGGCAACCCCGGTATAAAAGACCCTAAGTGTTATTTTGATACAGATACCGTGAAGGATGACTTCTCAAAATAGGCGCGACAATGATATGAGTTGCAATAAAAGAAAAGAACGACTGATGGTGAGAGCTACCTGTTTAAGTTTATGCTTTATTGCTCTCTTTTTCGTTATGTGCACTCTTATGATTACCTGTTTATTCTTAGCATGGAATAATTTATATCACTGCTAATAATTACTCGCATATGTATGGCCTTGTACAAAGGCAAACAGGCGATTAGATTCTGAGGGGATTAAGAAATAAATGAAACCTAAGTATAGAAATGAAATGTACGACAAACATAAATAAGAATGCATCGATGCAAGGTACTGATAAGGGTATAACTGAACACGAATGCGCATATTAAATACTGATGATTTGCCAAACCAGTCGAGCCTGAGGGCATAAACGCGTGTTGTACGTACTGGTTTTGGTATACTGATGACCCGGAAGGGTTGGGCCCAAAGAATGAAATACTGAAATATGGAAATACGGATACTGATGTTGATACTATGACAGTTACCCTTAACATTACCTAAAATAAAAGATACCATAAGAATGTATAGTTATACCGTTACATCGATATATTGCTACTGAACATGCGAACGGAGATAGTTTCACAGTTACAGTTACTGAACATGTATACTGAGCTAGTTTTACAGTTTCATAGCTTTCATGATTACATTGCTTACCTTGTTTACACTGCTTACATGTTACACTGATACTTGTTTAGAGCCACTGATTTCTATTGACCTATAACTGCTTATATGGTTTTATGAATACTAACATGACAGAGATAACATTGATACACAGTTTCGGGACATGTATGTAAAATGGTTAGTAAAGATATAGTTTTATGATATTGTTATAGCTTTCACATTTGTTTATGTGTACAGCAGCTAAAGAGGTCTGCACCTCACTTAGTCATATTTTTATGACTAAGCCCGTCGCCTTTTTGGTATAGGTACGTAAAGAACAGTAAAGATGAACGTGGAAAGATAGGAAAGACTCGTGGAAAGCTTCAAGTTCTGAGGTACATCTTATCTTGTGTATTATTTTATACTCACTAGCCCTTCTTCGTCCTGGGATAACTGTCTTGAACGTAGCTTAGATACAGGCATGTGTGGGGTCCAAAATGGGGTCCTCACACTTGGAGCACTGATGAGATCTAAGTTCAGAAGCAAGTGCAATTGCACCGTTGTTGTCACAGTAGGGATCTACGAGACGAACAATGCTAGGAACTACATCTAACTCGCCGATAAATTTCCTTATCCATACAGCCTCCTTCGTTGCATTTGCAGCGACGATATACTCAGCCTCAATTGTAGAATCTGCGACTGTCTCCTACTTGGAACTCTTCCAGCTAACAACTCCTCCATTTAGGCAAAACACAAACCCTGGCTGAGACTTTGAATCGTCCCTATCAGTTTGGAAGCTAGCATCAGTGTAACCCTTTACAACAAGCTCTTTCTCTCCGCCAAATATCAAGAACGTATCCTTAGTCCTTCTCAAGTACTTTAGGATATTCTTGACGACAATCCATTGACTTTCACCGGGATCAGACTGATACCTGTTAGTCATGCTCAATGCATAAGAGACATCGGGTCGAGTACATATCATTGCATACATGATTGACCAAATTGCGGAAGCATATGAAATCAACTTCATGCGGTCCTTATCTTCACAAGATTTGGGACATTGGTCCTTAGAGAGACTCACACACCATGAAACTTGGGTAAGAATCATTTCTTAAACTCAATCATGTTGAATCGTTTCAACACCTTATCAATATATATACTTTGGGTCAAATCCATCAACTTCTTCGATCTATCTCTATAGATTTTAATACCAAGTATATAAGTCGCTTCGCTCAAGTCTTTCATTGAAAAACAGTTCCCTAGGTTGTTCTTAACAACATGTATGGTCGGTTTGTCATTCCCGATCAGCAGTATGTCATCTACATACAATATCAGGAGGACAACTATGCTTCCACTAATCCGTTTGTAAACACATGGTTCATCGTCGTTCTTGATAAAATCAAACTCTTTGATCTTTTCATCAAAACGAAGATTCCAACTTCGAGAAGCCTGTTTCAATCCATAAATGGATCTCTGCAGCTTGCATATTTTAGTGGCTTCACCTGGAGATACAAAACCCTCAGGTTGTGTCATGTACACTTCCTCAAGGAGGTTCCTATTAAGGAAAGCCGTTTTGACATCCATCTGCTAGATCTCGTAGTCATAATACGCAACAATAGCAAACAGAATTTTGATGGACTTAACCATAGCAATAGGGGAAAAAGTTTCATCATAGTCAATACCATGAATTTGTTTGAAACCCTTAGCCACAAGTCGTCCTTTGAATGTCTGTACATTCCCATCCATGTCGGTCTTCTTCTTGAAGACCCATTTGCACCCTATGGGTCTTACCCCTTCAGGTGGTTCCACCAAGGTCCAAACTTGGTTTTCATACATGGAGTCCGTCTCAGATTTCATGACCTCAAGCCACTTCTCGGAGTTCGGTCCACACATAGCCTCTTGGTAGGTTGCTGGCTCATCATCATGATCCATAAACAACACATTACCTATTTGAGACACGAGAAATCCATATCTCTCAGGCTCAAACCTGGGTCTACTAGATCTACGTGAAACTTGTGTTTCTTGAGCAGGTTCTCCAGCTACAACAACTTGTAGTCTTGGCTCAGGTTCCAATTCCGGTTCATTCACTGTTTGTGGTTCTTGAACTTCTTCAAGTTCTACCTTAGCAGTCTTTCTACTTAAGAACTTTTTCTCAAGAAAGACACCAGTTCTCGCGACAAACACTTTGCCCTCAGACGGTAGGTAGAAATAGTACCCTTTAGTTTTCGTAGGATACCCCACAAGATAACACCTCTCTGATTTGGGTTCCAGCTTGTCAGGCATTTGACGCCGCACGTATGCCTCACAGCCCCAAACCTCGATGAACGACATACTAAGACGCTTTCCAGTCCATATCTCATATGGTGTCGTTAGAACTGCTTTCGTTGGAACACGATTTAGTGTAAAAGCAGCAGTTTCTAGAGCAAAACCCCAAAAGGAAACAGACAGATCTGTATGACTCATCATCGATCGCACAATGTCTAACAAAGTACGATTCCTCCGCTCAGACACACCAGTATGTTGTGGTGTTCTAGGTGGAGTGAGTTGTGATACAATACCACACTCTTTCAAATAATCACGGAACTCATGACTAAGGTATTCGCCACCTCGATCAGATCGGAACGCTTTAACCTTCTTACCCAATTGGTTCTCTACTTCGTTCTTAAACACTTTGAACTTTTCAAACATTTCGGATTTGTATTCCATCAGATACACATATCTGTATCTACTGAAATCATCAGTAGATGTAACAAAGTAGAAGTACCCACCTTTAGCCATAGAACTCATGGGTCCACATACATCACTATGTACTATACTAATGAGATCATCAGTCATCTCATTGACGCCAGTGAAAGGGACCTTAGTCATCTTGCCTAACAAACAAGATTTGCATCTCTCAAATGATTCATAATCAAATGAGTCTAGTAGTCCATCTTTATGGAGCTTGGATATACGTTTCTCATTTATATGACACAAAGGACAATGCCAAAGGTACGTAGGGTTCGAGTCATTCGTTCTTAGTTTTTCAGTATTTTCTATATTATAGATCTGATGATCTAAGTTCAAAACATATAAACCATTAAACATTTGGGCTATAACATAACAAACATTATTCTTAAATATAGAACAACAATTGTTCTTAATAAGAAAGGAAAATCCAATCATGTCCAAACATGTAATAGAAATAATGTTTATAGTTATTGCAAGAACATAATAACAGTTATCAAGTTCCAAAACAAGCCCACTGGGCAAAGAAAGATGGTAAACCCCCACGGCGATAGCAGCAACTATTGCTCCATTGCCAAGTGCCAACACGTAGGTCCACCTCCTCTTTACTCAGCATTCTTCTCCTTCCCAGTTCTTGCACATTTATACAAATGTGAGAACCACATTCGGTATCTAATACACAGGAGGAAGGAGCAGAAAAGTTTATCTCTATAACATAAGTACCTGAAGCGGAAGTCATATCTCCCCTCAACTTTGCAGACCCTCAATGTGCGAAGGACAATTCCTCCTCCAATGACCAGCCTTGCCACAGTGGTGACACTTTTCCTCTTTTCCCGAGCCTTTCTTTTTCAGTGCAGAAGACTTGAGCTCCAGAGCAGACTTAAGTCTTACCTTCGTCTTCTTGAAGCCCTTGCCCTTGCCTTTATGCAACATTAGTATGGGGCTAGCAGACTTGACCTTCTTCATATTTATCTTGGCAGTTCACAACATGCCTAGGAGCTCAGACAGTGTCTTGTCTATTTCATTCATGTTATAGTTCAAGACGAACTGCTCATAACTGTCCGACAACGATTGCATGATCAGGTCTGTGGCCAACTCTTGGCTCAGAGGGAACCATAGTTTTCAAGGTTCTCGATACACCCAATCATCTTGAGTATGTGAGTCCCTACTAGGTCCCAAGCTCTCATCTTGCACGGGAACAACGCCTTAGTGACGTTAAATCTCTTTTGACGAGCTTGCCCTTGAAACATTTTCTTGAGATGCTCATCAATTTCCTTGCAACCCATGCTCTCGTGTTGCTTCTGAAGCTCAGAGTTCATGGTCGCAAGCATGAGACATTTGACGTCTAAGGAGTCGTCGAGATACTTCTTGTAAGCATCTTTATCAGCACGGGACGCATTCCCGGTAGGCTCATCAGGGGATACCTTTTCCAAAACATAGACCTTGCGCTCTTGCCTGAGAATAATTTTCAGATTCCTATACCAGTCCAAATAATTTGTTTAACTCAGCTTTTCCTTCTCAAGGATCGCTCTGAGGGACAGGGTGAAGTGTAAGCCACTTGCCATGGATATTCTACAAGAATACAAGCAAAGCAAATTAGTACTACATTTTAAAATATAATTTTCTCTTTTGATTAAGACTTTAATCAAAATAACTCCCACTATTTTTATCAAATCGATAACCCTTGATATCAATTCGAAGAGTTCATGCGAGTAACTCTCTTAGTGGACAAGATCCATATTTCACTAACATTCTGAGTCAGCTTTGGCTTTTCTCTCACAACACAGCTATTTAGGTAGACAACGCTTGCCGATTGCATCACTATGCAACTCATGTATGGCTGGTGAATAACTCTTTATTCGCATCAATCATATGGTGCATTCCAACCCCATGCCTCTGGACACTTAACCTTTGAGGTCACCTAGTTAAGTTTGACCCGATGTTAACAGTGGGATATCATAATTATCCGTTCGCACCCTTACCAAGATAAATTAATGCACCTTGCTTTGGCAAGCCCACACTTCATCGATCGAGGCAGGAAGAGTGTCATCCATTGGAAGACATTCGAATACTTAATATTACTTAAGAGATTTTAATGTTTAATTAACTCTTTAATCATGGTTAACATTTAACCAATGTGCACATCCGCAAACATTCAACAACATACATAATCCAAATGCATCTCAGATGTGCACGAGAAGATCATCAACACTTGATGAACTGGGCTAAATCTGAACATCTAGAACACTCCTAAATCTTCAAATTTACATGCACTGGACATGAGCAACACCAACTCCACTTACACAGTAGACAAACTCGTCTCTCTATGTGAGATTCAAATTCTAACACACTTGGTTTCACAAACCAACTAGAGGGACGATTACTGTTAAGAAGTAACACAAATATCACAACGAAATCACATGCGTTCCTTGCGGGGTTCCAAGGGGCAGCTACCACCGATACCACACAAATTTCATCAACACTTGATGTACTCATGAATAGACCTGGGCATTTAGAACGCTTCTAAAATTTACAGATCTACATGCAATGGATTTTACAACTTCTGAAACATGATCATCGCACAACCTTCCTCTGATACCACTGTTGGGTTTTGCCAATCGTCACAACATTTGTGCGCAGCGGAATGAGGATACAAGGAAAAACCAAATAGTAATTTGTGAATCTTGCAACGACCATTAATCAAGAAGTAATAAGACAATAAATAAATTTATACCTTCGCGGGATTGAGTCAATGCTCAACCTAGGTGCTCCGATTGATTCCCACGAATGGCAACAACCGGAGTTCCGAGCATAGAATAGTGTCCACGCCTCTACGGGTATCCACACGAGCACGGAGAACCCTAGACTCTTGTCGCACAAGATCTAGGTCGGAAAGAGGTTTGCCCTCAACGTCTCCACAGAGTACTAGATCCGTTCAAGGAGAGGCGACAACGACGAAGACGACTCCTAGGAAACTCTTTCCGGCGGCATCTAGGGACGGCGGACGGTCGGCGGCGACAAGCGGCAACGGCGGCGACGATCGCAGATGCAGAACAGTTCCGTCGTGAGGAATCGTCGTTATCGGCTTCGCGATTTTAGGTCTGGAATGAACAGTTACCTACTCAGTTCAACTGTAAATCCTATTTATACCTTGAACTGAGCCGGCCAAAGCCAGCAACCGGACTTAGAAGAAATAAACCGTCGAGACAGAATTCAGTGAGTATCAGGTCGATACACGAATCGGCGAATGGTCACGACGAATCGAAGAGTAGTCACGATGAATCGTCGAGTATTACTTCAATACTCGACGAATCGTTGAATAGTCACGACGATACTCGACGAATTCAGCCCATTCGTCGAAACCCCTTACTCATACTCGACGAATTTCCCTTAGCTTCTACCGACTACATACCAGTCGACCCATATTCACAATACAGATCCCGGAATGAAATTCCACCATGTCCAGAACGCCATAGGCTTTGTCCTTCACTCATATCGCATATGAGCAAAGCCAACACAAACCTATCCAACTTCCCCAAAAATTTTATGTGCGACCCCATAGGCTCATATTGCGTTGACAGTGAGGCTACATGCTTGATCACTTCCAGATCACCATGATAGCTCCAACATTATCCACCAAGCATGTTGTCCTATACACCACAAAAAAATGGTGTGGTCGAGCGAAAGATCCGTCAGCTCTTCGAGATTGCACGCTCACCTGTGTTTCAAATGCAGGTCCCCAAGATCTATTGCACTTTGCAGTCTCCACCATATGTTATTTAATTAATCACATTCCCTCGCCCATTCTCAACTCTGCGACGCCATTCTCCATCCTCTTTCTTTCAACACCCTCCCCCCCTTGACTCCTCATACCTTCAGGAGTGTTTACGTTATCCATCATCGTGGCCCTGCGATGGACAAACTAGCCTAGCACACTATTACATATATGCTGGTTGGGTACACTCGAACACAGAAGGGCTATGCACGTTCTCCCACTGATCGAAAAATGGTCGCATCCGCTCATGTCATCTTCCTCGAGGATCAACCCTTCTACTCCTCGACTCCTTGTAATGACTTCTCACCAACTATCTGTTATGAACAAAGTAGAGAGTAGTAGAGAATATGAGAGGAAGAGAGAAATTGGAATTAGGGTTTGAGAGGTATAGATGGGGAAAATACCTGGAGAGTTCTTGATGACCTTGACGAACAAGCCCTAGAGGTATTTATACCTTTGCAGGTTCAACCTTGAGCCGCCGCAGATTAATTTGGGACGGTTGAACCGGTAGGTTCAACAATACTTTGTGCTGCCTCCTTCCGCCTTTGTGCGTATTGTTAACTCGTGAACCGGTTATTATGCGAGGTTATAACCCTCCTCCATCAGCAGCCAGCTTGTCCTCAAGATGGTAATTTGGATGAAGTTCTCGGAACTCAAGAAAATCGACCCTTGTGTTGTGTGCCACCGATAAGTTCTTCCATTTGACGAGGATTTCCTGGCGGTACTCGGTACCACGCTTCTTTCATTTGGTGAGCAGTACCTCCTCTGGGAGCGGTCATAGTTCCCCATTGTGGGTTGCTTCTGGCAGGGTAGGGCACACCTATACAATGTCCACAATCTTCTTTTTCAGCAAGGATACATGGAAGGTGGGGTGAATACGCGATCCCTCTGGCAGGGCTAATGTATATGCAATCGGTCCCGCTCTCTGAATGATTCTGAAAGGCCCGTAATAGCGCGATGCTAACTTCTGGTTCGTCCTCCGAGACACAGAGGTTTGCCTGTAGGGTTGAAGCTTGAGGAAAACCTCATCTCCAACTGCAAATTCTCGTTCCGTCCGGTGTTTATTTGCTTGTACCTTCATTCTATTCTGAGTGACTACGAGGTTTTCACGTAGAAGGGCAATGGTACGATCCCGATCGCGCAACTCACGATCAACAATTGGTAGTGTCGTGCCCCTAGTTCATATGACCCCAAGGCCGGGGCAGCGCTTCCGTACACAACTTCAAACGGAGTGAATTTACTTGTTGTGTGGTAGAAGGTGTTGTAGCAGCATTTAGCCCAATGAAGCCAACGGGTCCAGGTGCAGGGCGCGTCCATCACAAAACCTCGTAAGTACGTCTCGAACTTTGATTTAGCACCTCCGTCTGTCCGTCCGTTTGAGGGTGGTGGGCGGTGCTCATACACAGACGAGTTCCCTGTTTCCGGAATAGCTCCCTCTAGAAGTTGCTCACAAACATAGAGTCATGATCAAAAATGATGGCATGTGGAATACCGTGAAGTAGGACTATCTCCCACACAAACAAATTGGCTACTGACTTCCCTGTGGTGGGATGGTGCAAGGCCATGAAGTGAACGTATTTGGATATCTTATCTACCATGACTTGGATAACTGTCTGCCCTTGAAATTTCGACGGGCCGTCGATGAAGTCAATAGAAATCGTATCTCAAATTTGCTGTGGAATCTCCAGAGAGGTAAGCAGACCTACTGGAGACATGGTTTCGTATTCCTGTCGCTGGCATATCTCACACTGCTGCACAAATTGCTCAACATCCTTTTGTTGGCTCTTCCAGAAAACGCTGGCCAATACCCATTGAAGAGTGCGGAGAATGTCCGCATGGCCCCCTATCGGCGATGAATTAAATTCGTGCAACATGGTGATGAAGAGGGTATGACCACCCTATCCTTGTAGTATAAGTGTCCATTATGTAAGTGAAACCCTGGAATAGTGGCCTGCCCTTGTTGAAGCAACTCCATAATTGGTTGCAGGTCTGGGTCCTGGAGGATATCCTCTCGTATGTCGTTTAAAGCCCTGATCAGAGAGCTTGAGATGTGGTGAAATGTCCCCTCTGGTATGCGGGAAAGTGCGTTTGCCACCACGTTCTCTTTCCCTTGTTTGTAGACGATCTCGTAGTCGTAGCCCAACATCCTCGTCACCCACTTCTGCTGTAGAGGAGAGGCCACTCGCTGTTCCAAGAAATGTTCGAGGCTCTGGTGATTGGTTCATACCTTTAAATGTATCCCCAAAAGGTATGGTCACCAAAGGGTCACGACATGTATAATGACCAACATTTCCTTCTCGTAGGTAGATAAGCTCAGTGTCTGTGGTGCCAAAGCCTTGCTGAAAAAGGCTATCAGATGTCCCTCTTGCAGTTGGACAACCCCAATTCAACCGCCTGACGCATCGGTCTCCAGGACAAATTCCTTAGTGAAATCGGGTAGAGCTAGCACCGATGTGGTAGTCATCACTGTCTTGAGAGTCTGGAACGCCGTTTCCGCCTGCTCTTGCCAGCAAAAAGCATCCTTGTGTAGCAACTGTGTCAACGACCGTGCTATCTTTCCATAATCCTTCATGAACCACCAGTAGTAGCCCGTCAACCCAAGGAAGCCGCGAAGGGCTCGGTCCGTGCGTGACCGGGACCACATTTGCGTGCTTCCAATCTTCTTCGGATCGGCTTGTACCCCTTGTTCCGAGACTATATGATCCAAATATTCTACCTCTTCTTGTCAAAAGGAGCATTTGGAGAGCTTGGTGTAGAGCTGGTGCTGACGGAGAATCACAAATACTTGTTCCACGTGTCTGAGGTGCTCCTAATTGGCGATGTATATCAAAATTTCATCAAAAAAATATCAATACGGACCTGCGGAGAAGGGGCTGAAATATCTCATTCATCGTCGCCTGGAACATAAATGGCGCGTTGGAAAGTCCGAAATGCTTCACGAGGAACTTGTAGTGGCCGTCGTGTGTCTGGAAGACTGTCTTGTAGATGTCTTCTTCATCCTAATTTGATGGTAGCCCGAGCGCAGATCCAACTTTGTGAACAGGCATGCTCCGTGTAACTCGTCTAACAGTTCTTCTATCATGGAAATGGGAAACTTGTCCTTGATAGTGAAGTTGTTTAGGCCGCAGTAGTCTACACAAAACCTTCAAGAGCCATCCTTTTTCTTCACCAGAATGATGGGTTAGGAAAAAGAACTGGTGTTGGGTCTGATAATTCCTGCTACTAGCATCTCCTTAGCGCTCCATTCTATCTCTGTCTTCTGTATGTTTGGATAGTGGTATGGTCGAATGTTAGTCGGCACCGCTCCTTCCTTGAGGATGATCTGGTGGTCTCTAAATCTTTGTGGCGGGAGTGAGTGGGGTTTCTGGAAGACCTTTGAGTATTGTAATAACAAGGACTACATTTGCTTTGGCTCTTTATGTGGTGAAGTAGGTCGTGGCACAAGCTCCATGATCACCGCCATGGGGACTTCTTGGCCCCACAACCTTTCTAGGCATCAAAGAGAGACCTCCTTCATGGGTGTGGTCTTGAGTCCATTCAGACAATAGCCCTTGCCACCCTGAGTAAACTCCATAGTCATGCGTTCCTAGTCCAACCGGCACGCGTACCCTTGCACTCAGAGTTCCACCCCCTTCATGACTCCTTCACACCGCACCTTGTTGTCGTCGGCTACCATAACCTGGAAGGTGGCGCCACAGTTGATCTCCAGATCCCATCTCTGTGCAACGACGGGGTTGGTGAAGTTATGCGTGCTTTCATTGTCAATCAAAATGGTCACTTTCTATGTGAGAATCTTCCCGATGATTCGCATAGTCAGGGGTATGGTCCCTCCCTCCATAGTTTGGATGGATATGCCAAACTCGACCAGTTCCTGCTCGTCTCCTTCTCCTTCAGCCCTCATGCCCTCTCCTTATTCCCTTAGCATGTATACCTGGATCATCTGACATTTATCTCCTGAGTCATATTTTTCATCGCAGTTCAAACACAATCCTTTTTCCTGTCTTGCCTGTAGCTCAGACCATGTTAGTTTCTTCACAGTCGCACTTTCGGCTGCAGCTTGTTCCCTTCTGACTGTTGGCGGATTCGCAGTATTCTTCGCATTGGCCATCCTTGTCCCTTGCCGGTTAAAGCGCTCTTCTTGAATTCGGGTCAAACTGATGACATGGTTTAGGCTGTGCGACATGTACGCGTGAACCTCATTCCTAATGTGCTCATTCAGTTCGAAAGCAAAACAAATCAGGAGTATCCTCTCCTCCCACTGCACCCTATTCGCTAACCTCTTGAACTCTGTACGGTACTCCATTACCGAACCCCTTTGCCTCAATTTTTGTAGAAGAGCCTCAAAATCTTCATACTCGAGGAGTCCAAATCTGGCTGTGAAACCGTCAACGAAGCCGGCCTGTGGGGCATAGTCACGTCCACGGAGGAACCACTGAGTCCATTGAAAAGCATCGTTTTCGAGGTGAAAGGAAGCCAGTTGCACTCACTGCTCCTCGGGGATCTCTTGGTAACTGTAAAACAGCTCCGCCTTTTTTACCCATTCTAGAGCTTCTCTGCCTCTGAATTTCAGATAGTTCATACGCGTCATCTTGGACAACATATATGCCCTCGGATGTTGCTGGCCGCGTGGTCTCGGTTCATGTCCGAACCCCGGAGGAAGTCTCCGCTCTGGCGGCCCGATGGGGCATCCATTGTCCTCGTCGTATCGATTTTCGAAACTACGTGACTGCTGGAGGAGCCCTGTATTCCCATCCGTTGCTTCCTGGGCTGCGACCAATTTGTCTGGAGCCTCGAGGAAGAGGGATAAGCCCATCCCGAGGTCGATAGGACGTTTCCTGCTATCGATGATCCACCCAGAACCCTTGATGCCCGTCCGCTGCCAGCATGCACCCGTCGCTCCTGTAGGAAGGACCACACCAACCAAACGCGACATTTACTCCGTCAGCGGTAGCGTCGTGCCCCACAGGATACTGTCGAGTCCCTTCGACGCCTCCCATGACGAATCAACCATTTCTCCTGTGTCGTCGCTCCTTTCTCCTACTTAGAACAGGTCGTTTAATCCGTTCGACGCGGGCGGGATCTGATGGAGCGAAACTTGCGGACGACGCGGAACGGCGGAAGTGTGACGCGCGGCTCATGCGAGATCTGGCAGAGTGGGCTCGGGCGGCAGAAGCAGCAGCGATGGAGAGAACTTGCGGCATGCGGCGGGCGGAAAGGCAGAGTCGGGCCAAATGTTATGGTATAGGAAGAATCCGGCTGAGAGAGAAGGGACACATGAAGAGGAAGGGAAGATTAAGGTTAGGGAAATTCAGAAAACAACATTCATCCAGCATGCCTCCAAACAACATACAACTGCCCTTATATAATAGTGGGGTGCGACTAGCCGTCCATAAAAAAGACATACAACTGTGTTGAAATAATTAAAATAAACCTACTAAGCATCGGTCTCCTCCGTGCACTCGGGCTGGGCAACCGTCGTTCGCACCCGGCGTATATAGACCCGCCATGGTGTCTCATCGTCGGTGTAGTGTAAGTCCGTAACACATTATATCTCCCTTCACTGCTTATCTCCAAAACTTCACAGGTTTGTCGCTTCCTTGTATTCTATTTCCACCCCTATTTTGTACAAGAAACTTTTTAGCATTTGGGGTGGCGAACTGATGGATGAGGAAATGACGGCCCGCCCTTTAGGCCAATCAAACCCGAGACTTTGTCTCCCTTCTGACGGCGGGCCACGACCGACACACGTGTTATTCTCGCAGGAGGCGGTGACTCGCTGCCCGGACGGACGATCGGAATCCGTGGTTGCGTTCAGATGATTGTTCTGAGTCAAATTCATATTTTACTTTTATTTTTTTTTGTTGAATTTAGAGCCCGATCGGCCAAAACATTATGCGCCGTCCGATTTGGGAGTTTTGATGTGCGGTTACTAGGTGTTTTATCTTAGGGTTTTATATATTTGGGCGGCAGACGGTTTTGGGGGCATCGTGGGTTTTTGCAGAAGCACGAAAATCGCCGGTCTTCCTCTGGTGCGACGCTAGAGTCCCTTGGGCACGACGCCCTCTCCGTCCTCCTCTCCCTCCACCACCACTGTAAGACCCCCTTTCTCTCCATCCTAGCGCCGATCCATTTCTTTCCGCCTCCTCCCTGCTCATAACCTGCAACCCGAACAACCCCGTCGGCCTTTCCCCAGTGAACTTCCGCGTCCCTCACTACTCCAGACAGCCCCCCCCCCCAACACCGGAAACTACTCCTCTCCACCTCTTCCTCCACCGCTGGACCTCCTGAAGCCCATTCCCCCTCCTACGGCCCACCAAAAATTACCCTGCACCCTCCAGTCTACAACCTCCCCCACCCCACCAACTTCCTACCCAACCTCCCTCTACTCTATAGTTTCCCCTCACCTGTTAGACCCATACCAGTCCAATTCCCTTCTCCACCAGCCACCCTTCAGGCCCACCAAGTCATAGTTAATCCATACCTGAAGCCCTCCCCGTTCTCTACAACCTTGGATGCTCGCCAACAACTGCCCTTGCCGCCATCTGCACGCTCGATTTGTGGTATGAAGTTTGTTTTTTCTCACATTTATTTTGGCACTCAACTATGCTGGATTTCTATTTTATGTGCTGTTAGTTCATTCTTTGTATCTCTTGCGGAGTTTATTCTATGCGTGCTTAATTATTTGCGGCTCGTTTGGTTTGTGTTCTTTACTTGTTTATTTAAATCAAAGTTTTGGTAAAGTTCGTGCAGTTACTAATTTTTATAATAATAAATTATTGTTGTGATTATTAATTTGGACCTACTTTGGTGTATTTTATAATATTCATCACATATAGGTTTGCATATTGTAAGTCCACCCGGAGTTGACCTTACCACTGCATCACCTTCCTTCTGCCCAATCCCGTGTGGGATGTAAATGAGTCTTTAATGTGAAACATCGTTCTGATGGGACAATTGAGTGCCTCAAAGTTCATTCTGTGGCTCACGGTTTTACTCAACATTATGACTTCGACTACAAAGAGACATTCTCTCCCATTGCTAAGTTGAATATGGTACGAGTGTTGATTTTCTTGGTCGTCCATCCTCATTGGCAGTTGCATCAACTTGATATCAAGAATGCATTCGTTTATGATGATCTATCTGAGACTGTCTTCATGTAGCAACCACCCTGTTATGAAATCATAGGAGAGTCTCTTGTTTGCTACCTCAAGAAATCTCTCTTTTGCCCCAAGCAGTTCTTTCGGGCTTGGTTCGTTAAGTCCAGTCAGGTTGTTGGAGATTTTAGCTTCATTCGGAGCTCAGCAGATTTCTCATTATTTACTCATCGCCGCCTAGCAGGCACAATGATTCTCCTTATATATATTGATGATATTCTCATCAAGGACGATGATCTAAACGTTATATCTATTATGATTAAGAAGCACTTGACCTCACACTTTCAACCCAAAGTTTTGGGCCGCTTATGATATTTTTTGGGTATTGAGTGCTCGTTGACCCGATGACTCGTCTTGTTTCAACAGAAGTATCGACTCGAACATCTTTACGGTGCATGTTACTCAGGATGCAGGTTTGTTGATACACCAACCACAAGATTTGTGCTCACCTACGAAGAACGGGTACTCCAAAAAATGTCCCGTACCCGTACACGGTACGTTTGCGGGTACCGGTACGGCAAAAAAAGTACCTGGTACGTTTATTGTTTTTTGGTACGGGCCGGTACTTCCGGGTACTTCCCGATATTATTTATAGCGCGGATCCTTATTCACGTCATGGCTAACTTCTTCGACAAACCCACGACAGATCTCCCGCGAGCGACCTCGACGGCGGCAGACCTCCTGCGAGCGACCTCGACGACGACAGCCCTTCTACGAGCGACCTCGACGGCGGCAGATCTCCTGCGAGCGACCTCGACGGCGACATCCTCCTGCGAACCCTATCGATAAACCCACGACTTCAGGTCTCCACTATTTCGACGTCATCGACTCCTGCGAGCCCTGTTGACCTCAACGGAACTCCAGGGCTCCATCGTTCTCTATATCAGAAGCTCGGTTGGCGCTACACCGACTGCTCCAGCTGCGCGACTGCAAGGCTGCAAGCTCGGTCGGCGCTACACCGCCCTTCATTGCCTTCTCACCCCTAATATACGAGGTCTGGTTTACCCCCAATTTTAATTTCAAGGTTCTTCTCTGATTATACATGCTTCTTATTACCTCATATCTCCCATAAGTAGTCTCTTTGGAAATATCCATTAAAATTGTAAATAATGGCATACAAACCTAGAAATCATTCTCATTTGGTGTATGATATCACTTTGGTTAATTAGGTACTCCAAATTTTCAATGATATCACTTTGATTTTAGCATGCATTGATTTTTTTTCAAGCAATTGTATATTTTTAGGATTTCTAACATCCAAAAAAACGATCGGCGTGGGCGACATTCACCCACGACAAATGTCATTAAATAAAGTAAGCAGTCCATAATAACAATCTCATAGTTATTTTTGGGAGTTAATTAGCAATCTATTGGAGTTTGCATTCGGCGTGAGTTAGTAGATTTAAGGACATTTGATTTAAGGACATTTAATTTAATAATCTTAAGTAGTCTCTTTGGACTTTGCATTCGGCATGAGTAATTTTTATGAGTTTGCTTTGCACCATTGTTTTCTATGCTGGTTAATGGTTATCATTTATCAAATGCTCTTTGTACATCCTTTTGTATCAATTTTCTTTTTATACATGACTTGGGTTAAGTATTTGTTACAGGATTGCTTTTGATTAGCATGTCCCATTGCAATCTAGATTCTTGCTCTTTGTTTGTACTTATAATGATGTACAATATTTATGCTATGAAATATTTTTTTAAAATATTTTCCTATAATATTTTTATCACTCATTCAGGTTTTTTTAATTCAAAATGAGTTCTTCTACATCAAGTTCAATGAGTTCAACTAATCTTGAAAATGATGACTTGTTTCCACTTTGGAAGCACGTTAGATTGACTCTAAAAAGGGGGGGAAGAGAAGGAAATGCAAAATGGAAATGCAATTGTTGCAACATGGATTTTCAAGGGTAATACGTAAGAGGCAAAGCTCATTTGTTGCTAATAAAGAATGAGGGTATGAGGGTTTGTTCTGTTGTTAGTGGCAAAGTTGATATTCTTTCGGAGTTACGAAAAGCTCACGAACAAGTTGAAAATCGAAAGAAACTGTCAAAGACCAAAATGGTTCCTCTACCCCCTTCTCCCTTTAACACTTCAACTAGATCAATTATTGATAGCATGGGTGATTTTAGATTACAAGGATATGAACCAAGGAAGAGAAGGGCATTGGACAACAGTCCCTTAGAGAAAGCGATGAATATTGGTGCTCGTGAAACTTTAAATTCTATGATTGCTCGCATGTTTTATTCTGCTGGGTTGCCTTTTCATTTAGCACGAAATCCTTACTTTGTGGATGCTTTTAGATATGATGCTGAGAATAATATAGCTGGGTATGTCCCTCCTGGCTATAATTTACTACGAACAACACTTCTCCAAAAAGAAAAGGCAAATATTGAAAGATTGCTAGATCCTATTAAAAAAATCTTGGAATGAAAAAGGGCTTAGTATTTGTGCTGATGGATGGAGTGATGCACAAAGAAGACCTCTTATCAATTTGATGGGAGCATCAGATGGTGGAGCACTTTTCATAAGAGCTGTTAATTGTGAGGGAGAATATAAAGATAAAACTTTTATTGCTAAGTTGCTTGGAGAAGTTATTCATAAAGTTGGACATGAAAAAGTTGTTCAAGTTATCACCGACAATGCTGCTACTTGTGCTGCTGCTGGATCTATTATAGAAGGCATTTTCCCAAAAATATTTTGGGCTCCATGTGTTGTGCATGCACTAAATCTTGCACTCAAAAATATTTGTGCTCCCAAAGAAACAGGAATAGCTAGTTTTGCTTATGAGGAATGCATTTGGATTAAACTTGTGATTGATGATGTCATGTTTGTTAAAAATTTCATCATGAATCATTCAATGAGACTAGCTATTTTCAATGAATTTGTACCATTAAAATTACTTTCAGTTGCTGACACGCGTTTTGCTTCCTCGGTTGTTATGATGAAAAGATTTAAACTTATTTCTCGTGGCCTTCAAGCAATGGTCATAAGTGAAAGGTGGTCTTCCTACAGAGAAGATGATGTTGGGAAAGCGACAACAATGAAGGAAAAATTGTTAATTGATATTTGGTGGGACAAAATAGATTACATACTCTCGTTCACATTGCCCATTTATGATATGTTGAGATTTTGTGACACCGACAAGCCATGTCTTCATTTGGTTTATGAAATGTGGGATACAATGATTGAAAAGGTAAAGACAGTTATTTATAGGCATGAAGGCAAGTTGGAAAATGAGGAGTCTATTTTCTATGATATGATACATCAGATTTTAGTTGAGAGGTGGACAAAAAACACCACACCCCCTCATTGTCTTGCACATGCATTGAATTCAAGGTACTATTTTTTGTTTTTAAGATATTTTGTTTTCTTAAATTATATTGCTTATCAATAATATATTACTTTTTTCCTATTAATCTATTATATAGGTACTATAGTGAGGAATGACTTGTAGCAAATCATATTCCTCCTCACATGGATGAAGAAATTTCTGCTATGCGAATAAAGTGCTTTAAGAAGTATTTTCCAAATCAAGATGAAAGGAGGCTAGTTAATACTGAGTATGCTAAATTTTCTGCTGTCTAGAACATTTTGGGGATGCAGATTCATTGATTGATAGAGGTGCAATGGAGCCAATAGTTTGGTGGTTAGCTCATGGTGCTTCAACACCTATGCTACAATCATTAGCCCTAAAACTGCTTAGTCAACCATGTTCATCTTCATGTTGTGAAAGGAATTGGAGTACTTACTCTTTCATTCATTCCATGAGAAGAAATAAGATGACACCACAGCGATGTGAAGATTTGGTCTTTGTGCATTCTAATATTCATCTTCTTTCAAGGAGGACGCCACTTTATACTAAAGGAGACACCAAACTATGAGACATTAGTGGAGATGCATTTGATTCTATGGAGGGTGTTGGTATTTTTGAAGTTGCTAACTTATCTCTTGATGAGCCAGAGATGGAAGCAATATTATTTAACGTTGAAGAAAACGATGACTTTGAAAATCAAGAACTTTAGTCATTATAAGATTTTTTATGTTTTGTTGAACTATGTATGCCCTATATGACTATATCATCATTGGATTTCTTTTGTGTTTGGTGAACTATAATCTTTTATCTTCTTTTAGATGGATTTCTTTTACTGTGTTTTCCTTTTCCTAGAGGATATTTTTAGTATGATTCTCACTTTCATCATTATTCTCACTTTCATCATTCCTTAGAATAGTCTAATTTATTTATTTATGTGGACAATCTTAACATCTTGTGCATGTATGGTGATAACTGATAACATTTCATTGAATATATTCTTGCTGCAAATTAACTTGTTATATGTATTTTTTAATTTTTTTTCACATACCCAAACGTACCCTCACCGTGCTATTTTATAATTTTGCCGTACCACGTACCGGTACCCGTACCGTACCCGTACCACGTACCGGTACCCGTGCTTCATAGGTGCTCACGCATCTGACTCTGATCTGCTTCTCTCTATTTTGGAGTACTATTTTCAAAAATATTGTCAAAAATAAACAAGAAATGGATTACAATGACAAATTGAAATACTATCAAAAGGATACCGCACATAAACTGAAATAAATATCAACAGGCATAAATATTGTCAAATGACCCGTCTAGAACATAAAAACTGTCCAAAATATCATTACTACAATGACATAAATAGAAAAGAAATATCAATTTCTTCCCCTAATAGTCTTCTATGATGTGCCTTCATGAACTCAATACACAATGCTTTTATGTCTCCAAAGCAAAAAACATAAACTACGTGATAAAATATGATTTATTTGCAAATTAAAGATAAATCAATTATTGTGTTGAACTATAAAATGTATAATCCTATGCGCATTTTGCAATTGGTCTGCTATGAGTCTCTTAATGCAGTCATATCAGTTGCTCTTTTTCCCTCAAATGTAATAGGATCTATGTTTCTATCTCTATTGTTGTTTGTCTGACTGATGCACAAAGATTGCATCATCATTACATGCATCAAGCTATGGATATGGACCCAATGAATGCCTCCTAATGTAATTATGTAACATCATTGATGTAATTATATAGCGTCATTGTAGACCTCACAATTACGCATTGCTTTGAGAATATGTATTATGACATATCCCTGGGTATGCCTCATTTCTTCTTCCGTACATTAAAACTTCATTCTATAACTCTGTGAAGCGAGAAGCGTGCTTTGTTAAAGATTTCACATTGTCAAGCAAATCAAGCAGACAAGTGATATCTAGTTTCAGGAAATCAGTTGTTGGCTTATTTTCTAACTTGTTTTTTCTTATATAGGTCGAACTATTATGTATATTAAGTTAGAGATCTTGGGTATGCTAATGCTCAGTTGTAAAGGCCCCATAAGAGAGCCCATTGTAAATTCTTTCTCTTCCTCTTATTTAGTCCCACACCTCTTGTAGAGTTTAGTTGTCACCCTCTTTAGTGTGTGTGTATGTGTGTGTATAGGGAAGATGTAATACTAGATATAGATTGAAATAATAAAATCATATATTCCAAATTCTCAGCTATATATAGATCACAAAATATTATCACATAAGCTGCTTCCCATGATCTCAAAGGATTTCATGTTGGCCTGCCTTTAGTAACACCAAAAGACGGGATTTTGTTATCAACAGACCAATTTGGATTGCAAATAGTAATACCAAAAGACAGGACTGTACTATCTGCAGACCAATTTAAGGAAACTATAAATAGACCTCAAGGGCACCTTTGGAGAGGGTCTTTTTTGGGTTTGAGATCCTTTCCTCCTATAGTTTTCTAGTGCTCTCCAGGGTGCCCGACTTAGCCTTGGTTTGGGAGGGGAAGTTCTCTTTGATCTTCTGGCTTTGTGGTGTGACCTCCTCACTGTAGCTCACGGGATCTGTTCTTAGTTGTCCACCACTGTGAGTGAGATTCTATGCTCTGAGTGCTCGACACTGTGTTTGCACTCAAAAGAAGTAAGTGCAAGCTACACCATGTCGGTCCGAACTCCGTTGGCCCAGGTTTCCGGGTTCAACATTGACATTCTCCACCATATCAATACGGCCCTTGAGAAATTTGCCCCATCTTCTTGGAAGAAATTTGAAACTAGGGCATGAAATCTTTGCAATCGACCCAGGTAGTCTTGACTGTTGGGCGGTTCTTCCACCACATTAGAACATGTGGAATGGTCGTATCCATGTGTTTGTTTCTTGCTGTTTTCCACGATGGATGCCAAATCTTATGAAGGGATCAAGACAACTGGAAGAACCATATAAATAGAAGCCGCAATAGTATGGTCTTCGATCACTTGAGTCAGGAGACATGGAAATAGGGTATATGTGGCTCTAGGCCGGGAGCTAGAGGCACTAGGCTATCTCACCAATGCGACGACGATAGAAAACAAGACGTAAGAGTAGGTCAAAATATTTGGGTGGACATATATAGCTACAATGATTTAGCAATGTGGGTGGAGTTTCATGAATACCTTGTCTCACACCTCAAATAGAACGTTCCAGGGTTGCTTGTCGGTCCCTAAAGCCTCGCGTTGATGGGCATGGAGGTGGAATTTCACTAGGCGTAGGGCCTTGTTGTGGATGCAATGGTTTTCAAAGATTTATTTGATGCATGTAAACCATTCCATTGGATCCTGTGTATTGAAAGTAGGCACGTTTAGATGACTAATTAGTTAGGGAGAAGTTTAGCGGGCATTCGGTCTTAGGGAAACCCCTTGGTTGTGCTTCCCAAGGCGGGCACAACAAGATCAGCGGGGATAGGTGACCCCGGGTGTGTCGGTGGAGCGATGGAGTTGCGCTGCGGACTCATGAGCATCGCCTTGAAGGAGTTGAGTTGCTGCTCCTTAAGGGAGTTGAAACGCTCCTCTACTCATTTTTCGGTGACGTTATGGCGTGCTTTGATGGATTGCACAATGACATGGATTGCATGAGACTGAGTTCGTTGGACATCCAACGGTTAATTCGCATACACCGAAAGACTGTCCAAACAACAGCTTGCGGACATGTGTTGAGCGGATGCGGGGGCAGTAGTTCAGCGACAATGGTAATGAGAGATGATTTGTTGCAATGGCAACCACAGAGGACACATGTTTCAGCGATTTTGGGAGTGTAGCATAGAGGCTGTTTCACAGTCAGGAAAAGCACTCCAACATCTGCCGCATCAACAGGCAGAGATGGCACGATATGATCAGTGCTGGGCAATCCCAAAAAGCTTAGCGAGTGCATGGAGGAATACCTCAAGCTCCTAACTGGAATATTTTCTACAGCAGGAAATGCACTTAAAAGCCCTTAACCTCCTTCAAGACACAGACGGCGATCATAGAAGCATTAGCATATCATTTCTTATCATTAACACCGCACCAACGAGGTTGACCCCAAAATGCTCAAAGCAGCAAGAAACTTACAAAAGCTGTTCTGAAATCTGTCTCAACAGTGGTGCAGGAATAAACGTAAAAACGGCTGCCTTAAATCACTTCAAACATTAACAATGGCCCCATTTAACACACACACACAATCCGCCTGCCCCCATTTAACAAGGAATAATTACCTAATTGCAAAATTCCCCTTCTCTGAGGTATCAAATCTAAAAAACACTAAAACTTTCATGAAATAAACCCTCAAGTCTTCAAATATATTTTGCAGCCCAGGTGAAGACTAACGTCTCTATTCCCACGGCAATTATTGTTGTGGTGCTCCATACTGCTTTACCATGCTCAGGAATGAAATTTGAAGATTCCCCATCCTTCGAATCACGCTCAAAAATCTTCTTTACGCTGAAAATTTTCACTTTCCAATTCTCTGCACATCCTCTTCACCGCTCCTTGCTGCACTTACACATCTAAGAATGCATCAGTTAATTTCTTGAACAATTTGTTTAAACACTTCAATTTTATGAATATATATATATATATATATATATTTGTTCTACTTAAGCCAAAGAGTTATGGTGTCCACCTTCAATGTTCATTTGAAAGTTATAACCATGTTTCTCTGGCATGCAACTTTTAAGGGGACAACAAATGCTATGCATGCCCTCCCAACATGCCGTAATGGCATGAATAGCATACTTATTGCACGGATGACAAAAGATTCATAAATAGTTCATGCTATTAAAGCATCTTAATTAGGGATGGTTCTTCTCTACCGTCCCAAGCTATCAGTCTTTATTTTACATGAGTAGTTTATTTAAGCTATTAAATCATTAAGTAAACACTAGTTTACATTGAGGGCTTTGCCATTGTTGGTTGAGCAGACAACAGCTTCATGGATTTTTAACTGTTTTGTTATATGTTTTCTTTTATGCAATTTGTTGGTGCAACCAATTGCATTAAATCTACTCTATTTTCTTTTCAATCTCAATAAATTATAGCAGTTTTCACAACTTCATAGGATTGGGTTGCATTTCGTCAAGGGGTGGAATGTGGCTTTCAAGGACGAACAAATAAGTTGGTTGATGGCTGTTATTCTTTTTGGCAAGTAAATCTCTGTTTCTTCAGTAAACAGACTTTTCCTTTTTATGAAATACAAATTTTGAATTAATTATTGATATTTACAGGGGGGTTCACTTTGTATAATTCAAAGATTACTGTCTATTGCCCATCATCAAATTAAGTCATCTCCCATAAGCCTGAAACATCTGTCTGTAGATGGAAATGCGGATTCAGCTTCTTTTACTGGATGTAAGCCTGATAGAAGCCCATATCAAATTCATGATTTTGATGGCGAAGAAGCAGGTAATATTATTCTTTATATGGATCATTTACTTACCGAAAAAAATAAAGATAAATTTAAAGTAAAATCTTTGTAAACTAAATGCAGTAGAATTGGCTACATTACAACACAAATTTGTTAAGAAAATGAATCATGATGAAGTTGTTCAACTTCAAACTAAACACAAACAAGATTTCTTTTGCATGTAAATAATTGAAGTTCTCGCCAAACCAAACAACATATATATAAATTCATCCCATGAACATGTGATCCGAGCATCATCTCATCAAATGTGTCAACTTTTATTGTGTTAAGTTTGACCTGACACAACTGATAGGTGAGCAATGATGAGTCCGATATTTATAGTGTTTTTCAGACTCATCTGAATTAGATTTCACTCATGTGCACTACACCTTTAGTTCATAATTGCTTGTATTTCACTCCAAGTGCACTGTTTAGGCCCATTGTGGTGTGCAATTGCACACTATGTTGTTGGGGGTAAGCACATGGTGTTCCCCATTCTTTTATGGTGTTTTGCTTGTGCTGGAGGTGTGTTCCCAGCTGTAGGTTTTGCTGTGCAGGTGAGCAGATCTCCCTATGCTGCCCAGGTTCTTTCCTGCAGGAATCGCACGGTCGTGCGTTTTTCTTCACGCACGATTGGCGCGATCGTGCAATGCCTACGTAACCTTTTTATGGTGGTCTGCCCCGGGCCGTGGGATTTACTCTCGCACGTGTTGTTTTGCCCGTGCGTGACCAAATTGCACGACCTCGTCTTTTTTTCTAAAATTTTATGTTATTATCGCTCGTGCGTTTTCTTCACGCACGGTTGGATTCAGCCGTGCGCGAAGGGAAACACACGATCTGTTTTGTTGGTCTGATTTTCAGTGATCTGTCAATAACTGTGTGATTTGTTCTTGCACGGGTTGTTTCGCCCATGCGTGAAAATCGCACGGTCTCCTGCTGTATCAGGCTGGGTGTTTCCTGTGTGGTTATTATCGCACGATGCATGCACGGTCGTGTGTTCGACCGTGCGTGCCCCTTTTTTGACTGTTTACTATTTAAGCGCGGGAAATCTCCCTAGTACGAATCCTCTCTTCCATTTTCGCGCAAAATCTCCGGTGTTGCCCCATTTCGCCGCTCCACCACCTCCCACCTTCGTGAGGTCCTCCAGCCACAATCTTCTTAAAAATCAAAGGCATAAAGATCCTCTTGGCCTCCTCCATCGATCGCTTACCTCCAAGGATGATTCCGAGTGATTTTTCGCTGCACATGTGAAGTTCTTCGGTGAGATCGTGACCGAAGACAATTGACGGAGAAGACGGGTACATTAAAAGAAGGTGACAACTCTTACGGACCCCAGACGGCAGTTGGAGCTCGAGCACGGACAAGACTTGACAACCCTAGATTCCGGTTGTGAACCTCCAACGAATCTCCGCCTTTTTGGTTGTAATCTCACCCCTTCATGTTGTAGTAATCTTTCTCTTAATTCCTTGGTTATATGAACGATGATTGCATAACCCTATATGTTGTTTAGTTTATTTCATGTCTACGTGGAATATCTGTGTGGTTTGTACAAGTTAGGAGCGCCTCCACCTTGTCATTTCCATCCCTCCATCGTGAGAGTGGTCGCACTAGCAGTTGCTAGTGGCGTGCGTCATGAAGAGGTGCTTTCGACCCTCACTCTGCCATTGCAAACAATTCCATCCGCTAGCCTTCCCGTCCATCCGCCTACTGAAGTAATACATCGCGGCTTGCGTAGTTTTCATCCACCTTGCGAAGTGGTGTTTGCGAGCCGCACTAGTGTAGTTAGTTTTTCTTTTGCCAATCCGGTGTGAATCAAACAGTAGCGTAGGAGTGTGTGTTGACGTTCGTTAGCCTCGTATTGCTCGAGTCGGGAGGAAGAATAGTTTTTCTCGAAAGCTGAGAACTTTCCCCAAGCGACTCATGAAGCATGGGTACGCGGTTAGTCAAAGCGCGTGAGTGTGATGTAGGCCATCATTTTGGCCCGGTTGAGCTTTTGTACCCGATCCTATCATCTTATCCTCGCTAGCCCCATTGTGCCTATCCATCCTTTGATTCAGCTCCACTTTTATCTCACCAAAGTCAAATAGCCAATCTTAGCCGCACACCCAAATTTGAGCTTTAGTTTATTCTATTTTTATGATTGGGGTATTGATGTGGTGATTATGTTATGGATGTGTGGATGCACTCAGTTAAATATGTGCTGAAAAAATTGTGAAAGAAAAAAATGAAATGAAAATGAAAAAGTGGAAAAAATGATATTTGAAAAAAAAGGGAAAAAAAGAAAAAGTTTGATTGAAAATCTTTGTATGAAAGTTTTTGTTGGAGAGTAGGCAGTGCACACGCCCATGCTGTCAAGTTCAAGTCTGGGGGTGTGGTGCACCTGCGTGTTATTGTTGTGGCGTGAGGATAGTTTTGTTCGTGCTAGCTCATTTGAGTTAGGCGTGTTGCCCTCATTTTTATCTTTGTATGCTTCACCTAAACCCAAGCCCCATCTCTAACCTTAAATCCTATTGATTCGCGCGATTGAGTCAAACCAGTGTCGTGGAAAGAGTGTGGAAGGGCGAGCTTATGATCACCGACATTGATGGATTTCATTGGTGGTTGTCCCGTGCCCCGATCTTTGGCAATGCTCATCTTATCGTTCAGTCTGCTTCCTTCCTACGCGTGACCGGATGATTCACCGTGATTCAATTTTTGAGTAGAAGTAATATATAAATATGCTCGTAGAAAATTATAGACTAATATGTATAATTTGAAATTTTTTCTATGCACGTGTGTATGCGACTTTGCATGATACTCCACATTTGCAATTACCAAGCTAGTTAGTCCTTTTTCTTTCCACGGAGAGATGATTTGCTCGGGACTAGCAAATGGTTAAGTCCGGGGGTGTGATGAATTCGATATTTATAGTGTTTTTCAGACTCATCTGAGCTAGATTTCACTCATGTGCACTATACTTTTAGTCCATAATTGCTTGTATTTCACTTGTATACACTTTCATTCTAAGTGCACTGTTTAGGCCTGTTGTGGTGTGCAATTGCACGCTATGTTGTTGGGGGTAAGCACATGGTGCACCCCGTTCTTTTTATGGTGTTTTGCTTGTGCTGGAGGTGTGTTCCCAACTGTAGGTTTTGCTGTGCAGGTGGGCAGATCTCCTATGTTGCCCAGGTTTTTTCCTGTAGGAATCACATGGTCGTGCATTTTTCTTCAAGCACGATCGACACGATCGTACGATGCTTATAGAGCCTTTTTCTAGTGATTTGTCTCGGGCCGTGCGATCTGCTATGCACTGGTTGTTTTGCTTGTGTGTGATCAAATCGCATGACTTTGTTTTTTTGTCTAAATTTTTATGTTATTATCGCCCGTGCGTGAAGAGTGCGTTTTCTTCATGCACTGTTGGATTCAATCGTGCGTGAAGGGAAACACACAATCTGTTCTATTTTCAGTGATCTGTCAATAATCGTGCGATTTGTTCTTGCACGAGCTATTTCGTCCGTGCGTGATCAAAATCACATGGTCTCCTGCTGCATCAGGCTGGGTGTTTCCTGCGTGGTTATTATCGCACGATGCACGCACGGTCGTGTGTTCGACCGCGCGTGCCCCTTTTTTCTGACTGTTTACTATTTAAGCGCAGGAAATCGCCCTAGTCCGAATCCTCTCTTCCGCGCCAGAGCTTCGATGTCGCCCCATTTCGCTGCTCCACCACCGCCCACCTTTGTGAGGTCCTCCAGCCACAATATTCTTGAAAATCAAAGGCTTGAAGATCCTCTTGGCCTCCTCCATCGATCGCTTGTCTCCAAGGGTGATTCCGAGTGATTTTTCGCTGCACGTGTGAAGCTCTCCGGCTAGATCGTGGTCGGAGACAATTGACGGAGAAGACGGGTACATTAGAAGAAGGTGACAGCTCTTCCGGATCCTGGACGGCAGTTGGAGCTGAGCACGGACAAGGCTTGACAACCCTAGATTCCGGCCGTGAACCTCCAACAAGTCTCCACCCCTTTGGTTGTAATCTCACCCCTTCATGTTGTAGTAATCTTTCTCTTAATTCCTTGGTTGTATGAACGATGGATGCATAACCCTAATATGTTATTTAGTTTATTTCATGTCCATGTGAAATATCTTTGTGGTTTGTACAAGTTAGGAGCCCCTCCACCTTGTCATTTCCATCCCCCCATCGTGGGAGTAACCGAACTAGCAGTTGCCAGTGGCGTGCGTCGTGAAGAGGTGCTCTCGGCCCTCACTCCGCCATTGCAAACCATTCCCTCCGCTAGCCTTCTCGTCCATCCGCCTACCGAAGCAGTGTATCACGGCCTGCGTAGTTTCCATCCACCTTGCGAAGTGGTGTTTGCGAGCCGCACTCGTGTAGTTAGTTTTTCTTTTGCTTCTCTGAAACCAAATTCAAGCTCGTGCTTTAGCTTAATCTTTATAATTAGCTTTCTAAACGATAAAATCGCGTGTCCTAACATGCATTCCTCTGAGATCAATACTTAGGGATTTACTTCCACATTTTATATTACTTGTGCGACCGGTACACTTGCCATAAGTGCATTAGGAACGGCTACAAATGTTTCAAGTCCCAACTGGCTGTGGAAGTCCAGCATGTTAGCTAATGATGGGAGAACATACTTTCACTTATGTACTTGTACACCTTCTGATCATCTATATACACATTAAATCATTATTTTTGTTTGGAACTGTTGAATTTATTTGTTATATAATTGCCAATAAATAGTTAGCCTTTCTGTTTTGTTTCAAAGCTACAGATTTCTCTTTAAGGGTGCGAACTAATATGGTAATGCCTACCTTCTCTTTCAGGGAAAAGATCTGCTATTGGTTTAGAGTTTATTAAGATTACAAATGAGGGACCTCTTTTCCACAGCATTGCTCTTCAGCAGTATATACTGCTTTGTTCCCAGGTGATTGTGATTGTCTGCTATATTTAATTCTCTTCCTCCCGCTAATGTATACCCTGATATTAGCCAGACTGAGTGTATGGGAACAACTAACGAAAATTTCAACATCAAAGATAACAAAAGTCTATGTTCTATTAAATTCTAGGTACCACTATTATCTTTCTTCAATCTATTAAATTCTGTTAAATAAGATGCGACAAGGGCTTCTAGTAAACTCGGCTTTCCTACAAAAAAGTGTCAGTTTAACGAGATCAATTTGGTCTGACCTTGTAATGGACTCCATCCTCTTGAGCACCATAAATGGGAGGGAGGGATCCCTTGCTAGGAAACTTCTCCATTGAAATCCTCAATCTCCCCTAAAACTCACAAGGATGAAAGGGAGGGAGGGAGTTTGGTGCAACCTGCGTCGCATCATTTGCCTTATTTTATGTCACACAATTTTATTTCCGTATTTGTAGCGCATGTATTAGCGCATGCGTATTCTCTTTCAAGCATTTTTATTTTGGTATTGTAGCGCATGTATTAGCGCACGTGTTTTTTTATTCCATGCACTTATATGGCTTATTGAGGTGATTGTCCAATAAGTTCCTAAATAAAAAGATCCATCAAATTAGGGGATAAGTTAATTAAGACAAGCATGCTCAAAATTTAAGATCAAATAAACAGTAAGACTTTTTATTAGTTAAAATATATATATATATAAAAATCCCAAAACCCACCCTTGATTGCTGAATAGGCCAAATAGGAAATATCTTATGTATACATATATATGACATATGATATGTCATTCCTATTTAGTCAAAATGCCTAAAATAAAAAAAAACACTTTATAAAACCCTCCCCCTCCTTCCCGTAAAGGCAGCTGGGACAGAAATCGGAACAGGGAGAAATCTTCTCTGTCGCCCGATAGATCCAGCCTGACTCCATGAGAGCCTGCTGAAAGCCCCGGCTCCTCCTCTCCACCCCAACGAGTTCGCCGGAACCCTAGTCAACGTCCAACGCCTTCCTGATTCCCGTCGGCCTTCCTTAGTCCGCTGGATAGACGACATCACATCGCCGCTCTCCATCCCCTCCGCCGACCGTCTACGTGGGCGCCTACGACCTGTCCACCCCCCAGCTCATCGACTTCGACCCTCTCCCACCATCGTCCACTATCTGCACCCTTCTTGCCATCATCGGGCAGCCATTAGCCCGAAGCTGTTCTCCCGGCTAGTGCCCTGAAGGAGGCCGATCCTGGTTGTGTTTTTTTTCTGATTCCTCCTATCAATTTCAGTGAACGGGGTTGTACTTGAGGCCATGGGTATATTTCTTATCTTATTTTAAAGCTGTTAGCTTAATTTGATGCGTACTTGTTTATCTGATCTGAAATTTTAGAGCATGCTTGTCCTTAATTAATGTTGAACCTATTTGTCATTTATTTTCATATCCGCACATGTTTTCTTCTCGTCTATGCTTGTGGAAGATTTATTTCAAGTCGTTGATTATGCTTGAGTGTTAGGCTCATAGGCGCGTTTGTAAAGCTAAGTTCGATTGTTGCTCTCCGTTTGCTCGAGAACATCACGCTAACGCTACGGGTTTTAAAAGAGAACAAATTTATTTTATTTAAAATTGACTCGAGAACTCCAGTTTACATCAGAGTTGGTGAAAAGTGCTCAAAATTTTTGGGTTTGAATGGGCCCCTTAGAATGGTTGGATTTTGTAGTACAAATCATTGACCTTGAATGCGATTAAAGAGCTCTTAATACTCGCATCAGTAAAAGTGCTAGATTAAAATATGCAGGCCGACACCTAATGGGAACCCGGGAACTTGAACAAAGCTTGTTTGGCCCTCCTATACACCCATATTGGACCCCACAATATCCCTAGGTTCCCCAAAATTTTTGAATCCAGACTTTCTTCTGATTGAGACTTCGCTCTCTGTCTCAGCGCAGTTTCCTTCTGCAATGCCATTTTTTCACCTATTTTGGGGAGGTCGAGCTACTTTCTGCCTTCAGCTTAATATCCCGGGCCCAACAATTAATTTATTCCTTCTTGAGTCTTGTGCTGCTGAATATTCTACCATAGTACTTTTATTCCTGAATCTATTTTTAAATGATTAATCATTTATTCATTAATTAATTATTGATAATTCAATTTTTTCTTGCTTATTAATTCTTAATTGAATTAAATAAGTAATCAAATTTGTGTCGCCGCCATTGAGAGACGATGCGGCACTTGCGGCAACACAAATCCCGACGCCTCCGACAACTCGAGGCGTCCAACCACCCCCTCCATCTCTCGGCAAGCAAGTCAATCGATGGGGGACTCACAAGATTTCAGGACTGCTCTCCAGGACATGCTGCAGACTGTCATGACCTCCATGAAAGCACACTTTCGGAACACTGAACCCGACATCGGGACAACATGGACACCATCACCCCCATGCTTAATGAATTGACCATCGCCCCGCCGTTGTTACTACTTCGCTTATGGATCACGCCAATAGCAGTCGGGCACTGCCTTCGCCACTCATCCGCCACGAGCCACCGCCACCAGGAGGCAATTCCTCTACCACACTACCCCAGGTGGGATTTTCCGACTTATGATGGGAGGACGGACCAAGTAAGAACAATTTCTTGCCCACCATTAAGTGCCTGCAGCAGATCAGATGTCTTTTGCCTTCTTCCACCTCCTCGACTCAACTCTTCTTTGGGTCACTCATCGACCAACCGGGTCTGACATGGAACGATTTCAAGCAATTCTGCAATTTGTGCTTTGGTTCTCCCACCCGCAACAACTCCTTGGGGAGCTCATGACTTTACAACAGACGGGCTCCATCGACGATTATCTGGAAGAGTTTCAGCTTCTCCTGACATACATCTCACTTTCCCCTAGCATGCAAGTCTCTATCTTCACTGCATGACTTTGTGACCGACTGTGGCTAGATATCGAGTTCGAGATTCCTCGCGACTTAATCACTGCCATGAGGTTTGCCAGGATTTGCGGCCGTCGCCTCCAGCTGGCACAAAAGGCTTTCATTTTTGCTGACACAAGGGCCGGTCCTCCAGGCGCTTCGATTCGTCAACTTTCTCGTGCCGAGATGGACCGGCGAGTGCAAGACTTATGCTATAACTGCGGCGAGTAGTATGCTCGCGGACATCAGGCAAAAAGCTTTTCTTTTTGGAAGTCGAGGACTCTGACGATGATGGTGTCAGATAAAGCAGACACCATTGATCTCCCTCGAGCTTGAGATCAAGCTCTTTTTCAAGGCATGAGAGATGTTATAGGCCCTATTATGATGATATTTATTATGTTGTTAGTCCTTAATTCATCTTCCTATTTAGTCACATTCCAAGGCCCCTTGGGCCTTGTATTGGTATGCATTCTAAGTCTGTCATTTTATTTTCATTAAGAGTCATTTGTACTTCTATTTAAAGGACTCCGTGGGCCTTGTATTGGTATGCAAAGAATTAATCTGTTTTCCCTTGTTTGGTGTGTGAGATATTGGTAACTCTCTCCTCTAACGCGGAAGCCCCACTTAGATAGTCGTGATTCCGGCTCCACGGTAACCTCCTCTGTCGTTGTCACCTCCACCTCCAACCCTTCCTCTGACTAGGCCCATAACACTTAATTCCACAAATAAGGGTAAATATGTACATACACTTTCTAATATTTTTGTTCACAAAATTTGATGTAATATACTGCCCTGGTTATCCGAGTATGTTGAAATTTAGCTCCAAGATTTATGATATTGCCTTGTGTTTGAACATACTTCTTTTATTAGAGCAGTTATTTACTGGATGATGCAGGTCCTGGAAGGAGGCTTCAGAGATAAGCCAGGGAAGCAACGGGATCACTATCACTCATGCTACTGTCTCAGCGGCCTCTCTGTGTGCCAGTACAGCTTTTCAAAGACCGCGGATTCACCGCCGCTGCCCAATGCAGTACTCGGCTTGTATTCAAATTTGTTGGAGCCCATTCATCCTCTTTATAATGTTGTGCTCGAAAAGTACTACAAAGTACAGGCTCTGCTATGAGATAGACTGCTATGCCCACAATGAGGAGGCCTGGAAGAAGAAGAAGATGCCATGTAGATCTTTAAGAAGAAGCAGAATGGAGGAGGAGAATGGTTTCCTTGGGTTTTAGAATGAAGTTATATGCTAAATATCATATGGTCTTGATGCTTGGCCGAAGAGGGTTTGTAGCTGTAATCGTGATCGCAACTAGTCAGCTAATCGGTTTGATCGCTCATTCAATGTCGGGGTCTCGTGTTTTCTCTCGATAAGGATGACATGATTATTGCTGGGGATGAAAATGTTTATATATATTTATATATATACATTCTTTGAAATCTTAATTATATTGGTGACCCTCTATCCAAATTTCTAGTGCAATATTAAAGATTCCCTTCCTGAAGAGGAAATCTATTATAACTCATTTTTATTTTAAGGGTCATTTATCGGGACCTCCCCTTTCATAACATACACGAACAAAAAGACCCCTCTGAAGATTTACTCCAAGGTGGTATTTTTGTGCACGGATGTTATGAAATATAAACTTACTGGGAAAGTTTTGTAATTTCAAAGTTAAAAGTGGTGCATCCTATACTTATGCTAATTTCAGGAGGAAGTTTTGATAAAAACTCAACAAGCATGATGGATATGTTTAGGGTTGTTCATTAATATATGTTTTTGTGCCACTTCATTTGTATTTGAGTCTCTCATATTTTACAAGTGTATTAGAATTTGGATTCAATTTTCTTTGGATTCCCCATAAAAGTTTAATTTGAATTTAAATAGAAATGAAATGTTTTTTTTAGTCTCATAATAGAGTTCTTGTGACTTTGATTAAAAGAACTGGGATGCTGTCTGTTTTTTTGGTAATTAAATAAAATGATGTAAATATACCACGTTAATTAATAATTTAATATTCAATAACAAATTTAACAATTGCCAGAACTATGTGAAGCAAAAGTATATTGTAGATTATTCGGGAGTCCTGAAGATTCCAGTATCTTCTTCATTCCAAGAAAAGAATATATATTTATATTATATATGGATATATCTCAAATACGGCTTCCTTGTGTGCGGGCGTACGGACAACTGTTTTTAGGTGTCAAGATGGTTCCAAATCGAAAAGTGTTCAACATGAAAGTTTGTAGATCTCGGCGAGAAGAACAACTTTCATGTTGATCACTTTTTGATTTGGAGCTGTCTTGACCCTCGATTTGGGCCTCGAAATCTGGGGCGGCGAGAGTGCTACAGTAGCACTCTCGCCGCCCCAGATTTCGAGGCCCAAATCGAGGGTCAAGACAGCTCCAAATCAAAAAGTGATCAACATGAAAGTTGTTCTTCTCGCCGAGATCTACAACTTTCATGTTGAATACTTTTCGATTTGAAGCCTCCTTAATCCTTGTCCGTACGCCCGTATTAGAGTAGCCACCATTATATATATATATATATGGATTTCAAATATATCTTTGAGGTGGTTGAAGTATTCTTCTTCCCACCTTCAGCAATAAAGTAGCACGATAAACACAAGGTTGGAGGATGCCGTTCTTTTATCCAAAAAATGTGTTCAAGGGCTGGCTGTGGCTGCATGAAAAGTAGCTGTGAGAAATAAATATTGGGATTTAAGGCTCCGTTGGGCACAGTGGTGACGGTCATAAACACATGTTAAACCGAATCACCTAACAAACATCATCCATTTGAACATAAAAATGAATGACCTTCCTTAGGTAGACGTTAACGAATGATACTTTAACCCCCATGTTCATGACCGCCACCACCGTGCCAAACGGAGCCTAAGGCTCCCTTTGGCATGGTGATGGCGTTCGTAAACGCATGGGTTAAGGATCACCTAACAAACATCATCCATTTGAACAAAAAAGTGGATGAAATTCCTCAGATGGGCATTAACGAACGACAATTTAGGTTCCGTTTGGGGGGACTTATTTTCACCGAACAAGCGGTTACGCGGTTACGACCGCATGTACCAACAAGCACTTTTACCACCATTGAAAAATCAAAAGTCTCTAAAAACAGCAGTGATAATATGAATAAAATTTGTATGAGTCACTACCCACTGTTCCACAGCCCAAATGACATGACCAATCAATTCATAAAGCCCTCGACAATTTTAAGCGCCTGCGTTCTAAGAATCACATCTTCTTGGATTCATTTACTGCCCCAAAACCCAAATTTAGGGTAAATGCAGCAAATTCAGCACGCTTGAAGCCACTCCAAATAAAATAACAAATTAAAAAAACATATCTCATTAACTCATAAACAGAAAAAATGCTGTTAAATTCCAAAATAATGTAAAAAACAACAAAAGTCAGAACCAGAATTAAATTATATATAAAAAAAATCCACGCATGTCTTCTTAACCAGTTGCGGCGGCAGCAGCAGAGGATATAATTATACACAGAATATATATAGAAGAATCAATCAATAAAGTCATCATCTTCCAAACCATCCCTTGGCAGGCTGATTCCCCGCCTCTCCACCATTCATGAGCTTGTCCAGCACCACGTTTAGATCCACCGATTGGCCGTTCTCGGTCAGCTTCCTCACCGTGGCCCTGACTTGTTCCCTCGAGAAGCCCATGGTCGAAACCTTGTCCACCACGTCATCAACCGGAACTCTGTTTCCAGTCGAACCTCCGCCGCTGGAGCTCGTTCCAGCCGGAGCAGCCTGAGGAAGTATCTTCGCTGTTGGAAGGCGCTGGTAGTTTCCGCTCCCACCGGATGTTGGCAACGCCGACGAGAAAGGAGAAGGCTTCGTGTTGTAGTGGGACGGCGAACCGCCGTAGGCATAAGGCTCCGAGAAGCCAGCGGCGGGGCCGCCGTAGCTCGAAGGGACGGGCAGGTTGGAGTTATTAGCTCCGTAGTATTGGTGCAGTGGAGGTCCTGCTGGGGGCTGAGAAGGCGGGGAGGGTTGTCGCATATTCGGCGGGTACGACTGAGAGGGCGGCATAATATAAGAGTTCGGGTCTTCAGATTGGATCGGCTGAGAGTAGTGTGGTATGACTTGAGATGGCGACTGGTACTGGGGTTGAGGCATTTGGTATTGTGGCGGTTGATGGGTGGGTTCGTGCGATTGGCCCAGAGCGTATTGGGGTATTACCTGATGTGGCGGCTTTGAGTACGAGTGGTCTACTGGGGGAGAAGGAATGGAGGGCATCTGGGGCTGTGCGGGTAGTTGAGGGATGTAAGGAGGAGATTGGTTATGTTGAGAGAGTGGTGGTGGCGGCGGCGGCGGCGGTGGGGCGTTGGGCGGCGGCGGCGGCATGGAAGAAAAGATTGGTGGTAGTTGAGGGGTTTGTTGGATGGGTTGATGATATTGCTGAGTCTGTTGCGGATCAGTTGGTGCTTGCAAGGTTTCTGAGAGGTTGTGATCTTTCTTTGATGAAAGCTGTAATTTTGTGAGCTCTAGATGAGCCTCTGCGATCTCCTGCCTGTCTCGCAGGACCTGCACGCCGGTTTGCACCTGCAATGTGTTCGGTGAAATACAAGCACCAGGCTCTCGATTCATGCCAAGGACGAATAAAAGCAGATTATGAGTTTTCCTTGCCCAGGAATGCTTACTTATTGAGATTATTATGAGATCATTCACCATAAACAATGTTTCCAGTAAAGCGTTTTCTTAGCGTGCGAGGTTCATTTCACATGGATATAAGCATCCATAACATTTTGGTTAAATTCAAGTTAGACTGGTGAACAGTGATGTTCCAAATCACCAAAAATTATTTGTTCAATCCAATCATAGCTGGCTGAGAAATGACGTGCTACAAGTAAATATTAGAGAGAAAAAATGACTCATAATAGTTCAACACATTCTACCTGTGGAACTCACAAAGAAGTTGTAAATATCTAGACCTTTCCTAAAACCAAAAGAGTTTGCACTACTGAATAGAGTATAAACCTAAAATGAAGTTCAAGACAAATTCATATGGATGAGAAATAAGGGAGCTTGAAAAGATTTCATCATAGAGGATCTAACCAAGAAGTAGGTGACAATAAGTTAAGGGAGAAGTTTTCCTTGGTGGCCAGTCCTTCGCCAAGTTGGATTGCTCTGAGAAATTGGTCAACATGAATTGTACTTTGTTGACTTGCACGCATTCCAAAAGGTCATTTAACAGACTGAGAAGACAGAGCAAGAGAGTAGCAAAAACATGGATTTCATTCATAGAATAACTTATACAATATCATGGCAACTTGAGGACCTTCCTATTTGTACAGTTTACAGGATAACAAGCTAATGTGAAGGGAGTGAGCTTAATTGTTGGCTCCTCAGGTGCAATTAGCTTAGGTGACCGAGGTTAGGAGTGGAGTGCATTGACCTTGATCATTTTAGTGGGAGAAGTGAGTTTTGCTAAATTTTACTTCCACATAAAATTATCCTTCTTAACATTTGTATATCCCAATTTAGATATCAACAACCATTTCACTTCCCAACACTTGTATCCAATAGTTTCTTTTAACTGGACTTTGCAACTAAATCACATATTGCAAGATATCACAGGGTTTGTGGCTCATTTGGCAATAATAGAGCATTGAGAGACTGTTATAATGACTGAGCCCGCATTATTTGATGTTAGCATTTTAAGGTAGCCTGCAAGTACTTCCCAGCAGGTAAACCATCCTAGAATTACTCTCATCCAAAACTCACTTAACTAATGAAGTTCATAATAGAACTATACCATTTCCTCTGTAAAAGTGTCTATGATATTTAGGGATTCAATTTATTACTCAAGTCAAATAACCTCTTCAAATTCGATGTGAGATTCAATTCATTTCTGCACCACCTTTCACCTAGAAGTCTACACAAGAGTTGTTTTTGTTCATGCCTCATTGTCCCCGAAACACTCCCCGCTCCACTTGAGCCCTGCTTGATTTGTCCTGAATGACACATTGTACTGTAAAATGTACAACTCTAATACCATTTGTAACGACCCAACCAACAATATCTAAGGTATTCTCTGCATTGATTATGCTTAACCCATACTAAATTGAACCTCATAATTTTATCCATTTTTGAGGTGACCTATGAGTACTTCCCAGGAGATCACTCATCCAAAAAATGCTCACACTCAGGGCTTGCTTAACAACGGAGCTCTTGACTAAAAAGGCACCTTTGATATTATGAAGTTTAAATTATTATTTAAGTCAAATAACGCTTTCCTCCAATTCCACTATGAGATTCAGTCTATTTATACGTGCTTCAAGCAGCAGGACACTCGCCTATATATGAGTGTCGCCAACTATCCATAAATAGAAGGACAAATAGAGGCACTCAATCGTGGAGTCAAGACATACTTAGGGTGCTTCGTGATGGACAAGCCCCGCACATGGACACGATGGCTGCATTGAGCAGAGTACTATAATACCTCCTACCAAACGGCTAGTAAGTTTACTTCTTTGGGCGCTCTGCCCCGAGCATATGCACATATGAGTCAGGGGGAACGACGCTACATGCTATATATCGTGAGTTGCGCGACCGGGACCGTACCCTTGCCTTGTTTATAGACTATCACTGCATCACCATGTTCCAAGAAAACCTCCTAGCCGCCCAAAATAGGATGAAGGTGCAGGCAGATAAACACTGGTCTGAATGTTAATTTGCAGTCGGTGATGAAGCTTCTTAAATCTCCAGCCCTACAGACAAACCTCAGTGTCCCGGAGGACTAACAAGAAGTCGTCCCCCCGCTATTATGGTCCCTTCAGAATCATTCAGAGGGTGGGACTGATTGCTTACACCTTGCACCTTCCCGCGGGCTCGCGTATTCATCCCACATTCCATGTCTTCTTGTTAAAAAAGAAAATCGGGGAAACAACACAAGTGAGCCCTACCCACCAGAAAGCAACCAACGACAGGGAATTGCGACCACTTATCGAGGAGGTGTTGCTCACAAAGTGGAAGAAACGTGAAACAGAATACCGTCAGGAGATCCTCGTCAAATGGAAAAACTTATCTACAACACAACACTTGGGTAGATCTGCTCGAGTTTCAGGAACTTTTTCCAGGTTTTCACATTAGGGACACGCTGGTTGTTGAAGGGGGAGAGAATGTTATTAATCCTCATAACGGCCAGTTCGCGGGACAACAATACTGAAGGCGGATCAGTTGGTGATGTGAGCTGGCGTTAAGAGCTTATATCAAGGAGGTCGGGGGATCAAGCCCCCGCCTCAACAACCCGTCGCACCGAGAACAAATGCAGAGAAGGGTTGGGGTGTGTATGGGCCCCGCGGACCATGTTGTGGCGCCGGCCAGAAAGGGCGGGACTCTGGATCCAAATGTGAGCAGCTCCCAGGCCTCCGGCCCACAACAGACGGCTGGAGGGTTGAACCGACGGGTTCAGTCCCTATTAGGGGGGCGGGGCTCCTGGGCTCGAGGGGTATTATTACCTCTATGGTGGCTTCGTGGCGGATCAACAAGACTTCCAAGGTATTCTCTCCTCTTCCTCACAAACCCTAGACCCTAGACCCTAAACCCTAAACCCTAAAACCTAAACCCTAAACAACCCGTCGCACCGAGAACACGTGCAGAGAAGGGTTGGGGTGCGTATGGGCCCCGCGGATGGGCGGGACTCTGGATCCAAATGTGAGCAGCTCCCAAGCCTCCGACCCACAACAGACGGCTGGAGGGTTGAACCGATGGGTTCAGTCCCTATTAGGGGGCGGGGCTCCTGGGCCCGAGGGGTATTATTACCTCTATGGTGGCTTCGTGGCGGATCAACAAGACTTCCAAGGTATTCTCTCCTCTTCCTCACAAACCCTAGATTTTCTGTTCTCTACCAAATCTCTCTTCATGTCTTAACAATCTCCAATCCCAAAGTAAAGATATATTATCTTCCAAAAATAACAATGTTGGAGATTGTTATCATGTTCTTTCATTTTATTCTAATCAATTACTGTGTACCTCTCATGAGTTGACTTCCAACATTAGGGGATGGAATGTTTGAAATGTACAGATATTAACATCATCAGAATAAATTGCAAAGTTTGAAATGTAAAGACATTAACATCATCAGAATAAATTGCTTACATACTATGTATTTCATCAGCTCATGTATTAAGGGCATCAATATGATGACATAATATTATGCAAGGATTTCATAAATGCCAAGGCCCAGGTACCTATCAACTCCACAAATTCAGATAATTAACCAAATGTAGCATTAGTTTATTCATCATCAGCATAGTCAATAGCCTTATCGTAACTATTAAGGGTCGGGTTTGTGAATCAATTTTCAATTTATATTTTTGTATTAAATATAGGATGAATATCCATATCTGCAGGGAAATCGATCTCGTAGGCATTTGTCTCAACTTTCTTTATAACCCTAGGACTCATTCGCTTAAGTTGTAGTTTAGTAGTGACTCCTTTTGAGAGCCCCTCCTTACAAAGTCCGACCATGACATGCTCGCACACCTGAAAATGTTGTTCAAATCTGTGCATATCTGTCTTTACCTTATATAATTCAAAATTGCTAATAGTTTCTTCCGGAGTAATTCATGCATTTTACGCAAATGATGCAAAACACAACATATATGAATCATGCAACAAATATGAGTCATGTACTAGATGTAAATGAACAGACAACAAATGCAAAAGATGAACTACAAACACGTAAAGCACTGTAAACCAATGAATTTAGGTACTATAAGAAACTCCTAAGATAAGTACATGATCAGAAGGTTCAAAAGGTGGGAGATAGAAGAATTCGTCGCGGGCACAATGAACACTCCAATGAGCATCAAAGACAACAGTAATAAGATGTGTCAATATAGTGTGCAGACAGTCTCTATAAGTGTGAATAGTAAGACAAAAGATCAGTGAGTCATTATGTGCACTCCCAAGCTCAACTGTGCTGCTGATGATATAAACATCCCAGATGAACAGTGATCCAACATGTGGCTCATGAGGGGGTTCACTAGGAGGAGTATAATAATATTCGTTGAAAATGCGGCGAGTATCAACGTAGGCTCCAAAAATATGGAGTGCTCTCATATAAACAATAATGCACGTGAAGTGCAATAAACATGACAAGTTCGCTAAGGGAATGTAACACATCAGGAGGCTCACCAGGAGGGACATATAAAAAATCATCGCAAATACGATAATCACCTAAGTGAAAATCGTAGGCATCCACAATAGGATGCAACTCTAGTGTGTGGTAAGCGTCCCTTATAAGAAAGAACTCATCAGGTGGGTCAGCAGACGGTACTACCCAAAACTCATCAACAGTGTGAGTGACCAGATAGCAAACTCCTAAAACATCTGAATTATACATAGGTGTTATTAGGGAGAACCTTATATATTGGATGTTACACTCAAGATCTTCTCTTTGGAGCACTATCGAAATCAGGGGTGATAAAGGAAGAGACGTCAACATCTCAATACTCATAAATGAGTCACTCACCTGAATCACATCCTCACAAGGGCGTGGAGGCTCATCGGGAGGCTCATCGGGAGGCTCAACAGAGGGGTTGTCGAATAACCCGTCAATATAGTGACAACCCTCCAAAAACAAACCATCATAAGGGGTCATGTTCCCTAAAAGGGGTGAGGTGGCTACCACGAGATTACTACTAGGCCTCGGCTCCCGACCGTGATATGGCTCAGTGCCTCCAAAAACAAACCATCATAAGGGGTCATGTTCCCTAAAAGGGGTGAGGTGGCTACCACGAGATTACTACTAGGCCTCGGCTCCCGACCGTGATATGGCTCAGTGCACCATCGGGTGAAGTGTGGGACAAGTCTATACTCAATAGAGAGCTAATAGGAATAGTGTCGAGGGCAGGCTCTCCAAGTGAAGCGGTCTCATGTGGTGGTTGATTAGTAAAACGCACATCCTGTGTTTGGGAGGGCAGCCCGTTCTTCCTCAAAGAGAATATCAGGTGGAGTGAGTGAGGCTTCCCTGCTTTGGGAAGTGGAGTGGTCTTGCCTACCCTTGATGGTGACAATGCAGGTGCGAAGGTCGTCAAATTGTGCATCATATTGATTAAACTTCTTAAGAACTCATTGCTATAATTCGGCTTCCGTTATGTCTGCTTTCTGAATACTAGGAAGACCACTACGTGTAATGTTACCTCGATGAGGATGACCTCTATAGGATTCTTGAGGTTATCGAGACGATCATCCATAACATAATCATGTCATAATCGTGGATGGACGTGAGTTCTACGAATGTGCGGTGGTGGTCATGCATATACAGACTTAGGTTCCTCAAATAGAGGAGACATGCATCGACAATAACCTGAACGATGCTCAACTCTATCATCATAAAGTCGTGTTGAAGGATCAATAGGGTCCACTCGAGTGCGGGATAAGGATGACGATAATCGTCATAATAATGTGAAGACCTCTCTGATGGCACTCCATGGGATTGGGCGTAGGCGGATGGTGGTTCCTCAAATTGAGGATCAGTGTAGTGACGACCACTACGATAAGACATTTGGCGGCATAACACGTAGTCCCGCATATTTAAAGTAAGCCCTAATCTACGCTTTGATACCAAACTAACGCAGGACGGGCAAATGTGAATATATGACGATGCCAACAAGCTAATGCAATCTTACGTGCATGTGTGACATGAATGCGATCAAAGCCGAACCTAAATGTTGAATGCATATTTTGAATAAACCCGGAATTAAACGTTAGCAATAATTTTATATTATAAGGGGCTGGCAAATAAACGCAATTTTCACAATAATTTTTGTGCGTGTAAGCAAACAATCACGCTCTTTTCACAAGTGGTGCTTTCCACTAAACTTGCACGGACAATTTTTATAGGATTTAAAAAGAAAAGAAACAACAGCGCTAACAATTACGATGCCCAACAAACATATAATATCCTCAAATATTTAATATACAAAAATAAAACGGCACATTAATTTGATACTCATGTAGCAATAAAGATCTGGCGGCGAACAAATAATGTTGGATGGTTGTTGTGGGGGTGAACTCGACTGCAGATATTATGGGTCACAGTGAGGATGGATGCGGGAATTGTTGCCCAGAACAGTAACGTGATTGTTAGGGTGGAATGCTACTGAGGGGAGAAATACAATCTAAAATCTGAAACTGAGAAGAGGGCATTCTGGGTTAGAAGAAGACTCGATGGGAAGAATCAATTTGATATAAGCTACAGATGACTCAGTGAGGGGAGATGGCTTACCGTGACTTGTGGCAGTTACTATCGAAGAAGCAACGGCTAAAAGGGTAGGACCTCGTCTATGTAGAAGAAGGTTAATAAAAACCCGTCGAGGAAGGAGAAGATGAATAGGAAAATTTTTGTAGACAGTGACGGTTAGGGCGGGAGTCGACTACTCCTAGGGAGGAGAGAAATCATGGCAAGGTCTTCCTGGCACGGGATCAGAAAGGAGGAGAGGTGTCTTCGAGGCTTGCAGATGGGAGAACGTATCGAGCGGTTGGCTGGGACGAAAACAAGAAAAGGATTTTTGGATAGATACGAGGGTGGTAGGGGTAATCGACGCTGGGAAGGGGAAGCTTGAATGTGGCGAGGAGGTGTGGAGGCAGAGACCTTACAACAAGATGGAGCGGCTAGGGTTATGCGGCTGGGAGAGGATTAACGACAGAGAGCTTGCGGTTTGTCGAGAGGAAGGAGACGCTGAAAAGTGGAATCGTGCGGTTAGCAGAGGGGATCGTGGGATGTGGAGGGGGGTTCACAGAAGCAGTCATTGAAAAGAAATAAAAAAAACTAATAAACGAAACCGAGGCATCCCACCTCGGACTCACGGCCTCGCGTCTCGAAGATTGCCAGATTTGGATTCTCTCACAAAACTCAGCAATGAATTGAAAATGAGAACATTCCCCTCTATTTATAACGAGAAGGGGCGGTTGGGCACCCGACGTGAACTACTATGATTGTCAGTTACGCCTGATGCCCTAAAACAAAAATACAACTCCCAAAAAAATTGTTGCCGGAGAGAATGAAAAGTGTTATTTCATAAAGAGGGTTCCCCTCCTATATATGAGGGGAATACAATAGAGGGAAAAAATATGTAAAAATATTGGTAAATCTAACACTCCCCCTCAAGTTTGGCGTGTGGTATTGTGCATGCCCAACTTGCACATAATTTTTTCAAACGCGGTCTGACTAAAACCCTTGGTGAGAACATCTGCAAGCTGCTGATCTGAGGGAACAAATGGTGTGCTCACAACTCCTCTTTCTATATTTTCTTTGATGAAGTGGCGATCAACCTCAACATGTTTTGTGCGGTCATGTTGGAATGGATTGTAAGCTATATTGATGGCGGCTTTGCTATCACATTAGAGTCTTATGGGGTCTTTATTCCCTATACCAAGATCATTCAACAAGGATTTAATCCACATTCCTTCGCAGATCCCATGAGTCATAGCTCTAAATTTTGTCTCTGCACTTGATCCGACAACCACATGTTTTTTACTTCTCCACGTTACCAAGTTACCACCAACAAAAGAGCAATAACTAGAAGTGGACCTCCTGTCATCAACAAAACCTGCCCAATCAGCATTTGTATAGAGTTCAACTGTCAATTCTTTGCCAGGAGAGAACAGAATACCCCTTCTGGGAGAGGACTTGAGATACCGGAGGATATGGTAGGTCGTTTCTACATGACGTGCTCTAGGTGAATGCATGAACTGATTAATGACACCCACAACATATGAAATATCCGGACGAGTATGTGATAAATAAATAAGGCGACCGACCAGTCTTTGAAATCCAGCTACATCAGTAACCACTTCTCCATCATCTCTACCCAATCTGTGGTTGACTTCAGCTGGAGTGTCAGTAGGTCTGCAGCCACTCAACCCATACGACTGAGTAAGTCCAGGATATACTTCCCCTGGGATGTGAATATACCATGCTTCGATCGAGCGGCCTCAATTCCAAGGAAGTACTTGAGATTTCCTAGGTATTTCACTTCAAACTCCTTTGTCAATCTCTGTTTCAGAGACTGAATTTTCCTCAGTATCATCACCCGTGATAATAATATCATCAACGTAGACAATAAGGACAGTAAGCCTCTCATGTTTGCGCCTTACAAATAAGGTGTGATCAGCGTCGCTTTGCGAGTATCCAAATGCGACCATAGCTCTATGAAATCTCCCAAACCAGGCCCGAGGAGATTGTTTTAGGCAATATAAGGCTTTCTTCAGCATGCATACCTTTCCCCCAAATCCTGTCAGGATAAGACAAGGCGGTAAAGACATATAGACTTCTTCATTCAGGTCCCCATGAAGAAACACATTTTTCACATCCAATTAAGTTAGAGACCATCCTTTGCAGACAACACATGAGAGCAAAACTCTTATAGAATTCATCTTCGCCACAGGAGCAAAGATTTCTTGGTAGTCAATCCCCATGGTTTGGGTGTAGCCCCTGACCACCAACTGAGCCTTGTACTGCTCAACAACACCTTCAGAGTTCTGCTTGACGGAGAACACCCATTTGCATCCAACCACAGTCTTGTTAGGTGGCAAGGGAACCAAATCCCAAGTGCAATTCTTTTTCAGGGCCTGCATCTCCTCATGCATAGCATCCTGCCACTTTGGGTCAACAATAGCATCATGCCAAGTTGAGGGGATAGAAATAGAGGAGAGAGAGACAACAAAGAGCTTATGTGAAGGAGATAATGAGTTGTAGGACACAAATTGGGACATCGGATGTTGGGTAGATATACCTTGAGAGCCCAAAGAAGGATCCGATGTTGGCGCGGGTAGCCTGAGAGATGACGATGTACCTAGACCCCTTTTTCGCCGAGTATACACTTGTAAAGGAGGAGCCAACACAAGAGCTGTCACAAGAGGAGTGGGCACAACAATGGTCACCGGAGGAGAGGTAAAAGTGGGAATAGTCGTGGTAGGAGAAATAGGAAGAGGAAGAGAACTCACTTCCATTTGGTGAAACTCCCCCTGAAGTGAGGACTCCCCCTGCAGAGAGGACTCATAGTAGGCCTCAGACTCCCGAAAGGTGACTTCCATAGTAACGAAGATTTTTTTTGACACTGAATGAAAACATTTGTATCATTTCTGGGTTGGATAATACCCAATAAAGATACATTTTAGGGCATGAGGATCAAGTTTGGATGTGGGATGGACATGGACAAAACACACACATCCAAAGATCCGAGGTAGAAGAGTAGAGGGGGATACATAAAGGATTTGGAGAGGTGATTTGTGGCCAAGGACACGAGTCGACAACCGATTAATGAGGTACGACATAGTGAGAACCGCGTCACCCCAAAAGAACTTAGGGAGATGCATCTTCAGGTGGAGACAACGAGCGACCTCCAAGAAATGGCGATTCTTGCGCTCGGCCACCCCATTTTGAGCCGGGGTAGAGACACAAGATGTTTGATGGATAATGCCTGGATCACTAAGGTAACGCTCAAAGGAAGAATCGAAATACTCCCGACCATTATCACTCCGCAAAACTTTGATAGTGACATCAAACTGAGTGGTCGTCATTTTATGAAACCGTTGAAATAATGGAAAAATCTTGTTTTTATGTTTCATCAAGTAAACCCGCGTACAACGAGAGAAACAATCGTTAAAGGTAACAAACCAGTGAAAACCCGAAATAGAGGCTACAGGGCAAGGGCCCCAAACATCAGTATGAACCATAACAAAAGTAATAGCACTAGGAGTAAATACATGAGTAAAAGAAGCACGATAGTGTTTAGCACGAGCACACACAACAAATTTAAAATTTGACAAACATACATTCGACAATTGCGGAAATAAAAAATGCATAGTAGAAGGAGATTGATGGCCAAGACGACAGTGCCAGGAGTCCAGAGAGAGCTGGGCAGCAAAAAGAGCATGCGAAGCAACGACGGAGCTGGAGGGGTCAAACAGGTAGAGGTCATCCCGCATTTTACCAGAGCCAATCATCTTCCCCGTCTTCATGTCCTGAAAAACATACGAGGTGGGAAAAAACGTTACAGAGCAATTCATAGAATCAGTGAGTTGACTAATAGAAAATAGGTTACGGGTAAATTTAGGCACATGGAGCACCGAAGTGAGAGTAAGAGAGGAGCAAGGAATGGACCCTTTCCCAGCAATGGGAGACAGAGATCCATCAACAATGTTCACTTTGTCCCGACCAGACAAAGGAGAATAAGAGACAACCTATAACATAACCTGTCATGTGGTCGGTGGCACCTGAATCAATAATCCATTGGGAAGAAGAGCAAGCAGTGGCAGAATGAGCACCAGGAACTCCCTGATGGGCATAAGAGGAACTAGAAGTAGCAGACTCAGAGGAGTGGCCAAGTATGAAGCGGCGGAAGGCGAGAATCTCCTCAGCGGAAAGGGAAAAAGGAACCTCGGGTGCAGCAGGTCCACCATAAGAAGCAGGATCATCACCAACATCAGAGAGATGAGCCGGGTGAGAGGGAGAAGGTCGGCTCGAACTGCGACCAGAGCCACGTCCGCCATGAGGATCAAGATACCCGCGAGAGGAAGGAAAGCCATGAAGCTTAAAGCAAGTGTCCCGAGTATGTCGGGCTTTCCCATAATAATCACATGTCACTTGGTCCTTGTCCACAAGCTTGCCCTTAGTGTCACGAAAAGAGCGACCCCTAGGACCAAACCGAGCAGCAAGAGCGGAGCCCTCAGTAACAGTGTCAGGCAGGCGAATTTGTTGGCGATCATATTCTTGTTGAACCAAACTATACACTTCAGGTAAGGAGGGTAGGGGAGAACGGCCAATAATCTGAACACTGATGGGATCAAGGTCACAAAGGAGACCATGAAGAAACTCAAAAATCCGGTTGCGTTCCTCCCGGGCACAAACAAGCACCTCATCCTCAGGAGAGACAAGAGTAAGCGCATCAAAATGATCATACTCTTGATAAAGCTGGGTAAACTCCAAGTAGTAGACATCGGGAGGACGATCCCCTTGGCGTAAAAGAAAAATCCGTCGTCGCAACTGAAAGATCTGAGCCGCATTACCCCGACATGAATAAGTAATCTCGGCACACTTCCAAATATTAGCTGCGGTATCCAGGAAGAGATAATTGCGGGCAATAGACTCCTGCATGGAGTTGGTAAGCCAAGACATAACCAAAGAGTTCTCGGAATCCAATTGTGAACAATCGGGAGAGGTAGGAGAAGTTGCCATGGTAGTACCACTGAGGTAGCCAAACAAACGGCGGCTCTTGAGGGCCAAAGTGACAGAACAAGCCCACAGAAGATAATTTGTTCCATCCAACCGAATAGTAGTAATCTGAGGAGTCCCGCGATCATGAGAGACACAAAGAGATCCAATAGGAGGCAGAGAATCCAGAGAAGCACTCCCACCGGAGGAGATATCCGGAGTTTCACCACTCCCTGACATCATAGGTGAGCTAACCAAATAACACCGGGTTGCCGACGAAGAAATATCTCACTCATGGAAAGAGGAGAGGCCCGGAGGACACCAATCACGCCAAGAGAAGGAGAGACACCCCTACAAGAAAGGGAAATAGACGCCCGAGAAGCGATCCCTGCATCAATCAAGCGTCAAAGAACTCAAACAACCATGAAGAAGGAGAAGAAGAGGAGGAAGAATAAGAAGAAGAAACAGACGAGAAGAAGAAGCGGGCGGGAAGAAGCAGACGGGAAGGAGAAGAAGCGGACGGGAGAAAATCCGCGGGAGAGGAAGCGGAGTCGCGGAAGAAGAAGCGAGGAGCGGGAGAGGAGACGGCGGGACGGGATCGGGATCAGCTGAACGGAGCGGGATCGGGATCGAGCCAAACTAGGGCTTCGACTCTGATACCATGTTGACGGAGAGAATGAAAAGTGTTATTTCATAAAGAGGGTTCCCCTCCTATATATGAGGGGAATACAAAAGAGGAAAAAACACATAAAAATATTGGTAAATCTAATCCAAAACTGGGTGCTGAAACTGAATGGGGGTGGGCTGGAAGCACTTTTACAATGAGTTTGTGAGCTTAGATGGCTGCAGAAAGGGCTCAGCCTAGGCAGCATAGTGGATACACGTGAGAAAGGTTAGGAGATAGTGGGGAAGTGGAGAAAATGGGAGAAGTGGAGGAAATGGAGGAGAGGTGGGCTGATTTTTAAGAAGTGGATCCTTAAGTTTAGGAGAGTGGGTGGTAACTTGGGAGTTATGAAAGGTAGCGGGGTAGTGGGGTGGTGGTTGGCCGGAGTTGGCTGGTGGTGGTCGCCGGCGAGGCGGCTGGTGGTGTTGGTGTTCGCCGGAGGTGTTTTTCGGTGTTCGCCAAAACTGAAAATGGAGGTGGTGGTGGTGGTGAGAGGCCGGAAAAAGTCTCCGGTGATCGCCGGAGATGAATTATAGGGGGCTGTTTTGGGATTTCTGGTGGGAGGATGTTTGGAAAGTGGTTCCACGACAAGTAAACTGTTGGTGGATGGTCAGCTGGTCGGCAATAGTGTGGAGATGCTGAATGGGGCGCCAACTGCTTGGGAGGGGGCTGGGGATATGGAATAAGGTGGCCGGCAGTGAGTAGGGAGGTTTTATTTTGGTTGTTCTGCTGGTGGGAGGTCGGCAATGGGCGATAGAGAGGGGTTTTAGTGGGAGACCGGATGGTTTTTGTGGGAGAAAATTAGGGGAGGGGTGGCGGATGGCTAGAAGGGGAAGGGAAATGGAAAGGTGGCTCATAGGTAGGGGAGGAGGAATCCAGTGCTTCGCACCCTGGGTCGGCTTTGGTACTGAGTTGATCAAGGATGGTTTCTATGCTCCAATCCTTCAATACTCAAAATGAGAATACTAACGGGCGACTATGATTGAACGATCGTTACGACTCAAAAATAAATAAAAATACAACTCGAAATTAATAATGAAAAGATCAACTAATGCTCGGATCGTCAATCCGCATAAGACGAACGGTTCCGATCATCCCGTAAGTCGATGTGTGTCGTGATATCCATCACCGAACCTCTTTATTCAAGGTTTTATTGGATGTTCAATGTAGTAATCCATCTTCAAACATAAAATACATGCATACATAATGGAGAGATGTGTGAAAAACAAAAGACAACATAATAATGTAATGCCAAAAAAAGTAACTGAAATAAGGTGACACTAGGGTGTCTCCGAATGCGATGAAAGATACATCATCCAGCTCAAGTACATGTTCTCCCAAAGAATGAGGGAAATGATGCCATCCTCGCCTTCCTCTAGCTTCACCACCAGGTTGTACAAAATTCTAAACTGCATTATTGGCAACTAAGCACAAGAATTTTGCTCGTTGCATGACTATTTTACATGTTTTTGCAGCACAAGGCGTACATGCTTGACCATTGTTGATGGGTTACATTTCTTTATTTCTACAATTTCATTGCTGATGTTAGATAGATTATCATAATAATGAGCTTCAGTAGATTTTGTGTAATGAATAAAACATTGCTATTTCCTTTATGCTTCTTCTGTGAGCATGTAATTATGTGAGATATTTGTGATGGTTTGTCTATCCTTAATTCCATCTTCTGGTTCTCAATCCGGCCTATCCAACCTAGGCTATGACACTAGTACATAAGCCTTTTGTGTATCCTTGCTTCATGTGAGTCCAACCAATGCCTTAATAAAAAATCAAGGAAATCCATAGTAAAAAGTGAATTGGTTGGACTCTTCAAAAGCAAACAAAATTTCAAAAATAGGAAAGGAACCCATCCCCAGTGATGCTTACAGCAGATCTATTTTTTTCACCAATACATAAAATTAAATATACAAGTATGTATAAAGGTACGGAAAATGAAATGCACCTCTCTTAAAATATTCTCCAGTTGCCTCAGTTTTCCATCTGTGCTTCCATAGTTATTTCCATTTGAAACCTTCAAGTCATCAACAGAGTTTTCAAGTATACATGTTCTGCTCTCTAGCTGCGACAACCGTGAACTCATGCCTTCCAATGCATGCAGAAGAATATCAGTATACTTCTTAACTGTGTTTTCTACATCATCCACAGATGCACCATAATGATGGGCAAGCTTGATGTCAGGTCCAAGAGTAGACTCCAACTGCATGAGCAAATGTGATAGAACTTTTTTTTCAGTCAAATAACAAGAAAAGCAATAAATTCCTAAAATATTACTATTTTGTATTGCAACAGTGAAATAATGGTTCACGATTGAGATAAAAAAATAAGGATGTTATGCATTCAATAATATTACACTATTTGGATATCCTTTGAGAAAGATATAACTAATAACATAAGTATCTGATCACCACAACATTTATCGGAAACTAGTACTACGGAGGGAAAAAAATGACACTTAAAATGAAGAAACTTAAAAGGTCAATATATTTAATGCCTTGGTGCACCGGTTAAGGTGTTGTCGTGTGACCTTGAGATCATGGGTTCGAGTCCTGGAAGCAACCTCTTGCAAAAATGAAGGGTAAGGTTTGCCTACATTTCATCCTTGGGGTGGGACAGTTCCCCGGACCCTTGTTGCGGGGGGATGCTTTGTGCACCGGGCTGCCCTTTTTTAAAGCAATCAGAAGAGCCCAATAATGTATAAGGCTCCCAGTACCACGTCGACCCTGCCTTACCAACTGACTATTCGCAGCACCATTGCAACCGACACATGCTTCTTCCCCAACACCGAGCCACCGCCACAACCTTCCCAGTGCCACCATCTTCCCTGCCAAAAACAATCACATATCAACCATACATGTCCATACCAGATCGACCCTCCTCTCCAACTCCGATTGTCCCATATCCAAATTTCCAACAACCCCACTCAATACTAAAGCTGCACAATCTAAGAACCTTCTTTGCCCTCATCGGCCACATCAACTCACCCCACACAAGTCACAACGCAATACCCACCTCAACACCACCCTCGTTTATCATGGCACGCATTGCCCCTTGAACTAACCTTGACATAGTCCTTAACAACCTCGCAGAAACCAATTGTGTGGTTGTGGCATCTGCACCCATTGCCCTGCAATTTTCTTTTCCGTGCATCGAGCCTCCTAATACAATGCCTACTATACAACTGTCTATGCCCAAATCAATGCTACATGACAACTCCAATTCCCATCACTATGTGACACCTTTTATCCTTAAGCATTGCCATAAAACCTCATGTAATTTTCTTGTTCCAAAGAACCTCATACCACCCATAAACCAATGTTATCAGGATTGCAATCCGGATCTTACTTGGGTTCAAAATCAGGGCTTGTCCATGCAGGGTAGCGATCTAGATCGTAGGACAGTTAGCGTTGTGATTCCGACCTAATCCTAACGATCCGAGTCTAATATAACAAAATGGAACGGCTTATTTTCTTTCTGCTTCGCTTCTAGAGTCCTATCCCACTCCTCTACGAAACAAAACCCTATTTCCTCGTCTTTTTGCGTATATGTGATGTCCGATCGCGACCGTCGATGTTTCTGCAGAGCTCCAACCGTCGACATTTTCCCTTCCAGGTTGACTTCGCCGTCCTCCCATCCTCCCATCCCTTTCAGAGTTCAAGGATGGCGGGGCGACAACCTAGCACGCTACGAATCCCTTCCAAAGTTCCAATTCCAACTCTTTTTGCTTATCCAGCCTCCAGGTTGATGTTCCTACTTCCTAAGGACCTAAGGAAATTATTTTTTTCTTGTTTCAGTTTATGTTCATGTTTCAATTTTAGAAAGAGCTCAAAGGTATTTTTGATGGTACCACGATCATTCCATGGTCTTTGAGATATGCTTTGTTATCAACAAATGAATTGACAGTATTTTTTAAATCTCTATATAATTCTTCTAGAGCATAACTCTTTCCTCAATCCACTAAGTGCTTATCTATACTATCTATAAGGGAAAAACACCCTTTGGTGCAACATTGGCTTTTCCAAATTTGCCCTTGCACCAAAGGGTGTTTTACCCTTATTGATAGTGTATGTATATATATATATATATATATATATATATATAATTATAAAATATATATAAATATAATATTTTTTTTTTTATAAATATTTATATAAATTTATATATTTATAAATTTATATAATATTAAGAAACCGCCGGGGGTGGGCGAAGCCCGCCGCCGCAACCCAGGTACTATCGCGTGGGGCACGGGGGGACCCCATTCACTGTCACTCGTATATATCAATGAAAATAACTACAACAATTTTCACATCAAGGAACATAAACTTATTTCATATACTATATCTAAAATGATATCTCGTATATCCCCAAATTATTCATGATCTTGTTTATGTTCACAAACTCAGAAAAACTTGAATTATAAAATTATCTTTTGTGAATTGATTGTGTTTTAAGGATCAAGTAGTTGAAAATTGAGTAGAATTTTTAAAGAGAATGATAAACAATATCACCTTGAAACAAACAACAATTAGAAATGAAAAGGTAACCAATTAATCCTATCAGGTTCAACATCTTAGTATCATACTAATCCGGAATATTTGAACTATGGTTCCTAGCATATTTGAACCATGGTCCCAACACTAATCTTGCATATCTAGTTTTTTGTTCTTGTTTTTCAGTATCTTACCAATTTAATCCTATCAGGTTCGACATATTCGTGGTAATAAATTTTCATATTCTCATCTATTGTGTTTTATGTAGAATTTTGTTGTGCCATTGGGCTTTCTTTTGGTTTGCATAAATTTTTGTTCCTGTTGATTTATGTAACTTTTAGATAACTACTTCAGACTTGGGTAATTAGCAAAAACTTCAGAAAGACTACTTTCGGTTTAAGAAGTGAATCGGGCTGAGAGTATGGAATTAAGATTGATAGTATGACTAAGAAAATGCAGTGCAAATATTGTCAAATTATTAGATGAGGTGAAATACGCAGGTTGAAACATCACTAGGTAGAGACTAAATTTAATGTGGAAGTATGTACAAAAGTACCAGAAAATATAAGAAATCACTTTTTAAGCTTCAAACTTACGGAGAGAAGACTCTAAAGAAGAAAAAATATTGAGGAATCCGTAGTTTATTTTGAGGTTGAAGTGGGTCAATCAAAAAAACAAAAGGAAAGGAGTCGATGCATATTTTTGTTAGAAAATCGAGTCAATCTACAATTAACCATATCTTCAAAAAAGATGTATGTGAAAAGACGTGTTAACAAAATGTTCGTTTTTTCTATACAAGTGTGATTTCATTCAATTATATGAAGAACGTGGAGTTCATAAGCATGACCAAAGCAATCGTCCAGTATGGCCCCCGAATGAAACCACCTTATAATGATAAAAGAGCGAAATTCCTAAAATAAGATATAGATAGAACTCCGGAGTTATTAGAGTACATGATGGAATGGAAAAAAGTTAGTTGTAGAATTGTGTCTGATGAATGTTTAGATAGGAAAAGGGGATACACATGCAACTTCTTGGTGAATAGGAGAAAAGGCACAAGTTCTTGACATTCATAAATACTTCAGATATCTCCAAAACATCGGATAAAGTTCTTCCAAATATTAGATAAAGTTGTGGAGAAAATTGGGGCAGAAAATATTGTGCTAGTCGTAACAGAGAATACTTTAATCTACAAGGCGTCTGGTCAAAAGTTGATGGTAAAGAGAAAAAATCAATATTGCATGTCGCGCATTGTATTGATTTGATTTTAGAAGATTTTGAGAGAAAATTCGAATTGCATCAATTAAGAGTAACAAAGGGTAAAAAGATAACAACATACATCTACTCTAAAATTTTGCTTCATACTAAGTTGCTCGATTTTACGAAGGGGAGAATTAATCCGACCAACAGTCACTCGGTTTGCCATAGCTTAGTTGACCTTGGGATGCCTTTCTGAGAATAAAGGTGGTTTGATGACGATTTTTAACACTGCCAAATAAAAGTCCAGTAGACTTGCTAGTTCAAAGGGGGAAAATCTATTCAAAAAATTATTTTGAATTCAAGAATAAATTGATCTCATGTTATAGTATGCTTAAAAGCAACACTTCCACTCATAAAAGTGTTTAGAATGATTGATTCAGATGATCCTATGATGGGATTCATATATGAGCTGATGGATAGAGTGAAAGAAAAGATTCAAATTAATTTTGATAACATCAAAAAAAAATTTAATTGTTTTAAATTCAAGTGCCAACATACAATATTTATTTTGTGTGATATTGTAGATATGAGTTAATATGGGTTATCATTGAGATGAGCAAGCCAACTTCATAAGACATTGCATGTCGCAACTTATTAATTTGAACCATCATTGTCATTACAGCCTATCATTTAGGGTAGGTGCGGAAGCAAAGATTGGGTTCTACTATTGTCTCCAACGAATGATTCCTAACAAAATGAGAGAATAAAGATGGATATTTAGATGGATGATTTCAAACATCCTAGGGATTATTTGGGTTAGACTCTGCAAAGTCAATTAGAAGTAAAAGAGCTTCAAGTTAAACATTTTTATGCTATTTTCAGTTATTAAGCAATAAACATGCAATTATCATATTAAGCATTTAAGGTATTATAATTTACAGTTGGTTGATGAGATTCCTACGAAGATAACTGTCTGACATTGAAAAGATTTGCAATTTTGGATCTTAGCTTTGACATATAGCTCTTCTGGATGTGAATGCAAATGAAGTGCATTTGAGATGGTGAGATCCATTACACTGAACATTCAAGCATGTAATGTTGATTCATGTATGAGGCTTCTTATAAAATTTTTATTTTCAAAATATGTGCATTTAAAAAGAAGAAATCATTTGCATCAAAAGAAAATGAAAGATCTAGTTTTTGTGATGTGCAACAATGAAATTGATGGAACGACAACATAGAAAAGATGCAAATGAAGGAATTTTTTTTTTTAGGATATCCCTTCTGATGATGAATGGATCACAGAGAAGAAAAGATCATGCTCTTCCTTGTAAGGGCCACTAATTGAGGATTTTTCAAAATAGAGATCCAGAAGAAACTTATAATGATGATAGTGCAGGAAGGAATGTTGAAGAATCCGTTGTGGTAATAAATGAAGAATGCTAGTTTGATATTAATTCATTTGAAAATGCAAAATTTCCCAATTAAATTATGTTATTTATGTATCATGCTATCATCTTATTTAATTAAATTCTTTTATATTAGGTGGAGCAGGTGATCTCACCATAAGGCACAGTGATCTCGATGTTATCATCTTATTTAATTAAATTCTTTTATATTAGGTGGAGTAGATGATCTCACCATAAGGCGCAGTGAGGGTGAATGAGATGATGATGAGAATGTCAATGGTGATGATAGCGATGCATAAAATGGAGTAGATGATCTTATTTGATGATGAAGATATGATTGATATAGTTGTTAAGGATATGTATTAATGGTTGTATGATTGACCTTCCATTCAATGAACAGTTATTATTATTTGATGTTTTATAGTAACATGTACTTTATATTTACCTTTGTAGAACTTAATTAAAATGATATTTTTGGTTTGGTTGTTCATTTGCTTCCTTTTCATATAATTATTCAATTGTTGCTTAGTTTTTATAGTTTTTGTGTTGATTGTATGTAACTAGATGATACAAAATTCAATTTCATATTTTAAGTTTTAATTTAAAAATATTGTACAATCTTACGATCTTCGATCTGATCCTACGATCTGATTTGATTCAACCGAGAAATAGGGGTCTCCAAAAAAAACCGGCCCGGCCCGGTAAAAAGCCCGGTAGGCCCGGTCCGGGCCCAGACCGGGCCATGGGGCCCTTCCGGGCCCCATAGTCGGTCAATTGCCCAGGCTGGGCAAAGCCCGGTTACCGGGCTTAGCCCGGGACTGGAAAAGCCTGGTTACCGGGCTTAGCCCGGGACTGGAAAAGCCCGGGATGGCTCTTAGAGCCGTTGGCTGCTACTTGGCCACTTGGGCTGCAAATAGCAGCTATAGCAGCTATAGCAGCCTAGCTGCTATTTGCAGCCCAAAAAAAATTATTTTTTTTATTTTTTTTTAAAAAAAATCTATAACCCCCCCCCCTCCTTTCTCTCTTTCATACACTTCATACCCCCTCATCCCCCTACCCTCTCTCTATTCTCTCGTAATTTCTACCCTTCTACCGTCCTACGTCGAATATGTCGTCAACACAGGCGTCTTCTTCATCATCCGTCGCTCACGAAGTGGTGGAGCACAAGCGTACGGCGCCGGTTTGGGAATATTTCGACTTAGTGCAAGTCGGCGCGGAGCAAAAGGCGAGGTGCAAACAGTGCTCGAAATTACTTTCGATCATTGGCAACTCGACACACGCAAGACACGTTAAGTCTTGCGCAAGCTAAACAAGCTCCTTCCGAGTCGACCCAGGCGCAATTATCGGCATCCGGACAAATCTGGACGTACGATCAAGGTCGGCAGCGGGAGTTGCAGGTGAAGAACATCATCAGACGTGGTTTGTCGTTCAGCCACTACGACAACGAAGAAGAAACCGAGTACATCCACCAAGGGCTACAACCCAAATATCACCAAGTAAGTCGATCTTAATTAGACGCGACGCACTTAAATATTATTTACAAGCAAAACAAACTTTAATTAATTTTTTTGAAAATTTTGAGGGTCGAGTGAGTTTAACGAGCGACGTTTGGACAAGTAGTATAAAATTAGGATTATCGTATATGTCTATAACGTGTCACTGGGTCGATCCCGTTTCCTGGAATCTAAATAAGCGAATAATTTTTTTAAAAAAGTTTCGAAGTCCCGCACACCGGTGAGGCGATTTATCAAATAATTTCAAAATATGTGCGCGAATTTACAATAAAAGATAAAATTATGAGTATTTCTTTCGGTAACGCCACAAATAATACCATCTCAATTGAGTGGTTAAAACGTGATTTGAAACCTATGTTAAACGGCGCTTTTTTTCATACTCGTTGCGTGTGTCACGTTTTAAATTTAATAGTACAAGATAGTTTATCGTATATGGAACCATACACTAATAAAATACATTTAATGTTACAATTTATTTATAGTTCTAAACAACAACGTCAAGATTTTAAAAAATTCGTAACCGGGCAAGGTAAAAATTTTTTGAAACATTTATTTGACATGTCAATTAGATGGAACTCTACATATATAATGTTAAAACGAGCGATTCGCCAAAAAACACTATTAATGGAATTTTATACTTTGTTAGGTCAACATGAATTACATGGATTTATTGTCCGATTCGGCAATTTTAGAAAATTACATTGATTTATTAGAAGTTTTTTATACGGAGACAAATAGTTTATCGAGTGTATATTATCCTACTAGCCCGCTAGTTATTGAAAATATTGTTAATATTTCACAAAAATTAAATTATTTTAAACAACACGCCGGATGGAGCGGTTTAATAGAAATAATGGAAAAGAAATTTTTAAAATAATATAGAGAAATCTCAGTTATGTTTTCATGCGCCGTCTCTTTGATTCTTCTTTTCGGCGTAGACGGCGTAGAAAATTTTATACAAGAAATAAATATCAATATAGGCATAAATCTAAGTGATTCAGATTTAGATAATCTGAGTATTTTAAATTTTAACACTATTTTTACTGAATGTTATAATTATTACGATAATTTATACGGATCGCAGCCCCGAGAGGATGTGTCGCAACCAAAAACATCTAGTAGTTTTAAAAATAAAATGTTAGAGTTAGCCTCTAGGAAAAAAGCGCGCACAACATCTAGTAGTTTAAATGAATTAGAGTTGTACAAAAAAACACAATTTCGTGATTTTATGTCCACGGACGAATTAGAAAATTTCGATATTTTAAAATGGTGGAAAGGTAAAATAAATACTTATCCTATTATGACCTATATGGCCCGAGATTTACTAACGATCCAAGCTAGCACAGTAGCTTCGAAGTCTGCTTTTTCTCTTAGTGGCAGAGTTTTGAACGAGCGGAGAAGTCGACTAAGCGGAGAATCGCTCGAGATCTGCATATGCTACAAGGACCACCTGGATGCGATGAAGAGGAAGCAGCATATTTAAGCGATCGAGGATATCTCGTCGGACATGGAAGACGAGATGGACGCGATCAACTTAAACTAGACAACTAGACAACTTCTTGTATTTTTGTCATTTGTAATTTTATCGTACTTCTTGTATTTGTCATTCACAATTATTATTTCTAGCGTTATTAATTTAATAATTTAGAATTTCAAAATTTCTGTATATTTGCAAATTTCTAAATTTGTATAATTTCGTTACATTAATAAAAATTTTATTTTTCAATATTGCGATGTTTTATTTTTTTATTTTTTTTGTAAATCCTATGCTTCGGGTTTTTTTTTATGAATAAAAAAACATTTAAATTTAAAAAAAAAAAATCGGGCTGGGCTTAGCCTGGGCCCGGCCCGGCTTGGCCTGGGGGGCCTTACCAGGCCCCCCCCCCCCACCTGGGAGCATAGCCCGGCCCGGCCCGGTTACAGTGCAAAGACCGGTCCAGGCCCGGTTCGGAAAAGCTCGGCCCCGGCAGGCCCGGTCTTTGCTTTATGCGCACCACTACCGAGAAACGATAGGATCTCGATCCTGACAACCTTGCCATTAAACACCAACTTGAACCATCCACACACATGTTTCACCTATTAAAAACTCAAATGCATTTGCTTCCACACCCACCACAACATTTGTTCAAGATCGATTTGTGCATTCAGTCACCCTCCCTCAATTTGGACCCACCAAATTAAAATCCCCTAAAATTAATTCATCCAATTAATTGCCCTCATAGAAATAAACCCAACTACTACGATTGATTGAACCCTTCGGCCCATCATCTCAAGATCAGCAATCTATTGAGCTTCACAGGAAGTCCACAACTTGCCTTATCTACCTTTGCCGAGTTGCCATTTTTCTCGCAAACTGCCCCTCCCATGTTGTCTCAACAATGCCATGACATTGTTACCCCTATAAGCGACAATTTAACTCGCTGTAATCATGGCGATATATGTGCATCTAGAGTCACCAACTACATTCACGTCTCTGTCGCCGCCAATGTTCTTGGCACATCACCGCAATTTCCCATCCAACACTCCGTCCTATTAGGGGTCCACCAACTTGCCAGTTGGGGATTCCTCCGGTACCGCCACCCAATTGACAATGACCATCATGCCCTAATCACGTTCACTGCTCGGCATCCAGATTATATAAGGGCACCACATAAATTATTAAAGATCCATATAAAGTTGTATCATGGCGACCCCGACAATTTTACCAGCTTGACCTTAGAGACGACCAATTTTCAGACATAGTATACTAGTATGTATATGCTCCATCAAATCCTCCCCCACAATAAGAGAAGACCCGGATCCACCTCTTCTATTTATCTTTATTTTTTATTATCAAGCTATTAATTAAATAGCTTTATCTTTTAGATTGTCCTCCCATTTTCCATACAAAGAGATTTGTAATCAGTTGGGAATTTATCTCATGTTTTAGTCTTTGGAGATGGCCTAGTCTTGGGCGATGGAATCAGTTGTTAATCGCGACAAGAGCATGTCTCTCGAGTTTGTACTCTAATACTTCAACTTCATGTTATTTAGTGTATTCCTCTTATAGTTCATACCAATGCATTTCCTCCAGTAATGTATCTTGATTCCTTTGGACGCAATGGTTGCAGCTTTACTGTAGTTTAAAGGTGGGTTGCTTGGTTGTGGCTATCACAAGTTTGTATCTAGGAAGTTGCGTGTATGTAGCATCAGGGAACCTGAGGCGGAGCAGAGACGAGGACGCGCTTTGGGCCCGTTCGGGGCTGATTTGGCAACTTTCCAAATATGGTGTGCCCGGATTGACGATCGGGCTCCACGATTGCGTCCGGAGCGTGGTCGCGAGTCAAAATACTATATTACTTTATATTTTTCAGTTTATTTTTGATATATTTTAAGGGTAAACTCACCGAACAATCATAGTCGTTGATGGGGAAACCCTAATGTGTCTTTTCTTATAAATAGGAGATATGAGGGCTGATCAAAGGCATTAAAAAATTTGGAGAGTTCATTTTCGGATTCCTGCGATCCACGACTCCTAGGTGGTTTTCTTCATCCCCAGGGTAATACCCATCCATAGCCTTCTCCTCCCCCCCTCCGAAACCCTCATCTGCATCCCCTACAACCCCCAAATCCCAATCCCCACCACTGATCACTGTTCACGATTACTGGTCACCCGCACTGTTCATCCGCCGTTACTGTTCACCCGCACTGTTCATCCGTCTTCACTATTCATCTGCCGGCCCAATACAAATCCCGCGGCCTCCTTCCCCTCCGTGGATCCACTTCCCATCGCTCTGAAAACCCTAGATCTATTTTGATCTAGTGCTACCACCGTCCGATCCATCATTTTCATTCGTATTCCCCTTCCCGTAGCCCGGATCCGCCGTCAAAACACCGGATATATCCACCTACACCCGGATCTATTTCCTAACGGCCGGATCTCTCCGTTTCCGGCCCGTCTCCCCTCTTTTCCACCGTGGGCAGTCACCTCGCCGTCACCGTGTCCACCGTTCTCACCTCCGATCGCCCGTCTTTACATCCAGCCTTCAAATTCTCTAGTGTCTCGGTTCAGCCCTCTACATTGTGAGCATTTGTGGTATTGTATTCTGTGACTTGACATTTTCATTTGATATTTTATCATATTGTGTTGGGATTATTGTTGGGTAAAAATTAGTTCTTTTATGCTAACAATTGCACGAGGAATTATTCTCCGCGCACTTGCTTAGGCCCTCCGAGCGGAGGAAGTCGTTGCCTAATTGCTAAAAATTAATTATTTGTTTCTTTATTTCAATTATTTGTTTCTTTATTTCAATTATTTGTGTGACATTATTAATTTCATTACTTATAATAATTGTCGTTGCCGACCGACGGTCACCTTGCATGTAGCATTGCATTAGTGTGTCACCACTGCACCTGAACGTAGAGTTGTAGTTTCCGAGCACCACTAGCCTACCCTACATCAGAACCATATCTAAAATTGCATTGCATGATAAATAAAAAGGGCAGCCCGGTGCACAAAGCATCCAGCGCTGCGAGGGTCCCACCACAAGGGTGAATTGTAGGCAAATTTTGTCATGTATCTTTACAAGAGATTGCTTCCAAGACTCGAACCTGTGACTAAACACGTGCTCGTCGAATACGAAATCAATAAAAGGTGGTGCTTCCAGAGCACCCAAAATGGATGACTCTTAAGAATCAGACGCCACTTCCTGGAGCGAGGGCACAAGGCGAAGCGTAACACTAAACAGAAGTGGTGTAGTGGAGACTAAGGACAACGAATTAGATGCTTGTGAGGCCCTCCCAGGTGCTCTAGGAACATGACCATTCGTCTGGAGAAGAAGAATAATTATGTGTCCATGATGATCAAAAGAATGAGAGTTCCTCACACCATCATTCAGGACATGTCGGTCATACTGCCATGGTCGTCCTAGAAGTATGTGGCAAACATCGATGGGGGCGATGTCACATAGTAGTGAATCTCGATAAACATCCCCGATAAAGAACTCGACCGGACAACGATGAGTAATGGAAATAGTCAAAGGACTACTAACCCCGGCTAGGTGGTACGACTACTCTAAGGGGCACGTCACAAGTCCTAACTTCTCCGCCATACGCCGAGACACGTAGTTTTCCATACTGTCGCTATCAATAATAGAACAAAAATGCTCCTGAATGCGAGGGGTAGTGCGGAAAATTTCATTTCTCCGCTCAGTGGTCTCGCCAGAGGTAACCAAACCAGAGTGAAGAACACAGACTAGGTTCTCTGCTTACTCGACCTCGACGACGCTATCAGCCTCGGGCAGGGGTTCGGGTTGGGGGTCACTAAGGAAGACCCCATATTCAGGTTCACCTTCGGTGATGGAATAAATCACTGTAACGAACTGGCGTCGAGGGCACTCAGAAGATTTGTGCCCAAACTCCATGCACTTGAAGCATCGAAACACTCCAGTGTGCGGTCGGGCTCTTATGGGCTCCTTACCCCGGGAGGGGCCAGGGTGAAGAGTCGGGGCTCCAGTAATGGCAAGAGGTGGGGAATCAGTAGTAACAGATGTGGGTGTAGTAGTGGTGCTGCTCGAAGTAGGTCTATCAGTAGATCTAGGTCCATCAGTAGACCTCTGACCAGATGTCCTCTTCTGGAGGGCTTCCACTCGACGTGCTCGACTGGAGATCTCACATCTCTCTAAGATCCCGAAAATCGTGAAGCTCTAACTGGTCTCGTATAGCGTACCGTAGCTCATTCAGATAACAGGCCACAATCATGTGGTCTTCCTCCTTCAGATCCAAGCGTGACTGGAGGACTAGGAACTCATTCGTATACTCGTCGATAGTTTGCTTGTCTTGTTGTAGGTTGTTGATACCTACAATACAAGGTCTGCATGAAATCGCGGGGACGTACCTCCTCTTGAGTTGAGCCTTTGAACCAACCCAAGTGGTAATAGGTGGTTACCATGTGATCGTACGCTCGACCTGCCCCCACCATGGTGTGGGGCCCTTCAGCTTTAGGGTAGCATACTCCACCTGCTGGTGGGCAGGTGTGCGCTTCCAGCTCAGGAATCGCTCAAGTCGTTCCACCAATCAAGGCAAACCCCGGCTCTAGTGTGCCCTCAAAATCCTCAACATCTAGTTTAATACCGGCATCCCACCAAGGGGGATTCCTATTATCTTGATTTGCTAGTTGGACTTCTGGTGGTGGAGGTGTAGGAGGTTCGTGTAGGAGGAGTAGGGGGTTGTGCAGCAGGACCCCCTAAGTGGTAATGTGCTTCCAAGTTGTTGACCGTAGTGCGCAAACCCTAACAAGACTTGGTTTGTGTCTCCTACAGAGAGAGTAATTTCTTCCATACACTTTCCCATATCTTCTCAATTTCTCTCTAGGTGTTCCATTCTTGATTACATGGATAAACTGGAAAACCCTTAAACTTAAAATTTGAAAACGACTGACGCTCGGCTATCCCATGATAGGAGTGAGATATCCCAGCAGCCACACCAAACTGATGTGAACCAAAATGGTGGTGTAGTTTTAAAAGAAAATAAAATGTGATCCTTTTAAAATAAATGTGGCGCGAGGCAACTTCGCGGGCTATTTTAACGAACTAAACGATCAAGGCGTCGCTTGCGAACGCAAGGCTACCACACGAGCGTATTAGTGATATAAATCACGATTCCACATGCCTAACATTCTAGAAATTGGCAACCACGGATATGAGATAAATGATAATTTAGGAAATGAAATTAACTAGGGCAAGCTCATCATAATTACTATTCATTTAAATAACATAAGCACAAAAAAACTAGTGGTTGAGAGCGAAGAGGTTCAAGAGGTATACCTTCGGTAGGAGTGGCAGCCGCTGGCGGGTTCCCTGGAAGGTCGTGGCTGACTGGAAGGAGGTGCGGTTGTGCCCTAGGAGAGCTCAGGCAGCAGAAACATAGACTGGTGGAGCTTCACTGGTGATCACTGGGAAACAGATAGGGCCTAGCGGCAGTATCGAGCACTGGAGAAGTGGAAAGGGGCGGTTGGGAGAAGAGGCAAGCCCGCATGATCGCTGAGTCTGCCGGAGGAAGATGTTGGTGGGTCGCTGGAGCCTAGGAGGAATTCTGGCAACAACAACGGAGGCCGGCGGGGACCTCAGGTAGCAGGAACGATGGTTGGGAAGGGCTTTTCTGGTGGTTCCGACAGGAGGGGAGAGGCGCGGGATGGGAGCAGTGACTTCAGAGGACTGCTCGACTAGAGGAGATGAGGGCGCAGGAGACGGCAGTGGAGTGGGAGCTCCGGCGGGGCGAACGGCAGCGGGAAATGCGGCTTCAAGAATTTTTGTCGGGAGGTTAGGGCCGGCGCTGGTATGGTGAACCGGAGGAAATCAAATCATTCCTTCAGTTCCAACCCAGCCGGTTTATCACAAGGAGGAGGGGGGACTTTTATAACCCAATTTTAGGGTTATAAATTGCTAATGGCAGATTTGGTATCAGAGCTAAGGCTCGCGCCTTTCGCATTCCCACCACGATCCTTCAGTTGATCATGTGTGCACTCCAAATCACGCTCATGATCTGTTGTCGATGCGCTCACACGGGCTTCCTCCAACGACCTGTCGGATTACGGCGTCCAGCTCCAGCGGTTCCGCTGATTCCAGCATTCAGCTCCAACGACGTTTCTTGCTTCGGTTTACAGCAAGGTCAGGTTCCAGCGGTTTCATTATTAGTGGCATGCTATATAATACTTCGTGGTAGGAGCTTATGGAAATACACTGTGATTTTATCATTTGATTTGGTATCAGAGCTAAGGCTTGCCCCTTTCCCTTTCCCACCATGATCCTTTAGTTGATCATGTCTCCACTCCAAATCACGCTCATGATCCGTTGTCGATGAGCTCACACGGGCTTCCTCCGACGACCTGTCGGATTCCTGCGTCCAGCTTCAGCGGTTCCGCCGATTCCAGCATCCAGCATCCAGCTCCAACGACGTTTCTTGTGTCGGTTTACAGCAAGGCCAGGTTCCAGTGGTGTCGCTTTAGCGCGATTTCCAATGTCAGTCTCCAATCCAGTGGATTTTAGCGGCGTTTGCAGGAGTTTTTTTCTCGCATGGTTTCTTTTAGCATCTTTTGTTGGGCTCCATCTAGCTTCTTCCGTTGGGCGTCTTCCACGATTGATTCTTATGTCGACTTGCTCCTGATCTGCAGGGCATTCCCTGACCTTGATCAACATCTCAACAATGAGATGTTGAGGTGATTACGTATCTGTATTACTTTTTTTTGTTCCTATCTGGTCCGCTCCCCAGTCTCCTCGTCGTGTTTAGATGCGCAAATGAGTGACCCTCAAAGGACTCATAGCTACTCTGACTCATTGAAAATGACTACCGTGCTTTTGGATGGGACTAACTATCTAGAATGATTGTCCCGCTCAACATGCTATTCGGGGCCATCAATATGACTACATTGATAGATCATAGAACCGTGGTAGAGCCTCCAAAGAGTGATCCATCTTGGAAGAAATGGTATTATGATAACTCTTTTGTTGTCTCATAGCTCCTTCACTCTATGTTACCGAAGGCCTTTCAAAGCAATATGCTGGATTGATCATATGAGATATAAACTCGTGCTTGTGAGACATACTCTCAGATTGACAGCTCTACTCAAGTGTATGAACTAACTCGTCAGATTCTTGACCTTCGGCGGGGGACGATGAATGTCTCTTGTTATTAACTTTACTCTCACTCCATCCAAAACCTCTCACCCTATCCAAGAAGAATATCCGTCTAAACTTGCACTGAGGAGGAGAAAGTTTCTCTAACTTAAGAAGGAAATCAGGGTATGTATGACAAGTGTATTTTGGTTCATGGTGAAGATAGTTATCAAGGAGGAGAAACCTAGTGATGGAGTGATGAAGCTCATTAAGTAAAAATGGTTCTGAATTAGTTTAGTGACCTTCGAGAAGAGTTGGTGATGGTTGCTACCTATGCAAGAAATACAACATTGTAATGATCACATACTCGGGGAATGCTTAACGAACTTACCATAGTATTGCATGAGTTCTTATGAGAAAACTAAGATTAGTTGTAGATGGGGCATATAGAAAAGAGTGTGAGCCCATATGAGCTTATGTATCATAATTGCATTACCAAAAGAAGGATGCTAGTTGGTTGCAAAGACAGACGACGATAAATAAGATTGTGATTGGTTACAAGTTTCTTGTACCATGATCTCCTTGTTCTCCTTACACCATAGTTCTTGTTCTCCTTGATCTCCTTGTCTTCTTATGTAAACACAATAAGTTAAAGGCGTCTAATTTATCGTTGGTGCATCATAGCCAGTTTGCAAGTGTTCCTTGAGAAAAATTTAACTCCACACAGGTGATCAAGTATGGACTTAAATTTTTCTCAAGGAACAACTTGCAAACTGGCTATGATGCACCAACGATAAATTAGACACCTTTAACTTATTGTGTTTACATAAGAAGACAAGGAGATCAAGGAGAGCAAGAGACAGAGAATAGAGCAAACACCGTTTGGGAGATAAATGATAAGGAATACGACAGATATGGACTTACCTAATAGGCATGTTAACAATAAGTAACAATGACCTTCTCAGCTTATTTAATTATATCACGTGTTCTGCTTTAGTCCCTTTTAAACTCATATTATATAACCCGTAATTCGTCGAGATCAGAAGTACCTAAGCAGACGGCTATTCGCAGAGGCGAGCCTGGGCGAGCAGAGGCGAGCTTGTGCGAGAGGCGAGCTTGGGAAGCAGCGGCGAGCAGAGGCGAGCTTGGGCGAGCCCGAGCAGAGGCGAGTTTGGGCGAGAGAGGCGAGCTACTTGGGAAGTAGCTAGTAGAGGCCGGATACTCACCTATACCTCCCTAGGATTTCTCTATAAATAGACCCCCAGGGGTACTAGAAATGGGCTTTGGAAGAGGTTGAGGCCCCCCCAAGTGGATACTCGCCTAGTCCATGCCTACCTAGTACCTCGCCCAGCCTTTTGGTTGCGGAGGGGAAGTTTCTCCCAAACTTCTGGGTACGTGGTGGGACCTCCCTGCTGAAACACTTGGGGTGTGCTTATAGATATTTTCCTCTCTCCCGCGCTAACCATTTGAATTGTGACGTCGGACCGTAGAATCAGTAACCTTAGGCTGCCTTGATCCGAATTTTGAAATTGGGATTTTCTCAGCTTCAACACATACTAAGGCTGGAATATATCCTTCCTTACCTTTTTTTTTAAATACAAGAATCAACCAATTGATGGAATGTGCAAGAACATCACTCCACAACTTATTTTCACTCGTGTCCACAATTACTCCGCGTCTCATCTCTAACAGACGATTACCAGATCCACATCCAACTTGGGGATGAATGGAATATAGCATTTAAAAACAAGTATGCTCGTTTAAGTGATTCGTAATATCATTCAAACTCTCCAAAGCAGGGAATAACTTCATATGGATAATTAACCAAATGTTGAAACCATTCATCAGAATTAAATGACATATTAATCTAAAGCAAAGGTTACATGTGCACTTCGAGCATTTGAGAAGAGTGACGAATATGTTGAAGAGGAATCAATTGTTCATCCACTCAACGAAATGTCATTTAATGACAACAAACTTGTTCGAGTTCATCATAGGTGTGAATCATGTGACAAACATTCAAGTAAATGCAGAGAAGGCCCGCATAATTCGGAAGTGGTTAGCATTGACAAATGTGTGATATGTGCATATTTTTCATGGCTTTGTGATTTTCTATTAGAGATTCATCGAGAAGTTCAAAATCCTTATGTTGCTTGGCATTTAGTGCATTAAGAATATGAAGTTCAATTGGAATGAAAAAGTTGTGTCAAATTTTGTTGAGATCAAATGAAAGCTTTGTATTGCTACTACTTGGCCTTCCCGATTTAGAATTTTTTTAATGTAGAATATGATTTCAATGGAGTCAACGGTGACACCATTTTGCCACTGAAGGAGCAAAATGTCGCCTTCTTTGGCAGGAAATGATGCTTGACATAAGTTGTTGAAGCTAATCACATTTGATTAAGATTCTGAAATCCTATGCACATTGTAGTGAAGTATAACTTATTTAGATCATATATGCAACTTAGTAGTATAGATCATCTGCCAATAAAGAGAAACTGAGGTGGTTGGCAGAACGTTGGGCAACATGATTCAGGGTATTATGTGCGGAAGCTGAAGCAAAGAGATTGTTTTTCTTAGCATGAGAGGAGTTTGCATATAACAACATGGACCACTCATCATTGTGTACACCAAACCAAACAACCTTATTCTTCATCTACGGAATTAGCTAAGAGACATTAAAGAATGTACTAAAAGAAAATGTAACAAATATAATACAATGAGTCTTTGAGGAGATGAACGAAAATCTATAGGAAAATATGAGATACAAACAAAAGATAGAACCAAAAGTGCAAAAATTATTAGGTTGTTGTGCATGCCATGGTGTACTTCAAGAAAAACATATTCCAAATGGACAATAAAGAAAGCTTTAGTCATGAAAATTTGGACCATTCAATATTGAGGAAGATTAACAATAACACTCGGATTGTTTATCTATCATATTCAATGGGGATTTCACCAATCATCAATGTAAACGATAACACCCCCTCCCCCACTACTTAAATGATGAAAATTTGTACCATGATGGAAAAACTCATTGTCAAGTTTTCTATAAGAGAAGGGAATCTAACAAAAGCAATAACATGTGAATTCGCGCAGTAAGAAAATTTTGAACATGGCAAGTATATTGCGTCATTGGAGAGTAAGCTGGTCACAACTGCCTAGTACTCATATTGTGAACCCATTGTATGAAGTTCAAGGGTAGAGAGGCTCTATTTAGCTAATTATGTCAATAATTTTTTGTGCACACACTTTCTAAGATTCTGGTAAATATATTATATACTTATGAGCATGCATTGTTTATTAATTCATTTATTTAAGGATATTGTGGGCCCTAATTTCTAATTGACATTTGTGTGCAGCAACTGGGGATCTAACCTAATGTTCAAATAGATCTTTGATTCTTAATAATCATGTATTTCCACGTTGCATTAGAATATATGTATGTATTTATATATTCAATTGTTCTTAGTGACTAAACGTTCATGGATGTGTATTTAAAAGCAGCTTAAACCAAAAAAGAGCATTCTTATTATGACCAAATCATATGAACTTGCACTATCCTGAGCAAGAATTTGAAGTATCGTAGAGGAGTAATAGTTCAAATGGCATTGCCTTGTCTACAAAATAGAATGTCAGGGTTCAAATTCCTTAAGAAAAAAGAAGTATTGCCATAAGTGCATCCTATTTCTTCAATACATACCATTACCATTAAAAAACTTGCACGATTAACTCAATTCAGAAACTGATAACAGCAAAGGTGAACAAAATGTTCCTTGTGCTAATTGGTTCCTCTAAATTTGCACATGAGCCGTAACTTAAAAAATAACGATTCGAAGTGAAAAGGCTTCACAAATCCATCATCATGTTACTTCGTACCATTGGTGATAACTACAATGCTGCAGATAACACCGTAGTATCATAGTGAGCTGATTCAGCATAACGCCAAAAATCCACATAAAGTTAGCAGTATGACCGGACTAAACCCTAGAACTACAACTCCCACTCCATAAAAATCCACGCCGCCAACAAATCTGAGACAATCAACCAGAATACCAAAGGGGAAAAATCTAAAAAAAAAGTATATGATCTATTCGAATCAGATGACCTAAATCAAAAGAAGGTAATAGACAGGCACACTCACTCCATAAAGGGGCCCCGATGAGAACCGAGTAAGTCCACCCGCATCATCGACTGAGCCAGTCGGTGGCGACGGCGCGGGACGAATAGGCTGAAAATCATAGTTGGGAAGGATCTCTTCCCTCTTGAGTACACCGCTGTTTTCGCGTCGATCCTCCTGAGAGTTCACCGGATTGAACAGCTCCCCACCGCCGCCGGCGCTAATACCTCTGGCGCCGGCCGGCGATCCTGAAAGCCCCATTATCTGCTTGTCCATGAACGTAGACGAGTTCATCGGAAGGATCCAACGCGGAATCGGCCTGGAATTGATGCAGCTTGGAGCGGAAAGGATGCAAGAGGCGAGTAGAGCAGATGAGTTCGGCGAGATCAGGGTTGAGGTTGCTGTTTTCGGAATGCGAGATAATAATTTATTTGTTGACTGCGAAAAGGATCCAACTCCTATAATTAGGTTTGTAAAATTAGGGAAATGAGGAAGTGGGTGTTTTTGTATTGAGTGGTATTCATTTTTTTGTGATTTTTAGATATTTTTTAGATGAGTATAATATTATTCGTGCAAAAATAATCGGAAAATCCGGAAATAGAAATGGAATCGAGCTAATCCAGTGCTGGTGCTAATCAAACTGTTGTTGGTTGCTGTAAAAACAACATGATTGATCGAAAGATTACTGTATTTGACAATGCTGTATTATTTCGCGAAAACAAATGATATCAGATCATAAATCTATATTTAATCCAGTACCTAAAATTAGGCGAGAGAAACATACCTAAAATTCTCTAAAAAGTTTAGGTGGGAGAAACACGCCTAAAATTCGGGATCTATTCCAAATCTAGAAAGTTTATAATTGAGTAGTGTGGTTTGATTCTCCGAATTATGTTTGGGTACCCAAAAACCGGCCAAGAACAGATTATTAATATAAGGCCTTTGGATTTATTTTTTTGGATCATTGTATATCACTTCTCATGCATATTTTGAACATGTTTTATTTATTGGGCATGCATTGAATGATGAGTATTTCATTCTCAACTCTTAAGATTTAAGAGGGCTGATATTAGCGGTTTCTAAATGGCTTTGTAGTCCATTATTATTCGCAGCACATAAATTATATTTGTAGTTTAAAATTATATTCGTAATCAATTATTCATCACGCTCAACATCCCTTTGGAGAAGAGGGTACCCTATTCTCTCTTTCTCGCTCTCTCCTTCTGTTGAAGTGAACTCTAGGCCGATAAAATCTATTTTATTATGATTTTGCAATCACAGATATTGTATCAACAATCATACTCAATCATGGAGGTACTGTCAGTGGTGGTGACGGGGCTTGGATGGCTCGGTTTGGTACTAGAAATAATTAGGTATGTGACCCGGACGAAGAATACAGTCCGCGTTCATTGGCATGAACTCGCAGCTTCCTAATTTTTGGGACCCGCAGCGCAAGTAAATTTGTGCTCCGTGGGCCCCAATATTTCAGCATGCACTCGCTGCTCTAATTGACCTCGTAGAGGGTTTTTTTCGTCTGAGTCACGGATGAAAAATAATTTTGTTTGGAATGGTGGTGGATCACCTAAGGCGAAGTTCCTCGCAGAAGTCGTAAACACATGGGTTAAACCATCATTCGTCAAGGATCACCTAAGGCGAAGTTCTTTAAGTGGACGTTAACGAATGACAATTTAACCCCATATTCATGACCGCCGCCACCATGCCAAACGGAGCCAAAGTGGATGATTGATTGTGCCTCTTAACATTGAATTAGTTTTGCTTGTACAGCACCTTAAAAGCAGCAAGCACTCCCCCATTGATTACAAAGAATACAAAAAAAAAATAACTTATCATCACAAACCTAGCTTGTAATTCAAATAAATTCTTTAATCCAGAAGATTCAGAATTGACATTCTATAAAAAATTGACTTTGCAAACTGTAAGTCACCGGTTCATGGGGTCGTAACGCTTGACCGGTGAAAATAAGTCCCCTCAAACGGAGTCTAAGTCCGAACATCAAATTGTTTTTCTGCAAAAGAATGGACAGCTTGAAAGAAACTGAAGCATATAGCAAGGCTGACAAGTGACAATAGACCTCTATCTTCTTGACGGTTAGATCAAGATCATGGAGAGTCTTGAAAGGAGACCGGTCCACTCATGTGAGTATCCCGGGCTGCCCCCAGCCAGACTGCAGTCCGCAAGCCCCAACCCGCTCTCCACACAACTGTGTGCAGTCAATCTCCCAAACCGGGCTGACCTCCCTTAACTGGTTTGTGGCGGGTTGTTGAGGTCGGCAAGGCGTTGCGCTTGCCCGGCCTCGATCCCCCCGACCTCCTTTTGATGAGAAGTGATCCAGTTAAGTGCACCTTCGAGAACTTCCCAGGAGGTCACCCATTTCAGGACTACTCTCGCCCGAGCACGCTTAACTATAAAGTTCTTTCACTTCTCAACATCAATTCAGCATGTTCGGGCTGGAGTTGTCATGGGTTGGGTGAACTTCTGGGAAGTCCCCGTAGTGTGCGCTTGACTATCGAGTTTCGCTCATCTAAGGGGGGATGTGGCCTCTAACAAACCGTCACTTGGCCAGTTTAAGGTAGGTCACCCGGTGTTGGGCTTGGGTCGAACGCGGCATGTGGAGATGGGTTGGGTCGGTTGGGCTGCAGCCCTCTAAGGGAGTTTAAGGAAGGCAGCCCGGATACCTTGCGAGGTGGAATACCGCCGCACACCCCTTCTAACAGAGAGGGTCTTCCCGTCTTCAGGGACAAACATGGTCATGGGGAGGACAATTCTAACTGTTCGTCGCCTCCAAGCGACGCATGATCTGGTGGTGGAACTCCAAATCGTCTGCGCCAAGATTGTCCCCACGAAAATACTTGCGCCTGAAAGGGTGGAAGTCATCGTCGGCCAGGGGAAAGCGATCCCAAGCGAAGATGGAGGTCGGGGCTTGAGGAGAAGCGTGATGAAGTTGTCGGCGAGGGGGCGTGGTCGTCGTCGGGATGAGGATGTCAGAGGATCGAACCCTAGACGAAGGAGTCGGGCCGCTTGCATGAACTCTAAATCGAACTGCGATTATGTGCGTCCTCACACTCCGCTCTCCAGAAAGCGCTTTGTCCTCCCAATCACACGTAGCCCTCTCAATCAGACTTCGCTCTACGAAATTTTTGCTCTATTGGATAAAGATGGAGAGTCTTTGTCCATGGTAGTATGTGATTTTTGTACCTTAGCCCTTCTTTGCTCCATGAAATCCTTTTCAGCAAGTGTAAGATGTCAAACCCAATAAGTAAATCTTTGGCAGGAAGTTCTGAGGCATAAACTTGATGCTTAATAATATAGCCTGGAAAAACATGGATGTTGATGGGTTTACTGATCAGAGTGATTGTGAAGAGATCACCGTTGGCAGCTCGAAAGGATCTGTAACAAGAATTCCAACATTCTCTTGGTAAAATGTTTGGCTTCATGATAGAGGATGCAGCTCCGGTATCGAAGAATGCGATCACCGGAATAGGTTTTTCCCATTTTCCTGTGAAAATGTGGAATTTTGCAGAAGGGGTTGGTTGGTAAAGAAGGTTGTCGTCAGCCGTGGTGTTGTAGATAGTATTGTCAAAGAGAACTATATCATCGTCAGAATCGGTAGAGGAGTCTGATAAATCAGCTCCGAGGGCGAGAATGGTATCTGGTCCAGCTTCTTCGTCCATAGAGAAAAGTGACTCAATATCATCGTTGTCGATATCTTTGACATGGGAAATTTTGGAAATGAGGCGTGAGCTCTTTTCTTTGTCAGGGCATTCTTTGGCAAAATGTCCTTTTTTCTGCATATATAACATCTTGAAGATTTTGTGCTTCCTTTTTTATTTCTGAGAAAACTTCAGTGTTTTTTATTCCTTTTAGAGAAAGAAGTTTTTCATCTATCCTTCTTATATTTGAAAGGTTTGTCCTTCTTCGTTTTCCCGCATGAACAAGATTTGTCTTTGCTGCATTTAATCTGAAGATCCTGACTGTACAACCCCGGATCCCGCGAGTGGTCGACAGGAGTTGAACCGGCCGGCTCAGACCAACTTGGACCCAGCATGCCGAGCCCGAGCTCGGCAATAGTCGAGCCGAGCTCGACGATGGCCGAACGAAGCCCGGCATGCCGAGACCGAGCTCGGGTGCGGGAACAGGGCTCGACGGTAGTCGAGCCAAGCTCGACGATCCCCGTGCCGAGTCCGAGCTCGGCGATCGCCGTACCGAGTCCGAGCTCGGCGGTAGTCAAGCCGAGCTCAGCGATAGTCGAGCACAGTCCGCCGAGTACGTGCCCGCCTAGGCCCAGGGCGAGGCGAGTCGGGCCCCCTGCCGAGCGAGTGCCCCCTCAGGTCCAGCTCGCATCTCGGCCATGGCATGCTTTTACTATGATTCCCCTTTTGGTCTGCCTGCAGTCATCGAAAACAGTGAAGGTTGTATATTGGCAGGTCATCTTTTCCTATAAATAGGACCCAAGGGATACCTCAGAAGGCATGCTTACTAATTCTCCGGCCTACTAGCGCTTTCTGAGGTACCTTAGCCCGGCATTTGGCTAAGGAGGGGAAGCGCTCTAAGATCTTCCGGGTGTGTGGTGGGACCTCCACGCCGGGCCCTTGGTCTAGTCCTTGTTCCTTCCCTTTTCTTTGTCATTTTCTTGCAGGAGTGAAGTAGGTGCGCGGCCACCCCTTCCCCAAGGGTCGAACTCCACAAGAGACCGGTTTTCCGGTTTCAACATTTTGGTGCGGTGAACGTGGAGAGTGGTTAGCAGAGAAAACCTTCTGTAGGCTCGATGACTGGAGAAGAAGGACAAGGATCAGGCAGGGGCAACTCGCCACCCCCTCCCCCACCCCCAGCGGCGAGTGTGCCGGCGGAGCTTAGGGAGGAGATCCTCGGGCTCGTCAGGACCGCCCTCGGCATGCGAGCTGAGAGTGCGACACCGGCAGTCCCGGTGGTCGCCGCTCCCGCACTCGGCGACGACGCGCCGCTCAGGCGACCAGGGAAGGAACCCGCCGAGAGAGGAGAGCGCGAGTTCCATGGGCGAGTTCTGTTCCCCGGCTCGGCCGCCGAGTACCACTTCGGCGAGACTGCAGGGAGGGAGTTCCCGTCTCGCCCGGCTGAGGGGGGGAGCCCCTTCAGCGAGTTCGTTTCTTCAGCCCCAGTTCCCGAGGGGTTTCGCGAGCCGGAGATGACTTACTACTCCGGGAGAGGAGACCCAGTCCACCACATCCAGTGGTTCGAGGACATGGTCTCTATTCGACAGATGTCAGATGGCTTCAAGTGCCGATTCTTCGCCATCACCCTCAGAGAAAAGGCGAGAGAGTGGTTCCACCAGCTCCCGACCGGGTCCATTTACTGCTTTGAGGATCTGCGACGGGGTTTCATGCTGAGGTTCACCACTTCTAAGAAGAAGAAGAAGGAGGCGGAGTCTTTGTTCCGCATCAAGCAGAGGGTGGGAGAGACCCTGGGGAGCTATCTGGACAGGTTCCAAGAGGAACTGTCCCAAGTTCAGGAGATGCCGGGGCACACCATGATGGTGGCCTTCACCCTGGGTCTCCAATCCGGGTTCTTCGCAATGGAACTAAAGAGATCACCTCCAGTGTCTTTTGAGGCACTCCTGGAGAGGGCGGCCAGGGAGGCCGAAATGGAGGCAGCACATCCAGAGTTTGCGCGAAGGTTAGCCAAGTGGGCCGTGGAGGAGGAAAGGCCAAGGGGTGGCCGAATTCAGGAGGAGAGGAGGGCTGAACCTCGGCAGAGGGAGCAGCCGCAGCAGCAGCCGCAACCCAGGTGAGTGCGTCCGGAGCAGACCCACCGTTTGGGATGGAGGCCCGAGTGGCAAGACCAGGCACCACGAAGAGGTTATCAGGGAGGAGATAACCGCCAGGGTGGCCGAGGGCAGTACAACCCCCAGGGGGGTAGGCAGGGTCAGAGACCCCCTCTCCCCGACCAGGAGGAGGCAATGGCAATTGCCATGAGGGGGAGAAGGAGAGGACAGCCGAGGAGAAGGAGGGAGGTCAGGGTGGACCTGCCCTATTGTGACTTTCATCAGGAAGAGGGGCATCTCACATCCACGTGTCCGGAGTTCCTCGAGATGAGAGGGAGAAGGGAACAGCAACAACAAGACCATCAGGAAGTTCGGATAGAGGAGATCCGGCCTCGGGAGGAGGGGGATCGGTGTGAAGACCGGGTTGATGTGGGCACCCGAGGAAGGATCGGAGCGATCCACGGGGGGGCCGGGATCGAGGCCTCCCGTAAGTCAAGCCTCCACACTATGTACCGGAGGAGCGTTGGCTCCACATCCCAATCCCCTCCCCCGGAGGAGAAAATCACCTTCTCCAGAGAGGACTTGTCGGGTCACGAGGACCCCTTCTGCGATGCGCTGGTTATCCAGACAGCCATCGAGGATTTCACTGTCTCCCGAATCCTTGTGGACAATGGGAGTTCGGTCAACGTCATCTTCAAGAAGGCGTTCGATGCGATGAAGGTAGAGGCCAGGAGGGTGTTAGCCTCGGACGGGCCTCTGTTCGGCTTTTCAGGGGAGAGGAAAGAAGTCGAGGGAGGAGTGGGACTCCATGTCACTCTAGGGGGGCAGTCACGCAACTGCAAGTTCGTCATCGTGGACGCTCCTAGCAGTTACAGCGCCATCTTCGGGAGACCCCTCATCAGCGCCTTCCGCTGCGTCCCCTCGTCCTTCCACCAGTGTCTAAAGCTCAACGTCGAGGGGGTCCAGATCCGGGTTCGAGGAGACCCTAAGGAGGCAAGGGAGTGCTACGTCTCGGCGATAAACTCCATCTCTTGGCTGGAGGGGGCCGAGGAGATGGGGCAGAGGTTGGAGGAGGAGGAGCAGGAAGCTGACAAAGAAATGGAGGTGGAGTGCCGCGCTCGGGAGGAGGTCGCGGAAGAGACTCGGGGGTCGGCCGAGGCCATGGCCGTCGAGGAGGCTGAGGAAGAGGTCCCCGCCCCCGGAAGGGGAGGTATCGAGGAATGGGAGGAGCAGTCACGTCTGGAGGCAGCGGAAGAGGTGGAGGAGATGGAGGTCCTCACCATTGGAGGCAGGGTGGAGAAGGTCCGCGTCAGCGGAGGCCTGACCCCGGAAGCTCAAGGCAGGATGCTGGAGTGCATCCAGAGGAACGTGGACATCTTCGCCTGGAGCGTCGCGGAGATGCCAGGGATCGACCCCGACGTGGCCTGCCATCGCCTCAACCTGGACCCAGAGGCTCCCCCCATCCAGCAGAAAAAAAGATCCATCACGGACAAGCTCGCCGAGCCAATCAGGGAGGAAGTCGCCAAGCTCCTCGAGGCTGGCTTCATATCTGAAATCCAATACCCCGGCTGGGTCTCCAACGTTGTAATGGTTAAAAAAGGAGACGGCCGGTGGAGGATGTGTATCGACTTTTCTCTTCTTAATAAATCATGCCCGAAAGATTGTTATCCTTTGCCTCGGATCGACGCGCTGGTTGACTCAGCCGTCGGTTTCCCTGTAATGAGTTTTCTGGATGCTTTTTCAGGTTATCACCAAATCAGGATGCACCCCCCTGACGTCAAAGACGTCTCGTTCATCACGGGAGACGGATGTTATTGTTACAAAATGATGCCCTTCGGGCTAAAGAATGCGGGGGCCACCTATCAAAAAATGATGGATAGGGTCTTCCGAGAGCAGAAGGGGAGGAATCTCGAAGTGTACGTGGATGATCTCATGGTCAAGAGCTTGGACGTCGACTCCCACATCCAGGACTTGGAAGAAACTTTCGCCACTCTCCGCAAGTTTAAGATGAGGCTGAACCCCTTGAAGTGTGTCTTCGGGGCGAGCCGAGGAAAGTTCCTAGGGCATCTTCTCACCCCCGCTGGGGTAGAACCTAATCCAGACAAGGTGAGGGCAATCTTGGAACTAAGGTCGCCGCAAAATACCAAGGAAGTACAGCAACTGACAGGGAAGTTGGCAGGGTTGAGTAGATTCCTCTCCCGGGCCGGGGAGAGGTGCTCCTCGTTTTTCAAAACTTTGAGAGGGGGTCGAAAGTTTGAATGGACCTCGGAGTGCGAGGAGGCATTCCAGGCTTTAAAGAAACAGCTGACTCAGGCCCCCCTGCTCCAAGGGCCCAAGGAGGGGGAAAACTTATTCCTATATCTAGGGGTCGGGGCTGAAGCCTTGAGTTCGGTTTTGGTTCGGGAAGAAGGGAAGAGGCAACTCCCCGTCTATTATGTGAGTCGGATATTGAAGAGGGCCGAGCTCCGTTACCCCATCCTGGAAAAACTGGCCTTCGCCTTAATCATCTCAGCCCGGAGGCTTCGGCCCTATTTCCAGGCACACTCAATTCAAGTAGTGACCGACCACCCCCTGCGCAACATCTTCAAGGGGGTAGAGCATTCAGGTAGGTTGGCCAAATGGTCAGTGGAACTGAGCGAGTTCGACATCTCCTTCGTCCCCCGCCTCTCAATCAAGGCCCAAGCTATGGCTGACTTCCTGGCAGAGTATGTGGTCGAGGTGGCGGAGGAGAGACTCACTCGCCCCCTCCCCTGGAAAGTCAGGGTGGACGGTGCCTCGGGGAAGCATTCTTTAGGGGTTGGGGTCATCTTGGAAAGCCCCCAAGGGATAAAGATCGAGCAGACTGTGGTAGTGCACTTTCCTATCACCAACAACCAAGCCGAATACGAAGCCGTGATCGCAGGTCTGCGCCTGGCAAGAGACTTGGGGGTGCATGACGTGGAGGTCCTCACCGACTCCATGGTGGTGGCTTCCCAGGTCAAAGGGGAGTTTGAGGCGAGGGAGCCCACCCTGCAGCTCTATTTGATGAAGGTAAGGGGAGTCATTGGGACCTTCCAGACCTTCTCAATCAAGCACGTGCCGCGAGGGGAAAACGAGCCAGTCGACCAGCTAGCAAAGCACGGCCCACGGATGGGAGGCACCATTACGGATCTCTTCCGACCTTCCATCGAGGAGGGGGAACTAATGGAAGTAGAACAGCACCCCTCATGGATGGATCCCTTCGTCACCTTCTTGTCCACCGGAGAATACCCGGAGGGAATGGACCGAAGAGGGCTCAAGCACAAGGCGGCATACTACCTCCTACGTGAGGGACAGTTGTACCGCAAGACCCTCTCAGGGATGTTGGCCCGTTGCGTGGCCGAAAGAGAGGTGCACAAAATTTTGGAGGAAGTCCACTCCGGTGAATGTGGAAGTCATTCGGGGAGTCGGACCCTGGAAGGGAGAATCGTCAGGCAAGGGTACTTCTGGCCCACCCTCGGTCAGGACGCAGCCGAATTCGCAAAAAAATGTCATAAGTGCCAACTATATGCCCCGCTCCAGCTCCAGCCGGCTCAGAGGTTAAGAAGCATCATGGCACCATGGCCCTTCACCATATGGGGGCTGGACCTCGTAGGACCTTTCCCTCAGGCCAGCGGGCAGAGGAGGTTCTTGTTGGTCATGATCGATTATTTTTCTAAGTGGATGGAGGTGAAGGCTCTAGCCAAGGTAACCTCTCAGGTAGTCAGGAACTTTATCTGGGGAGAGATCATCTGCAGGCATGGGCTGCCACAGGCTATCGTCACGGACAACGGACCTCAGTTCGCCAGCACGGAGTTCATTCGCTTCTGCGAACAGCTGGGGATTGACCTTCGGTTTGCTTCTGTCCACCACCCCAGGAGCAACGGGCAGGTGGAAGCGGCCAACAAAATCATCGTGAACCTCTTAAAGAAGAAAGTGGAAAATTTGAGGGGAAGCTGGGTGGAACAGCTTCCATCAGTCCTCTGGGCCTTGAGGACCACCCCCAATACGGCCACAGGGGAGACACCTTTCAAACTCTCTCACGGCTGCGAGGCCGTTCTACCTATCGAATTCGAGGTCCAGACGCCTCGGGTCGTCGAGGCAGGAGCCGGAAGGGAAGAATGGAGGTCAGAGAATGAGGAGGAGCTTCGACTCTCCCTCGATATGGTGGAAGAACTACGCGACTTGTCCGTCGTCAGGCAGGAGGAGGCCAAGCGAAGAATGGCCAAGTATTTCGACAAACACGTCCGTGTCAAGCAATTCGTGGAGGGAGACCTTGTCTTGAAAAAAGTGGACGCGGCAGGGAGATCAGCCGCTGTGGAAAAACTCCACCCCAATTGGGAGGGCCCCTACATTGTGCAGGAGGTCTTGAAATCGGGGGGGTATCGCCTCCAAGATGCAAGAGGGGACACCCTCAGCCACACTTGGAGTGGCGACGATCTGAAACGTTTCTACCCTTGAAAAAATTGTAAATATCTTGGCCTTAAGAATGAAAGCAAATCTCATTGTCGTATTCTATGCTCTGTCAAAATAATGAGGGTAAAGGGGTTCGCAGCTTAAACCCCCAAGGGGGCAAAAGTTTCTAAGTCTTCTCGCTTTGGGGTTAGGTCTCGTCACTCCCCTGCCAGGCTCCCACCTAGCTGGCACGGCCGAGTCTCGATGGACATCGCTATGATCCTGGGGCTGAGCCCGGAGGATGTTCAACACCCGCCCTCAGGCTCTCACCTAGCTGACTGGCCCGGTGGTAGCACCCGGGAGAGGCCAAAGTTTCTAAGTCTTCTCGCTCTGGGGTTAGGTCTCGTCACTCCCCTGCCAGGCTCCCACCTAGCTGGCACGGCCGAGTCTCGATGGACATCGCTATGACCCTGGGGCTGAGCCCGGAGGATGTTCAACACCCGCCCTCAGGCTCTCACCTAGCTGACTGGCCCGGTGGTAGCACTCGGGAGAGGCCAAAGTTTTTAAGTCTTCTCGCTCTGGGGTTAGGTCTCGTCACTCCCCTGCCAGGCTCCCACCTAGCTGGCACGGCCGAGTCTCGATGGACATCGCTATGACCCTGGGGCTGAGCCCGGAGGATGTTCAACACCCGTCCTCAGGCTCTCACCTAGCTGACTGGCCCGGTGGTAGCACCCGGGAGAGGCCAAAGTTTCTAAGTCTTCTCGCTCTGGGGTTAGGTCTCGTCACTCCCCTGCCAGGCTCCCACCTAGCTGGCACGGCCGAGTCTCGATGGACATCGCTATGACCCTGGGGCTGAGCCCGGAGGATGTTCAACACCCGCCCTCAGGCTCTCACCTAGCTGACTGGCCCGGTGATAGCACCCGGGAGAGGCCAAAGTTTCTAAGTCTTCTCGCTCTGGGGTTAGGTCTCGTCACCCCCCTGCCAGGCTCCCACCTAGCTGGCACGGCCGAGTCTCGATGGACATCGCTATGACCCTGGGGCTGAGCCCGGAGGATGTTCAACACCCGCCCTCAGGCTCTCACCTAGCTGACTGGCCCGGTGGTAGCACCCGGGAGAGGCCAAAGTTTCTAAGTCTTCTCGCTCTGGGGTTAGGTCTCGTCACTCCCCTGCCAGGCTCCCACCTAGCTGGCACGGCCGAGTCTCGATGGACATCGCTATGACCCTGGGGCTGAGCCCGGAGGATGTTCAACACCCGCCCTCAGGCTCTCACCTAGCTGACTGGCCCGGTGGTAGCACCCGGGAGAGGCCAAAGTTTCTAAGTCTTCTCGCTCTGGGGTTAGGTCTCGTCACTCCCCTGCCAGGCTCCCACCTAGCTGGCACGGCCGAGTCTCGATGGACATCGCTATGACCCTGGGGCTGAGCCCGGAGGATGTTCAACACCCGCCCTCAGGCTCTCACCTAGCTGACTGGCCCGGTGGTAGCACCCGGGAGAGGCCAAAGTTTCTAAGTCTTCTCGCTCTGGGGTTAGGTCTCGTCACTCCCCTGCCAGGCTCCCACCTAGCTGGCACGGCCGAGTCTCGATGGACATCGCTACGACCCTGGAGTTGAGACTGGGAGTTGGCCCGAGAAAAACACCAGGGTGCGAGCTCGCCAGTCAAGACGGCGAGCTCGGAATATCCTACCCCCCCCCCCCTCTCTCTCCAGCTCGCTACTAAGGAAGCCCTGGTCCCGTCCCAGACTCCGGGGAAGGAAAGCGGCTCTCTCCAGCGAGCCTAGCCTCGCTCCAGTTAACTCGGCGAAAGACGCGCCCTGATGTTTCACTTGTCTGAATTGTCGAAAAACTGAGGCGAGAAATGACGGTGGAAGGTGAGGCGCGAGTAGGATATGGCGCGAGCATGTGTCCTAGGGATTCGCCGCGAGCACTGCGGGGGGCTGGTCCTAACTCAAGACATTCTACGGGCGAGACCAGGGGCTGTTCAACACAAACTCGCGCTGAATCAGGTAGTGTCTCCAATGACGGAGAGCTTGAACGATAACGTAAAACTCTAAGTCATACGTGGAATATCTGGTCTTGGCCTCGTTCAACTTCTCACTTAAGAATGCAATGGGGCGACCCTCCTGGCTCAAAACTGCGCCAATGCCTATGATCGATGCGTCACAGTCAACCTCAAATTTTTTCTCAAAATCAGGCAGCGCCAATACATGTGCACTCGTGAGTCTCTCTTTCATCAAAAGAAATGCTTGCTCGGCTTCCTCAGTCCAGATAAACAGACCCTTTTTTAAACAATCGGTCACAGGTGCTATCAAGGTACTAAAGTTTCGAATAAATCGCCGATTAAAAGATGCTAGCCCATGGAATCCTCGAGCCTCAGTAATCGTCCTAGGGCTGGGCCACGATTCTATCGCCTTGACCTTCTCTCTATCAACTCTAATACCCTCAGAAGAAACGATATATCCTAAGAAGGTCAGACTATCCGTCAAAAATGTGCATTTCTTCAAGTTTATATATAGCTTATTTTCTCGTAGGATCTTTAAGACCTGCCTAAGCTGAATCATGTACAAGGCCCGCCTCGGCAGGATGCAAAAAAAAGAAGAGAGAAGAAAACAAAAGTTAGCTCTCACCCTCCCCCCTCGAGTGGCGGTCCTCCTCGCCACCAAGCCGAGCGTCCTTCTCCCCCACCCCCGCAAAGAGCGAGTCGAAGCTATCCTCCTTCTCGCTGAGCGGGCTGGGCGGGAACAGGGTTGGCAGGAGCTCCCGGACGGTGACCTCCTCGCAGCCTTCCGCCAAAATCCCCGTCCCCCTCATGGCTTGTAGGAGACACTCGGCAGCCTCGACGGAGTTGACTCGCAGCCGCTCCGCGACATCAGACTCACCAAACACCCGGGGCCTTTTGAAGGGGAAGGCCGGCTCGCTGGCGTCCGGGGGAAGGAGAGCGTCGGCTTGGCGGAGGACCTCTCCCAGGAGCCCCTTGTTCTTCTCTTTCAATTCCACCACCTCCACCCCCAGCCGGGCGGCGACAGCCTCCTGCTCGCAGGAGTATATCTTTTGCTCGGCAAGCTGGGCTTCCCGCTCAGCGAGCTGAGCCTGCAACTGAGCCACCTCGCCTCGCATCGCGTCAGCGGCTTCGACGTCCTGCAGGGTTAGAAATTCAGAACACGCGCAGGAATAATCCTAAGCAAGGTAAGCAGAGGCACCAAGTGATTACCAAGCCACCGGCGGACTTCGCGAGTAGAGCATCGGCGAGGCCGAACCGCCTCTCCGCGTCAGCCGCGCTCTCCTTCGCCAGGTCGCGCTCCTGCTCGGCAGTCAGCAGGGCATTGCTGAGCTGGAAGCCGCGGCGGACCATCATGTGATGGAGCTCGAAGGCCCGCAGGTGGGCCTGCAACCCCTCGTAGCCGAGCTGGCTGGGGGTAAGTTTTTTGTACGATTCGGCGCTGTCGCGGCTGTAGAGGCCGAAGCCGAAGGCGAAGGCGTGGGCGGTAGGCGGCCGGCGGGCTCCCCAGGAGGGGGCGCGAGTAGAAACGGAAACTCGGTGAGCCCCCTCGTCCCACTTCAAGATGGGCTCGCCAGCCGCATCTTTGCTCTTGCACCCCTTGCCGAAGTTGGGGTGATCCTTCGGCAGACTGGGCTCGCGGAGGGTGTCCTCCCCGGTGGAATCGGAGGACGGCCCGCTCTTCTTCTTCCCCTTTCGGGGGGAGGAGGCTTCTTTCAGCGGACTCAAGGGCGGCTCGTCAGACAGAGCCTCCGGCGAGCTCATGAACTTGGTAGGCGACGGAGGAAGGTGCAGCCGTCCGCGCGAGACCACCTTCGCCCTCTTCTTCTTGGGGAGTGAAGGCTCGTGGCGCGAGCTTGACCCCCCGGACTCCAAGCGCTTCCTGCCGGGTAGTTGGTCTCGCGCTTGCTCCTCGCGACAAGCCAGTGCCGCCGCCCGGGCCAGCTCCAGAGGATCTGAGAATATCCCCGAGTCGGCGAACGGCGGATGCTCCGGCAGAACCCGTTCCCCTGCAGAGAAAGACTTAGTCAAAAAAAAGAGAGAGGGAAAAATGATATGAGATCCACCTTGATAAAGTTCGCGAGAGGGCTGAGCGAGATGTACCTTCGCCGGGGAGAACGGGCTGAAGCGAATCAAGGCCGCGGCGGAGGAAGGCGACCTCGAAGTCCTTGTGGAGAAAAAACTTGTGGAGGTCGGCGTCGCTACCAGACAGGGAAGGAGGACGATATATGTCCTCGCTCTTCTGCAGGGGGCGAAAGGGGATATTGCCGAGCTCGCCCTTTATGAAGACGAGTCGGGTCATCCAATTGTGATTCTTGTTCGCTAGCTCGCGAACCTTGATAAATGACCCGCCGAAGTAGGCGACCCCGTCGGGGGTAGCCTTGTAAGAGAACAACTTGCGGAACACCGCGAGGTTGAACTCAATTCGCTCCCGGCGGAGGAAGCAGGCGAACGCCACCATCATAGCAATGGCGTTGGAATTCAGCTGCGCGGGCACCGCGCCGTAGTACTTCAGGATCTGGCGGATTTCTGGCCAGAGGGGGAGGCGCAGTCCCACCTCGAAGTGCGAGATGGGGAAGGCGAGCTCACCCTCCGGGAAGGAATTGATGGCTTCATGCTCGGCGGGCCTGCGAGCCTGGAAGCCGGGGGGGACGAACGCCGCCGTGAACTCGACGAGCTCCTCCTCTGTAATGTGCCCCTCGAAAAAGCAATGATCAACGAAGTGCTGGGCGCACTTAGACCGACCGTCCGCGTCAGGGTTGGTCTTGACCATGGTCGCAGAGGAAAGGAAAATCGCGAGCTCGGGAAGACAGAGACGAAGCAAGGATTCGAAAGCAATAAAAGCGTGCCTCGGGGGTAGGTGAGAAGATCTATTTATAGAAGAAGGTAAAGAAGGGCGAGAGGGAGGGCGAGTCGGCCGATCGGTCCGGTCTCGCCACGCCACCTCGCCACCCTCTCCTCGCAAGTCCTGCGAGCCGGCCAGACCCCCGAAGGGGGAATTCGAAAAGACTCACCAAAATATTGAAAAAGCGTCTACATATACAAAGTGGTTGAAAAGTTGTTCCAAGTTATTACAAACAGATCATTCAGAGCAAATAAAAGAAAAAATATAAATAAGGGCGCGAGGACCATGCGAGGGCGAGGGCGAGTACCGGCCGGCTGACAGAGGAGCCGTTTCATTCTCCCCGGTCTCGCCGGCCCGCCGTCGCAGGCCGCCGCGCATGAAGTTCGCGAAGCCGCCCCATGTTCCTATTTATCACCCGCAGGTTCTCGTCAATTTCGTCCATCAGCACCAGGGAAGACGCCTCCTCGAACGCCAGGCTGACTCCAGCACCGTCCGCGAGACGCGAGCACTCCCACTGCAGCCTGTTGTTGTCCTTCCGCAGGTCGTGGAGCTCGCGCACCAGCTTCTTGAGAACCTTCCGCTCCCGTCTTGCGCGTTCAGGGCTGCCCACCTCGGAGTCCAGGAAGGCGTCCAGGGCACTTGGAGAAGGGAGGGGCGAGTAAGGAGGTCAATCCACGGACTCGCCGTCCTCCGTCCGCCCGGGAAATTCTGGGTGAAGAACTGAAAGACGGTCAGAAAAGCAAATATCCACGGAACAGAAGAGCGATGCCGGAAACTTACCGCGCGAGCCTGGCTCCTCCGGGTTGGCGCGAGGAGAGAAGTGGCGCAGGTCCTTGCCACGCCCCAGCAGTTCTTGAGGAGCGAGTTGGTAGCCGGGAACAGGGATAATCCCGGCGCCTCTCCCCACGACCAGGGATCCAGGGGAGGGTTGCCGGGAAGGGAGGCGACTCGGCGACGCCAGTTCTCGCGAGCCCGGCTCCTTAACCTCGGGATCCTGCCGTGGCGAGTTGACAGGAATACTTTTGGCCCGAGGGGTGGACGCTTCGCCGCTGTTCTCCCGGTCGGAAGACAATTCCACGAGATTTTTGGTGGAAGAGCCAAGAACCGGCTGGTTGGAGGAACCGGCCCCGTTCCCCAAGGCGGCAGTGAAGTCGGCCAGAATGGGTACGGCCCCCGGAGGAAGGGGCTTCGCCCGCTTGGCCGAGCCAAAATCGGCAAAACGGCGAGCAGGGGCCTCAAGGTTGGTCAGCCCCGCGGCCTGGGCAGCAATCTCCTCGCGGGAACGTGCGAGTCGTTCTAAGACTTCCTTGGGGAGCGGCATCTTGATAGAATTTGGGGAAGGGCAAAGGTCAGCCAGATGCGCAGGGGTACATATATATAGCTACCTGTGGGGCCTACCAGAAGATTCCTTTTTGCCCCTGCCGCACTCGCCGGATCCTATGGGGTTGGATGTTTCTTTCCGAGCTTGTCCCAACCTCGCAAAGAGCGGGGATTATGTACAACCCCGGATCCCGCGAGTGGTCGACAGGAGTTGAACCGGCCGGCTCAGACCAACTTGGACCCAGCATGCCGAGCCCGAGCTCGGCAATAGTCGAGCCGAGCTCGACGATGGCCGAACGAAGCCCGGCATGCCGAGACCGAGCTTGGGTGCGGGAACAGGGCTCGACGGTAGTCGAGCCAAGCTCGACGATCCCCGTGCCGAGTCCGAGCTCGGCGATCGCCGTACCGAGTCCGAGCTCGGCGGTAGTCAAGCCGAGCTCAGCGATAGTCGAGCACAGTCCGCCGAGTACATGCCCGCCTAGGCCCAGGGAGAGGCGAGTCGGGCCCCCTGCCGAGCGAGTGCCCCCTCAGGTCCAGCTCGCATCTCGGCCATGGCATGCTTTTACTATGATTCCCCTTTTGGTCTGCCTGCAGTCATCGAAAACAGTGAAGGTTGTATATTGGCAGACCATCTTTTCCTATAAATAGGACCCAAGGGGTACCTCAGAAGGCATGCTTACTAATTCTCCGGCCTACTAGCGCTTTCTGAGGTACCTTAGCCCGGCATTTGGCTAAGGAGGGGAAGCGCTCTAAGATCTTCCGGGTGTGTGGTGGGACCTCCACGCCGGGCCCTTGGTCTAGTCCTTGTTCCTTCCCTTTTCTTTATCATTTTCTTGCAGGAGTGAAGTAGGTGCGCGGCCACCCCTTCCCCAAGGGTCGAACTCCACAAGAGACCGGTTTTCCGGTTTCAACACTGACGATCACAAGCTGAGCCAAGGTTCTAACTTTGATCTTCAATTTGTTTGAAAAACTGTTTCTGATTGCATAGCTTTTCAAGTGAGAGTAATACATTCTGGTATAACTCACCAATGATGTGTGACTAATTGAGATATTTTTTACTTGGAGGAGCCGAGATGTTTCGTTTCCAAGTGGCTCTGGGAGCGAATTTAGAAATGTCTGCTTTAAGTTAACATCATCGATTCCATTAATGGCATAAAATCGTTTCGACATTTTCTCATAATGATCTTCTAGGTCTTTTCTTTTGTACGAGCAGCACTTCATACTCAAGTATTCTTCTCTGGCTTGAGTTGTATAATGATCCCATGCTTCCAAAAATTCGTTGTGGACATGCATAATTAGGGCATCAACATTTGGACTTTGTTTGACCATCTGTTGTCTATATGGTCCCAGGGCAATCCACCATTGTCTCAGTCTACCATGAAATTTGGACACAAATCTGTCTGCTATAGCAGGCATTGTTACCCCTGGCTATAATAACTCGGCGGTGCACCAAGCATGCATTTCATAGATTCTGTCACACCATTTTGATGGTGGTATGTTGTCGAATGAGAAGCCGTTCGAAGGGTCATTTGGGAATTGACTGGATTGCTCAGACCCTTGGTGGGGTGTTTGGCCAGTCTCATATGCTTTCTCATCTTCAACAGTTGGATCCTCTGTAGGTAGATCAGCCATTAAAATTTCGAGTGACATGCCCTCAGTATCAGAGTCTTCAGAATACTTCTCTTTCGGGGATGGTGGTTGTTTTAAAGACAGTGGTTGCGCAGCTATTTGGTTTAGGAATGAGGATATATGATTACCAATCATGAGCTGAGAAGATGGTTGGGTTGTAGGAAACACTTGTGGTGAAGATTCTCGGGATGGATGTTTTTCTGATTTTCGTTTGGACGACTGGGGTATTTCATAGCGTGGTGTTGGGAGGAATGCAGCACTATTGAAAGGATTGTGGTCAAATTGGGAGAAAGTGGATAGTGGTTGAGAATATGTTGGAAGAGGTAATAAATAGGAGGAGTAAGGCGGGGCTTCATAATATCCCGAGGAATGATATTGTTTTTGGGTTAGGATAGAATGAAGCTGGGCTTTGAGACTCTTTAACTCCGCCTCCTTCTGCGCCAGAAGTGGCAAATTAAAAGAGACAGTACTAACCAGTTGAAGTAATTCATGATGTACAGCTGTTATCTCATCCTGAAGTTGCATTGTGACTCCAGTGATGGTTGAAAACCCGAGATCGAGCTTTTTCTCGATTGTTTGTTGGCTAGCTACTATTTGTTTCAAAACTTTGTTTTGTGTTATGGCATTTTAAGACTGTCAATTCAACGCGGCCTCTGCATGAGAGACATGCTTAGTTGACCCATCAGGATTTTTTGTAGTTGGGTTCTTTATCTTCCAAGTATGAGAAGTCTTGTCTTCATCGAACTCCATGGGGGGGGGGGGGGGGGAATTCATCATGATAAGATGGTGGCTGGAGCATATTGATTTCTGATTCTTTAGAATAAAAGACATAGTAGTCAAATTTGTCAGATGGTTCGCCAAGCAATCCAACCTTTTGATCTCCCTTTTCATAGCGTTCTTTAAGCAGTTGTTGCGTTGACTTCTTTTTGTTTTTCCGCCGTTTTGGCAGATCATCAAGCTCGGAATCATCATCATAGTCTGCTTTGCATTTTGAACAGGAGCATATATCAAAGTATTGATGTCCTTCATCATCTTTGAATTGATAGATAGGTAATTCGTCAGCATTAAATGAAAGTATGAGCGAACCAGGCCCAAAATCTTGTTCTTTGATCACGTTTATTTCTGAGGAGAAGATGGGGGACGTGCTAGAGAACGGATCCTCGTTGTTGAACACAATTTCTACTGCGCCATCCTTTTTTCTTATGAATGTAGGCTTTACAGAATGAATCGGTTGGTTATTGCTTCGTACCTTCTCGTAGTGTGTTACCCAAGATTCAGGAAGGAGTTTAATGAGCTCGTCTTTCGGAAGCTGCTTTGGGACATGAACGTATGAGGAGCCCGAGCGGGCATCAATTTCCAAGTATAGGGCTTCGTCAGTGTCTTGACGAAGACTTAAGTCAAACGAATTATTTTGGACCCGATAAGCCATTTGATAGTGGAACGTCGCAGCATATGTTCCCGCAACTTGGGGTGCTCCAACAATTTGAAGTTGAACACTAAGGTTGTCGTAGATATGTGGATCATCAAGCCTCAAGTTGAAGTTTGGGAATAAAGTTATAAATATAGTGTCAGCATTCAAGGTAGTCTGGATAGTCGTGATGCATACATGGTTGTATTGCTGAAACCTTGTGTCCAGGAGGGCTAATCGTGCCACTATCGGGAGGCCTTTTCTTGCATGCAAAGTAATGGCCATTCTCACAGCTCCAAAATGAATGTGGGAATAACCATGGGCCTTCCACTACCCAGGTAGTGCCTCATCCAGTCTTATAGGGAAAATCTGCTCTGCTTCCGTAGCAGGAATTTGTACTTGTTCTAGCTTTGAGGCTAAGACAAGTTCTTTTGCAGCGAGCGTCTTGTTGGGAGTAAGGGCTTGTCAGAAAACTCGAGAAACAGGATGATGTTTCTTGGTGAAAGTTTTATAAGGATTTAGCAGGGGAAGGTCGGTGATTGGGATGCGACTATCTTCGGTAAGGTAGTCGACCTTATAGAGCAAATCAGAATTTTTTGAGGGAGATGGTGAACTGTAAGAATTACGAGGATAAGAGAAAGAAGATGAGCGAGTAACAGGTTGTGAGTTTGACATGGGTGTAAAACTCCTTATTTCTCAAGAATCACCTTGGGTGTTTTGGTGACTTGCTATCATACTAAATGATACAACGGTTGCAAATTCTTGTGATAATCTGAGAATATATCCCCAGCCGCACACCAAGCGGCCTCTAGAACCACAACTCCCAATTATACCAAGAATTGCCACACGTTATGGTTTATGACTTTCTGATGTGGAGGATCCCTTAGAAAGGGCAACCACAGAGCATACTAGCATCAACCATGTGCAAGTCAGCATGAACAAATCATGTCAATACCATCATGAATATATCACAGACACCTTTGGATCATTATGAGAAACAAGGGGAAGTTTTTAAGCTTCCATCCCTCTGATACCAACTCCTCAGCATAATGGAATGGTGGAGCGCAGAAATCGAGCAATAGTAGAGATGTTTGGAACTATGATATTACACGAGAATATGCCCAAGCATTTTTGGGGGGAGGCGGCTTGCACTACTGTGCATATACTAAACAGAGTGCCAACAAAAGCTAACGGAAACACCACCCCCTATGAGTTACTTAACAACAGAAAACCAGCTCTGGGGCACCTAAGAAATTTTGGTTGTACATCTTTTGCTCATATCCTCAAAGAGAAAAGAGGTAAATTGAACCAAACAGCCACAAAATGTGTGTTCTTAGGCTACTGTGAAGACCGAAGGGCTTACTAATTATTTGATCCCACAACATCCAACATAATCATTTCTCGAGATGTTACACTCCATGAAGATGATGGGTGGACTTGGGCATCAGACTCTGAAGTGATTCAAGTCCTCACAACACGGTTGGGTTCAACTACAACCCCCACCATGTGTTGCAGGATCTGCCTACTATTAAAGATCAGGGTCCCCCCCTGAAGATCTAGACCAGCCAGCTTTTGAAGAACCAAATCTACCTCATTTTCTCGACTCACCAAGGTCATCATCGCCCGTCCGCACGCGCTCTTTTCAAGAAATTTATGACAGCACTAGCATAATTTTGTTTCATTCAACTCCTGCTACTTATGAAGAGGTTGCACCTGTTGAGAATTGGAGAAGAGCCATGGAAGATGAAATGAGAGTAGTAGTGTAACACCTCCGTCCGTCACATAAAATATAATAGAGGGTTCGTCGGGACCCCACACCATATTCTACAAACAGGCGGCGGGATCACAGGTTAATATCAACAGTTATTTGTATCCTAACACAGAGCATTCTAGCGGAATCTTTATGGTTGCATGAACTCCTACCAAATGAATGTCCACGATATATAAACAAAACCATTTATATATATAGCAGGAATGCCACTTACAAATACACAAAAGTTATGGCCTTAAGGCCTTACAATTATACTTCACAAATGTGGATTACAAACATCGGCGCGCAGGCAGGCCACACATGAAAATAGTAAGATTTTTCATCATTTGGCCTTCGAGGGCTAGCATAGCAACAGCAAGGGCTTCAGCCCGCTATTTCGCGCTCGGCTCTCCAGCACCTGCATAAAAACAATTCACCACGATGGTGGCAAACAAGGCAACGTTCAGCATTCAGCTGACCAATTTATAACGACCCTACCCCTTTCCCGGAGCAGTGGTATTCCTTCCCTACAGGCATAGTATTTTCACAAAGAGATATATCAAAAGTATGTGCATTCACACACAGCTCAATATATCACAAACGAATGTCTCAACGGCCAAACGTTCCGTACACTCAGGGCACATTGTCGGTGTGCCGAAATTTAAGGCCCCACCACCATTCTTAGATCAAAACGGCAATACTTGAGCATTTTCAGTCTTCACGGCCCCCGGCCTGAGACTTTAGTCTTTTTGGCGTACAGCCTCAGACTCTCGTTATGTGATCCTAACGAAGCCAATAAGTTAGGCACTCGAGTTAGACAACTATAAAGCGGATACAGTTCAGTCATTGCTCGTTGCTCAAATCGTCAATTTAATGTCTAGACTGACGCGGGTCGGCTTTCCCTTGTCTGTTCGGCTTGACGGCCTTTAAGAGCTCGCAACTCATAGATTAGCCTCACAGTCTCCCAGAGACAGGCTTTACAATAAAAAAGGGAGTTATTGCCAGCGTTCGTCACAATCGCTTGGCGGGACCAACAGAAGTTCCCTTTTTGCGCTCAAACTCAACTCAAACCCTGCAGCATCCTGTAGTGTCAGAAACACTGGTCTTTTCATAACACACAACACAAATAGCTCACCAAGATCTATCACCGTTGGCGATACTCATTGTCGCCCGGCGATATCCACCTGGTCTTAAAACCGTGGAATTTCTAGGGTATTTTCCTGGAATGCAACTCCAGTACTTCCTGCTACTTTCAGTTCACAGGTAAAACCCCGCAGACCCCATATATTACTCGTTTATACTCGGAGTCTTCTCCGGCATGCAAAATAAACATCACCAATCCAGACCAACCTATCCAGATGGGCTTCACACAGCATGCATATTCCGTACTACACATTTTTCGGATCTATATGCAAGACTCACTGGGGATTTCATAAATCAACTCAAAGGAATTCCCTCGATCCTCCACCTTTTGGTGGGGGATTCCATGTATATGCCAAAAGAAGGACTTTACTTGTCCAAGAAGGAAGATCGTTACCCTTGAAGTTCTCTTCGGAGTCATGACCGTGATCTTTGATCCGGATGGAATTGATCGTCACAACTTCCTCTCCGCGGATCTAGCGTCGACTCGCAATTCCAATCACAAACACACCTTGGATCAATCTCCACAAGAGCTCCTGGACATTCCTCCTCTTCCCTCTCCAGAAGTAAAGAAGCGAGTGAATATGAGAGAAATGAGAATAAAATCTCAAGTCCAACCTTTATACAAAGCTACCGGCGCGCGGTAACTCCTACCGTCGCGCGGTAACACAGGCGGCAACCGCTTTGACCAGTCGGTGCCGCTATCCAGAGCTATCCCCCTGCGATAACTCTTTATCGTCTGGCGGTAGTTTGGTTACTCGAGAAATCCTTTTGACATTCGTCGAGAGTCTAGCGCGGTGCGGTAACACCTATCGCCTGGCATTAGCGCTCTAGACGATTCCTCGAAAGCGTTGAGTGGTCTCGCCGAAGGCATTTGCTATCGCGGCACGATAGCTTCCTTTCGTCAGGCGGTACACCACCCGAGTTCTTGGCCTTTTAATTCACTGAGCTACCGTCGGCGATAAGCCTATCGCCTCGCGATAGCCTCCAATGACCACTACTCCTTTTGGGGGTGTTACAATCCTCCCCTCACAGAAATTTCATCCCGAAATTGTATGCATCGATAAGGACACCCAACAATTAATATGTTAAAACATATTATTTTCCTTCCAAAAAACAAAGTTACAACTTCATTTTACAAATAACTCGGGATATTCTTCGTGTATTGTTTGCTCTCGCTCCCATGTCAGCTCTTCACGGCCGCAGTTTTCCCAACGGACCTTGACCATCCCGATTATCTTGTTCTGCAGTTGTTTGATTTTTGAATCCTCGATCCGAATGGGCCGGATCAAAGATAACGGCGTACGACACTTCCTACAGTATAAATCTTCAAAGAGCACCATCTGAATAATAGCTCGATAGCTACTATTGTAGGCAAACTCAATCATATAGAGGTGATCTTCCCACCTTTTCCTAAAATCCAGGGCGCACATACGGAGCATATCCTCCATTGTTCTATTGGTGCTCTCAGTCTGACCATCCGTTTACGGATAGAAGGCCGTACTAAACGTTAGTTTAGTCCCCAACATTAGATGGATTAGCCTCCAATCATTTGACGTGAAGCGCCCATCTCAATCACTTACGATACTATGGGGCACGCCGTGCAATCGTACGATATTATCCACATACAGCTTGGCCAATTTTTCCACTGAATCGTCCTTCCTGTTTAGTATGAAGTGCGACACTTTGGTTAATCGACGATCACCCACACAACGTCATTTCCGCTCTGAGATCTCGCCAGACCATGCACAAAATTCATAAAAATATCGTCGAACTTCCATACCGGAATTGGTAACAACTTCAGGAAACCACCAGGTTTCTGTCATTCAGCCTTCACTAAGGCACAAATTTGACATTTTGTCACGTAATGGGCTATGTACTTTTTCAAACCTGGCCACCAGAACACCTTTTTCATGTCCTTGTATATTTTCGTGCTCCCTGGGTGAATTGAGTACTTTGTAAAATGTGCTTCGTACATCAATTCCTAACGAAGTTTACCTACATTCGGGATGCACAAACGACTAGCTTTTCCCAAAAGGCTGTCATCCAAGGAGAATTGGGCATTTGACCCATTCGTTGCATAGCGTTGTAGACTCTTATCGAGTTCCGTTGCTCGCCGAACCCTATCTGCAAGGTCATATTGAACCTCTATCCAGTTCAGGCACGCATTTGCAGTAGTATTCTTGTCAACACAAGAAATGTCTAAGTTCTCCAATTCCTGGATCAGACGCTCATCATGCATCCGCAACCAACTTGCCCTTGCTGGAGTTATATGACTCAAGGCATCGGCGAGCACATTTCCCTTTCCAGGAGTATAGTGAATCTGGAAGGTGCGGTCCCCAAGGAACTTCATCCATCTCCGATGTCGCATATTTAAATCATTCTGATCCAGAAGATACTTAAGGCTCTTATGGTCCGTGAAGATGTCAACTTTCACGTCATATAAGTAATGACGCCACAGTTTAAATGCAAATATCACCGTCGCCAACTCCAAGTCGTGGACATGGTAGTTCCGTTCATGCACTTTCAACTAGCGTGAGCCATAAGCTATCACTTTGCCAAACTGAAGAAGAACGCAACCTAAGCCGCTCCCTAACGCATCACTAAAAATCTCATAGCCGTCCGTACCACATGACGACGTCAAAATAAGCATCGTGGTCAAACGACTTTTTAGCTCTTCAAAAGCTTGCGCGCACTCCGGCGTCCAAACAAACTTCTGATCTTTTCTCGTTAGTGTTGTGAGAGGCAAGGCTATCCGCGAGAAGTTCTCTGCGAAGCGCTGGTAGTGGCCCGCAAGTCCAAGGAAACTCCGAACTTTAGCCACAGAAGACAAGACCGGTCACTCCCGTATCGCAACTATCTTTGTCGGATCTACCGCAATACCATCTCAACTAACCACATGGTCAAGAAAGACCACTGACGATGGCCAGAACTCACACTTTGAGAACTTGGCATAGAGCTTGTTTTTTCTCAGGGTGTGCAACACCATTCATAAATGGTTCGCATGGTCTTCTTCAGACTGAGAGTACACTAGAATGTCGTCAATAAAGACAATTACAAATAAGTCCAAGTACTCTCGAAACGTTTGGTGCATTATGTCCATGAATACTGATGACGCATTTGTTAGCCCAAACGGCATTACAGTGAACTCGTAATGACCATAGCGTGTACAAATGCTGTCTTGGGAATGTCACATTCCTGAATCCTTAACTGATAATAGGCAGACTTTAAGTCCATCTTAGAGTAGACAGTTGATCTCACTAGCTGATCGAACAAGTCATCAATCCGTGGAATCGGGTACTTGTTCTTCTCCGTCAGCTTATTCAGCTCTCGATAGTCAATGCATAGCCGCAAGCTTCCGTCCTTCTTTTTCAAAAATAGGACCGGAGCGCTCCAAGGTGACATACTTGGGCGTATATATCCTTGCTCTAGCAGTTATTGCAGTTGGACCTTCAGTTCCGCCATTTCCTTTGGCGCTACACGGTACGGTGAGCGGGTCACAGGTTTCGCACCTGACACCAGCTCAATAGAGAAGTCAATCTCCCGCTGGAGTGGTAACCTCGGAAGATCCTTAGGAAAAACATCAGCTTACGCCGAGACGATCAGAACATCACTCACACTGGCTTTTGGCTCAACAGCATTTATGAGCATAAAGAATAATTCTGCGCCCTTCCGAACAGTCTGGCTCAACAGCATGCCGACGAATTTAGTCTCTCGTTCGGTGTTCTGACTCAGTGTGATCTCCTTTGAGTTGCAATCTATAAATGCACGCTGCTCTGGGAGCCAGTCTATACTAAAGATTACATCAAACTCCGATATCGGCAGAACAAAAGCTTCCAATCTGAAATCCAGACTTCCTATCTGTACCTCAATACATCAAGACTTATTTGCCCGCATCACATATCCATTAGGCAACAATATCGATAGGCTCTCTATCGGTACGCAAGTAGGCACTCCAATCCGAGACACAAATTCCTCAGATAGAAACGAATGCGAAGCGCCCGTGTCGAACAGTGCTCTCGCCGGACAGTCCCAAATCAGGACAAAGCATAATACAATCTAATCATACACAAGCTACACACAAGGTATGAAGTATAAAAAGCAGTAAAACAATATCTTAGCTCGTACCTGTGACGACGCCACTTTGCTTTATGGCCTCATGTTGGCCAAGGTTGTACACCCTTGGCTGAGCTAGAGCATAGTGGGATGCAGTGGACTTCACCGCCTTTCCCTTTTCAGCATAAGTTTCTCCTGACTTCTTATCACCCTTTGGAAGACCAAATCGGCATTCACGTGCAAAGTGTCCTGGCTTGCCGCAGGTATAACAAGTACGCGGGCTTTGCCCAGAAGTTGCTCCAGTAGCAACAGAAGAGGGGGCATGTCCATAAGACTTGAACTTTCTACCCCATTTCTTTCGGTAGCTAGATTTTCCCGGTTGCGGCACTTTGAACTCAGGCTTTGTCACAGCCAAGTCCCTCTTATCCTGCACCCTCTTCATGTCTTTCTCCAACGCACGGGCCGTATCCACCAATGCTTGGAATCCTTGGTTCACCGAACTCGAAAGCAGGAATCTCAGCTCATCCCAGAGCCCTTCGTAGAACCTATTGGTTTTACGCTCTTCTTCCGCAAAAATAGACTCCGCATAACGTCCCAATCTTGTAAACTCATGCAAGTAGGTATCAACGCTACTTTCACCCTGAGTTAGACGCTGGAACTCATTTTCCATGGCTATGCGCTGCGTCGATGGCAGATGATTCTCCAAGAATAGTCTCGAAAACTCCCCTATCGAGACTTCCGTTAGTTGTCTGCCTGCTAAGTGGTGCAGCTCAATTTCGTCCCACCAAAGTCGAGCCTCTCCTTCCAACAGGAGAGTGGCCAAGGTGACTGTCTGTTCCTCCTCAGTTCATAATGTCGTCAAAATACTTTTGACTCGGGCAAGCCAGTCCTCTGCCTGCGTTGGGGATCCTGCCCCCGCGAATGTAGGAGGACTGAAACTCATGAACTGTTTCAGATGTCGTTCCGTTGCACGTACATCTACCACAGCCTCCACAGGTTCTGGTCTCACACTAACCTGTTCTGGCACCATTGCAGGTTGCGCCTGCCCAGTAGGCTGTGCGTGTATCATTGCAAACAACGCCCCGGCAACTAAACATACTGTCTCCGCAGAAGGAAGAGTTGTGTGCACCTCAGCTGGTGCCGCACTTTCAACAGAGCGTTGGGGCTCATACTGCCCCGCACCAGTTCGAGTCACCTATAAGCGTACAAGATAATTTAGCGACCAACCAAAGCGGCAAACACAACTAATAGGAACGCGCAGATTCTTCAAACAAGTGTATTTTCATTCCTATATGGAGATTCTTGAGTTCATTTATGTTATAATGGTGCGCACGTATACGTGTTCGCTACCCCTCAAAAGAATTCGACCACGAATTCGCAAAAGGAAGACCAAAATAAACTGATACCAAATTATAACACATTCGTCCGTCACATAAAATATAATAGAGGGTCTGGTCGGGGCCCCCACACCATATTCTACAAATAGGCGGCGGGATCACAGGTTAATATCAACAGTTATTCGTATCCTAACACAGAGCATCCTAGCGGAAGCTTTATGCTTGCATGAACTCATACTAAATGAATGTCCACGATATATAAACCAAACCATTTATATATATAACAGGAATGTCACTTACAAATACACAAAAGTTATGGCCTTAAGGCCTTACAATTATACTTCACAAATGTGGATTACAAACATCGGCGTGCAGGTCGGTCACACATGAAAACAGTAAGAATTTTCATCATTTGGCATTCGAGGGCCAGCATAGCAACAACAAGGGCTTCAGCCCGCAATTTCCTGCTCGGCTCTCCAACACTTGCATAAAAACAATCCACTGCGATGGTGGCAAACAAGGCAACGGTCAGCATTCAGCTGACCAATTTATAACGACCCTACCAATTTCCCGGGGCAGTGGTATTCCTTCCCTGCAGGCATAGTATTTTCACAAAGAGATATATCACAAGTATGTGCACTCACGAACAATTTAATATATCACAAACGAATGCCTCAACGGCCAAATGTTCCGTGCACTCAGGACACATTGTCGGTGTGTCGAAATTTCAAGCCCCACCACCATTCTTAGCTCAGAACGGCAATACTTGAGCATTTTCAGTCTTCACGGCCCCCGGCCTGAGACTTTAGTCTTTTTGGCGTACAACCTCAGACTCTCGTTATGTGATCTTAACGAAGTCAATAACTTAGGCACTCGAGTTAGACAATCATAATGCGGATACAGTTCAGCCATTGTCCGTTGCTCAAATCGTCAATTCAATGTCTAGACTGACGGGGTCGGCTTCCCCTTGTCCGTTCGGCTCGACGGCCTTTAAGAGCTCACAGCTCACATATTAGCCTCACAGTCTCCCAGAGAAAGGTTTTACAATCAAAAAGGGAGTTATTGCCAACGTTCGTCACGATCGCTTGGCGGGACCAACAGAAGTTCCCTTTCTGTGACCAAACTCAACCCAAACCCTGCAGTATCCTGCAGTGCCAGAAACACTGATCTTTCCATAGCACACAGCACAAATAGCTCACCAAGATCTATCACCGTTGGTGATACTCACTGTCGTCCGGCGATATCCACCTGGTCTTAAAACCGTGGAATTTCTAGGGTATTTTCCTGGAATGCAACTCCAGTACTTCCTACTACTTTCAGTTCACAGGTACAACCCCGCAGACCCTGTATATTACTCGTTTATACTCGGAGTCTTTTTCCGCACACAAAATAAATATCACCAATCCAGACCAACCTGTCCAGACAACCTTCACACAACATGCTTATTCCGTACTACACATTTTCCTGATCTATATGCAAGACTCACTGGGGATTTCATAAATCAACCCAAAAGAATTCCATCAATTCTCCACCTTTTGGTGGGGGATTCCATGCATATGCCAAAAGAATGACATCACATTTACAAGAAGGAAGATCGTTACCCTTGAAGTTCTCTTCGGAGACATGACCGTGATCTTTGATACGGATGAAATTGATCGTCACAACTTCCTCTCCGCGGATCTAGGATCGACTCGCGATTCCAATCACAAGCATACCTTGGATCGATCTCCACAAGAGCTCCTGGATGTTCCTCCTCTTCCCTCTCTAGAAGTAATGAAGAGAGTGAATATGAGAGAAATGAGAAAAAATCTCAAGCCCAACCTTTATACAAAGCTACCACCATGCGGTAACTCCTACCGTCGCGCGGTAACAGAGGCGGTAACCGCTTTGACCAATCGGCGCAGCTATCCAGAGTTATCACCCCGTGATAACTCTTTATCTCCTGGCGGTAGTTTGGTTACTCGAGAAATCCTTTCGACATTCGTCAATGTCGAGAGGCTAGCGCGGTGCGGTAACACTTATCGCCTGGCGGTAGCGCTCTCGACGATTCCTCAAAAGCGTTGAGTGGTCTCGCCGAAGGCATTTGCTACTGCGGCGTGATAGCTTCATATTGTCAGGCGGTACACAACCCGAGCGCTTGGTCTTTTAATTCACTGAGCTACCGCCGGCGATAAGCCTATAGCCGCGCGATAGACTCCAATGACCATTACTCCTTTTTGGGGTGTTACAAGTAGAGAAGAACAACACTTGGAGCTTAATTCCCAGACCAGCTGACAAGCCCGTCATCGGCCTAAAATGGATATATAAGCTCAAGCATGATGAAAAGGGGAATGTTGTTAAGCGCAAGGCGAGAATTATTGCAAAGGGATACACCCAAAGGTTTGGAAGAGATTATGAAGAAACGTTTGCCCCCGTTGCGCGCATGGATTCCATCCGACTCCTCTCAATTGTTGCAAGCAAAGACTATCCAATCAATCAGCTAGACGTAAAATCAATATTTATGAACGGGGTCTTAACTGAAGAAGTGTATGTCGATCAGCCAGAAGGATACATAAAGAGGGAGAAATAAAATAAAGTATACAAACTCCATAAATCCTTGTATGGTTTGAAGCAGGCCCCAGGGCACGACACTCAAACATTACTACCTTCTTCAGGGTGGTTTTGTTGCCTGCAAATTTGAGCCCCAACTCTTCATAAAAATTAAAGACTGATGAGAGGATTATAGTATGTCTTTATGTAGATGATCTCCTTGTTCCAGGAGGATAGGAGGCTGCCATCCAGAGGATCAAGACAAAAATGAAAGAAAAGTATGAAATGTCGTATCTTGGTTACTTAAAGTATTTCCTGGGAATGGAGATGAAGAGAAGCTCAGCAAGTTATTTTCTATCTCAAGAACAATATGATGTGGAACTCCTTAAGAAATACAAGATGTGGGAATGCAATTAATGTCAAACTCCCATGTGCACAAGTACTAAATTATGCAAATCCAAAGAAGTAGACGAGACAACAGAGACACTTTCAAAAGTCTGATTGGTTCACTTATTTATCTCACTAATTCAAGACCAGACCTAGAACACTCTGTTAATCTTCTATCCAGGTACACGAGTTCACCTACTAAGGAGCACATGGAGGCAGCCAAGCGCGTTCTAAGATACCTAAAGGGGACAATCTCTTACGGGATTCTCTACACCAAGGATCTTAACCCATCGCTCACAGGCTACTGCGACACGGATTAGGGAGGCTCACATGATGATCGAAGAAGCACCGAAGGATATGTATTCTTCTATGGCTCAAATCTCGTCTTGTGGAGATCAAGAAAGCAGCAGACGGTGACCCTATCTACAGCCAAAGCGGAATATATGAGCATCACCTCTGCTATAAGTGAAAGTGCGTGGATGCAGAGGATGATCGAAGAACTCACAGAAGAGAAAGAAAAGAAGACAATCGTGCTCAAGTGCGATAACATGTCAGTCGTCGCACTGTAAAAAAAAATCGTTGTTTCGCAACCGCAACAAACATATCGACATCAAAAACCACTTTATAGGAGAGACGATTGAGAAAGGAGAAGCTAAATTGGAGCACTGCTCGTCGAAAAACCAGATCGCCAACGTATTCACCAAGCTCCTTCACCGCTCGCGTTTCGCCAAACTCAGGAATGACCTAAAAGTTATCGAGCCGCCGGTTCAAGGGAGAATGTTGAAGAATGAACCGCGGGTTGATGCATGAACCCGCAAACAACATTTAAGAGAGTTAATTTAAGTTTTAATTGTGATGAAGTCCAAGTGTCAAATGTATTTTTGGCATTAAACAAAGAGAACCAAAACAATAAGCAATAAATCAGGATGAAGACAAATCAATTTTGAGAGAGTTAGAGTTTTAGACTCGGACTTACTTTGCCAAACATATAATCGCGGGATTGTGTAGGCTGAAATCTGGAATATGGTCTGTTGCGGCTCACTCGAGGCTACTGTAGACGGGTCTAGATTGCATCGTCTTAATCCGGGAGCGGTTTAGCACACAATCAATCACTGAGAAATGAGGCTGCGACAAGGCAATTTTTTTAACATGAAAACACAAGAAATGCGTAAAAATCACGTGGTTCGGACTATGCCGACCAAACTTCCACTATCTGGTTGGTGTTGTACATGACTTTATAGAGAAGACGAGGGCGACAGGTCGATCCTCGTTACAACTTGCAGGGGGAGAGAGAAGTGCATTCATGTTGGAGTGGTCCCAGTTGACTGAGTCAACTAATATAATCAAATAAATATTATATGAGGTGATGACGAAAGAGAGAGATTTTGTTTGGGAGCATTTATGGTGGATGCTAAGTTTGGTCACGTGGCGGTTTATCATTGGGTGGTTATACCTATATATATATATATGTATAGTTGCTTTGTAAGATCAAGCGGTTAAAAAAAGGGAAGTTTTTTTTCTTGGTTTTCGTTTTCTGTGGACACCAGCGAGAGAGAGAGAGAGTTGAGAGAGGTAGAAAGAGAAACAACGAGAGAGAGAGAGGAGTATTATTGAATACTCCCGCTTCCTATTGTTCCCGCAGGAACAATTTTTTGCTGCGTTGTCTTCCCGCCGCCCGAAGCTCGTAGCAGCCATCTCGACGGGAGGAGCACATCCCGCCTGGAGCTGTGTCTCGCCGGAGGAAGAGAAGAGGAACTAGTTGGGTTCCGTCTCGCCGGAACCTCTCGCCGGCGCTGCTCGCTGCTCGTGTTGCTGGACGGAGTGTGGATCTCGCCGGAGTAGAGTCTCGGCGTTGTTGATCTCGCTGTAAGGTCTCATCGTTGGAAATCTCGCCGGAATAAAGTCTCACCGGAGTAGAGTCTCGCCTGAAAGTTCTCGCCAGGGAGGTCTCGCCGGAGCCGTGTTTTCGCCGGGCCGTGAATTCGCCTGAGTGTTTGTTTGGTGTGTTCCCCTAGTATCGCTTCCAACAATTGGTATCAGAGGGAGGTTCCAAACCTTTGCGGTGACTCGGAAGATTTGAAGTGAGAAGATATGGAGACAGGAGGAGCGATGCCGGGGCAAGTCCCCAAGTTGACGAAGACCAACTACGGCGATTGGAGTATCCAGATGAAGGTGTTGCTCGCCTCGAAGGAGCTACGGGAAGTAGTCGAAGACGGCTATGAAGAGCCTGATGCTGAGGCAGAAGCAGCATTGACCAACGCGCAGAAGACGGCGTTGAGGGAAGCGAGAAAGAAGGATAAGAAGGCGTTGTTCACATTATACCAAGGAGTGGATGAAGCCACTTTTGAGAAGATCTCGGAGGCTGTGAGCTCAAAAGAAGCATGAGAAGTGTTGCAACGCTCCATGCAAGGAGTTGACAAGGCGAAGAAAGTGAAGCTGCAGTCTCTCCGGGGTGAATATGAAATGTTGAGGATGCAGGCCACGGAGAAGGTCGGAGACTTTGTGACCCGTCTGCGGACGCTCACAAACGAGATGAAGAGAAACGGAGAGACGATAGATGATGTGAGTCTCATGGAGAAGCTCCTGAGGGCCATGTCAAGGAAGTTCTGACACGTGGTGGTGGCGATCGAGGAGTCGAAGGATCTCACCCAGATGACCGTAGACGAGCTTGTAGGCTCATTGCAAGCTCATGAGTACAGAATGCAGCAGGATGATGAAGAAGCGAGTGGCTTGGGAAAAGCACTCCAGACCCAGTTGAACTTTGGGGAAAGCTCAGGAAGAGGAAGCGGCCAGCGTGGCCGAGGTCACTAAGGCAGAGGCCGAGGTAGAAGAGGAGGTAAAGATCAAGGAAGGAATCAAGGTTTCCAAAGAGAGGTGGAGCGACCTCAAGGAGGTTGGCAAGAAGGAAGAGGAAGAGGAAGAGGCTGAGGAGATATGTCCCAAGTCCAATGTTACAACTGTAACAAGTTTGGACATATGAGTTACGACTGCTGGGCTCCAAGGAAGAGAGAAGAAGCAAACCACTATGCGGAGGCTAGGAATAATGAGAACAATGCTGGGGGTGGAGACCCAATGATGTTCCTGACCTACCGAGGTGCGGAGGAAGGAAGAAATGAAGTGTGGTACCTGGACACCGGGGCAAGCAACCACATGTGTGGAGATAAGGAGATGTTCTCTAACCTTGAACCCAGTGGGGGTGAGGTTAGCTTCGGGGATGCTTCGAAGATTTCCTTGGAAGGAAAGGGCCTGGTTGTCGTGAAACTAAACGGGGAGAGAGTACACCTGAATGATGTGTACTACGTACCAGGGTTGAAGACCAACATCTTGAGCGTTGGGCAATTAGTGGAGAGAGGCTACTGCGTGCAGATGAAGGATGGATCTCTGGCAATGAAGAATGATCAAGGGAAGGAGGTAGTGAAGGTGAAGATGACGGCAAACCGTCTCTTCACGCTAAGGATGGATGCTCAAGATACGGCTTGTCTCGCGAGAACAAAAGAAGAGGAAGAAGCATAGCTATGGCACCATAGGATGGGGCATTTGGGCTTCACAGGGTTGAAGCTACTATCCCACTCCAAGATGGTGGAGGATCTGCCTATGATCTCCCCTCCGCAGAATGTGTGTGAGGCATGCACGAAGGGGAAGCTCAAGAGGCAGACATTCGAAGGAGGGAAGTCCTGGAGAGCAAGGCGGCAACTTGAACTGGTTCACTCGGACATCGCGGGTCCGTTTGAGACCACCTCAATAGGCGGAAGCAAGTACTACATCACCTTCACGGATGACTATAGTCAGAAGTGTTGGGTGTATTTTCTGGAAGAGAAGTCTGAGGCCCTTGACAAGTTCAGGGAGTTCAAGGAGATGACCGAGAAGGAGAGTGGGCAACCATTGAAGGTGCTAAGGACAGATCGAGGTGGGGAGTACGCCTCGAGGTTGTTTGATAATTTCTGCAAGGAGAATGGAATATCACACCAACTGACGGCGGCATACTCACCGCAACAGAACGGAGTGGCAGAGAGGAAGAACCTCACCATCATGAACATGGCGAGGAGCATAGTGAAAGAGAAGGGGCTACCGAAGATGTTCTGGGCGGAAGGAGTGCAATGTGCGGTGTATCTACTGAACAGATGCCCCCACAAAGAGTGTGAAGTTCAAGATGCCGTTTGAAGCATGGAGTGGCTGGAAGCCGAGTGTGAAGCACCTAAGGGTCTTCGGGTGTGCAGCTCATGCTCACATCCCGGACCAGAGGAGGAAGAAGCTCGATGACAGGAGCGAGAAGTGCATCTTCGTGGGCTATGCTCCGGAGAGCAAGACGTACAAGTTTTACAACCCGGTGACTGGGAAGGCCATAGTCTCAAGGGACGTGGTGTTTGAAGAAGACAGCTGCTGGAGCTGGGACGAGAAGACAAGGAGAACCAAGGGGATGTTCTTCGAAGATGATGAGGAGGAAGGTGGTCATGAAGCAGAAGTTGAGGTTGGTGGAGCTAAGCCACCATCACCACCGAGTGGGAGTTCAGGGGGAGCTTCTACCCCCTACTCAAGTGGAGCAAGTACAAACGAAGGAAGTCCTAGTGGAGCGAGCACTAGCCGGGGCAGCTCTGACCGTCCTCAACCTAGGATGAGGAGGTTGGAGGAGATTTACGAGGAGACGGCACCGACGCTTAACAATTTCTCTTTATATTGTTTGTTGGCAGATTGCGAGCCGCACTCCTACGACGAAGCTGCCCAGGAGAAATATTGGAGGACGGCGATGGATGCCGAGATAGCTTCCATAAAGAAGAATGACACTTGGAGGCTGGTTGATCCACCCGCAGGCCACAAACCCCTCAGGGTGAAGTGGGTCTACAAAGTAAAGAAGAACAAGGATGGAGCTGTGGAGAAGCACAAGGCTAGGCTCGTGGTGAAGGGCTACATGCAAGTTCAAGGAGTGGACTACGACGAGGTCTATGCCCCAGTGGCGAGGATTGACACCATCAGGTTGATCATCGCACTGGCAGCTCATTATGGGTGGATAATCATGCAAATGGATGCAGTGGCGGCGTACTTGAATGGCTACCTGGAGGAAGATGTATACATCGAGCAGCCTCCAAGGTACGTGGTGAAAGGCCAGGAAAGAAAAGTTTGCAAGCTAAACAGAGCCTTGTACGGACTGAAGCAGGGAGCTCGAGCTTGGAATGGGAGGATAGACAAATTCCTCCAGGAGCATGGGTATATCAAGTGCCCATATGAGTATGCTCTCTACATGAAGGTGGGGAAGAACGGGGATATCATGATCCTATGCCTATACGTGGATGATATGATATTCACCGGGAGCAACCCTGCGATGTTCGAAGAATTCAAGAGGCTGATGAAGGAGGAGTTCGAGATGACGGACTTGGGAAAGTTGAGCTACTTCTTGGGAGTTGAGGTACAACAGAGAGAAGATGGGATCTTCATCGCACAGAAGAAGTACGCGAAGGAGATCTTGAAGAAGTTTAGGATGGAGAATAGCAAGCCTATCTCCACTCCTGCTGATCCCGGGACGAAGTTGAGGAAGGACTCGAAGGAGGAAGGAGTTGACCCAACCATGTTCAAGAGTCTGGTTGGGAGTCTAAGGTATTTGACTTTCACCAGACTGGACATTATGTATGTGGTTGGGGTAGTAAGCAGGCACATGGAGGAACCCAAGCAGGACCACTTCACATCAGCGAAGAGGATCCTGAGGTATGTGAACGGGACTCGGGACCATGGCTTGAAGAATTCATCTGCGGGAGAGTTGAAGTTAGTCAGCTACTCGGATAGCGACTATGGAGGAGATGTGAACGACCGGAAGAGCACTTCCGGGTATGCGTTCAACATGGGAACCGCGGCGTTCTCATGGAGTTCGAAGAAGCAGGCTACTATAGCCTTATCATCTTGCGAGGCGGAGTACATCGCGGCGGCGGCATGCGCCTGCCAAGCCATCTAGCTACGGAACCTTCTGGATGAGTTGCATCATGCGCAGGAAGGGCCAATGATAGTGTTAGTGGATAACATGTCAGCCATCCAGCTCGCGAAGAACCCGGTGTTGCATGGGAGGAGCAAGCATATCGAGACACGATATCACTTCCTCCGTGAACAAGTGGAGCAGAAGACAGTGGAGGTGGTGTATTGCCCAACCAGAGAGCAGGTTGCGGACATCTTCACTAAGGCATTGAAAATAGAGACGTTCTTGAAGTTGAAAAGCAAACTCGGCATGGTATGCCAAGTTTGAGGGGGAGTTTGTTGGAGTGGTCCCAGTTGACCGTGTCAACTGATATAATCAAATAAATATTATATGAGGTGATGGCGGAAGAGAGAGATTTTGTTTGGGAGCATTTATGGTGGATGCTAAGTTTGACCACGTGGCGGTTTATCATTGGGTGGCTATTCCTATATATATATATATATATATATATATATATATATATATATATATAGTTGCTTTGTAAGATCAAGCGGTTAAAAAAAGGGAAGTTTTTTTCTTGGTTTTCGTTTTCCGTGGACACCAGCGAGAGAGAGAGAGTTGAGAGAGGTAGAAAGAGAAACAGCGAGAGAGAGAGGAGTATTATTGAATACTCCCGCTTCCTATTGTTCCCGCAGGAACAATTTTTTGCTGCGTTGTCTTCCCGCCGCCCGAAGCTCGTAGCAGCCATCGGAGGAGCACATCCCGCCTGGAGTTGTGTCTCGTCGGAGGAAGAGAAGAGGAACTAGCTGGGTTTCGTCTCGCCAGAACCTCTCGCCGGCGCTGCTCGCTGCTCGTGTTGCTGGACGGAGTGTGGATCTCGCTGGAGTAGAGTCTCGGCGTTGTTGATCTCGCTGTAAGGTCTCATCGTTGGAAATCTCGCCGGAATAAAGTCTCGCCGGAGTAGGGTATCTCCTGAAAGTTCTCGCAAGGGAGGTCTCGCCGGAGCCGTGTTTTCGTCGGGCCGTGAATTCACCTGAGTGTTTGTTTGGTGTGTTCCCCTAGTATCGCTTCCAACAATTCAAAGGATGACAGGTCACCATTTGCGAAGCTAAGTTCTTTTCTTTTGTTGCGGTGGGGCGCACCGCGCTCTGGAAGCTTGATGGTTTTTTGCTTGTGTTCGGAAACGGGGAGAAGCGCTCCACACGTCTATCGTCTACAACTTGTTTCCTGTTGCAGGAGCGGTGCGCTTGGCACGATCTCGAATCTACGGCGTGTCTCCTGATGCAAGCGGAGAAGTCTGGAGTGGAGGACTTATTGCTGAGTGGAGGGTGCAAATACGTATGCAGTGTTGTGTGCACGGGGGTGCACTATGCACGTTGTTCAAGGTGCGCGGGGCGCGGTGTTCAAGGTGCGCGGGGCGCGGTGTGCGTGGGGCGCGGTGTGTGCGAGGCGTAGTGTGCGTGAGGCATCGCTCCACTTCAAGCTACATTACGAGAGGCAGTGTGATCAAACAGAAGCTCATCACAGCACCGGTCCTTATCCTACCCGATTTCTCCCAGCCATTCAAGCTACATTGTGATGCTTCTAAGCAAGGCATTGGGGCCATTCTGAGCGAAGGAGGAAAGCCTATAACTTTATAAAATGAGAAACTTATGTTACAACTAATAATCATGTGAGCCAAATATGTTAATTATGCGCATTACTGAGCTGTCATTAACATCGACCCAAATTTAGGTGATCTAATTAATCGGGTCGAATACGTTTCATATTGTATGAATAGTTCAAATATTGTAGACTTGGAAGATACCGGGCGTCGTTTTCATTTATATGACGAGCTTAAATGCAAAAAGATCGTATTAGGTTTTGTCATAAATAAGTTATGGTCCCCGGATCACAAGGCATCAAAATTATTATCACTTTCATTCAGTTCTAGCATCCTATCATTGGAGAGAGTCTAAGGAGGAAGAGGAGTCACCTTCTTCATCAGGACCTTGTAGATTTGGAAGATCCATGACCGCAACAATTCATTCTCATGGATTCAGGTATGCTTCCGCTCAAGTTTTCATCTCGATGTTTCAACTAGAGTGAATCTGTCAACGTTATGGATTCACGGATTCTCCCCAATAACGTAGTGGTGCCAAATTGAATTACAACACATAGAATATCGAGTTCTATGTTGTGGTTCAGTCCTTAAAGCATTGGAGGCATTACTTGGTGCACAGTGAGTTCGTGCTATAATAGGATCATGAATCGTTGGAGCACATCAACGGTCAGGAGAAGCTATCAATCTGGTGCTTTAAATCGAGTAGCAGAGGCCTTAAGGTGGAGGTCCTCATTATTAACCACCGTGCGAACAAAGGTATCGGGGTTTGACACAATCCGTGATTTATATGCTACCGACCCTTGCTTTGGCGTTGTGATGGATGATATTGAGGCATGTAAGACGATAGACTTCATTATACATGATGGGTTCTTGTTCAAGGGGAACCAACTTTGTATTCCAGATTGTAGTCTTCGGCGAAGAATTATTAGGGAGTTGTATAACAAAGGTCACATGGGGCATGAGAAGACCATTCGACTGGTGATGAGCTCGTATTTTTGGTCAACAATCCGTCGGGAGGGTACGTTGTTTGTTGAGGGGTGCATGGTTTATTAAGTGTTAAAGGGGGCTGCTGCTAAAGCCAAAGTATACATGCCTTTGCCTGTCCCCGACCAGCCATGAACAAATATCAGTATGGACTTTGTTTTGGGGCTCCCAAGGATGCAGAGGGGCATGGACTCTGTCTTCGTAGTAGTGGATCGATTCTCGAAGATGACCCATTTTATTGCATGCAAGAAGACGACAGACGTTACTCGTCGCGGGATTATTTTTCAAGGTGCATCGCCTACATAGCCTACCGATGTCTATTGTGTCGAAAAGGGATACACGGTTTCTGAGTCATTTTTGGCGGACGATGTGGAGGCTCACCACACCAAGTTGGACTTCATCAGTGCTTATCATCCTCAGACATATGGACAAACAAAAGTGATGAACAGATCCTTGGGAAAACATTAGTATTGTTTTGTGGGGGATAACCTCAAGTCCTGGGATCATAAGTCATACCAGGCGGAATTTGCATTCAATCGGTCTCCCAATCGGAGCACCGGCCTCAGCCCATTCTATATCGTATATGGTCTCATCCCGCGATCCCCACTTGATTTGGTTATTTGAAACGGCCTAATGGCAAAGCTGAAGACTTGATCACACAGATATAACAGGTTCATCAGGTTACTTAATGGAGTTTGGTGGGGGCAAATGCCAAGTATAAGCAGCTTGTCAACATAAAGCTCTGTCATGTGGAGTTTGAAGAGGGAGACTTTGTTTGGGCAATCCTGACGAAGGACAAATTTCCTGTTGGGGAGTATAACAAACTGGCAGCTCGGAAAATTGGTCCAGTTGAGGTTGTTGAGAAGATTAACCCGAACGCCTATCGCCTGAAGTTTCCAAGTTATCTCAGCATCGCAGATGTCTTCAACGTCAAGCACCTCATTCCTTATCATGGAGACAATTCAGAAGATGAATCTCTGAATTCGAGGTCAAATTCTTTGTCACACGGGGAGGATGATGCAGGGCACCTAGAGGAGTTGTTGTCTACGTTGGAGAAATGCGGCAACCAGAGGAGGAAACCAGCAACTGGGTGCCCGGATGCCTGAGCGGCCTAAAATTTTAACGCTTATTTTATTGTTACTTTGATTTCCCGTTTTATCCCCGATTATGGTGTGGTATATCTAGTTTGAACTCGATGTTTAGAGGACCTTTGTTTGGCTGAAATGATTTGACAAAACCTCGAGGGAGTACCTCTTCTTTCCGTCTCCCGGTATCTTGTGTGTGCAACAGGTGTCTGAGCATCCTATTCCTGGCCTTTGCGGAAATGCGCTATTCGTAGTCCATCTCAAATTATAAAAAAAAGGTACCCCACAGAATGATTTCCTAAACTCAAATTTACCATAATCTATGCCAAACATACATTACATTGGCCTATAAAAACATGAAGATATGTCAAAACTTGCATTGCACGTGAAAGAATAATGCATGGAGAAAACTCGGCATAAACACAACAAACCACTTTCCTTGATAAGTGGCCGTGGCCTATATTAAATAAAAAGTTTTACATGGAAGTAGAAAAAATCAAACAGAAGAAGACTCATTTACCCTAATCTATACCAAAAAAACTTCATTACTGGCATCTTTTGAAATACTATCTGTAGCTTTGTTGGCCCCTCTTTCGATTAAGGAGATTCGAATTTGTGGCACGTCTTTTAGGAGACGAGCAATGGTGGCTTCAGTCTCACCGAATATAGGCAGCTAATGATGCTGTGAAGTCAGGAATATGTTTCGCTACAGTCTCCCTCTAGAATGATGCCGGTGGTCGCGGAGAAAAAAGCCCGAGTAAGGTCAAGACCCAGTCTAGCTCTCTTAAGCTCAGTCATGCTTAACTGAATGGCTGCCAATTCTCGGCCCGTTTGCCGCAAGTAGATGCCCCTGACTTTTACGCACAAGGCAGCCCAAACCTGCAATGCAATTCTCGCGAACGGCCCCATCATAGTTCACCTTGATCCAACCATGGGGCGGGGAGGTCTAGACTGATGGTGAGTGGTTACCTTCATCCCTCCAATTCCCACGCAATGAATCCGCCTCATAGTTGGCATTGATGACAATAGCAGCAGGTTGCAGAAAAGATTGCCCATGAATTAAGCTGTTCGGTTGTTCCTTGCCTTCCAAATACCATACAGGATGGACAGGATACTGAAAGTTTTGTGAGAGTTTTTGTTGTTTTCCGACTCGACCTCGAGGAAATTTGTAATGTCATTGAAAGATGCTAGCATTAAAATTTTTGATTTAATCTATCACATTCTTTCCTGATCTTAACCATGAAATAGCATTCCCCGAATATGTGGCTCACAGTTTCAGAAAAAAAGCATCCCCATGGGCAGTTTGCGCCATCTTGAGTCTGTGATTATGGAGTCAATCATATTTTGGAAGCATGTTGTTGACAGCATGCCAAAATAGCATTTGTGCTGCGGCTGCGCCTTTAATTTTTCAGATCCAGCTGCCTATAAGGGCCGGCTGGTGGCATTCCCGGCGGCGTAAACAACAGCGGTCGGCAGACGGCAGCTCTCGGTATGCGTCCATACGAGCTTGTCAGGTCCCCCAATAGATTCTCTAGGTGTAGCAGCAATAAGGTGAGCAAGAGGCTGACCAAAGATCCTCGAAATCTGCTGCAACCAGCGGCCGTTTTGGTCCAGCAATTCAGCAACTCTGTTGGGGAGGGAGAAGATGTCAACATACGTTGGCCAACAGACAATCGGCTGCATACCCATCCGACAATCGTTGAGAGTCGAAATGCTAGTCGCATTTCCGACCATCCAGAACGTGTTTGCCTCGGCCACATCTTAATGATTTTCCACATTTTCGAATTGCTAAGACTCACTTGCATCATAAGGGAAATAACTAAGGAGTGTTATTAATCACAATGCCACGATAATATCACCATATTCTCCAACCATATAGGCTCCGTTTGGGGGGCGACGAACACGAGAAGAATGCCACCATCAGGTTGGGCGTCAGCATTCCGCATTCCCAAGCAATGCTAATAGAGCATGGGACGTTGTTTTAGCGCCTTTTGCGCCTGCTATTTGAGTAGTTGCTTTAGGTGATTGGCATTCGTAGCTAGAGTCATTAAGATATGAAATTGGTGATTTGCATCGTTGAGGTTTAGAATTTGTGATCAATACAAATATATATAGGTTTAATCTACACATTTTGTTACCTCCAAGCTGCAAAGCTATAATGAAATTTGCAGTCAAAGCTCTACTTATACTCGCTCCTCCTACCTACGAAAATGTGGGCAGAAATGCCGTAGCTAAACTAATTTTGCAGGGAATACGGATGCATAGAAGCACTAAAATTGATATTAACCCGATTCAAACTTAGATTCAAAGAAAAATAATCAAATACTTGATTTCAGCTCGCCAGTGGCGTCACTGTCACTTCGGGGCGGAGACGCTGACCAAGGAGACGATGTTTTCGGCAATATCAATAGCAGCGTTCGGCAGAGCAGATTTCAGAGCCTTCTGCGACATTTCTTCCATCAAATTCTCATCTCCTGAGAATTAAACACAATCAAAATCAAATTCTCTGACTAATGTTTCTGGGTATGCCAGGAAATATGATAATGAGGATAATGATGAAGGCATGTCCGATAGGTTTAGGCTCCGTTTGGCGTGGTGGTGGTGGTTATGAACATGGGGATAGGTTTAGGCTCCGTTTGGCGCGGTGGTGGTGGTTATGAACATGAGGGTTAAACTGTCATTCGTTAACGCCCACCTAAAGAATTTCGTCCGTATGAACATACAAGTGGATGAAGTTCTTTAGGTGAACGTTAATGAATGACAATTTAACCCTTCACGACCACCACCACCGCGCCAAACGGAGCCTTAATGTTCCATGCAACTCTCATCGGAGGGGATTAAGAAATACAAATAAAAGCTGGAAGCATGTTGGGATAAGAGTAGTAAAGAAAAAAAATGATGTCATCACAAGTTTTTTTTTTAGATCAGCGTTTCCATTGGCAAATTCTAGTATTATGAATATAGAATACTTATCGTTACAAATTATTCAAAAGTACTATAATTTTCTACATTTTTGTTGGAGGACTTATATTCTAGGTGGACCAATGGCCAGAATCGGACATAATGCATCCGTATCGAACGGGGTTAAGGGAAAACTCCCCTTGCGGAGGGGTTCAAGGGGCAAAGCCCTTGCAGGGGTATCCACTTGCAGTGCCCTTCAAAGAAAAAAATTTGTTTTAGGGCATTGTAATAATTTTCTTCTTTGGTTGAAACTTTAAAATATACAAAGGTTTTTTTTAATTCAGTTTTGCTCTAGTTAGTTGGTTTCCGGCGACTTGGTTTCTACTCTCCTTCAGTTATAGTGAAATTCCTCCATGTCTCTCGTGGATGTAACCAACTAACCATGTACATCTTGTGTGCTTTTAACTGTGATTATTCTTGCTATATTGCGGTTTGCTTTAACATATTTTTTTCAAATTCATGAAAAATTACCCAAACTTTAAACTTCAAAAACTAGTACACAATTTTATGTTTAAATTTCAATATTGTTTTGAGAATACACCAACAAACTTCATTTGACCTTTCAAAATTGATTTTCACTAAAATATTTAAATTAAATTAGATAGTTGCATTTTTTATTCTGAAATGGAACCTTGGCGCACCGGTTGAGGCGTTGCCGTGTGACCTTGAGGTCATGGGTTCGAGTCCTGGAAGCAGTCTCTTGCAAAAATGCAGGGTAAGGCTTGCCTACATTTCACCCTTGTAGTAGGACTCTTCCCTAAACTTCATTGCGCGGGGATCATTTGTGCACCGGGCTGCCCCTTGATGATTTTCTATTATGAATTTTAAACAAAATTTATAAATTACATGTATGCATGAATGCACCTTTAACACCAACACCATATTTTACCAAGAAGAGAACTAGTGCCTTGTTAGGGTTGACTTATAAATCAATGAAAGTGGTTTGTTCCAACATTCAAAATAGAATGGATGCAAAAGAGGGAAAAAATTTTTATCTAATGTATCCAAATAATATTGCGTGTAAGGATGAGGTGATAGCGTGATGAGTGCCATGTTCAATTTATGTAGTCACTTTAGATGTATTATAATTTATAAATGGCTTTATGTCCTGTATAATGATTGAACAGGGCATATGTTGAGCAATAGGATCATTCTCACACAAAATCAAATCATAATATCTCAAAACAACTATCCTTTTGTAGTAAATCCTAAAACAAAAAATGAGATAATAAGAAGTGACAGTACTAGAAACACATGATAAGGTAAGATTGGGATTATAAGGGATGTACCTGTTAGATATAGTGTATATGCGGTGTGGTAGCGTTAGCTTAAGCTTATCTTGGGTGTTGTGGGCCCCCTCTGTTGTACATGTATATATATCACTATTGTTCATGTGAATAAAAATCATTCAATTTCTAATTCCTATCATGGTATCAGAGCTAAGGAAAACCCTACCCTAGCTGCTCTTGTTGAACGCGCGTCGTCTCCCCACACGATCCCGTCGCTTCCTGTCGCCGATTCCCGTCGATCCCATTGCTACTTCCTATCGATCGTCTGTCGCTTCTTCCTATCGATCAATCCTGTGCTTCTTATCGAACGATCCTGTGCTTCCTACCGATCAATCCCGTCACTTACTATCGATTGACCCAATCATTTTCTATCGATTGATCCGCGCTTTATTCCCTGTGCTGCAGCCCGCCAGTCTCCCCGTCCCTGTTCTCCCCACTGTCTAACCCTGTCGGCCTCCTCCGCTGCCTTCCGCAGCCGCCAGAACTCCTTCACCGACTGATCTCCTCCAGCCCCGCTGTTCTCGACGTTGAATTGACGCCTCCATCGTCGATTCCTACCGCCGGCTGATCTCCTGCCACTCTCGTCTCCTCCGCCCGTCTTCTCGATCCTCTTCCAACTGATCCTGCAACCTCGATGACCTCGTCTTACTCCTCTGCCTTTCTCTAGAAGGTGGATGTCATTCTCGATGGACGAAACTACAAGGCATGCTCCGCCACCGTCATCGTGATCTTTCGTGGCATAGATTTATGGGGCCACATTGACGGCTCTGAGCCCGCTCCGCCTCCACCAGCTACCAGTACTATGGGCGAATCTTCCACTGTTATTGTTGTCGTTTCTGTGCAATGCTCCAATATAGCGAAGTGGCGCTCGGACGACTCTCGCGCGATAGCCGTCATCTGCCAGTCTTGCGAGCTCCCCATTCGCATGACCATCCACGAGCTCCTTATGACCAAGGTGATGTGGGATAACTTGCGTCGTCTCTACCTGCCATCTAGTCAGGCCCTGCACTTCTCTCAGTTTCAGACCCTAAGCATCTGCTACCGACGTGATTGATCTGTACAAGCCTTCTTTGTTGAGCTCCTGGACCTTTGACGTCAGTGTGATGAGATGGCTCCTTCCCCCTGGACTACTTGACCTCAGTGCGTTGCTACATCTCAGGATCACGACTTTCAACGCATGTATGAGTTTCTTATGCTCTTACTCCCTGAGTTCGAGTTTGTTCGTTCACAGCTTCTGCACCAGGACCCTCCACTCTCTCTGCGATATGTTGGCCTTGGTAATTGTTGAAGAGACTCGTCTCCACTCCTTGGACTCTGCTACTCCTTCTGGTGCGCTGACTCATGTTGTTCTTGCTGGTCCCGAGCTTCCACTGCACCCTCTCTTGTTAGTACTCATCTGCTACCTTCATCGGGTTATAGTGCGTCGGTGCGACCTGTTTCTCATTCTCTGGCACCATCTACTGCTCAGTCTGATGCTCCTCGTCACTAGTCGGTCCGCTGTCACTACTGCTAGTGTCTTAGACACGTCAAATTTGAGTGTCGCAAGCTTCAGAGGGCTCAACAGTCTAGTCAGCAACGTGCTCCTTCAGCTCACTTCTCTGTTATGACACAGTCATTCTCTGTCTCTGAGCTTGCCTAACAGCTATCTCATGGTCCACTACATCGCTCCTCTGCCTCTGTGTTCTCACCGTCTGCTTCTGATGCCTCTGCCTCTCAGCTGGTTGCCTCCGCCCCTTCAGGTATCTCTCCTTCTGATTGGTTGCATGACTCTGGAGCCTCTTTTCATATGACCTATGATGCCACCCACCTTTCGTCCTGTCAGACGGTCTTCTCTAACCTTACCATCATGGTAACAGATGACACTATTCTTCCCATCACCAGCAGTGACCTTCTCCATACCAGTCATTTCTATGTTCCCGATGTTGCATACATACTCAAGTTGTCCATGAATCTTATATCCGACAGCAAATTCACATCTCACGGTTGTCTTGTTATTTTTGATGAGTTTGCGTATCGTGTGCAGGATCGTCTAACAGGGACACTCCTTAGAGCTGGTCATCGCCATAGTGGGGTGTACGTCCTAGATTGCTTTCAACTTCCATTCACTCTATCGCCGCAGGTGGCTTCTACGTTGTCTTCCTTCTGTGGGCTTCTCTCAGTGGCATCATCATTTCGGTCATCTCAGTGGCTCTCGTCTCGCTTCCCTAATCAGTCATGGTTTTCTTGGTCGTGTTTCTGTTGATTAGTCTCACTCATGTACGGGTTGTAAGCTTGGTAAACAACTATAACTCCCCTATCAGTCTAGTGAGTCTAGGGTTTCATTTGATTCAGCGGTGGCGGGTCGATCCGGCGGAACGAACCAGAGTGTTCCAACTGGAGGGGGGGAGGAGCTGCTCCAGACGGAGGTTTTTGCTCCGTTATTCAGGGCGCAACAGGTCCAGACGGAGCAAATGTCGCCGGAGGACGTTTGATTTCCCGTTGTTCGGCGGCGTTTGCTCCAAACGCCCGGCGAAAACGCTCAATCAAACGATTTATGGGCCAATACCGCACCGCCATAGTGGGGCAATCCTCCCAGGTCGAAAATTGTAGCATAGCCTAAGGCTTAGCATCCGTTTGATCTAGTTCATTCTGATGTATGGACGCACCTTTTGTTGATTGAGATTTCACAAAAGGAAAAATAGGAGATATGTTTGGAGAGAACAAATTGTAGCTAACCTTTTGATTTTTGCTTCTTCTTGTTATTACAGGAGAAGGGCCTTTTATAGGCATTACATAAGTGGTGAGTCATTGTTTGTGACACAAGCTAAACAGGATATTTCTTTACATTGACTTTGACTATCAAACATACATCATTACATTTGATATATTTATATAAAACAGATATGAACTTAACTCAGGTTTAGCTTAACCAATAACACCCCTTCTTAAGTTGAACTTCCATTAACTCCTAGATTTCTCCGGAGTTCCAGATACCGAGCCCTAGGCAGCGGTTTAGTTAGAATATCAGCGATTTGGTCTTCTCCTTTGCAGTAGATTACTTTGATGCTCCCTTCTTCTATTCTTTCTCCGATGAAATGAAAACGAAGATCGATGTGCTTTGATTTATGCTGAGTAAGGGGGTTCTTGGATAGCGTGACAGCAGATGTGTTATCGCATTTGATTTCAGTTGCTTTTCCTTCTTCTTTCCCTGTAATTGCTTTCATGATTTCTCTAAGCCATATGGCTTCACAGCTTGCTGCACTTAGCGCCATGTACTCTGCTTCTGCAGTCGAGAGGGCCACGGATTGTTGTTTTCGAGAGCTCCAGGAAAGTGGATTATGTCCTAACATGAATACATATCCACTTGTACTCCGTCTATCATCTAGATCCCCACCCCAGTCAGCATCACTATAAACATGTCGATGGAGCATTGTATCTTGGCAGTATAGTAGGCCGTGGTTGATTGTCCCCTGGATATAGCGAAGAATGCGTTTTACGGCTGCAAAGTGAGTTTTATTTGGGCAACTTACAAATCTGGAGATAATATTCACAGCATTCTCTATATCAGGGCGTGTGTTACACAAATAAATCAACGATCCTACTATTGATCTATACATTTCTTCATCTATTTGTTCATCAACAGTTCCTTTTTACAAATTTATCCCTTGTTCCCATAGGAGTGATTGAGGGATTACAATTACTCATATCACATTTCTTCAGAATGTCTTTAGCATAATTGCTCTGGGAAATGAATATCCCAGTTGGCATCTAGGATACTTGTACGTCAAGGAATAATTTCATTAGACCAAGATTGTTCATTTCATACTTAGCCTCCATTTCTTCTTGAAACTTCAATATCAGTATAGGGGAGTTACCTGTGATCATTAGATCATCCACAAAGAGACCAATTAGTATGAAAGAGTCCTGATTCCTTATGGTATAAAGGGTAGGTTCACTTTGACATTTCTGAAATCCATTCATATGAAGGTAGGCATCAATGTTTGCATTCCAGGCCCTTGGAGTCTGTTTCAGCCCATATAGAGCTTTTTTCAACTTATAGACCTTTTCCTTGCTTTCTTCTTGTATGAAACCGTGTTGTTGATCTACATAGATTTCTTCTTGAATGGTGCCATTGAGGAAAGCTAATTTCACATCATAATGGTACACAGGGAGGTGGTGGTGGGCTGCATAAGCTAACAGTAGCCGAATTGTACTCATACGAACCACTGGAGAATAGGTCTCTTCATAATCTCTTCCTGGTTTTTGTGAGTACCCTTTGGCTAGCAGACGAGCTTTATTCTTTGTTATAGTCCCGTCTTCATTGTGCTTGATCTTAAAGATCCATTTTAGACCAACAATGTTGTGTCCTGGAGGTTTGTCGACTAAGCTCCAAGTGTTGTTTTTATTTATCATATTCATTTCTTCAGTCATTGCAGTTTTCCATTCTTGAGATTGATTAGCTTCTTCAAAAGTAGCAGGAGCAATGCAGGATAGAGCAAGATCAGTTGTTTGATAGATATCTTCTAAACTGCGAGTTCTTTGGGGCGATGATGATTCTGAGCCAGAGTCACTGGCAGATTCCTCCACCTGTTGAGGTTAATTAGTTGAAAGAGGTTGGATGGATTCATACACTTGAGATGAATCAATCACTCTTGTCTGAGGTAGAATAGTGTGCTCAGCTGAGTCCCAGTTCCATTCTCCTTCTTCATTAAATGTGACATCACGGGATATTAACAATTTTTGTCCTTCTGGTTGATACAATCGGTAGGCCTTTGACTGATCACTATAGCCAATAAATATACATTAACTACTCTTTCTGTCTAGCTTTTCTTCTCTTCCTTTATGCAACAATACATATGCAGTGCAACCAAAAGTACGAAGATGATCTACAGCAAGTTTTCTTCCAAAGAGTTTTTCATAAGGGGTAGAATCCTTAAGGGACCTTGTTGAGGCCCTGTTTAGGATATGCATTGCTGTATTTACAGCTTCTGCCCAAAAATCCTTTGGCAAATTTTTGTGTAGGAGCATGGTCCTTGCCATTTCTGCTACCGTTCTGTTTCTCCTTTCTACAACTCCATTTTGCTGAGGTGAATATGGAGCTGTTAACTGTCTTCTTATTCCATTTTCACTGCAGTAGTTCTGAAATTGGGAGGATGTAAATTCCCCTCCCCTGTCTGTCCTAAAGTTTTTGATTTTGTAATTGAATTGATTCTCAACTTCCATTTTAAAATTCTTAAACAATTGGAAAGCCTCAAATTTTTGAGAGAGAGTATATCCGCATATATTTGGTAAAATCATCTACTAGAAGAAAATAGTAACTTTTACCTCCTATGGGTTTTGCTGTTGTTTGACCCCATAGATCACCATGGATTAACTCCAGGGGATATTTTGAACACCTTTCTGATTGATGAGAAAATGGTGTCCTGTGAGCTTTTCCTTTTGCACAGCTTTAACAGAATGTGGTTTACTTGGATAATTCAGGGAGTCCTGTCACTAGCTGTTTGTTCTTCATAGTATGAATTGCATCCTAGTGCAGATGCCCCAGTCGATGATGCCAGAGAATGTGAGTTAAGCTGCAACCCTGTTGTCAGGTGAGGGCAGCACCATGATATGCAATGGGAAGATCAAGAGGGAACACTCTGTTCTTTCCCATCTGAGCTGAGACTATCAAAGATCCTGATTCTTGATCAGTGATAGAGCATATATCCTTTGTAAAAGATACGGTGTAATCTTTCTGTAGCAGTTGCCCTACATTTAGTAGGTTTTGGGCTAATTTGGGCACAAACTGAACATTATGAATTGGTTTAATTTGTCCAGTTGAGGTGATGATATTTATACTTCCTCTTCCTTCTATCTTTGGTGCTTTCCCATTACCAAGGTAAACTTCTGCTTTATGGGTTTCATCTAATGTGGTGAATGTTTCTTTTCTTTAGGCCAAATGTGATGAACACCCACTGTCTATGTAAAATAGACTAGATGACTTACTTTCTGCCTTTAAGCAGGAGTAGAATAGAGTTTCCTTTTTTGTTTCTTCTATTTTCCCTTTGTCTACAAATCGGGTTGTATCTTTATGCCAACAATCCCTACCAGAATTGTAGAAAGAAACTCCAAACCTTGCATATACTTCTTGAATGAATAGTTACAAGTATGAATACACTTTTATAGGAGAAGAAAGAGAAGAGAAATCCTAAATACAAGATGTTGGACTAATACATGGAGAGAGAAAAGAGAGAAAACATGGGCCCTTAATTGGGCTTTTCTAACACTCCCCCGCAAGCTGGAGCGTACAAGTCGTAGGCACCAAGCTTAGATAAAAACTGATAGTATAGAGGCCTGGAGAGAGCTTTTGTCAGGATATCCGCAACTTGGTCTTTAGCAGGAACATGCTCCAAATCTATCTTCTTTGACTGTACCTTTTCACGGATAAAATGACAATCAACTTCGATATGCTTTGTGCGCTCGTGAAACACTGGATTCTTGGCAATATGTATTGCTGTCTGACTGTCACAAAATAAGGTAGCTGGTGATGAGAGACGCACACCCAAGTCTCCCAAAAGGCTCTCAAGCCAGGTTAGCTCGGAAGCAGCCATAGCCCGGTACTCGGCTTCAGCAGAAGAGCGTGCAACCACGGATTGTTTCTTGCTACGCCATGTTATGAGATGACCACCAAAGTAAGTGCAGAACCCCGTAGTGGAGCGCCTGTCATCAATAGATCCTGCGTAGTCAGCGTCAGAGTAAGCGACGAGTGATAAAGATGTGGATGGCTTATACACAAGTCCTTGTCCGGGGGCGATCTTGAGATATCGAAGGATGCGCTCGACCGCTTGAAGATGAGATATCCGAGGAGCGTGCATGAACCGACTCACAACTCCTACAACAAACGAGATGTCCGGTCGAGTCACCGTAAGGTAAATCAGCTTCCCAACCAAGCGTCTGTAATATTCCGGATTTGTAAGCAGCTGGTCAGAGTCAGAACTATGGGCCGGGAGCTTGTGATTGAAGTCCATAGGAGTCTCCGCAGGTTTGCATCCAGAATAACCTGCATCATGAAGGAGGTCCATACAGTACTTCCTTTGAGACAACACAAGACCATCAGAGCGTCGTGCGACCTCGAGCCCAAGAAAGTATCGAAGGTTGCCCAGATCTTTGGTCTGAAAAATGGAATTTAACTGTTCCTTGATCTGTTGTATTCCTGCCGTGTCGTTGCCAGTAATCAGGATATCGTCAACGTAGACCAGAAGAATCGCAGTCCCGGTTGACCGGTGGCGGATGAAGAGAGAAAAATCAGCCGAGCTCCGAGTGAAGCCACTAGCACAGACCACGTTACTAAATTTTTCAAACCACGCACGCGGGGACTGTTTGAGACCATAAATGGATTTCCGAAGGTGACATACCAAAGACTCCCCCGTGGTCTCAAACCCGGGAGGTTGTTGCATATAAACCGTCTCTTGCAGATCGCCGTTGAGGAAGGCATTCTTAATATTCAGCTGATAAAGCGGCCAGTGACGATGGACCGCCAAGGAAAGAAGAACGCGGACCGTGCTCAATTTGGCCACTGGAGAGAAAGTTTCTTCATAATCAAGGCCATGTTGCTGAGTAAAGCCCCGGGCCACGAGGCGTGCCTTCAGACGGTCAACAGTGCCATCCACCGCATGCTTGACAACAAAGACCCATTTGCAGCTCACAGCGCGATGGTCAGTAGGAAGAGGAACCAGATCCCAGGTCTGGTTAGCCCAAAGAGCCCGCATTTCATCTTCCATGGTTGCCCGCCACCCTGGATGTGAAAGCGCCTCCTGCACAGAGTTAGGAATAGAAATAAAGGAAAGGGAGGTGGCAAAGGCGTAGAGAGGTGGTGTCAGCCGATGGAGAGATACGTAGTTGGCCAAGGGATGTGCCGTAGAGGAAGCAGTTGTCGGATCCGCAGGTTGCAAAGCATCATTAGAGCGGGGCAGCTCTCGTGGGGTAGTAGACGAGGGAGGACGTCGAGTGTACACACGAATGACTGGTGGTGTAGGTGGTTTAGGTGGGATGGGTGTGGGAAGTAGAGGTGGAATGGTGGAAGTTACGGGAATAACAGGTCGCGGGAGAGTTGGCAGAGGAGGAGGGTCAAGAAGTTGAGAGTAATATGGTTGATCTTCGAGAAAGGTGACATCAGCAGAAGTAACCACCTTGCGATCCGTGGGAGAGAAACATACGTAGCCCTTCTGAGTTCGAGAATAACCCACAAACATATATTTAGTGGCACGGGGGGCAAGCTTGTCAGTGGACGGGCCAAGATGATGAATAAAACATACGCACCCAAACACGCGTGGGGTGAGGGAGAAGGGAGGTTGGGAGGGGAAAAGGAGATTAAAAGGAACCGCAAAATTGAGGATAGAGGAAGGCATGCGGTTAATAAGAGTGCAAGCGATTGAAACCGCAAAATTCCAATATTGTTTTGGGACATTCATCTGAATCATAAGGGAGCGGGTGATCTCGAGCAGGTGGCGATTCTTGCGTTCAGCAACGCTATTTTGTTGGGGGGTATGGACATAGGAGGTCTGATGGATGATCCCAAACTCCGCACAGAGGTGAGAGAAGGTATGACTGGTGTATTCACGGGCATTATCGGTGCGGAGGGTTTTAATGGTTGTGGAGAACTGGTTGCGAGTTTCAATAAAAAAACGTACGGAATACACCGGGCAATTCAGAGCGGTCACGAAGGAGATACAGTCAGGTCACCCGAGAGTAATCATCGACAAATGTGACAAAGTAACGGTACCCAAAAACACTTGTAATTTTGTAAGGACCCCAAATATCGGAGTGAACAAGATCAAAGGGAGCAGGACGCCGAGAAGGATGTGGTGAGAAGGTAGAGCGATGATGTTTCCCATAGATAAAGGACTCACACGTGAACTCTTTGAAGGACGCGTCAGGGAGAGATTTTTTGAGGATGTGTAGAGGAGCATGACCCAAACGTCGATGCCAGTCAACGGAGCTAATAGACGACAGCACGGTTGGGGGAGACAGATTAAGGATATAGAGACCATTCGACAGATGCCTTGTTCCAATGATGGTTTGCGTCGTGCGATCCTGCACAACACACGAGTTAGAAGAAAAAATAACAGCACAATCGAGATCAGCAGTGAGTCGACCAATAGAGAGAAAGTTGAACGGAGAGCCCGCAACATGAAGAGCAGAGCGAAGAGTAATGGAGGGAGTGAGGTTAATATCTGCCACACCAGAGACGGGAAGAGTGGCCCCACTAGCAACAGTAATGAACCGGGGATGCACGTCGTTCAAATATTGGGGTGGTTTCCGTGATGTAATGTGGTGAGAGGCCCCGGAGTCCAAAATCCAGGATGAGCTGTGAGCAAAGCAGGAGGTACCGCCATCGGAAACAGACACCACAGAGCCCGGAGGACAGCGGATCATTTTGCAAGGAATAATCCGGGGCGGTCAGCGTGACCCCGCACCAGCGGCAAGAAACGGCCACGACCAGCACGGTAAGCACAGAGTCCGCAGCGACTAGAAACACAGGCTGCGCGGGTAGGAGAAGACTGCAACAGAAGCAAACACCTGGCGAATAAGTAACCAGACCGGGCGGACAGAGGCAGACCGGGCCAAGGAAAACACAGCCTTAGCAGGTCGCACCAAGAAGAGGCAGAGCGGGAGGCCGCAGCGAGAAGGGGATCAGTCCGCGTGGTCACACCAGCGATTAGGCAGATCGCGACCAAAATGCGGAAAGGGAAGCCCGCACGGTCAAGTGGACAGCTGCGGATAGAGGAATAGAGGAGAACTCGCAGCGGTAGGGAAAGGTCTCAGCGGGAAGCAAGATACTGCAGGCTAGGAACGCGAGCGGTCAGCAGACGAGACCGCGAGAAGAGGAGGCAGGCCGCGGCAATAGTCCAGAAACAACCACGTGAGCAGGCGAGAGGAGAGAAACTCGCGACGGACAAGAGAAGAGCCCCCTGCGGGAAAGGAGAAGTCCGCGAGTAGGGAAGCTCGAGCGGACAGAAGAACTCAAGTAGCAGGGAGACCGCAGCGGTCAAGAAGAGAGGAGCCCGCCGCGGATAAGAAGCGAGCTCGCAGCGGAGAAGAAGAAGAGCGCGAGGCAGTAAAGGAGAGGAGCTCGCAGCGGACAGGATGAGAGTCCGCAGCGGATAAGAAGGTGGTCCCCACGGGTCAGAGGAGAAGATGGCTATGAAGCTATGCGGATAAGAGAAGGAAGGCCGCAACAGGAGCGGATAGAGCCGCAGACCGGAATGGGTAGGCGGGAAGAAAGGCAAAACCGCAGAATTCGAATCTGGCTGCGGTTAACAAAGAAGAAGCCGCAGGGAAGAGAACTCGCTACCCGAAGCGAGCGAGTAGAGGGAGAGGCCGCAGAGGAGAATGCGGACAGGGGAGGAAGACGGGCCGGGCGGTTAGAGTTGTGGAAACCGCATGGACCGAACCTCCCTCTGATACCATGTAGAAAGCAACTCCAAACCTTGCATATACTTATTGAATGAATAGTTACAAGTATGAATACACTTTTATAGGAGAAGAAAGAGAAGAGAAATCCTAAATACAAGATGTGGGACTAATACATGGAGAGAGAAAAGAGAGAAAACATGGGCCCTTAATTGGGCTTTTCTAACAAGAATGATTTGGAATTTTGCATCTTTTGCATTTGGAGTAGCAGTCACGAGAATTGTGGATTGTCTTATTGCAGATTATTCAATAGGTGGATGAGGTACCAGTATTTTTATCTTGGAATGGTGTTGGAGCTTTTCCTCTGCCTTTAGTTCCACTATTCCATATTTGTTTGTTGATTAAGATTTCACAAAAGGAAAAATAGGAGATATGTTTGGAGAGAACAAATTGTAGTTAACCTTTTGATTTTTGCTTCTTCCTAGACGGTCTTCATGGGATTTTAGAGAGGCCATGAGTTCTGTTAACGACAATTTATAGATGTCTTTTGACTCTTCTATTGCGGTTACAGCTGGATTAAAAGTACTTGGTAAGCTTCTAAGTAACTTTGGTACTATTTGTCTATCCTCCACGGTATCTCCAAGAATGCGTATTTGATTGATTAAGTTAACAACTCTAGCAAGGAACTCTTGAACTGGTTCCCCAGATTTCATACTTACAGAGTCCAGTTCTGTCCATAAGGTTTGTAATTTCATGACAATTACTTTTGCAGAACCTTTGTATTCCTCTTGCAGAATTTCCCAAGCCTCTTTGGCAGTGCACTCATAATACAGGGAAAAATCTGTTCTGTTACTCATTGTTGAATAAGCATAAGTGCTTTTGAATCCCTCATCAAGACTTCTGCTCTGTTTTTTAGATAAGTTACTTCAGCTTCTTTTTTTTTGCCTTCTGCAAGTAAGAGAAGTCCTTCTTGGACCAATTCCCAGAGGCCTTGAGATCGAAACACTGTGCGCATTTGCACCCACCAGTGTTGATATTTTTCACCATTAAATATTGGAATTGAAGAGTGAGAGTAAGAGGGGGTAGATGATGAGGCCATCGTTGAAAACTTTGAAAGAGGAAAGGCAAGCAATTATGCCACACACAAGGGTCTGATACAACTGTTGATTGAGATTTCACAAAAGGAAAAACAGGAGATATGTTTGGAGAGAACAAATTGTATCTAACCTTTTGATTTTTGTTTCTTCTTTTTATTACAGGAGAAGGGCCTTTTATAGGCATTACATAAGTGGTGAGTCATTGCTTGTGACACAAGCTAAACAAGATATTTCTTTACATTGACTTTGACTATCAAACATACATCATTACATTTGATATATTTATATAAAATAGATATGAACTTAACTCAAGTTTAGCTTAACCAATAACACCTTTTGTATTAAAGGGTGGACACTGTTATTATGTTATTTTTGTTGATGATTATTCACGTTACTGTTGGGTGTATTTATGCATTTTCGCTCTGAGTTTTTTCAGATTTATGTTACTTTTTCGGCTATAGTGCGCACACAGTTCACTGCTTCCATACGCATTTTACACTTTAATTCGGAGGGGGGGGGGAGAGTACCTCTCTCATGTTGTTCGAGATCTGCTAGCTATCAACGACACTCTCCCTCAGCTTGCTTATCCCGGTGCTCGCGCTCAGAAAGGCACCGCTGAAAGGAAACATCGCCACATTATTAAGACAGCTCGCACCCTTTTTATCTCCTCCCACATTCCTCCTTATTTTTGGGTTGAATTTGTTTCCACCGCTGTCAATCTTATTAACTTGCAGGTTTACACTGTCTTTTAGGGACAGAGACTACGTAAGTGTTTGTACTCTCAACCCCCCATGTTACACTAATCTTCATGTTTTTGGTTGTCGGTGTTATGTTCTACTCCCTCTGCGTGAGCGTGTCAAACTCTTTGCTCAGTCTGTTTCTTGTGTCTTTGTTGGATACAGTACTGAACACAAGGGCTATCGATGTTATGACCCTATTGTACGTCGACATCGCATCTCACGTGATGTCACTTTTGACGAGTCTCATCCTTTCTTCGTGCCCCATGTCCCCTCGACCTCACACTCATCTGTTACTCCCTCTGACGTGCAGTTTCTCACTCTTCCCATCTTCCCGCCACATGTATCCTCTCATTCGGTATGTCCACCTCCTCTTCCCTTGCCTCAGTCTACTCTGTCCCTCCTCTTCTCTTGTCGTAGTCTACTTTGTTACCTCCTCACTCCTCCCCTCCGTCCACACTACATCCTCTGATGAGTTGTTCACTTGGGATTGTGTTCCTCATCTTCCCTATCGCTATACTCATCGTCCTCCTCTAATCCCTCGCCTCCAGTGCCTCCAGACCTAGTGTCTGCATCCTCCAGTGAGTGTCCTGTGGATGATCCTCCTGTGTGCCGCAATTCACCTCGTGAGAGACGTCCTCCCGACTGCCTTAGCCTTGCTACCATATCGCTGGACCTACCTTCCCTTCCGGATACTGCCTGTAGTACTACAGAGTCGGCTTCCTACCGTGAGGCTGCCCAGATACCTACGTAGCAGGTTGTTATTGTTGTTGAGTTGGAAGCATTTGAGCACACTCGTACATGGGACCATGTTCCTCTTCCACCTGATGTTGTTCCTATTACTTGCAAGTGGGTATTCAAGATCAAGTCTCGCTCTGATGGTTTTGGGGAGAGGTACAAGGCTCGGCTAGTTGCTTGTGGTTTTCAACAGGAGTAGGGGAGAGACTATTGCTCTAGTCGCTCACATGACTACGGTTCAGACTCTTATTGCAGTTGCAGTTCTTCGTCATTGGTCTTTATCACAGTTTGACGTGAAGAATGTCTTTCTTCACAGTGATCTTCAGCAGGAGGTATACATGCTTCCTCCTAGTGTATCCTCTCTTCTAGGTCTTCTCTACCATTTGAGATGAGCTCTTTGTTGGTATTACCATTGTGATCTGGAAGTGATCAAGTATGTAGCCTCACTGTCAACGCAGTATGAGCCTATCAGGGTCGCACATAAGAATGTTTGGAGAAATTGGGAGATCGGCTTAGTATGATTTGCTCATATGATGGGTAGAAAAGACTTAGCACAACCAGGCTTTGGAAGCGTCCAGTGCGTTGAGACCACTCAACACTTTCGTCGAGTCAAGTGTTGACTCGTCGAATGATGGCGTTGAGTGTGTTGAGTTTACTCAACGACTCGTCGAGTGAAAGAGTTGATTCGACGAGTATGACACTTAAGCGTTGAGTGCGATGAGTTCACTCAACGATTCGTTGAGTCAAGGAGTTAATTCGACGAGTCTGGTTCTTTTAGGCGTTGAGTGCGATGAGTTCACTCAACGCCTTCGTCGAGTTAAGGGTTGACTCGACGAATCTGGCACTTGGGCTTTGAGTGCGTTGAGTTCACTCAACGCCTTCGTCGAGTCAAATGTTGATTCGACGGGTTTGGCGCTGAGAGCGTTGAGTTCACTCCGCGTCATTCGTCGAATATCTTATGAATACTCTACGATTTGACGAGTATATATTCGTCGAATATGTCATGGATACTCGACGATTCGTCAAAACAAGGGTTGTCTGGTCGAAAACGTTGTATTCTAAGTCCTGGGTCTGCGAATAGCGACGGGGTGTTATGTTTATTCCTTTGGGTATAAATAGAAAGGATTTTAGGATTTCGTGTGTGCTTTGATTTGACATAGAACAGTAATCCTGAAAAGCACATGAGTCGCACTGTGCGATATCCCGAGACCTAAAGTCCGACGGAAGTTGTTCCGCCTCCGCCGATCCCGTCGTCGTCGCCAAGTCCTGATTCTGGCGAGTGTGGTCGTCGCCGCTTCTGTAACGGACCTAGCAGTCTGTGAAGACGCAAAGTTTCCTCTCCCGACTTAGATCTTATTCGACAAGAGTCTACGGGTTCTCCCGTTCGTGTGGATTTCTTGTAAAGGTGAGGACATTATTCTGCACTAAGGACTATAGCCGCTAAGTGATCGGCTGATCTCCTGAAGCATCTAGGTTAAGTATAAACTCAATCCCGCAGAGGTAAATTTTTATTTACAACACTTTCTTCTTGATAAATGTCCATTGTTAGATCTGAACTTCTTTTGTGTTTTCTTGTTCTTTATTTCCGCTGCGTGCACAAGTGTTGTGTCATCCTGTAAAACCCAATAGTGGTATCAGAGGGAGGTTGGCGGCAATGGTCATGGTATCAGAAGTGTTAAATCCATGGCGTGTAAATCTGAAAATTTGGAAATGTTCTAAATGCCCAAATCTATTCTTGGGATCCCTCCAAGAACACATGTGATTTTGTTGTGATATCATAATTGATATCCTTGTTACCCCTTGACAGTAACCGTCCTTCTTGTTGGTTTGTGAAAACAAGTATGTTTGATTTTGAACCTCACATAGAGAGACGAGATTGTCTACTGTCTAAGTGGGGTTAGTGTTGCTCATGTCCAGTGCATGCAAATCTGAATATTTAGAAGGGTTCTAGACGTTCAGATTAGCCCAGTTCATCAAGTGTTGAGGATCCTTCTTGTGCACATCTAGGATGCACTTGGATTATGAATGTTGTCTAATTTTATTTTGAGGATGTACACATTGGTTAATTGTTAACCATGATTAAATGTTAATCAACAATCTAAAAACCCTTAAGCAATATTAAGTATTTGGATGTCTTCCGATGGATGACACTCTTCCTGTCTCGATTGATGAAGTGTGGGCTTGTCAAAGCAATGTGCATTAATCTATCTTAGTAAGGGTGCGAGTGGATAATTGTGATATCCCACTGTCAACATTGGGTGAAACTTAACTGGGTAACCTCAAAGGTTGAGTGCCCAGCGACATAGGGTTGACATGCACCATATGATAAATACGAATAAAGAGTTATTCACCAACCATACAAGAGTTGCATAGTGATGCAATTGGCAAGCGTTGTCTACCTAAATAGCTGCATTGTGAGAGAAAAACCAAAGCTGACTCATAGTGTTAGTGAAATATGGATCTTGTCCACTAAGAGAGTTACTCGCATAAACTCTTCGAATTGATATCGAGGGTTATCAGTTTGATAAAAATAGTGGGAGTTATTTTGATTAAAGTTCTTATCGAAAGAATAAAATATATTTTGAAATGTAGTACTGATTTTACTTTGCATTGATCCTTGTAGAATTTCCATGGCAAGTGGTTCACACTCCACCCAGTCCCTCAGAGTCATCCTTGAGAAGGAGAAGCTGAGTGGTACAAATTATTTGGACTGGTACAGGAGCTTGAGAATTGTTCTCAGGCAAGAGCGAAAGATCTATGTTTTAGAAGATGAATCCCCTGAAGAGCCTGTCGGGAATGTGTCTCGTTCTGATAAAGATGCTTATAAGAAGTATCTTAACGACTTCTTAGATGTTGAATGCTTCATGCTGGCAACCATGAACTCTGATCTCCAAAAGCAACATGAGAACATGGGTTGCAAGGAAATTGACGAGCATCTAAAGAAAATGTTTCGAGGGAAAGCTCGTCAAGAGAGGTTTGACGTCACTACGGCGTTGTTCCAGTGTAAGATGGGAGTTCGGGACCTAGTAGGGACTCACGTACTCAAGATCAAGGTTGTCAGGATCGAGATCCTAGATGAGATCATTTTGAGATAGGATCGAATCAGATGGTAGGTTCAAATCGAGGATCGCTTTACAAAATCAGGATCGATTTACAACATCTGGATCGTATGATCGTAAGATCCAATGATCCGGATCGCGATCCTGACAACCTTGCTCAAGATGACTGGGTATATAGAGAACCTTGAGAGACTAGACTTCCCTTTGGGCCAAGACTTGGCCACAGAACTGATCATGCAATCGTTGTCGGACAATTATGAGCAGTTCGTCTTGAACTATAACATGAATGAAATAGACAAGACACTGCCCTAGCTCCAAGGCATGTTAAGAACTGCTGAAATCAATATGAAGAAGGTCAAGCCTGTTAGCCCTATACTGATGGTGCATAAAGACAATGGCAAGGCCAAAGGCTTCAAGAAGACGAAGGTAGGACCTAAGTCTGCTCTGGAGCCCAAGTCTTCAGCACAGAAGAAAAAGGGCTTGGTGAAAGAAGGGAAATGCCACCACTATGGCAAGGCTGGTCATTGGAGGAGGAACTGTCTTTCGTACATTGAGGGTCTGCACAAGATGAAGGGAGGTATAACGTACGCTTTAAGTATCTATGTTATAGAGATAAACCTTTCTGCTCTTTCATCCTGGGTATTGGATACCAGATGTGTTTCTCACATTTGTATAAATGTGCAGGAACTAAGAAGGAGAAGATTGCTGAGTAAAGGAGAGGTGGACTTGTGTGTTGGCAATGAAGCAAGAGTTGTTGCTGTCGTCGTAGAAGTTTACCGTCTTTCTTTGCTCAGTGGGCTTGTAATAGAACTAGATAATTGTTATTATGTTCCTTCCATAACTAGAAATATTATATCCATTTCATGCTTGTGCATGGTTGGATTTTCTTTTATTATTAAAAACAATTGTTATTCGATATTTAAGAATGATGTTTGTTATGGTATATCCTAAATGTTTAATAGTTTATATATTTTGAACTTATACCATGAGATCTATAATATAGAAAATACTAAATACTAAAAACGAATGACTCTAACCCTACATACTTTTGGCATTGTCGTTTGGGTCATATAAATGAGAAACGCATATCCAAGCTCCATAAAGATGGACTATTGGACTCATTTGATTATGAATCATTTGAGAGATGTGAGTCTTGTTTGTTAGGCAAGATGACTAAGGTCTCTTTCACTGGTTTAATGATCGGACTGATGATCTCTTGAGTATAGTACATAGTGATGTATGTGCACCCGTGAGTTCTATGGTTAGAGGTGTGTATTTCTACTTTGTTAAATTTACTGATGACTTCAGTAGATACGGATACGTGTATCTTATGAAGTGCAAATCCGAAACCTTTGAAAAGTTTAAAGAGTTTAAGAACGAAGTAGAGAACCAACTGGGTAAGAAGGTTAAAGCACTCCAATCAGATCGAGGTGACGAATACCTGAGTCATAAGTTTCATGATCATCTGAAAGAGTGTGGTATTGTATCACAGCTCACTCCACCTAGAACACCGCAGCATAATGGTGTGTCTGAGCGGAGGAATCGTACTCTGCTAGACATGGTACGGTCGATGATGAGTCATGCAGATCTGTTTGTTTCTTTTTGGGGTTTTGCTCTAGAAACTGCTGTTTTTACACTAAATCGTGCTCCAACGAAAGCAGTTCTAAAGACACTATATGAGATATGGACCGGGAAGCGTCCTAATATGTCATTCATTAAGATTTGGGGTTGTGAGACATACGTGCGACGTCAAATGTCAGATAAGCTGGAACCCAAGTCAAATAAGTGTTATCTTGTGGGGTATTCTAAGAAAACTAAAAGGTACTATTTCTACCTACCGTCCGAGGGCAAAGTGTTTGTCGCAAGGACTGATGTCTTTCTTGAGAAAGCGTTTGAAAGAAAAGGGGGGAGATAATATCTGAATAAACTTTTTATATTTTTACAAATATTATGTTAAATGACAAAGTAGGTGATTATATATATATATATATATATATCAGTGTTGTGAATATCGGCCGACATGTCCGACATGTCGGCCGACATGAAGGTTTGGGAGAAAAAACGACACAAAACCGGCACAAGTTCTTGTAATAGCGTTTTGAAAATAGCGGGCCGACATGTCGGTTAAAACCGACATGTCGGCACCAAATAACGCCCGATATCGGCCGTTATTTTATTATTATTTTTATTAAATTTTTTTTTTTATTAAACGACCCTAAACCTTCTCATCTAATTTCATCCACGCTCATTTCACTTCATCCCGCTCTGCCCTAGCTCTCCCCGTCGCTCTGCCTTAGCTCTCCCCGTCGCTCCTGCCCTAGCTCTCCCCGTCGCTCTTGCCCTAGCTCTCCCGCGCGCGTCGGCGACACTGTCTCTCTGGTTATTTCTTCTCCCTTCTCGCTGGTGCTCTCTGGTTCTCTGATTCTCCGGTGCTCTCTGGTTCTCTGATTCTCCGGTGCTCTCTAGCTTGTTGGTGCTCTCCCTCTCTCACGCGCTGTCGGCACTCTCTCTCTGGTGCTTTCTTCTCCCTTCTCGCTGGTGCTCTCTGGTTCTCTGATTCTCCGATGCTCTCTAGCTTGTTGGTGCTCTCCCTCTCTCGCGCGCTGTCGGCACTCTCTCTCTGGTGCTTTCTTCTCCCTTCTCGCTGGTGCTCTCTGGTTCTCTGATTCTCCGGGGCTCTCTTCCTCTCTCGGGCTCTCTCGACACTGGTTGCGTGACTGACTGCTGCTTATACCTACGGGTGCATTCTTCTCCCTACCTCCCCCCCTCTCTCTGGTGCATTCTAATTTCTAATATGCCTATACTACTGAGTTATTCAGTGCCCTATACTACTAATTCCAGTGCCTATACTAAAATGATGTTGGTAATGAGTTGCTTATACTAATTTCAGAGCCCTATACTACTAATTTCAGTGCCTATACTAAAATGATGTTGGTAATGAGTTGCTTATACTAATTTCAGTGCCAACTATAGATGAGTCTATGAGCGATCAAGATTGAGGTACGTTTGAAATTTAATTTTTAAAAATTTGATCTCATTAAATGAATGTTAAATGTTACATATAGCTTTTAATGTTTAGAATTTCAATAGGTTGCAAAATAGGCATTGTGATATGTATAAAAAATAACATTAAATTAAATATATAATTAATTAAATATTAAAACCCGATATATGAAATATCCCCGATATATCCCCCGATAAATAAAAAACCGACATGAAAACCCAAACCGACGTGTCCCCGACATCCGACATCTGCAACCTTGATATATATATATAGCTAAGCAAAGATATCAGAGATAAAGTAAAAACTATACTAAGCTAACCACAGCACAAGCACAAAGGAAACAGCAAGCACAACCCAGACAACACAAGAACTTTATAGTGGTTCCCCAACTGGGTACATCCACTCTTCTACCATCCTTGGTATGAATCCACTACAGGTTTTGATTAGGTGACTGCCACCAATATATCTATTTTTAGGGAGATATATCAACCCTTTGAGCTTTTGATCAAGTGCCCAAAAACCAACCTCAAGTCTTTTGGAAGGAGACTTGTAAACCAGTCTAACTTTTGAAGGGACTTAAAACCTTGTACAGAGGTGGAGGGAAAAGTTGATGAAAGACTTCTCTTTTCTCAATTAGCAAACTGAGAAGACTTTGTGGATTCAGAATGTTGTCAAAGCTCCCCCTGAGATGTTGATGGTTCAGGATGAGAAGCTTTGCTAAGGGTGAAGTAGGCCTTCAGCTTTATAAGACCAGATCCAGGAACTCTAGACAGATGGAGATTTGTTGTCTCTGCAAGATCCTGGAAAAGAAAAATAAGAAGACTCTGGATATATTATTATTGTTATTCTTCCTTCTTCTTCTTCAGAGCACTGTAAGAATAGAGATTGAGAGCAGCTCTGAAACAATGAATCCGAGAACACTTTTCTTCTTCCTGCACTGTACTGTTAGAAAACTATGTTGTGCTTTTCTCTGTAAAAGCTCTTGTGTCTCGAATATCTCTTTCTTGTGTTCTTGTGTTGTGTTGCTGAATGATTCTCTCTAACAGAGTATATCAAAAACGAACAGCAAAAACTCTTTTGTGAATTCAAATCATGCAATAAATGCGCTGCTAGAAAACTGGGAAGGAAAACGGCAAGCATGCCTTTTCAATATTCATTTCCTCATCTGTCCCGAGAAATATGTCAAGTAAATTCTCTGATGAATACCATAATCAATGCAACCACAAACGGCTATATTCATAGGGAATATAAGCATTGATTACTCAGCGAAATTACAACTTAATATGATAAAGAAACAGATATGGAAAGAATAAGGAACAAAACATCTTACAGTTTTCGTCGACCAGGGAACAGATTTCGTCGAGCTGCAATCGGAGATCGTCGAACTGAGAAATCATGTTCTTCGACCTGAGCTCTGCGAACTGAATACTGAATAAACTAAACTGAAACTGTGATCCAAGTTCGTCGACCTAAGAATCTGCTCTGTACTGAAAGATCGTCGACAACAGAACTTGAATCACCAAAATTATTCGAGCTGAGAAATAGACTGAGAGAAAACGTCGACCACAGAATAACTTCTTCTGAAGGAGATCGTCGACCTGAGTTCTACGATCGTCTTGCTCAACTTAGAAAAGGATCTCCAAGTTCTTCGAGCTGAGTTCGACAAACATCGAACTAATTTCTCGGACTACATAGAATCTTCTAAGGCTTCAATCTGAGGCACTCTTCAGGCAGGTCCATGGAGATAAACTTTGGAGGACTGGCCTAAGACCTAGAAAGCAAAACACTGACCCTGACTATACAACATGAGTTAATAAGCCTAAGAAGTGAACCTAGCACAAATCAAAACAGGGGTTCCAACAATCTTCCCATATTTGGGTGAGGTTACTTCAGAAAACAAATAACAACCAAAAATCATAGCAAAAGATATAGAGCTGATAGAATAGATAAGCTATCAGCAATAATAAAAGCTATGGACAGATATTGTTCAAAACATTATAAAAACAGACAGCAAAAAAAAAATCAAGCGTTCTTTGAAGAAGCAGAAGGTTTTGCAAATAATATGGTTCTGTTGGGATTTGTTGCTTCTTTGAGAGTCATCTTCATATAAGCATCACCAAGGGTCTTCTGGGTGACAACCCTTGGAACTACAGCTTCTGGATGGAGATTCATGTATTCATCGGCATTGAATAACTTTCCAACCTGGTATCTCTCTAATTCCTTCTTCTTGTAGGAAGACATTGTTGAGAACTGAGAGGCATCCTTGCCTTCTTCTCTGGCTTTCCTTATCTGAGAGAGAGCTACCAGCTCATTGAATCTTGTCATTCTAGTATTGGGGTCCAATTCTGGATCATATGTTATAATGGGAGGACTATCTGGGCTTTTGCCTTTTCTGGGAGAGAAAGAGGCTCTAGGAGGGCTGAACTGCATAGCTGGAGGAGGAGCAGAACTTCTGGAAGAGGAAGAGTGTTTCTGAGGAGGATACCTGCTTCCAGAAGACTGAGAAGCTCTTCCTTGCCTGGAATAAGTCTGAGTGACATTAGAAGATCTCTGGCTAGCAAGTCCAGTTGCACCTGTAGCTGGAGGAGGAGGAGGAGGACCTCTCCCATCCCTTTTTGGAGGAGGGGGAGAGTATCTCCTTGATTTTTTCCTAGCTTTCTGCTCATTCTTTGAAAGCTTCATCCAGTGAGGCATACCTTGATAAGGCTTGATCTTATTGAGAATATAGAAGGGGATATCATTTTTGGGATTAGGCTTGGGAACTAGTCCTGAAATTTTTTTCTTAAGCTTCCTTTTCTTTGAACTTGAATCTTCTTCTGAATCATCATCATCATCAGAAGAAGAATCTTGGAAATCATATAAATCATCTATTGCCTTAAGTTGTTCTGCTATAATCTGGGGAGGAGGAGCCTGAGGAGCAGGAGCTTGAACTGGGACTGGAGAAACAATTTCTGCTGGAGGAGGCACAGCTGGCACTGGATCAGCCATAAATACATCTTCTGAATCCTCTGACAGAAAGGAGTCCAGATCAGGCAAAGGAGAGTCATCCATCACATAAGTGGGAGGAGACATAACCTTGGACTCAGCCTCAGATATTTTCTTAAGTACAACTATATCTGGCTTAAGGATTACATCAAAACTGGCCTTAATAGTAGCTATCATCTCTAAGCTAACAGGGGTTGTATAACAAACAATATTTGTACAATACTGATTGGAAACAAATGAAATAACATATATGTACATGAGGTCAAAAGAGCTCAAAACTAAAAACAGGTCAACATCTGGAGAGATGAAACAGTCTCCAGAGTAAATGTCCAGATCTATATCAGATGTCTCAGAGTCTGTATCCAAAAATTCAGGAAGTTCTGCATACAGTTCTGCATCAGGTAATTCTGTATCAACAATATCTTCACCTGCTGTTGTTATTTCTGTTGCTGGAGCTACTGAAACTGTTTCTTCATTGAGTATCTCCCCCAGCCTGGTTTCAGTAGGCACAGGAGCCAGGCCCCTGACAGAAGGAGGGACAGGGAGGGTAAAAAGCTGAGCAGCAATAGTAGAGATGGAAGAAGCAAGAGGTGAAATGGCCTCTGCTATGAGTTGTTTTAGAAGGAGTGTGATGGATTCTAATATGGAAGAGATGGAAGGGAATTCTAAGAATTCTGATGGGGTTTGGGTAGAGACAGATAGATTGACAGTAGAAAATGATGGATGAGAATCGAGCATTTGTTCATCTGGAGGGGATGGAGAATGACTTGGATATGAAAGAAGATTGAAAGAGGGTAGGGATGATAAATTTTGAAGTGGAGGTATATCTACAAGATGAGAAGGAAGGGGGGACAAAGGAGGAGTGGCAGAAACTGGAGAGAAAGCTTGTTGTAGATGTTGAGCTGGAGAAAAAATTGGGGTTTGTGGAGGTGTAGATTGATGAACTGGTGAAGAAGGGTGGATGGGGGAACCAGGAGGTGTAAGAGTAGGTTGATGTGCTGGAGCTGAGGAGATTTGTTGGAGAGATGTTGAAGGAGTTTGGACAGGAGGAGGAGGAATAGAATTGTCCTCTGCAGGGTGGGGAGTGGTTGTAACTGCCCTAGTACTCTTAGAAGTCTTTGAGAAGGAAGCCCGTGAAGGCTTTGGGATGTTCCTCTCCCACCTGCCAAATAGAGCGCAGGATAGCCTCTTGGAGGCATTGATGAATACTGTCGGGGTGACAAATAAATCATCAGCCTTGGCCTTCAGAAACAGGCCTAAAATCCTGGCAAAACAGACTTCTTTCTTTGAATTCTTTCTCCTGATCAAATCGAACAACACTTGCCCCCAGTTAACTTCCTTTTTGTTAACCAAGGCGCACATTACAAGGAATTGGTGCCTTGTAATGTAGTCGTGGGCATTGTGTTTCCCAAACAATGTCTTACCCACAACATCGGCTAGAAACTTGTACGTCGCCGACAAGTTCTTCAGCAATTTGTTAGGGTTTCCTTCTGAGTGACCCATCACAACCAGCATGTTCTCAAATTCACCATGCTCTAACTCGATATCATCTGAGCCATTAACAAAACCAAAAACTTCGGAAAGAACTGCAGGGGTTAGAGTAACCTGAGTTCCAACAATAGAACCAATCATTTCTTCATCAGAGGAGGAGGACGAGTAGACCCACTCACGAATTTCTGCAGCCGGCAACTTTATCCTTTCAGACATCAAACGCTTCAGATTCTGGTCCTCAAACAACTGGAGGATGTCGAGGAAGATTTTGTCTGAATGCTTGAATTAATCAAAGTCTATATCAAAGCCGGTGTCAAACTTCATTCAAGCGAGAGTAGATCCTGACGAGGTCATCGTTCTAAGAGAATCACCTGCACAAGCAAAAGCGATCAAGAGCAAAGGGAACTGAAAGCGCGGGATAAAGCTCGAAGAAGAAAGCCTAATAAAGGTTTTCAGAATATGAATCGACAAGCTCAGCCCGACGAAGAAGAAAATTCTTTGATCTCCGGTCGACGAAAATTTCCTGAAGAGGTAAATTCGTCGATCTCAGAAATGAAGAGATGGAACAATTTCGTCGTCCTCAGAAATGTTTCCTGAAACAGAATCGTCGATCTCTGGTCGACGAACCTGACTTCACACAGAGATTTCGTCGATCTCCAGTCGACGAACTCCCAACGAAATGATTTCAAATCGTCGATCTCAGGTCGACGAATTATTATCAAATCGATTCCCACAAGGAAAGATTCAAAATTAAGTCTTGTCATTTATCATTCCAAGTTGATTCATAAAGAACAGATGTTTGGTTTCATCCAAGGGTTTGGTGAAGATATCTGCCTTTTGCAAATCAGTGGAGACAAACTCAAGTTTAATTTTCTGCTTGTCCACACAGTCTCTTATGAAATGATGTCTTATATCTATATGTTTTGTCCTAGAATGATGCACTGGATTATACGCTATAGATATAGCACTGATACTATCACAGAATATGGTTGAATTATTTAGATTGAAAACATAATCAAGAAGTTGATTTTGTATCCAAAAAATCTGTGAACAGCAACTACCAGCTGCAATATACTCAGCCTCAGCAGTTGATGTAGATACAGAAGTTTGTTTTTTGCAAAACTAGGACACAAGTTTATCACCCAGGAACTGGTATGTTCCTGAAATGCTCTTTCTGTCCACTCTACATCCAGCATAGTCAGCATCAGAAAATCCAGTAAGCTCAAATGCTGACTCTGTTGGATACCAGAGTCCTAGATTAGGACAACCCTTTATATATCTTAAAATTCTTTTAATAAAAATAAGATGAGATTCTTTAGGGTTCACTTGGAACCTAGCACATAGACATGTAGCAAACATGATATCTACTCTGCTTGCTGTGAGATATAGTAGGGATCCAATAATGGCCCTATACCTGGTCTGATCAACAGGTTTTCCATGTTCATCAGAATCTATTACAGCATTGGCAGTCATGGGAGTCTTCATAGAAGAGGCATCAGCCATCCCAAATTTCTTAATAAGCTCATTTGCATATTTAGACTGGGAAATAAAAATGTCATCAGGAGATTGTTTCACTTGAAAACCTAGGAAATAAGATAGCTCTCTCATACTACTCATCTCAAACTTTGAGTGCATTAGATCAGAAAATCTTTTGCACAGTTTGGGATCAGTAGAACCAAATATTATATCATCTACATAAATTTGTACTACTAAGATTTTATCATGATGCAATTTAGTAAAAAGAGTCATATCTACCATGTCTCTAGAGAACTTGTGTTCCAAGAGAAAGCTGGTTAAGGTTTCATACCAAGCTCTTGGAGCTTGCTTTAGACCATAGAGAGTCTTATGCAATTTGAAAACATATGAAGGATGAGTTGGAGAAATAAAACCTGGAGGTTGTTCAACATAAACCTCTTCCTTTAGCTTTTCATTCAAGAATGCACTCTTGACATCCATCTGGTAGACCTTGAACTTTTTAAATGCTGCAAAAGCAAAAAAATCCTGATAGCTTCTAGCCTTGCAACAGGAGCAAAGGTTTGATCATAATCAATGTTTTCCTCTTGCCTATAGTCTTGAGCAACAAGCCTAGCCTTGTTCCTCACAATCACACCTTGAGCATCAAGCTTGTTCCTGAAAACCCATTTGGTCCAATTACTGGATAGCTTTTAGGCCTTGGAACCAAGTCTCAAATTCTACATCTCTCAAACTGATTGAGCTCGTCTTGCATTGCAATAATCCAGTGAGAATCTTGCTCTGCATCAGTTATGGATTGAAGCTCAACTTGAGAGAGAAAACAGGCATGCATCACATCATGGTTGAGTTGATGCTTTGTCTGTACACCTACTGACATATCTTCAATCACTTGAGATCTAGGGTGATCCCTTAGTGTGACAAGATCAGATGGTGGAGTTGTTCAGCAACAGCAGTTGGAATAAATTCCTCTTGTGGAATTACATCTGCTGTTGGAGGAAGTTCAACTGCTTCCACAGTTTCTTCTTCACTTTTTTCATCACATTGTGGAGGAGAATGTGATATAACCTTTGGTGTAAGGTTTAATTCATTCATTTTCTCACACAAGTGAGGTACCTGCAATAGCTCATTGGTAGAAAAAATTTTCTCCTTGCAAAACATATTAACTTCATCAAAAGTTAAATGCACGGATTCCTTAATTTTTAAAGTTGATTTATTAAACACCCTATAAACTTTGCTGACTTGGGAATATCCTAGAAAAATTTCCATTGCAGCATTTGCTTCAAATTTTCTAATATATTTCTTGTCATTGTTATGAATATAGCATATACAACCAAATACTTTAAAATATGTGACTTTAGATTTCTTCCCTTTCAGTAGCTCATAAGGAGTCTTATTCTTAAGTTTGTGTATAAGACTTCTATTCAACAAATAATTTGTTGTGCTTACAGCCTCTGCCCAAAAGGATAGGGGCAAATAAGCATCTGCAAGTAATGTGTCTGCAGATTCAATTAGTGTTCTATTATTCCTTTCAGTAACCCCATTCTGTTGAGGTGTTCTAGGAGCTGAGAAGCAATGTCTGATACCTTCTTTCATACAGAACTCTTGCATAAGAAGAGACTCAAACTCAGTACCATGATCACTTCTGATCAATGCAACTGGAGTAGAGTACTCAATCTGTATGTTCTTGAGAAAATCTGTAAGAACCTTGAAAGTATCTGACTTAGATCTCAGAAAGAATACCCAAGTGAATTTAGAGAAGTATTCTATAATCACTAAAGTATAAGATTTCCCTCCTAGGATTTGTACTGTTATAGGGCCAAAAAGGTCCATATGTAGTAAGTACAATATCATAGGTGAGTCACTTTTGTTTAATGATTTAAAACTAGATTTAATTTGCTTGCCTAATTGACAAGTCCTGCAAAGGCTTTCCTTCTTATAGGGGTAAGAAGACAATCTTCTAACAAGGTTGTCTTTCGAAAGCCTAGCAATGTTTCTTAAGTTTACATGACTTAATCTTTTATGGCACAAATCATTTTGATTGCTAACAAGATTAAATAAAAAAAAATTTGAACTGACAGATTTAAAGTTTACTAAGTATATGTTATCTTGTCTAATTCCAGTTAAAACAGTTTGATTATTTGCAGAAATAATACATTGAGATTCAGAAAAGCAAACATGATAACCTGAATCACATAAATGATTTATGGATATGAGGTTATGCTTGAGACCATTAACATATGCCACCTTTTTGAAAGTGGCATCTTCACTGTTGAAGTCTCCATAGCCTTTAGTCTGTCCAAAGCTTGAATCTCCAAAGATTACTCTTGGACCAAGCTTGGTCTTGAAATTGATGAGGTTGTCCTTGCATCCAGTCATGTGTTTAGAGCACCCACTATCCAGATACAACTTATTTTGAGTGATAGGATAAGTCTTTACCTGCAATGAAACAAATTAAAAGTTCTTGACCCAGGTAACCTTGGGTCCTTGTTTCTTCTCAAATGAAAAACTGGATATAAATGAACATTCAGGTTGGCTCTTATACCCTAAAGGGTGAAATCTTCTAGGAGGAATTATCCATTTGGTGAATGGGTTGATGTTCTCCCTATGTTGATTAGGTTTATTGTTACAGTTTCTGTTGGAATTTAAGTTTCTGTAATTTTGATCTGGGATCGACGAATTCTGGTGAGTTCGTCGACCTGAGCTCGATGAATTGGAATGAGATCTACGATCTCTGCTCGAAGAATGAAAGTATTCATTCTCAGGGCACCAATGTCGTCGATCTCTGGTCGACGAACCGTACTGGTTTCATCGATCGTAGATCGAAGAATACTTATTATTATGGTTTGTGTTCAGAGTTCGTCGTTTTGAGGTCGACGAACTGTTCACGTTTCGTCGATCTGAGGTCGACGAAAACTGCTGAACATTGTTATATCTATTATTTTTCTTGTTCTTAGATTTTTGTTTTATTTTCATTTGCTTTAGAACTTCATTAACTTTATTAACTTGTTCAGTGTTCTTCTTTCCTTTATCAGAAATGAAATTTACAGATTTTGATAGATTGTTCTTCTGGATTAGAGATGGTTCACTAGATAAGGCACTTAATCCTAGTTTACTGTTACTAGTCCTAGCATTTAAGGTACTAGTTATATCTAGCAATTTCATGCTCCTGCCATTTAGAGATTCCTCTAGCTTCTTGGCCTTGCTTAGTTCAATTTTCAGAAAAACTATTTGTTCATTAGCTGAATTGAGTTCAATTGACAATTTAGCATTTTCAGCAAGATATTTATCTTGAGCAGTTAATTTCTCTCTAAGAAGTTTGATTTCCTTCTCAGAGCCTATTAAGTCTAAGCAAAGATTTTTAAATTCAGATTTAAATTCTTCTGATTCAAAATCACAAGAAACAATTACCTAGTCTTCAGCAGACATTGATTCTTCATTATCTGAATCTTCAGCATCTGATTTGCTGCTGCAGGCATCAATTGTCATTAGGCAAACTTCCTTTGCCTTTTCCTCTTCTTCATCATCACTGGAGCTGGAAGAGGATGACTCTTCTTCTGTATCACTCCAAGTCTCAGCAACAAAACTCTTTTCCTTCCTCTTGTGCTTGCTTGAGGAGGGTTTGCTGTGATGAGTTCTTCTTGACTCTTTTTCTCTTCTCCTGTCTTTCTTCTAAGCTTCTGGACACTCAGAGATATAGTGTCCTGGCTTCCTGCAACCAAAACAGACAATTTCTTTAGAAGGTGTTTTGTCATACCTTGATTTGTCATCCTGTCTAGATGACTTCCTTCTGAAGTCCTCTCATCAGTACTTCATTAACTGGAATCCCTTCAGAATCCTCAGCAGCCTTGAAAGCAATGTTGTGCTTCTTCCTGGTAGGTGTTGGAATCTTTACTTCAGTTGCTGCTTCTCTAGTCTTCATCAGTTGCTCATATGATTTGAGCTTTCCAAGGAGAGACTCAGTTGAGATTTCAGTCATGCTTCTGGCTTCTTTGATAGGTCAGATCCTTGAATCTCATGTGCTGAGGAAACACATAAGGATCTTGTCATTTACTTCAGTCAGAGTAATTTCCTTGTCTAAGGTCCTTAGCTCATTGATGATTGAGCTTAGCCTGTTGTACATGTCACTGACTGACTCAACTTCTTCCTTCTTGAAGTTCTCATACTGAGAGATGAGATTGGATCTTCTGTCTTTTCTCTCATCAGCAGATCCAACCACCATCTGGTTTAGGGAATCCCAGATGGCTTTGGCTGAAGTGCACTCAACCACTTTCTGAAAAATGTCATCAGACATAGTCTGAGCTAAAATGTTCATGACTCTTGCATCTGCAATCTTGGCTTTTCTTTGTGCATCAGTCCATTCAGGAGGTGGAACTGCACTCAAGTTTGTTGAAGTAGGAGTAGAGGCCACTGGAGCTGGTGGTCCTGTCAAGATAGAGTTGAAAATATCTTCATCAATAGAGTTCATATAAAGTTTGATTCTTACCTTCCAGATGACAAACTTAGAAAGATTGCACACTGGAGGTCTGGTGCTGGCATAGTCCTTGTTTTGTGCCATGATATCAGAAAATAAAAAATAAAAAGATTTATTCAGAGATTATCTGAGGGTCTTGGTTAGTCCAGGTGTAAGCCTGTATAAAATTGACTAACCTCCATCTGATACCAATTGAAAGAAAAGGGGGGAGATAATATCTGAATAACTCTAGAGGGGGGGTGAATATAGTTTATAAAAAACATTTTATCTTTTTACAAATATTATGTTAAGTGACAAAGTAGGTGATTATATATATATATATAGCTAAGCAAAGGTATCAGAGATAAAGTAAAAACTATATTAAGCTAACCACAGCACAAGCACAAAGGAAACAACAAGTACAACCCAGACAACGCAAGAACTTTATAGTGGTTCCCAACTGGGTACATCCACTCTTCTAGCACCCTTGGTAGGAATCCACTACAAGTTTTGATCAGGTGACTGCCACCAATATATCTATTTTTAGGGAGATATAACAACCGTTTGAGCTTTTGACCAGGTGCCCAAAAACCAACCTCAAGTCTTTTGGAAGGAGACTTGTAAACCAGTCTAACTTTTGAAGGGAGTTAAAGCCCTGTACAGAGGTGGAGGGAAAAGTTGATGAGAGTCTTCTCTTTTTTCAATTAGCAAACTGAGAAGACTTTGTGGATTCAGAATGTTGTCAAAGCTCCCCCTGAGATGTTGATGGTTCAGGATGAGAAGCTTTGCTAAGGGTGAGGTAGACCTTCAGCTTTGTAAGATCAGATCCAGGAACTCTAGACAGATGGAGATTTGTTGTCTCTGCAAGATCCTGGAAAAGAAGAATAAGAAGACTCTGGATATATTATTGTTGTTCTTCTTCCTTCTTCTTCAGAGCACTGTAAGAATAGAGATTGAGAGCAGCTCTGAAACAATGAACCCGAGAATAATTTTCTTCTTCCTGCACTGTACTGTTAGAAAACTATGTTGTGCTTTTCTCTGTAAAAGCTCTTGTGTCTCGAATATCTCTTTCTTGTGTTCTTGTGTTGTGTTGCTGAATGATTCTCTCTAACAGAGTATATAAAAAACGAACAGCAAAAACTCTTTTGCGAATTCAAATCATGCAATAAATGCGCTGCTAGAAAATTGGGAAGGAAAACGGCAAGAATGTCTTTTCAATATTCATTTCCTCATCTGTCCCGAGAAATATGTCAAGTAATTTCTCTGATGAATATCATAATCAATGCTGCCATAAACGGCTATATTCATAAGGAATATAAGCATTGATTACTCAGCGAAATTACGACTTAATATAATAAAGGAACAGATATGGAAAGAATAAGGAACAAAACAACTTACAGTTTTCGTCGACCAAGGAACAGATTTCGTCGAGCTGCAATCGGAGATCTGCGAACTGAGAAATCCTGTTCTTCGACCTGAGCTTTTCGAATTGAATACTGAATAAACTAAACTGAAACTGTGATCCAAGTTCGTCGACCTAAGAATCTGCTCTGTACTGAAAGATCGTCGACAACAGAACTTGAATCACCAGAATTAGTCGAGCTGAGAAATAGACTGAGAGAAAACGTCGACCACAGAATAACTTCTTCTGAAGGAGATCGTCTACCTGAGTTCTACAATCGTCTTGTTCAACTTAGAAAAGGATCTCCAAGTTCTTCGAGCTGAGTTCGACGAACGTCGAACTAATTTCCCAGACTGCATAGAATCTTTTAAGGCTTCAATCTGAAGCACTCTTCAGGCAGGTCCATGGAGATAAATTTTGGAGGACTGGCCTAAGACCTAGAAAGCAAAACACTGACCCTGACTATACAACATGGGTCAATAAGTCTAAGAAGTGAACCTAGCCCAAATCAAAACAGGGGTTCCAACAGAGTTCTTAAGTAGAAAGACTACCAGGGTAGAACTTGAAGAAGTTCAAGAACCACAAACTGTGAAGCTAAGGGCGATGATGACACATTAAGACTAGCATGTGCGTTGACTGATGACCAGTTCTCACAGGTCATGATATTGTGATATCAAGTCATCACATGGGTACTTGTTAGTGAACAAGTTGTACTGGACAGACTCACCATGAGAATACTTTGTGTATTGTTATATGAACGTATCACAAGTATGACTCAAGTGGCAATGGTGTTTGTGGTCATTTGACCTAAAGTCACAGCATTCATCGAGTGAGGAAGAGCGTGTTTTAATGCTATCAAAAGTCCAGTCTTGAGAAAGTTGGATGATAAAGGTGGTTATTTGGTACGTTACGAATCATTTGGGTGTTTGCGTGTGAGCAGAGATGAGATTTGTCCTCCTATATGACAAGAGTTACATCCAAGAGCTCTTTGATGGAATGAGACTGAGAAATGCATGGTCATGCTTGATTGAATCAATATATGATATTGGGCTCACCGATTTATGGAAGTCCATTCTAAATCAGGAAACTAGGATTGAACAATTATGAGGGTGAAACAATCTATACCTCTAGTTCTATCGGATGTAAGGGACGAAGGGACATGACAACACTGATACATTAGTCACGATGGCTTTAGAGTTCTAAACTCTTATTGCTTTGGGAGCAATGACCATTGTTAGATGTCGCTTATTGTTTGTGAAGCTTTTGTTTGATACTTTCAAGATCAAGTGGGAGACTGTTAGTATTACCATTGTGATCTGGAAGTGATCAAGTATGTAGCCTCACTGTCAACGCAGTATGAGCCTATCATGGTGGAACATAAGAACGTTTGGAGAAATTGGGAGATTGGCTTAGTATGATTTGCTCATATGATGAGTAGAAAAGACTTAGCACAACCAGGCTTTGGAAGCATCGAGTGCATTGAGACCACTCAACGCTTTCGTCTAGTCAAGTGTTGACTCGTCGAATGATGGCGTTGAGTGTGTTGAGTTTACTCAACGATTCGTCGAGTGAAATAGTTGATTTGACGAGTATGACACTTAAGCGTTGAGTGCGTTGAGTTCACTCAACGATTCGTTGAGTCAAGGAGTTGATTTGACGAGTCTGGCTCTCAGGCATTGAGTGCATTGAGTTCACTCAACGCCTTTGTCGAGTTAAGGGTTGACTTAACGAATCTGGCACTTGGGCGTTGAGTGCGTTGAGTTCACTCAATGTCTTCGTCTAGTCAAATGTTGATTCGACGGGTTTGGCATTGAGTTCAATCAACGCCATTCGTCGAATATCTTATGGATACTCGACGATTCGTCGAGTATAGTTTGTATACTCGACGATTCGTCGACTATGTCATGGATACTCGACGATTCGTCGATACAAGGGTTGTATAGTCGAAAACGTTGTATTCTAAGTACTGGGTCTGCGAATAGAGACGGGGTGCTCTGTTTATTCCTTTGGGTATAAATAGAAAGGATTTTAGGGTTTCGTGTGTGCTTTGATTTGACACGGAACAGTAATCTTGAAAAGCACACGAGTCGCACTGTGCGATATCCCGAGACATAAACGCCGACGGAAGTTATTCCGCCTCCGCCGATCCCGTCGTCGTCGCTAAGTCCTGATTTCGGCGAGTGTCGCCGCCGCCTCTTCTGTAACGGACCTAACAGTCCATGAAGACGCAGAGTTTACTCTCCCAACCTAGATCTTGTTCGACAAGAGTCTACGGGTTCTCCCGTTCGTGTGGATTTCTTGTAGAGGTACGGACACTATTCTGCACTAAGGACTGTAGTCGCTAAGTGATCGATTGATCTCCTGGAGCATCTAGGTTGAGTATAGACTCAATCCCGCAGAGGTAAATTTTTTTTACAGCACTTTCTTCTTGATACATGTCCATTGCTAGATCCAAACTTCTTTTGGGTTTTCATGTTCTTTATTTTCGCTGCGTGCACAAGTGTTGTGTCATCCTAAAAACCCAACACTCTTTATGGGCTCAAGCAGGCTCCCTGCGTATGGTTTGCACGTTTCAGCTCATCCATTACAGCTGTTGTTTTCTAGCCATGTCCACATGTCCAGCTCTGTTCGTGCACTTCTCTCGTGGTCAGACCTTTTTGCTACTTTACGTAGATGATATGATTATTACTTGTGATGATCCTTTTCACGTGGCATTTATCAAGCATCACCTTCAGCAGCAGTTTCAGATGACTGACCTTGGGCAGCTGAGCTACTTCTTGGGTCTTAAGGTCAACTCTACTGACTTTGGTTTTCAACTCTTACAACAACGTTACACATCAGATCTCCTAGTTCGGACCGCTCTCTCTGACTCTCGCATAGTGGACACCTCTATGGGGTCCACGTTATAATCCTACTCGCTACCATCACCTCGTTGAGAGTCTCGTCTACCTCACCATTACTTAGTCTGGCATTGCCCATGCGGTTCATGTATTGAGCCAGTTTATTAGTACGTCTACCTCTGTGCATTACTGTCACCTGATGCGGCTCCTGCATTATCTCTGGGAGATGACTTCTCGTGGTCTCTTCATCTCCAACAATAGTTTTTAATAGCTCCGTGCCTACTAGGATGCTACCTGTGCTAGTGATCCTGTTGACCATCGATCTGCCACCAGTTTCTGTCTATTCTTGGGTTCCTCACTTATTGCATGGAAGTCCAAAAAACATACTAGTGTTTCTCGTTCCAGCACTGAGGCTAAGCTTGAGGACATGTCCACAACTGTTGAGGATATTATTTGGCTCTGACAGCTTCTTGAGAGCCTTGGTGTCTCCAGTTCCTACTCCACTCTACTGCGATAGCACCGGTGCCATTCATATTACTCTAAACCTGGTGAAGCACTCGCTCTCCAAGCATATTGGGGTGAATGTTTTCTTCCTACGTGAGCACTATGGCAGTGACACTCTTGTTCCTTCCGAGCAGCAGATTGAAGATTATGACAAAGCCGCAGACGAGGACCCAACATACCTTTTGCTGTCCAAACTCTCGGTGTATGATCCCCGGTGAGTTTGCGGGGGGTGGGTGTTAGATATAGTGTATATCTGGTGTGGTAGCATTAGCTTAGGCTTATCTTGGGTGTTGTGGGCACCCTCTGTTGTACATGTATATATATCACTATTGTACATGTGAATAGAATTCATTCAATCTCTAATTCCTATCGGTATCATTTTCCAAAGATGGCAGTTTGAGGCCCCCAACAAGGCTTTCTTTATCTTTCCTATAAAGAGCATAAGAAACGAACGATTTGGAAGAATATGTGATCGGTATCCACACACTCAACGTGAAGCTAAGTACCGGTAAAGAAGGCACTTAATGGTCCAGTACCAGCGTTACAAAGTAACCAGTAAAAGTGGAGGGAGGACGGGTCACAGTCATCATATACTTCAAAAATCATTTCATAATCTAGAGTTCTTTGGCAGAAAGACAAGAGGCATGAATTCGAGTGAGGACTTTCAGGCAACAAAAAAACATTAGCAACATGTTTAACAATATGGGAATTTGGGATCTGAAATCTTGTAGTACACCTCACATGGTTTCGAACATGCTCTTGAATTTGGGATCTGAAAGCTACAAGCATGCTCGCAATACTGAAGACAATAATAACAAGAAAGGAATTTAACAACATGACTCAATTGTTGGAATTAGAGGAGTTGCAATTGCAGAGCTCAATTGTTGTCGCTGGACCATTGGAGAAAACAATGCAGAGAATCAATCATCGGAGAAGCATCCCCCGATCTAATACAAAGTTTGAGGAAGAATATCAATGTGATTGGAGATTGGAAATTGTATTCATTTTAGTGCTCTGAAGTCCACTCCTTTTGTATTAGTGAGATAGACATATTTGTTGAACCACAAGTAGACTCGAACAGGACCTGAAGAGACTTAACATAGACAAACACTATAGGAATCCTATGAAAAGTCGACCAAAATGATAGAGTTTGGGTAAAATTAAACATATAGATAAATAGCTGGCATCATGCGGACTTCAATTTACATGTCAGTTAAGCGAAAAGAAATCACAAGCTTGTGATTAGCAAAAAAGTTAAAAAAAATCCCAAAATAATGCATGCACCCCTTCTTTATCAGTAACAGCTTTTAGGCATCATGGTGTAAGAAATTGATGAGATCCAGATTACCTAAAACCTCATCTATTGTAGTTGCAAGACTGCTAGAATCAAGTTCATCTTCAGTTAAAATCTTTGATCCAGCTATATCTGACATTATACATGCATTGTTGGTTTGGTGATCTTCTGCCACAAATGGTGAAGGTATCTGTGGAAGATGAATAACAACCATTAGAAAGCATACTCAAGAGTATTGCAAACTGTAATTGCTCATCAAGTTTAGACAAAGTTTGACTTCCAATGGTGAAGTTTTATCGACAAACTTCTAGTTCATATAGGAATTATTATTCATTCAGATCATAAGCTCAAGTTGTCACGAGTAAGGGAAAAACCAAACAAAACCCAAAATACCCTTATGTGGGTAAAATACAAAAATACATAAAAGATGACAAAATTTCAACTGGACTTGATTTCAACTGAAAATAGTGAGATATAACTTTTCTTTGGTTAATAATCATCATAGATTCAAGTACAAATTAAAGAAGAAGGAGATCAAACCAAGGAAATGTCCCCAGGGAGAAGTTGGAGATGAACATCTTTCAACTCCAGAATGCTCGATAGTGGAAATTGGTATCTAACTGAACAAAATTGAACCAAATATTCTTTACAGTTTTTGACCCTTCCTATTTATCGTCGCCTAGGGATGTACCTTAGGGAACGACATTTGAAAAAAAACACCTCTTTCCTACTCGTATGAGGCCAAATGTAGCTTTTTTATAGGGGTTATGCCATTGTTGGACTTGCCATGTGTCCTTGCTACTGTGACAAGCTTTCTTGCTGAGAACTCTTGATAGTTTCTTACAACTGAGATGTCTAGCATATTTGTTATGCCGAATGATTATACCGAGTAGTTTGCTCGGTGCACGACTTCTTTGATTTTCCCTCTCGACTTATGGAGGTGAGTTGGAGCGTGCAGATATGGCATGTTTGAAATAAAAGTATTGGTAGCCATGTTTTACTAATCAGTAGTAGGTTCTGAAAACAAAGAAATTTGTATTACTAGTAGTTCTTAAATTATAAAAGCTGTTTTTATTTAGTTGGAAACTTGAAATTAAGGAAATGTTATATGTATGAGTAAAAAGAGCTCAATAATTAATTTCGTTCAGTTCAGTTTTATTTTCTCAACTTGGTATCAAAGGCAAAACCGAACGAACCCTAATCCCGCTCCTCTCTTCAGCCGTCCGCTCTTCATCCCGTCGCCCCACCGCTCCGCTATTTTGTCGTCGTTCTCATGATGAGCCGCGGCATCCGTGCCGGCGGTGGTGCGTGCTGAAGGAGACCGCCTCCTCTCCTCTCGATGCGCGCCGCGATTCCGTCGAACCCGTCGAGATCGTCTTCTCCGACCAGTCCCTTGCTTCCAATCGATCGCATGCTGGCTTCTTCCAGATCCAGCTGATGCGAGCCTCTCCCAGTTGCTGCGCCTGCCTGTTCTCTTCCAGATCCAGTTGTTGTGCATGCCTCCTTGCTTCCAGATCCAGTTGATGCGCCTGCCTGCCTGCCTGCGTGTGTTGCGCCTGTTATGCTTCCAGGAGCTTCCTTCCTTCCTCCAGTCGCCCGTCGACGTATCCTGTGCTTCCAATCTCCCATATTCGATCCTGTGCTTCCAGTTGATGCCACTCCCTCTTGGCATCCTGTGCTTCCAGTTGATGCCACTCCAGATCTGCGTTTTTTTTTGTCTGCATGGTGAAGTTTTATATTGGTTGATCCCGTTAGTTGCCCTTCATGGATGATTCTTCGGCGGTCGTTGATTCTACATCGCTGAGTGCTGAGACACCCCGGATGGGTGACCCTCAGCGGTCCTCTGGCCATGCCAGCTCCCTGAAGATCACCATTGTGCCCTTAGATGAGACGAATTACCTTGAATGGTCACGAGCAGCACAACATGTCATCCGCATTCATCAGTTATTTGGATATATTGATGGGATCATTGTGGCGCCCCCTCTGGGTGATCCTTCTTGGAGGCGCTGGGAGTCGGAAAATTCTCTAGTAGTATCTTGGTTCCTGCATTCCATGTCCCCAAAGGTGTACCAGAGTTACATGTTGATGGATTCTGCCTATGAGATCTGGACTCTGGCACGTAAGACATATTCCCAGCTCGGAAACTCCACTCCGATTTATGAGTTGACGCGTCGGATGCTGGAGTTACGTCAGGGAACAATGACAGTGTCTGCTTACTTCTCTGAGTTCGAGCGTATCTCTCAGAAATTGGATTATTTTGAGCAATTTACTCCCGCATGTACTGCCGATGCAGTGCTGTTACAGAAAAGGGATGAACGATTTCGTCTTCATGTGTTTTTGATGGGCTTGAACATGGAAATGGATTTGGTTCGAACAAATATCCTACACTGATCTCCTCTTCCATCTCTTCGGGAGGCCTTTAGCATGGTCCTTGGTGATGAAGATCGTCGGAGGTCCCTCAGCACGGCTGCTCCTCCTCACTCTGATCGCTCTGCTCTTACTAGTGTTGGGCGAGGTGGCTCCAACCCTACCAACACGATTCCTACTTGTGATTACTGCAGTCGCAGGGGCCACACTAGGGACATGTGCTTCAAACTCCATCCTCACCTTGCTCCACCTGGATCCGGCCATGGTCGAGGACGTGGTCGTGCCCCGGGACGTGGACGTGGTCGTGCCCCGGGACGTGGACGTGTTTGTGGCTCTTATGATGCTGCTTACTCCACTGAGGTTCACGACGACTCTCATGGCCGGCTCCCAGGACATTTTACTACCTCGGAATTGGATGCTCTTCGTCGCCTCCTGCACTCCCAGTCAGTCACTTCCCAGAGCGATACTTCTACTTCCTTTGCTACTGCTGTTATACCCAGTGCCAATGCTGCTGCTACTCCTTCGTCTGAGTAGATCATTGACTCGGGAGCTACCGATCACATGACCGGCTCCTCCTCAGGTTTCTTTTCCTACACTCCCTTGTCTAGTAAGGATAAGGTTATCTCTGGAAATGGCATCTTGTCCCCCATTGTGGGCAAGGGCAACATTTCATGTTCCTCTTTTCTTTCTCTTTCTCTTTCTCTTTCTCTTTCTTCTGTTTTGCATGTTTCTTCATTTCCTTGCAACCTTCTTTCCATTAGCAATCTCACTCGGTCACTTAATTGTTCTGTAACTTTCTTTCCTGATTCTTGTGTTTTTCAGGAACTGGGTACAAAGCGGATCATTGGCAGTGGTAGGAATCGGGGTGGCCTGTACTATCTGGATACTACTCCATCGACCCTTGCTCTCTCTTCTGTCGCTATTACTGCTGTTGATGCTCGACGCTGGCACTTGCGTCTTGGTCATCCCTCTCCAGTCTATGTCCAGAAACTATTTCCTTCTTTATCTCCTTTTGTGAAAATTTTAAAATGTGATGTTTGTGAAAAATCTAAACATGTTCGACATTCTTTGCCGCATTTATCTTCCCCTAGCAGGCTAGCACTACTCCTTTTGCTCTCATACATTCTGATGTTTGGGGTCCTTCTCCTGTTGTATCTTTAACTGATTATCGTTGGTTTGTTACCTTTATCGATTGTTTTTCTCGCACTGCTTGAGTTTATCTCTTAAAGGAAAAAAATGAGATGTTTCTTGTTTTTCAAACCTTTCATAAAATGATGCAAACTCAGTTCAATGATAATATCCGTGTTCTTCGTAGTGATAATGGGAGAGAATACGATGATCGTGGAGCATTTGGCTCCTACCTCACTAGTCATGAAATCATTCATCAAACCACTTGCGTTTACACTTCCACCCAAAATGGTGTTGCTGAACGGAAAAATTGACATCTCTTTGATGTTGCCCGGTGCCTTCTCACAACCATGCATCTCCCTAAATCATATTGGGGTGACGCCATCCTAACCTCTACTCATCTTATCAATCGTCTTCCTTCACGGGCTCTTGATTATACTACTCCTCTAGTTCGTCTCTCCACTACTTCTGAGGTTCATACCACTCATCTTCCACCATGCAATTTTGGGTGCGTATGTTTTGTTCACGTCCATCTGCCACATCGTGACAAGCTTGACCCTCGGGCTCTCCGTTGTGTCTTTCTTGGCTATTCTACCACTACAAAAGGGTATCGGTGTTATCATCCCCCTTCCAGACGTTTTTTGTGTATCTTGGACGTGACCTTCGGTGAAGAGTAATCTTATTACTTTGATTCGACTCACTCCACTCGTCAGGGGGAGAATGATGCCATCGAGTCAGTGTCACTCCCTCTGATCACTTCTACACCTATCATGTCTTCCACCGTAGCTACTTCTACAACACCCCCTTCGTTACCTACACCTATCATGCCTTCCACCGTAGCTACTCCTACAACACCCCCTTCGTCACCTACACCTACGTTGCTTTCTCCCATATCTCACCATCCGTCCCTCATCTCTCTTTTTCCTCATATATATCATCGTCGTGAAACAGGTAAACAGTCCTCCGTTGTTCCGTCGCTGCCGATGTTGTCTTTGAACTCAGATTCTGATGTTGATCTTCATGTTCCCATTGTTGTGCTAAGAGGTAAGGCTGTGTGTACGGAACACCCTATCTCTAATCATGTTGCTTATGATCATCTTTCTCAGCTTCATCGGGATTTTATATCTTCATTGTCTGTCATCACTATTCCAAAGACGTGGCAGGAGGCGGTTTGCATTCCGGCATGGGCTCAAGCAATGCAGGAGGAAATGTCCACCTTGGATAAGAATCACACATGGGATGTCTCTTCTCTTCCTCCTGACAAGAAAGTCATTGGTTCAAGGTGGGTCATCTCCGTTAAGCAAAATCAGGATGATAAAGTTGAGTGATATAAATCCCGGCTGGTGGCTCGTGGTTATGCCCAGACTCAGGGAGTCGACTACCAGGAGACCTTTGCCCCGGTAGCAAAGATGGACTCTGTTCGTGTGATCCTATCTTGTGCTGCGTGCTTGGGCTGGGATCTACATCAACTGGATGTCAAAAATGTGTTCCTGCACAGTGACCTCGATGAAGAGGTGTACATGACTTTTCCCCCAGGTTTTGTGAAGAGGGGACAAGAAGGACTGGTTTGTCGCTTAAGGAAGTCTTTGTACAGGCTGAAGCAGTCTCCCAGGGCTTGATTTGGCAAATTCCACAAGGCCATGATCAAGTTTGGCTACAAACAGGGTCATTTTGATCATTCTTTGTTTGTCAGGAAGAATGAGAAAAAAATTGTCGTTCTTATTGTTTATGTTGATGACATTGTGATCACCGGAAATGACTTAGAGGAGATTTCAAGGCTGAAGACTCTTCTGTCAGCTGAGTTTGAAGTAAAAGATTTGGGAAGGTTTCGCTACTTCCTAGGTATTGAAGTGACTCGTTCTGATCGAGGTATGTTCGTCTCACAACGTAAGTATGTATTAAATTTGTTAACAGATATTGGGATGCTTGGTTGTGTTCCTGTGAACACCCCTATGGAGGAGAACCATAGGATCGATGAAGACAGCGATGACGATCGCACAGATACTTCAAGCTATCAGAGATTGGTTGGAAAGCTTTTATACCTCTCACACACTCGTCCCGACATCACATATGTCGTTGGAATCTTGAGTAGGTATATGCATGCCCCAAGGATCAGACATCAAGATGCCGCATACCGCGTACTACGGTACTTAAAGAAGGCACCGGGTCAGGGGCTGATGTTTTCAAAGAACAACCATTTAAATATTGATGTTTTTACTGACGCGGATTGGGCCGGAAGCCGTGATGATAGGAAATCAACCACGGGGTATTGCACCTTCGTTGGTGAAAATTTGGTCACGTGGCGTAGCAAGAAGCAAAATGTAGTGGCCAGACTAGTGCTGAAGCCGAGTACCGGTCAATGTCTCAAGGCCTCTGTGAAGTTCTATGGATGCACACCTTATTGCAAGACCTGAACCTTCAGGAGGATGCTCTCATTTCTTTGTTCTGTGACAACAAAGTTGCTATCAATATAGCTCACAATCCAATCTAGCATGACAAAACTAAGTATGTCGAGGTTGATCGTCATTTCATCAAAGACCATCTTGAAAAAGGAAACGTAGTCATTTCGTTCACTCCAAAGATCAGTTGGCTGATGTCTTCACCAAGAGCTTAGGGTGTGATGTCTTTATTGATGATATCCATAGACTCGGAATGACATATATTTACCATTCGACTTGAGGGGGGGAGAGTTGAAATCAAGTCCAGTTGAAATCTTTTCCTCTTTTATGTATTTTTGTATTTTACCCACATAAGGGTATTTTGGGCTTTGTTCGGTTTTTCCCTTACTCTATATGTATGAGTAAAGGGAGCTCAATAATTAATTTCGTTCAGTTTTATTTTCTCAACTTTTTCGACTGTTTACAATTCAATATCTCTGAAGGTATGATAAGTGTGGACACTAGTTTTAGTAAGCAAAAAGACGATAGAGAACAGTCCGGGTACTTCTGAAGCAATAAAAGCGCGACCAACGAGGGGTACGTTGCAATCAACAAATTTCATCAGATGGAGGAACATATCATGACAGTAATTTGGTCATTAACACAATCCGACGAATCCGTCCAACCAGTTTTGCGTGCAGCAGTAGCCCCACAAACACCATGAGAAGCAATTTTACCTTGGACTTCTCGTGTTGGGGCAACCATCACTCTGAGAACAAATCCTCTGATATATGTCAGTGAGCATGTCAGGCAAGAGGAACTTATGAGTTCCACTTTAACTCAAATACTCAATAGGAAACTTCTCTTTTGAGGCAATCCAAGTCAACCCACACGACATCACATGCAATTTAGCTCCCCCTTTATTTTGTGGATCATAGAGGAGCCTCTTGCACCAATGTTCAGGATGTCAGTTCCGAATTATTCTGAGAAAGGTCAGACTGATGACGTAACCCAACTCAAGTTAACAGTATCTTTCAAGGCAGTCTCTGACTCCATCAATTATTGACTCGCCACCTTTAAGAAGGCTGTGCTGCAATTGTTACACAATCTCCTGGTAGGATCCATCATTGCTTCAACAACTTCAAAGAACAACTCACCACAGTAAAGTAACGAAAGGCCGAAGAATTCACAAGACTACCCAGTATAAGTCAAGAGCCCTCAAAGCCACTACAACAATTTATCACCAGTCTTCAAAGGGGAATACAAGATGTACACAACTTGTAAATTGCAATGGCCGATGACACAATCACTCAAAGATTGAAAAAAGTCCCTTTCAACTAGTCCCTTGGTGTGACCTCGGTAAACACCGTAGCCTAGATGTTGAACTTTGGTGTGGCGCCATATTTAAATATGATGGAAGGAGATCGGGGCAATGACTATTGTTGGAGAATTCTTATGTGTGACCAAAGATGAGAGAAAGGGCATAGTCTTTCCTAGTTGTCCAACTGTGGTCCCGGAATGGTGGGCATCTCCATGCTAAGATGATTAGTACCATGAAATCTTTCTTCCACTTTCCTATTTAGGAAACAAGATGATAACTATTGAGGCAATTTGAAGCACAATGAAGAAGTTTTATGCCACTTTGGCAGAATGACAAGAGAATGAGCTCCAAACTGATGGGATCCTTCAGATCGTGCATCAGGAGGGGTTCGCCGCAAGGCGGGACCTACATTCATGTATTCACGCAAGAGGACATGACCGGATCGCCGATCCGACTCCGCGGATATGTCCGGATTCACGTCGCGAGTCGAGATCATATATTACTTTATATATTTTGGTTTATTATTGTTATATTTAAGAGGTCCCCCTGGTCAATCATAGTCGTTGATTGGGATGCCTAGTCTTCATGTTATTATAAATAGAGGTGTTAGGAGCTGATCCAAGACATTGCAGAATTTGAAGAGTCTTCTTCTCGGATTCCAGTGATCACCCCTCGGTGCCGACGCCATGAAACCCTAGGTGACGACTCCTAGGTGGTTTTCTTCAACCCCAAGGAAAGCCCTATCCGCAAGCCATCTCCCCCCCCCCCCCCCAAATCCCGTAACCGCTGCCTCTAAACTCCCTCCCAGCCGCCGGTTTTGAGGTTCCAGCACCCCCTTCAGCTGTCGGCCCATCCTCCCCTTCTAGAACCACCCACCGGCCTCCCCACTCCAAGCCCTCCCCCGCCGACCACCCCCGGCCACTTCTCTACCACCACCGCCCCCTATCAGGCCTGCAACCCCTTCCTCCTTCAGATTCGCACCACCTAAGCACCTCCCGTTACGCGGCCTCTCAAACCTTGGCCGCCACCCTCCCCACTCGTGGATCCACCTCCCAAACAACCCTAAGATTCTAGATCAGTCCAGATCTAGAGTTGTAGCACCCCGATCCGTTATTTCCACCCCCATGCAGTATCCCCTAGCCCGGATCCGATCCCCAAAATATCGGGTCTACCTTTCCCCGCCCGGATCTCCCTCCTCGTGGTCGGATCTACCCATTTCCGGCCCGATATCCCCACTTTTCGTCGAGGACATCCACCGCCACCATCGTTCTGCCACCGGTTCCACTTTCGATTGCCGATCTACGCATCCGGCTACGGAATCTACAGTACCTCGGTCAGCCCGCTACTTTGGTGAGCCTCTCGTTGTATTGGAACATTTGATTTGACATTATTATTGATTGATTATCGTGCTTTGCTTAGATTCGTGTTTGTAGAAATTTGTTGCGATCCGATTATAATTTGCAGGTGAGACCAATTTGCCGCACCCTTAGCTTTGGCCCTCCGAGCGGAGGAAAGCCATTACGTAATTGATAAAATGAATGTTATTCTTTAATTATTTTGCGTGGTGTTAATATTTTCATTGCTCTGAATTATTCATCGCCGTCAACGACGGTTGCATTGCATTTAGACTAGGGTTTGTGTGTCGCATTTGCATTTCTCCCCTATTAGCCTTGGTTTTGTGCACCCCCATAGCCTACCCTACATCAATTGGTATCAGAGCCCAGGTCGGTCCATTTGCAAGCTCCGAAGTGGTAGGATTTTTAGAAGAAGCATGGTAGATCCACAAGTCACTGACGACCGAACGACGAGCTCGAATTCGGGTGCCGCTTTTGCTGAGTTTCAGCGCTTTATCCTAGATCATTTTTACACCTTAGGTGCCCAGTTCAACGATGTGCGTCATGATCTTGCCGAGGTGAATCTTCGTTTAGGCCACTTAGAGAATGTCAGGGACACTCCAACACAGCGTGATGATTCACCTGAGGACGACCTTGATGCTCCTCCACGTCCTGACCAGCATCCGAGAGATGGTCAGCCTCCAGTAAACCGCCACCGTTGTGATATTCCTCATCGAGCCCCAGCTATGCCGGCAAGGCAAAATCCTGATCCGGCGCGCGATAGGCCTCCACATCAACGTGATGAGTACCGTATGTCATATCAGCCTCAGCCTGATCCCAGAGATCGTGTACCCCCACACGGTCGCCGTGATCATCACCACAATGAATATTATCCCCTGGGTCGGAGAGAGCGCGGTCCCCCACCTGCTCGATATGACCACGCCTATGATGATTATCCCAAGGATTATCCCGACCCACAAAGAGGTGCCCACCACTTTGACATCACTCGTCGTATTCTACTCGATGCCCCTTCGTTTGATGGTCATCTGGATCCGAAAGCCTTCAGTGATTGGCTCCTGTACATGGATCACTATTTCGAGTGGTATGATATGAGTGACGAGTGTTGTGTTCACTTCGCAAAAAAGAAGCTGATCGGGCAGGCTAAGGTATTCTGGAGTAGCGTAGAGAGAGTTTTGGAGCGAGGTGGTTATTACCCCATCGCCAGATGGGATGAGATGAAGAAAAGACTGAGCGAGAAGTACCTCCCCGTGTCCTACCGATACCAATTATTTGAGCAGTTACAGAACTTACGGCAGGGGACACTCACTGTCGTTGAGTATATGGCTCGCTTCGTCGAGCTAGTCGTTAGGAGTGACGTCTCGGAGGAGCCTATCACCACTATCTCTTGTTTCAAGGCGGTCCTACATTTTGGAATTCGGAGAGAGCTGATTCATCATCGCTTAGAGACTGTTGATCAGATATTTCAGCTCGCTATCGAGTACGAGCAGTACCTCCGATCATCTAGCATGAGGCAGTTCCCCTCTCGGACTGATTCCTCGACTTTTAGGAAACCCGCTCCGCCCCAGACCACCACGGCTGCACCCTCACGTGTTCCCACAAACACTAAGGGCAAGGTCGTCGTCACTGATGGCCAGCAATCTGGGGGTATTCTGTGCTATAGATATTCTGGTAGAGGACACGTGGTGGCGCAGTGCCCCACACGGACCCTGTTAGTCAAGGATGAGGAGCATGGTTTAGAGGAAGATGAGGAGGTTATGGAGAAAATTAAGGCCACTATCGAGGAAGGTTGGGAGAGTGGCGCAGAGAGATCATTGGAGGTGGGAGTGATTAGGCGCCTCTTACACACCCCTCGTGTAGATGAGGATTGACGACGCACCACCATCTTTTACACGTACTTTCCTAGTGCAGGCGGACCCTGCAAGTTGGCCATCGACAGCGGGAGTTGTGTAAACATCGTGGCCCAAAAGGGGCTTGACCGTATGCAGGTGAAGGCAGAGCCTCACCTCCACCCCTATCGTGTCTACTGGGTAGATAAGACAGCGATTCAGGTCACCCAACACTGCCTCGTTCCAATTAGCATTGCCTCATTTCAGGATCGGGTCTGGTGTGATGTCATTCCCATGGACGTCGCCTATGTATTACTCGGCCGCTCCTGACTATTTGATCGAGACGTCATGTGTTTCGGCCGTTCTAACACGCGTGTCTTCTATGACAAGGGGCGGAAGATTACATTGACGCTTACCCAACCCAGGGAGAGATCCAAGGGTGTGGTTGAGCCGTCTGTGAGCACAAGTGCCTCCCCCTACATATCTTGAGGCGAGGTGAGTTCCTGTGAGATAGTATTGAGTCGAATATCATTTACAGTGTGGTCGTCACTCAGGCATCTGAGGACACCCCTGTTGACCACCCCCTAGCGGTGCGTCCCCTTCTAGATGAGTTTTTACGAATATCATGCCTACTGAGCTCCCCGATGAGTTGCCCCCTCCACAGGACATTCAACATGTTATTGACTTAGTCTCGGGGGCTTCTCTCCCAAACCTGCCCCATTATTGTATCCACCTGGTTGAGCTTGCTGAACTCAAGAGACAGGTTAACGAGCTTCTTCAAAAGCAGCTTATTCGTGAGAGTATGAGTCCTTGTGCGGTTCCCGCCCTTCTTGCCCCTAAGAAAGACGGTAGTTGACGTATGTGCATCGATAGCCGCGTCATTAACAAAACTATGGTCAAGTATCGCTTCCCTATCCCACGACTCGATAACTTACTGGATACTATGTCTGGTTCCCGGATCTTTTCCAAGATCAATCTCCGTAGTGGGTACCATCAAATACGAGTTCGTGAGAGAGATGAGTGGAAGACCGCATTCAAGATCAAAGACGGTCTCTACGAGTGGCTAGTCATGTCTTTCGGGCTATCGAACGCCCTTAGCACCTTTATGAGAGTTATGACGCAGGTGTTGCGGCCCTACATGGGCAAGTTTCTGGTGGTTTATTTTGATGACATACTGATCTATAGCCAGACTCAGGTCGAACACCTAGATCATCTAAGACTTCTCTTCGGCACCCTTCGCCAGGAGAAACTGTATATGAACTTGAATAAGTGCTCATTCCTGTCGGAATCTGTTCATTTCTTAGGATTCATTGTGTCTTCTACGGGAGTATCTGTCGACCATGAGAAGGTCAAGTCCATTCGAGACTGGTCTGTGCCTGCGACCATCCACGATGCTCGCAGTTTCCACGTCCTTCCACCTTCTATAGGAGGTTTGTCCAGGGGTTCAATACGATTATGACCCTCTTCACGAGCTGTCTTAAGAAGGGAGAATTTCAGTGGACCCTCGCTGCCACCAGAGCTTTTGAGGAAATTAAAGAGGGACTGACGACGGCTCCTGTTCTGAGATTTCCGGATTTTAGTGATGCTTTTGAGGCCACATGTGATGCGTCTGGTGTTGGTATCAGTGGCGTATTGAGGCAGGAGGGACACCCAGTTTCTTACTTTAGTGAGAAACTGAACGAGCCCAAGCAGAAATACTCGAACTATGATCGAGAGTTTTATGTTATTGTTCAGTCTCTGCGCTACTGGAGGCACTATCTCTTTCCCCGGGAGTTTGTGTTGTATTCCGACCACCACCCCTTACGTTATCACGACTCGCAGCGCAAGCTGGAACACCGGCAAGCCAAGTGGGTCGAGTACCTTCAGGACTTTCATTATGTTCTCAAGCATCGAGCTGGTGTTGAGAACAAACCGGCTGATGCGTTGAGTCGCCGCGTCTCCCTGCTGCAGACGATGATCGCACGTGTAGACGAGCTTGAGAGATTGATTCTGGATTACCCAACATGCTCTGACTTTGGCGAGATTTACACTGCCCTGTCCCGAGACCCACCAGACCCTGTTGAGGGCTATCAGATCTTTGAGGGATACCTGTACCGGGGCTCCTGCCTGTGCATTCCCCAGACTTCGTACCGCGATTACTTGATTTGGGAGTTGCATGCGTGCGGGGCCGAAGGACATTTTGGGCGAGATAAGTCCATAGCCATTGTTGAGGACCGTCTCTACTGGCCCAGCCTTAAGAAGGACGTGTCTCGCATTTTCCGCCACTGTCGTATATGCCAAATGACAAAGGCTACCAAGCAGAACACGGGTCTGTACACACCTTTATCTGTTCCACACCTCCCTTGGGAGGACATCAGCATGGACTTTGTTTTCGGACTCCCCCGCACTCTACGGAAACACGACTCCATCTTCGTGGCGGTAGATCGGTTTTCGAAGATGGCGCACATTATTGTTTGCCGTAAAACGGCAGATGCGACTCGCGTAGCATCTATCTTTATGAGGGATGTTTTTAGATTGCATGGCCCACCCAAGTCGATCGTGTCAAACCGCGATGTGAGATTCATGAGCTATTTCTGGAAGACCCTATGGCACAAGACTGACATCATACTTAGGTTCACTTCGGCATATCATCCACAGACGGACGGGCAGACCGAAGTTGTGAATCAGAGCTTAGGTAATCTTTTGAGGTGTCTAGTAGGAGAGCATGTGGGTAGTTGGGACTTAGATCTTCCAGATGCAGAGTTTGCTTATAACAGTTTAGTCAATAGGTCCACCAGGTTGAGTCAATTTCATATAGTATCAGGATACGGCCCTAGGAAGCACATTGACCTTATCCTAAGTCCCTTAGAGTCCCGCCCTAGTGAGTCTGCTGAGTCATTTGCACAGCATTTGCATGAGTTGCATGAGTCGGTTCACCGATGAATAATAACGAGCAATGAAAACTATAAAACCCATGCAAATACGCGAAGAAGAGAACAAGTGTTTAGTGAAGGCGAGAAGGTAATTGTGTGAATCAGCCCTGAGAGGCTCCCCTCGGGGTCTGCCAAAAAGTTAAGGGTCAGGCGAATGAGCCCCTACTCTATTATAAGTCGTATTGGGACAAACGCCTACTGGCTCGATATTCCGACAAGTATGAGAATCCATCCAGTATTTAATGTCGAGGATCTGACGTCGTATTACGAGCCTCGTGAGTATGTGGACCCGAGCAGTGGAGATACTCAGTCGTCCACACCCCCACTTTCATTGCCTTGCCACTCTCATACTCCACTTACGTCTAATAGCCACTACAGTCTACCCACTGCTGACACCCACCCACCTGGGGATTCGTCTTCTCTGGTTTCACATACGACACCGCCGATCGCACCGGGTTCCACCACTCGAGAGTTGAGAGATGAGAGCATCACAGAGGTCAGATTCCACCAGTTTGTTCCCACCATAGACAGGTCGTGATGTCGCTACTTGGTATATTGGCAGGGTTGTTCAGACGTAGACGAGGCTCGATTGACTCTCCCCTGAGCTTCGACTACAGTACAATAGTCTCCATTCATCGGAGATGAAGGGCTTTTCAGTCGGGGGGAGTTGATGGGGATCCATCAGATCGTGCACCAGGAGGGGTTCGCCGCAAGGTAGGACCCATGTTCGTGTATTCGCGCAGGAGGACTTGACCGGATCGCCGATCTGACTCCGCGGATGTGTTCGGATCCGGATCGTGAGTCGAGTATATTACTTTATATATTTGGTTTATTATTGTTATATCTAAGTGGTCCCTCTGACCAATCATAGTTGTTGATTGGGATGCCCTAGTCTTCATGTAATTATAAATAGAGTCTTCTTCCCGGATTCCAGTGATCACCCCTCGGTGTCGACGCCGTGGAACCCTAGGTGACGACTCGTAGGTGATTTTCTTCATCCCCGAGGTAAGCCCTCCCCCCCCCCCCGCCAAAAAAAATCCCCTAGCCGCTGCCTCTAAACTCCCTCCCAACCGCCGGTTTTGAGGTTCCAGCACCCCCTTCAGCTGTCAGCCCCTCTTCCCCTTCCAGAACCACCCGTCGGCCTCCCACTCCAAGCCCTCCCTCGACCGACCACCCCTTGTCACTTCTCTACCACCACCGCCCCCTACCAGGCCTGCAACCCCTTCCTCCTGCAGATCCGCACCCCCTAAGCATTGCCCCTTCCGTGGTCTCTCAAACCTTGGCCGCCACCCTCCCCATTCGTGGATCCACCTCCCAAAAAGCCGTAAGATTCTAGATTAGTCCAGATCTAGAGTTTTAGCATCCCGATCCGCTATTTCCACCCACGTCCGTCATCCCCTAGCCCGGATCTGATCCCCAAAATATCGGGTCTGCCTTTCCCCGCACGGATCTCCCTCCTAGTGGTCAGATCTACCCATTTTTGACCCGATCTCCCCACTTTCCGTCGAGGACAGCCACCGCCACCGGTTCCACTTTCGATCACCGATCTACACATCCGGCTCCGGAATCTACAGTGTCTCGGTCAGCCCGCTAATTTGGTGAGCCTCTCGTTGTATTGGAACATTTGATTTTACATTATTATTGATTGATTATCATGCTTTGCTCAAATTCGTGCTTGTAGAAATTTGTTGCGATCCGATTATAATTTCCAGGTGGGACCAATTCGTCGCACGCTTAGCTTTGGCCCTCCGAGAGGAGGAAAGTCATTACGTAATTGCTAAATTGAATGTTGTTTTTTATTCTTTAATTATTTTACGTGGAGTTAATATTTTCATTGCTCTGAATTATTCATCGTCGTCAACGATGGTTGCATTGCATTTAGACTAGGGTTTGTGTGACGCATTTGCATTTCGCCCCTAGTAGCCTTGATTTTGTGCACCCCCATAGCCTACCCTACATCACAAAATAGCTAGGGCGTCTTTGCGAACAAAACATGGCTCTTGCGGCACTTCCTGGGCTCGAAACCAATTACAATTTGCAAATTGAAGCATACAATTTTTGACATCAAGGGAGTTCCAGTTAACAGGTTTTTATGCCTATGTTAAATAAGTACAAATACCCACTCTGTTAGTCGAATGAGATCACGATCTACTTCAAGTGAACAACTCGAGCCAAACATGAGTTTTTATCTTGCGAAATGAGATAAAAAACTTAAATTGGCAGTTATGACAGAAAAACCGAAACCAACAATAACAATTCTCACAATGAAATATGGTCATTGTAGATAATCCTCACAATCAATAAAATAATATAGTTTTAGTATGAATATATGGTAGCTCATTAATCATGGTTGCCAATCATCAATAAACAAAAAATCATCAAGGATGGAGTAAGACGCTAAGCCAAAATCAAAATGTCAAATATAGTAGAAAGATTAGAAATTGTGCATCAATAATCTAGACCGAAATTTCTTTTTCTTTTAAACTAAAGATCCTCAGTTTACACTTACCTCTCACTTATTTGTGTCAATATGCTACTTTCATATCGTCGACGGGCAATTGATAAACCATGAGGGTGGACAACCCTTGCGAAACAACTACTTTCATCATGTTCGAACCACAACATTTGTCCCTTTTCTACAAATGTTGTCCCCTACAAGCCATCTCGGGGAGATTATAATAAAGGGGAACAAACATCGCAGGGGAGGTTTGGTCCGACTTAGTTTAGTTCCATTTACCAATTTCCGCTAAACAATTGAGAGCTTTAGTGTTATGAAAACCACAACGATCTCTCGACGCCGCAAAATGTTCACCGGAGCAACCGTAATTAATAGCAGCCACACAAAATAAGTAAAAGCAATGCAAAAGGAAAACAAGCATAGAAGACACAAAATTTACATGGTTCGGAAAAGAACTCTTACATCCATGGGGAGAGCACAAGAGAAGATCCACTATAATCTAAAGTACAGACGATGAGAAAGCTAGAATAATAAGACCTGGAGCGCCAAGGTTTTGGACTCACCGACGATCAAGACACCACCGGCCTCACACTCTAAGCAGTCTTGAACGGAGATCTATCAAGATACCAACGACCTCCCTCTTCCACTTGGACTGGACGGAAGGTCTTGCTCAGGCCGAAATACTCGGTGCTCAGGCCGAAATACTCGGTGCTCAGGTCGAAGGCCTCTCTCCCGTCATTCTGTTGTGGTAGCCGTCTCCCTGAAGTAGTCACTCTCGTCTAGAGTTGTCGCTCTCGTCTAGAGTTGTCGGTCGCGTCTGGAGTCATGGAGTAGCCGTTGGTTTATCTCTGCCCTAGAGTGAACCGAAAACCCACCATATATATTATGAACTAAAACAATAGGGTTAATAAACCCAAGAGTTGAACTGATCGGTTCAATTCAAATGAAAGGGGAACACAAACGTAACAATCTCCACCTTGACGGCACTTTCTGATTCATGCTCCACCTCCAGCTTGGATCTTTTCTCAAAGGAAAGCACCCCCTCTCCCTGGAGTCACCACGATAAGCAGATGCAAATGTGAGCCAAGTCAAGGTAATGCTTGAAATTGACTCCTGGCAGAGTCTTCGTCAGCATATCTGCAGCGTTGTCCTTCGTGGACACCTTCAATAATTGAATGTCACCACCTCCAACGAACTCCCTCAACTTGTGATAGCGCACATCAATGTGTTTTGTCTTTGCGTGATAGACCAGATTTTTTGCAAGACAAATTGCACTCTAACTATCGCAATGCAGCTTCACCGACTCCTGAGAAATCCAAAGTTTCTTGATAAAACCCTGAGCCAGATAGCTTCTTTCGGGGCCTCCACCACAACAATATACTCTGTCTCAGTCATGGACAAAGCTGCTATATCTTAAATAGTAGCTTTCCAACTGATAGAACCTCCACCTAGAAAAAAAATGTACTCTGAAGTGGATCTCCTACTGTCGGGGTTGCTTACGTAGTCAGAATCCACGAAGTCTTCTACAGCTCCAACATTTTCGTTTTTTTTTAAAGTAAACCAATATCTAGTGTTCCTTTCAAATATCGTAGAATCCACTTAACTACATCTCATTGTTGTCTCCTGGATTTGTCATATATCTGCTAAAAACACTCATCACCTGAGCGAGATCTGGTCTCGTGCATATCATTCTGTATATCAAGCATCTACTACACTGACATACGACACTCTGAGCATCTTCTCGCGTTCCTACTTTATGGTTGAACACTGTTGCGATGATAATCTAAATTGTTGTCCTAAAAGAGTCGTAAGTCGTAACAGCTTTAGACTCCACCATGCTAAACTTTTGCAGTACTTTCTGAATGTAACTGTTCTGAAAAAGCCATAACATGCCTCGTTTTTTATCAAGCTTGATCTTCATCCCAAGGATCTTCTGAGCATGACCAAGATCTTTCATCCCAACATTGGCATGCAATTTCTGCTTCAATTCTGAATCTCTCGGGTTGACTTACAAGCGATCAACATATCATCTATGTAAAGCATCAGAATCAGAATAGTATCATCTGCAAGAAATCTGTAGTAGACACAACCGTGGTACTGGCTCCTGTTGTAGCCGTGTGATGTCATGAAGGTGTCAAACCTCTTGTATCACATCCTCGGAGCCTGCTTCAGGTCATAAAGAGACATTTTCAGCTTGCACGCCTCTTTTCATCACCGGGTTGAATGAAGCCCCCAGGTTGCAATATATAGATCTCCTCCTCTAAGCTGACGTGAAGGAAAGCAGTCTTCACACCCATCTGCTCTACCTCCATGTCCCACATAGCTATAATGGCGAGTAGTACCCGAATGGAACAGTGCTTCACTACAGGTGAGAAGATTTCATTAAAGTCGACTCACATCCTTTGTGCGAACCTCTTCCCCTGAAGTGGACTCCTTTTTTGTACTCATTTAGAAATGATTTTTTGCTCCTTTTGGTAGACTTACGAAATCCTAAGTCTTGTTCTTCTGAAGAGATTTCATCTCTTCTATCATAGTTGTCTTTCAGTAAGAATTGTTCTGCTCTGTATAGCTTCTTGATAAGAACATGAGTCTGAGGAGATCACCTGAAACCAAAGTTGTCAGGATCGAGATCCTAGGTGAGATCGTTTCAGGGGTTGGATCGGATCGGATCGAGGATCGTAAGATCCTACTACATTCATAAAGCCAGACTTATATGATGAAAATGAATTTGAAATCATACAATTACACAAATAATCTATACAAAAAATTATATAATTAATCATTTTCATTGGTTGACTCTAAGTCTAAGGCAAAATAAGAACATGAATAAAGAAACATTTATAATTATAAATGTACCTGAGTACTAGTGGAACTTCTGAGTTCTGACTCTTCTTTAGCAACTGTAAAGCCAAGATGAGTAAGCATTTTTGTTCTAACTGTCCCATCTTTTTCAAACTATCTTCAGTAACCAAATTATAAAGATGAACCTACAAATGAGAAGAGTGCAGAAGAAGAGTGCAGATTGCAGAAGAAGAGTGCAGAAGAAGAAGAAGAAGAAGAGTGCAGAAGAAGAAGAAGAATAAGAGTGCAGAAGAAGAAGAGTGCGGAAGAAGAAGAAGAAGAAGAGTGCAGAAGAAGAATGCAGAAGAAGAAGAAGAAGCAGAAGCAGAATAAGAGGAAGAAGAAGAGTGCAGAAGAAGAAGAGTGCAGAAGAAGAAGAAGAAGAGTGCAGAAGAAGAAGAAGAAGAAGACCTGATTGTGCAGAAGAAGAAGAAGACCTGATTGTGCAGAAGAAGAAGAAGAAGACCTGATTGTGTAGAAGAAGAAGAAGACCTGATTGTGCAGAAGAAGAAGACTTGATTGTGCAGAAGAAGAAGAACACCTGATTGTGCAGAAGAAGAATACCTGATTGTGCAGAAGAAGAAGAAGACCTGATTGTGCAGAAGAAGAAAAAGAAGAAGAAGAAGACAAAAAAGAAGACCTGATTGTACAAAAGAAGAAGAAGAAGAAGACCTGATTGTGCAGAAGAAGAAGAAGAAGACCTGATTGTGCAGAAGAAGAAGAAGAAGAACTGATTGTGCAGAAGAAGAAGAAGACCTGATTGTGCAGAAGAAGAAGAAGAAGAAGAAGAAGAAGAAGAAGACCTGATTGTGCAAAAGAAGAAGAAGACCTGATTGTGCAGAAGAAGAGGAAGAAGAAGAAGAAGAAGACCTGATTGTGCAGAAGAAGAAGAAGACCTGATTGTGCAGCTGTGCGGGAGACGGGAGGAAAGCCGTCGGGGAGAGGAAAGTCATCGGGGAGAGGAAATAGCTGCGGGAGACGGGAGGAAAGTCGTCGGGGAGAGGAAATAGCTGCGGGAGACGGGAGGAAAGCCATCGGGGAGAGGAAATAGTCGGGAGGAAAGCCATCGGGGAGAGGAAATAGTCGGGAGGAAAAGCCGTCGGGGTCGGACTCGGGAGAGGAAATAGGGTTTAGGAAATTTCCAGGACTTTTAACTACGTCGGATACGGATCGTGGAATCGTTTAGGGATCGCGATCCTAACGATTCCACGATCCGGATCGCGATCCCACATGGACGCGGCCTGATTTCGATCCGGATCGCGATCCCACGTGGACGCGGCCTGATTTCGATCCGGATTAAGATCCGGATCGAAATGTAGAATCTGGATCGTAGGATCGTGCGATCCTACGATCCGGATCGCGATCCTGACAACCTTGCCTGAAACACATGCTACAGTATCCTGTAACCTGAGAAGAAGACTGATCTCTCTTCTAGTTTTTCCTTTAACAATCAAGTACGGCTCTACTTCGACAGGTTGCACGATATCTTTATTATCAGAGACAAATGAATCATCATGATCAACTTCCTTGTTGCTTTCACCCAACTCCAACTCCACTGGTGAATCTTGAGTCTTTTCCACCTCTTTGGCTTGAGACTGAGACTTGTTTAGCACAGAAGCCTCATCAAAGACAATGTCATGCTTCAACTCGATCTTCTTAGTTTCAGGATTTCAAAACTTGAATCCTTTGATGCCAGCCTTCTGGCTCGAATAAATGCATTTCTTAGACTTAGTGTCCAACTTTGTCCTCTCTGAATCCTGCAGCAATACATAGACATGGCATCCAAAATATAAATGCCAGCATAATCCACTGGTTTACCTGACTATACTTCATCTGGAGATTTCAGATCTAGTGGCATGGATGAAGAACGATTCACTAGATAACATGCTGCATTGATGGCTTCAAGTAAAAAAGATTTTGGTAGATCAGCAAACAGTTGCATGCACCGAGCTCTTTCCAGCAGTATTCTATTCATTCTCTCTACAACATCATTCTGTTGTGGTGTGTCTGGGATGGCGAGATGTCGAGTTATAGTTTCTTGATTGCAATATGTCTGAAACTTCGTTGAGGTGTATTCGCAGTCATTGTTAGATATGAGTTTTTTAACCTTCTGCCTGGTCTATTTTTCTACTATGGTCTTCCAAATCTTGAACTTTTTAATGCTTCAGATTTGTTTTTAAGGAAGTAAATTCAGACCTTCCTTGAGAAATTGTCAATAAATGTCACAAAATACATAACACCTCCAAGTGATGGATCTGGGACTGGACCCTAAACATCTGAGTGTACATACTCCCAAATCTGTCTGCTTCGCTTACTTGATGTCACAAATTTCACCTTGCATTGTTTATCAAGAATACATGTCTCACAGAATTCAAGCTTGCACGTTTTGACTCCTTTCAGCAGACCATTCTTATGTAACTCAAGCAGCCCTCTCTCACTCATGTGGCCAAGCTTGGCATGTCATAGAAAAGAGGAATCATCATCTGTCGACATAAAAACTATTGCATCTTCAGCTATTGTAATGTCAATCAATCTGTAGAGAGTACCTACTCTCCTTTCATCACCACTAGAGCGCATTTCTTGACATTTAAGTGGCCACTATCACCTGTGGGAGTATCTGTCATCCTCTAAAGTGCCTAAAAAATCAGACTATTTCTTAAATTAGGAACATATATGACATCTGTGTGTTCTGACAATTCCATCAAGCATCTTAATTCTAATACTTCCAATCCCCAACATTTTGCACTATGAAATATTCTCATCAGGACACGACCGTCATCACATGAACTGAAGTTATAGAACCATTCTTTGTTTGGACACATGTGATAGGAGAATGCAGTATCCAAGATCCATGCATCTGTGGTATCGAGATTGGATGAGACATGAAGTACATCAGCATCGTTCTCATTATTAGATGTCATTGCTGCCTGTCGTGGCTCATGTTGCCTCTCCTTGAGCTTTTTCTTCGAACAGTTAGCTTTTTAGTGGTCCTCTTCCTTGAAGTAATGACACATTGTTTCGGCCTTTAGACTTAGACCCGGACCTATTTCCCTTCTTAACTTTATCCCTAGATCTGTCTCTGATCGGGTCATTACTCTTCACTAGTAGACTCTCACCAGTGCTAGAACCTGACTTGCGTCTTGTTTCATTAATAACAACATAATGATCACCTCTTTCATCTTCAGGGCATATGAACACATTCATATGCCCCAGCAACTGAGTACTTTCGAACAACCTCAAACAGTATAACTGCTTCTTGATATAGAGTTTATTCATGAGTAACTTTGACATGTAAAACTCCAATTTCCTCCACACATCTGACGTAGTCTCAGTGTCGACTAGATTGTGCATCACTTCATCTACAAAGCACAACTAGATTGTATTGATGGTCTTCAGATCAAATTCCTCTCATTTGTCTCCATTTTTCCAGGACTTGTCCTTGCCAAGAAGAGCTTTATGGAGATTTTGCTGAACGAGAACCGCCTTCATCAGTTTTTGCCAAAAACCGAAGTCGATCTTACCATCGTACATAGGAATCTCGAACTTTGCCGCCATCCTTTTTTTCTTACATATTCCAAGGAATGGAACTTGCCTATGATACCAATTGTTATTAAAACCACATCGATCTCTCGGCACCGCAGAATGCGCAACGAAGCAACAATAATTAATAGCAGCCACACAAAATAAGTAAAAGTAGTGCAAAAAGAAAACAAGCACAGACCACATGAAATTTACGTGGTTTGGAGAGAACTACATCCACGGAGAGAGTACCAGAGAAGACCCACTATAATCAGAGAGATAAAGTACAGATGATGAGAAAGCTAGAACAATAAGACCTAGAGCGCCAAGGCTTTGGACTCGGCGGAGATCAAGATACCACCGGCCTCACACTCCAAACAGCCTTGAACGGAGATCGATCAAGACACCACCGGCCTCCCTCTTCCTCTTTGACCGGATGGAAGTCTTGCCCAGGCCGAAATATTCATTGCTCGGGCTGAAGCCCTCTCACCCGTCCATCCGCTACGGTGGCCGTCTCCCTGGAGTAGCCGCTCTCGTCTGGAGTCGCCGCTCGCGTATGGAGTCGTGGAGTAGTCGCTGGTTTTTCTCTGCCCTAGAGTGAGCTGAACCCCCGAACCCCCCCCCCCCCCATATATATTATGAACTAAAACAATAGTGTTAATAAACCCAAGAGGTGAACCACCAGATTCAGTTCAAATGAAAGGGGTGGCACCAACACAACACTTCAGAGCCCTAAGAGGCTAAGATCATCTCCACCTTTTCTGCATGGAACCTCATTCTGGTTTAATCATCTTCTTCTTTAGTCTGTGCATTGAAGATGGGGTGATTAATTATAAAAGTTGAGTCATCTCCCAGTGTTTTTGATTGTTTATACTGCCTATACTATTTTTCAATTCTTTTGGGAAGAACTTCGATCCCTCCGATCATTAGTGATACTTGACTACGCATACACTTTGAATTAAACAACTATAGTCATTAAGATCAATATGCAACTGTTTATAAGTTCTAGCCCCATAATTGTATAAAAGTAGAAGTACATATTAGCAAATTTGCTAAATGGCTTGCAAAATGTTAAGAATACCCTGAATATCCTCCTTACTGTACATATAATGAACTTCAAAAATATCTGACAAAAAATGAAAAATTTAGGCTCCGTTTGGGGGGACTTATTTTCACCGGTCAAGAGGTTACGACCGCATGAATCAAACCTTAATTATGCTCTGATTCATGCGGTCGTAACCGCTTGACCGGTGAAAATAAGTCCCCCCAAACGAAGTCTTAGTAGATCATTTGAGTGAGTAGACAAGCTTTTCGTACTGAGTACCAGAATAGATGGTTTTCCAGTAGTCAAGATCTCCGTGCAAGTCATCGCTCCAGCACGAGAGACAACAACGTCAGCCGCTGCATATGCTAGATCCATGGCCTGCAAGAACCTTCAAATTTGGAAAAATGTTTTTTTTTCAGATCAAAGGCAGTCGATTAATGGCTAAATTTAACTAAAATCACATAAAATCAACAATCAACTCAACATCCCAATCAAAGAGATGTAGGTGGGGGAGAACCTGGAAACATAAAAACAGAAAACAGCACTCACAATTCTACGAGAACATGAGGGCATTTTGCATTTTGCACCCTCAAAATACACGGTTTTGGCACTATGCACAAAGTTTAAACTTGACACTTTGCATCTCCAAAATATATTATCTTTGGCGCTTTACATCTCTAAAATACACTATCTTTGAAACCTTACACCACAGGCCGAAATTTCAAGGATATTTGTGTTCTCCACACCATCCTTCAAACACGATTTGCTATGCGGCCGAAATCATGGGACAGTTTGCCAAAAAAATAATGTTCCTCGGTGTGAACGACGTAGACATATTCAAGGCAATCAACCTCAAGCTTCTTGCCATGTAACAGCTCCTCACCTTGCATGGCTAGGCAAAGCCATCCTCTTTTAGATTGTGAATTCTGCGGGAGACAACTGCAAGGATGTGAAGGAGGTGCAGGCCTGTAATGAAGTTTGGTGCAAAACCATCCTCATTGAGATTTTCCAACAAAAATATCTCGAAAATTTCGGCCTGGCGTGCAAAGTGTCAAAAGTAATGTATTTCGGGGGTGGGTGCAAAGTGTCAAATTTAAACTTTCGAAGTGCAAAATGTAAAAAACCCGCATTTTCAGGGTGCAAAGTGACAATTCTAGAAGAACTTGAGTGGAAAGAAAACTCACGGGGTCAGCAGCAACCTGGGATGTTTCTTGACCAGCCTCTCCATCTCGCTGAATCCATCCTTCCCAGTTTGCCATATTATGTATCTGTTTTTATGCTTCAACAGCATATCACAGCACGTATTAAGAACGGCTACATTGATAGTGCTCGCTCCTTGCGATCCCCGAGCACGAGCACCAGCTGAATCTCATCGTCCCCAATGTTCATGGCGTTGGGGAAGAAATGTGCCCTAGCAGCCGGCTTCGATGCGTGGCGCCTTAAAGAAAGCCTTACAGGATTCCCATAAACTGAACATTTCTCACTGGGGAAATACTTCAGACACGCTCTGAAAGCGAGGAACACTTTCTTGGCGAAAGGAGAGGCGATCTTATTGGAGATCCCGGAAAGGCGTTCTGCTCCTGAATCCCGATGCTCGTTCCGGAGAGCGCGGCGGCGATGTACACCGGCGCGGCGACGTATCCTCCCGTGCCGATTACAATGTGAGGTTGGAAGCGGCGGAGGATTTTCCAGGCGGCGGCGATGGCTTGGAGGAGATGGTAAGGCAGTAGAAGGTTTTGAGGGGATAAAATAGGGCGGGAGAGACGGGAGGCTGGAATGGCGGTGAAATCGTATCCGGCGGAAGGGACAGCTTTGCTCTCTAAACCCTCGGATGTTCCAATGTATAGGAACTTCGCGTTAGGGCAGAGGTTCCGAAGCTCGTCGGCAATGGCAATCGCAGGGTAGATGTGGCCGCCGGAGCCGCCGCCGGTGAAAGCGAATCGGATGGAAGAGGAATCGATGCAGGATACGGTAGACGATGGCGGGGAGGCGTCTTGATCACTGCGACTAACGGCGATGCAACAAGAAGGGGAGAAATGGCGGGTACTGCGGCTGCCGGCCGGTGAATGCCGATGGAATCGACGGCATATTGTTGGCGGGAAGACAGTACTGCATCTTGATTGTTGGGAGGGGACGAAAGACGAGGGTCGAACGGTGGCCATGGAACTTGGAAGGCGCTGCTGGCGCAAGGGAAGTGGGCAAGTAACAGTGGAGCGTGTTGGCTGCAAGAGAGACGAAAGAGCCCACAGTTAGTCACCAACGACTCCGAATCCAATGAGAACTAATAATTATTCGAAATTTTTTTGGTACTGCGCATGTATTATTGGCCGTGCATTTGATTGTCCGATTGGCGAGTCGACCGTCGGATTTTGACATTTCAAATACGCTCGTACTTTCTCCTAATTTTTTACGTCTTTTAGAAATACGTCTTGTACATACATTTTTAGGAAAAGTGTTCAACACAAAAGTCTCAACGAGATCTACAGCTTTCGTGTTGTACATTTTTCCTAAAAATGCATGTACAAAATGTATTTCTAAAAGACGTAAAATTTGGACGTATTTCCAAAATATGTCTTGTACATGCATTTTTAGGAAAAGTGTTCAACACCAAAGTTGTAGATCTCGTCGAGATCTACAACTTTGGTGTTGAACACTTTTCCTAAAAATACATGTACAAGATGTATTTCTAAAAAGCGCAAAAAAATAAGAGAAAGTGTGATGCGCCTAACCAAAACTGTGATGCTCATAACAATTCCCTTATTATTTCACAAAAATAAAATATTTTAAAGTTGATCAATATGATATAGCCATTAATTGCAATATTTTATCAAATATTGAAATATTTTAAAATTAACTTCAATTAATCGAGCCAGATTTGACAATGTGATTCAAAGAATGTCTATCGATGAAGTCAGTAGAAAATTCCAGAATGCTTAGAGCATCTCCAATGGAAATCTCTATATTTAGATATCATTATTGTAAAATGTTCTTCAAATATGAAGAACATGGTAGCAGCAACTCCAACCATGTTCTCCATATTTAGAGAATATGATACTTATATTTATATATATATAGGTATATATATTTATAATGTTCATAATATTTATATATTTATATGTATACATAAATATATATATATAATAATTATAATGATAAATTTTAGCTTTAGTAAAATCTCGTCTTTTTTTATGATAAAAAATAATTAGAATGTTAAAGGTATTCAATATTAGACTCGTTTTGTAGTTCTCGAAAACACGATTTTTTTGATATATTATATGTCAAATTTGAAAAAGTATATTAGCGGGTACGAAGATTATCGCTTAATACCAAAGTTTTTTAAATAAAAAAATTAAGTAATAAAAAAAATAAAATAATAATAATAAATGCTGTCCGCTGCATTTCATCTCTCCTTCCTCTAAATTAGAGAAGGAGAGAGAGGATCTCCATTTATGCAGCTTAATTTGGCGACCGATTGGAGCCTTTTTTCGATAAAAATAAGGGATCTGCATCTTTGAAGCACGGTTCGAGATGCTCTTAAAGCCTTGAAATTCCAGAACGCCTTAAGCCGAATAAATACAATCAAATTATAAAAATAGCAAAAATATCAAGTCAATCCTTAGACTTTGGTAGTTTTTTTAATTTTAGTCTTTGAACTTTTAAAATTAAGAAATCAGTCTCTAAACTATTTAACGCACAAAATATCAGTTCTAAAGACATTTCTGTTAGTCATTAAAGGAGAAAAATGGATTAAAACAAACTGGGCCTTTTAGGGATAGTTGTTGTCATAGTGCAGCCATTTATAATTGGGGGAACTAGCTAGTTGTGGGTAAAAATCCTGAGCCCAGGCCGGGAAAAGCCCGGCTGGGGCCGGTCCGGGAAAAGCCCGGCCCGGGCCAAGGCCGGGCTTGGGGGCCTTACCGGGCCCCCATTTTAGACGGTTGTTCGTCCTGGTGCCCGAGCCGGACCGGGCCGGACAAAGCCCGGGCGTCGGGCTAGCCTGTGCCCGGCACCAGGCTAAGCTAGAAATCCAGCGAGGCGGAATTTTAATCCCGCCAGGTGAAGTTTTAATCCCGTCAAGCGGGATTTGCTGGATTTTAATCCCGCCAGGCAGGATTTACGGGATTTTAATCCCGCCATGCGTGATTTGCAGGATTTTAATCCCGCCTAATCATAGGCGAGATTAAAATGTTAATCCCGCCTAATCATAGGCCTATGATTAGGCGGGATTTTTAATCCTGCCTTTTGTATTCAAGCCTGGGTCGGCCTGAAGGGCCTAATCGGGCCCCTCTTTGAGAGGGAGCCCAAGCCCGGCCCGGCTAAAATTGAGCCCGAGCTGAGCTCGGTTGGCAAAAAACCTGGGCCAAGCCCGGCCCGATCGGATTTTGTTGACACGACTAGAACCGGCCAGCTTTTCTGGTGCTTATACATATCATTTATTTTTTACAATTGTGTCAGATTACATGCAAAAATAAAATTTTCGTCATTATGAAATCATAGTCTTTTTGAAAATTTCATTTTATATAATCAAAGAATGATTTATATCTGTTTCAGTAAATTGAAATTTGCACATCAAAGTTTAGTAAAACAAACAGTAAAACGCATGCATAAAATTTAAACACCACATTTTCCCACCTCACAAATACAAAATGAGAGGAAACAACTGCAGCTTTGTTTAGGCATTACAAAATACATTAGATTTCTTGTAGCATCTAAAAATACAATATAATTCTTATAGCATTACAAAATACAATTAGTTCAAGACCATGATTATCCTTCTCATACCATCGCTTAACCAATTAGTCTTTTGGTGCAGCCCAAAATAAGTGTCAACCTACAAAAAGAAAATGTGTTATAAAAGTTTCTGATAAAATATAACATAACGTAATTACAAATATACAAGATGAATTTTTTACCGGTCATAGTGGACACCCTCTTTTGTTATGCCCGAAAACACTGCACTTAGAGCATGTAATTGTCACATTTTATGACCTATTTTAGTTGGATTTTTTTCCTTGGCAACATCAACATTTCTTTTTTTTTTCTTTGATCGTCCAGGAGCTCTTCAAAAAAGGGGTGGAAGAATTTGCATGTTTCTCTATCTTTGGCTAGAGATTGGGTTCATTTATGGGCACGATGACATAATTGTAACATGCAATATAGGTAGACTTCTTGAAGCATTCATGCACATAGTCTTGTTTATTTATGTTTAGATAATACATACAACTGATAGCATGACGACATGGAAGACCACTGACTCTCCATCTTCCACAAGCACGTGAATAATTATCCAAGTCAACTACAAACTTATCAAGGGCATGAATTACTTCAAAAACCTATTATGTGACCATAATGTCATCCAAAATCCACTAAGCTTTGCCTCATCGTCAAGTTTTTTCGTAATTTTTATGTTCACTTCGCTAATTTGTTTTTCAATTCTCTGCCGATTATTAGTCCATCTAGACATTAAGTATACACGAATATTCTCCAACATAGTTAGAATGGGTTTTTAGAGCATGTCCAAGATGACACAATTAAATGCCTCGGCCATATTATATACAACTACGTCACATTTCAGGCGGCTACTAAAAGAATGCTTACACCACAAGCTTCTCTCTATAGCTAGTAGATGATCATAAGCTTTAACTAAAATTTCTCTAGTTTTATTTATCGATCTGGATCATTCTTCCTCAAATATCGCATTTGATGTCTTTCATAGCAAGCATTTTAAATTCTTGCTTGAAATTTTTTTTCTAAAATTATTGTATAGGTGTCTTACATAGAAGCGATGATCAACACCCGAAAGTAGCTCTTTAAACACGTGTACAAGACCCTACATATTTAAAACATGCATTATGATATAATAACACATGTTAAAAGTTCTCATATTATTTTTTTTAAAAAAAAAGACAAATCATCTGTTGATCAGAGATATATGTAATACCAAACATCTCAATATCATTTGTTAGGTGAGTGAGAAATCAAGATCATGAATCTTTATTTTCTGCTTCAACAACTGCATAAGCAATAAGCAACATTTGATCATTTGGATCCCTGACAATTGTTGTTAATAATTGTCCACCATAGTAACCTTTAAGAAAACATCCATCTAACCCAATAATTGGTTTGCATACTCGAAATGATTCTTTGCATGCAACAAGACATGCATATTCTTTGAAATCGTGGCAATATAGTTCTTGATGACATACTATTTTCAGCATAAAACTCATGTGGCTAGGTTAATTTCATGAGAATGGAGCTTCTTGGATTTGATCTAAATAACTCAGCACAATATTGATTTAGAGAATTGTACTGCTCACCAACACTCTCTTCGAGTGCTTCATTTGCTTGGTGTTTTGCTCATATTGCTTTATTTATGGAAATCCTTGCAACCCATTTCTCCTTCACTTTATCAACAATTTGTCTTGGATATATGTTTGGATTTTCTCTAACCTTCGACTCTATCCATTTGCTCAACCACTTAGCACTTAAGAGTTTATTATTTAACTCTCGACTACATTAGTGTTTATCTATTATAGTCTTCACTTCCCAAGTATCCTGATTTCTCACTGGTGCAATATAAATTTCTCTTTCACAACCAGACTTACATTTGTACCTCACTCTTTGCTTATCATTTTTTGTCAAATTAAAACCTACCCCTATATACACAACATAAATCATCACTGCATCTTTAAATTATTTTTTTGACTTAAAAAGTAAACTATGTTGTCAATGCATTTGTTTCATGTTGTTTAATAGTATAAACAAGGGTTGTTTACGCTTCCAGCTTGTGATTGAACTTGTGGCTTCATCATCACTACTAAAAGATTGCAGAGAATCAGACTGATAAGGATCTTCATTAATCCGCTCTTCATTGGTAGTTAAGTTCTCAATACCAACATCATCAAATAAGTCTTCTTCATCCTCAAAATGAATATTCAGAACACTATTATCACTAGAAGATGCATTCTCAGAAAAATCTTCCTCACTGTTCATTGACTTTATATGCAAATTAAAATGAAACAGGTCATATTATGCATGTATATGAAAAACAAAATTAATACAGGTATATGAAGAACAAAATTAATGCAAATTAAAAAAAAACATAAAAAACAAATCATATGGAGAACAAAACAAATAAACAGATAAATTAGATAGAAAATTGAAACCGGTGATAAATATGCAAGTGATATGGAGAACAAAATTAATGCATAGATATGACCAAACAAACAAATAATTACTGAAGAAGGAAGAAGGTACCATAGCTGTTCGGTGATGCTAGGGATCGATGCCACAAATATGACCAATGTGAAACAAATAAGTGCAGACTACACTCTTAGATGTCAAGCTTTCAACGTAGATGCCGACAACTGACTGGGGTTGCCACAACTACGAACAAACAAACCGAAAGCTTGATCGGTAAATCGATGTGTTTTGGATCACCATCGATCTACTTAATCGAAAACTGGGTAAGAGAAGAATGAAGAAGATGGAGAGCCTTACCACTTTGAAGTAGGAATCAGAGGTGTTTAGGAATTTGAAAATGGAGGTTGCATTGGGAATCATCGGCGATAAGAAGCAACAAGCGCGTCGGCTGGGGTGGGAGAGTCGCGGGCGATAAAAATAAAGAGGCACGTAGGTTGCGCTGAGAGAATCGCCAAAAACCCTAAATCTACAGTCATTGTCGCTGATATAAAAGGAGGAGGATTTAACGCCATTAAGTTGGGTAACAGAAATCATTTTAATCCTTTTTTTCTTCTTTAATGACTAACAGAAATGTCTTTAGGACTGATATTTTGTGTGTTAAATAGTTTAGAGACTGATTTCTTATTTTTGAAAGTTCAAGAACTGAAATTAAAAAGCTACAAAAGTCTAAGGACTGATTTGACATTTTTGCCTATAAAAATTGGGAAAATAACTTTTGATGTTATGATCCAGTCTAAGGAAGAGAACTCAATACCAAGAAAATAGCTCAAAGGAGCATGGTTAGAAAAATGCTTTTGATCTAAACCATATAATATTGACTTTCTTTGACAATGTTTAAATTTTGATCTATTTTGTAGTATATTTCAGCTATGTTAAACATATTTGACAATTCTGAATAACATAATATTAGTAATTATGATAAATTTTTTAGGTAATGTTCAGATATTTTTTTACAGGAGCATGGTTAGAAAAAATTTAAGAACACGAGGTATGTTCAAAAATGAGGTACTTAGAGGGCGTGAGGCGAGTATGTCCAGGAAATCAGGGGATCCAAGAAATCAAGAGCACGGCGGCTTGGAATGTGGCTTTGACATTATATTTTTTTACTGTTTTTTGTCTAAACAATATAATTTCTGGGGATGTTTTTTTTTTGAAGAATGTTTTTGGCTCAAACAATATAATATTGACTTTCTTTGACAATGCTTAAATTTTGATCTATTTGTGTTATATTTCAGCTATGTTAAAAATATTTGGCAATGCTATCAACATAATATTGGTAATTATGATAGATTTTTTAGGCAATGTTCAGATATTTTTTACAGGTGCATGATTGGAGAAAATTTAAGAACACGAGGTATGTTCAATAAGCTACTCAGAGGGCGTGAGGCGAGCTTTTCCAGGAAATCAGGTGATCCAGGAAATTAAGAGCACATAAACTTGGAATGTGGCTTTGACATTATATTTTTATATTGCTTTTTGTCTAAACAATATAATTTTTGGGGAAGTTTTTTATTTAAAAAATATTTTTTGCCTAAACCATATAATATTGAATTTTTTTCGCAATGCTTAAATTTTGATCTATTTTGTGGTATATTCCATTTATGTCTAGAATATTTGAAAATGCTTAAGTACATAATATTGGTAATTATGACAGATTTTTTAAGCAATGTTTAGATATTTTTTTACAAATTCATGTTTGGAGAAAATTTAAGAACACAAAATATGTTTAAAAATGAGGTACTCAGAGGGTGTGAGGCGAGCTTGTCTAGGAAATCAAGGGATCCAGAAAATCTGGAGCTCGGAGACTTGGAATGTGGCTTTGACATTATATTTTTCTATTATTTTTTGTCTAAACAATATAATTTCTGGGGATGTTTTTTTGTTTGAAAAATGTTTTTGGCCTAAACCTAATAATATTGATTTTCTTTGACAATGCTTAAATTTTGATTTATTTTGTGGTATATTTCAACAATGTTAAGAATATTTGACAATGTTATATTGGTAATTAAGACAAATTTTTTAGACAATGTTCAGATATTTTTTATAGGTGCAATGTTGGAGAAAATTTAAGAACACGAGATATGTTCAGAAATGAGGTACTCAGAGGGAGCGAGGCGAGCTTGTCCAGGAAATTAGGAGCACAGAAGCTTGGAATATAGCTTTGACAGTATATTTTTCTACTGTTTTTTGTCTAAATAATATAATTTCTAGGGACATTTTTTTTGTTTGAGAAATACTTTTGGCCTAAACCATATAATATTGACTTTCTTTGACAATTCTTAAATTTTGATCTATTTTGTGGTATATTTCAACTATGTTAAGAATATTTGGTAATGTTGAACAACATAATATTGGTAATTAGCAAGCTTTTAAAAATCAGATCGGACTGGTCGGTCGAACCGCGGACCGGGCACCATGCCGGTCCAGTCCAGGTAAGCAAACCGCACCATCCACAGACCGCTCGAGAATCACGGAATCGGGCGGGCGGACCGATGGGTCGGGAGCCGGGCGTGGTTTTACGCAACCGGGCTGGCCAAAGGCCCAATATTAAAATAACAAAAAAAATTGAAGGCAGCGGGATTCAAACCCAAACCCTTGCTAGATTAAGAGAACAACAGACCACCTCGCCATTTGATTCTTATGATTTTATCATATATTATATTATATACATATAAATATTAATGTATATATAAAATAAACATATATAATTAATATGCATATCTATATAAATATTAATTACATATTTTTTGGATATATTATTATATTAACGTATGAAATTATCTTTTTAAAATTAAAGTCTATATATATTTTTAATGTATACATATATCTATCCTTCAAGTAAAATTTACGGTTTGTTTGGCACGACGGTGACATCATCGAGTGGCGGTTATGAACCGTCGCTCTTGAACGTCCGACCTTATCTAAGAAATTTCATACATTTTTATGTTCAAAAGTAAAAAATTAGTTTTATTTTCTCGACTGTGGTCTTAATCGTTGTCATGCCAAAGTTCCATTCTATTACTCTATTACAATGTCGTTTTTATCCAAACTCATTACAAGTATAGTGATAATGTATACATCATTGTATTGTATCACATTATCAATTTATAGGTAAATTTCTAAGATAATATTAATTATTTTTATTTTCTAATATATATATATATATATATATATATATATATATATATATATATACATGCGAGTGACAGACACGGGCCTCCAGCCAGATGGCCACGCGCCACAGTACCCGACCGACAACGGCGGGCTTCGCCCGCCCCTGACGACATTACCCCCGACGTCGCCCCCCTGGCGGGCGAAGCCCGCCTCCGGCCATACGGCTCCGCGCGATAGTACCCGGCCTACGGCGGCTCCGCCCGCCCCGACGCCTCTGGACCACTGCCTTGTAAAAAAAATTCTTTTTAAATTATTTTAAATGCTTTATTTATTAAATTAACAAAAAAATTTTAATGAAAAAACGAAAGCCACAGTCATCTTTGCCGTCGGCGGCCTGACACGGGGCTCTGCCCCTACAATCCCGCGCAACAGTACTTGATCTGCAGTGTGCTTCGCCTGCCACCGATACGCACCTATTTTTTTTTTAAAAAAATTGACTTTTTTTGTAAATTATTTTAATATATACATTGTTTTTTATTTGTATACATTTTTTTAAAAAAATTTAAAAAGTTTTTTTACAAAATATTTTTAAAAGTTTTTTAAAGAAATTATAAAAAAAAACTAAGGCCTCACGGAATAGGCAGTGGTGGTGATGTTGCCAGAAACTCAAAGAGAAGAGCTTGGAGAAAGCTATGCCACCCGAAAAATTGAGGAGAAAGGGGTTTCAGCTCAGGTTTGGATCTCGCTGGAGGAGTTGGCTGTTTCGGCCATGGGAGAGGTGGTCGAAGCTTGGAGATGGTTTGGTGGAGCTCTGTAGATCGACGATTTCGGCCATGGAAGGGGCGGCAATAAATAAGAATTTGTCGGTGGAGTAGATCGATGGTTGGTTATGGAAGAGGGGAGATCAGCATGGATCTAGCTACAATTTAGGCCATGGAAGATGGCTCGATTTGGTTGTGGTCGGTGTTGCGGTTCGCTCAATGCCCTCGGTAGACCGGTTCCAGATCGGTCCGTCTTAGCCCCGGGCGATTGAGTACGCACATAGTCAAAGTAAAAACAGAGAAATTGCACACACACAACTTTGACGTGGAAAATCCCGGAAAGGGGAAAAAACCATGTGGCCGGGTCTGTGCCAGCCAAACTCCACTATCTGTCTCTGTTACAGCGCTCTTGTAAAGAAAAAGCGAGGGCGACAGACCGCGCCTCGTTACAAATACTGGGGAGTTGAGAGAGCTCTTCTTGGGTGACAGGCCACCGCTTAGGAGTCCGTGCACTTTGACGTGCGTCTTTCTTGAGCGCTTGCTCTTCTGGCTCGCACGCTGCAGGATGCCTGCGCTCTATGCCTCGGACTGAGGAGGGATGCCTTCATTGACACTTCGTTTCTTTCCTTCTCTGGGCGGCGCTCGCAGGAGAATCTGCCAAGTTAGTAAGTGAAAGAGGAACGGAGGAGGATAGAAGAGAGAGAAGCTATGGGGAAAAGTAGGAACGAAGAGAGAGAAAGCGAAGGAGAGAATGAAGTCGGTCCCCTTGAAATAAACTATCAGGGGTGCTTATATAGGGTTTCTGAGGTGGTTAGGGTGGTTACGATGGTTAATTGCAGATCGGAGGGTCGTGATCACTTGCGGCGATCGGAGGGTCGTAATGGCTCGCCATGATCGGACGGTGGAGAAAAGGCCGACCCACGACGATGGTCGGAGGAGGAGCGTCGGCCGATGGCCGCACGAGGGAGGGGGCGGCCGGCCGCGAGGAGGCGGCCGACCACGGATGGTCGGCCACGACCGCCAGCCGCAAGGGGGCGGCCAGCCGCGAGGGGGCGGCCGGTAGAGACCGCCGGCCGCAAAGAGGCGGCCGGCCCCGGATGGCCGGTCGCGGTCGCCGACCGCAAGGAGGCGGCCGACCGAGGCCGCCGACCGCAAAGGGGGCGGCCGGCCCCGGGCGGCCGGTCGCGGTCGCCGGCCGCATGAGGTCGGCCGGTCGAGGCCGCCGGCCGCATGGGGGCGGCCGGCCGACCACCGGCCGCCGCCCGTCCGTAAAGACGGTGACGACGGTGGTTGCGATTTGGCGCGGGGGAGTTACGATTCGGTGCGCGAGAATTACGATCTGGTGCGCGGGAGTTATGATCTGGTGCGCGGAAGTTATGATCCGGTGCGCGAGAGTTATCATAATTATCTATAAATTAAGGGGTACGCATCATTTGCCCCCCAAAATTCCGTCGTCTTGGAGCGAACAGCAAGCGCGGGAATTTTTTTCTTTGCGACAGGGCTAGGCGGCGATGGCCGGAACGGGTGCTAACACCGAGATGGGCGGCGACGGCGACAGTGCTAAGGTAAGAATCCGACCGAAGTGAAGGTCCGGGAACCGGACGAAGCCGGAGGGGCTGACCCCGCGCGCGGGGCTGCACCCACGTGCGGGGCTGACCCCGCGCGCTGGTGCGTGCGGGACTGCACCCGCACGCGGGTGCGCATGGGGCTGACCCCGCGTGGGCGCGTGGGGCTGAATCCGCGCGCAGGGCGCACGCGGTGCGGCCGCTCTACTTACGAGTGGCTCGGCTGCAAGTGCGGGCTGGGCCTGTGCGCGCTTTGTGTGCGTGCATGGCTCGTATGCGTGGGCGCAACGTGCGCTTGGACTCGCTTTTCTTACCTTACTTTTCTGTTCTTTCAGGTTTCCAAGCGGGGTGTGCATAGCCGTTCTATGTGGCTGCGCTCGAGTCTCTCCCTCGAGCACGTGGATATTTGGAGGAGGCGCTTCAACCTGCTCCCCGATTTGGAGGTGCGGATCCCTATTCCTTAAGATCAGGTGCAAAACCCTCCGCGAGGCTGGATGAATCTTTTCGAGTTGTCACTTCAGTGCGGTTTTCGCCTTCCGGCTTGCGAGGAAGTTGCCGAGATTCTGAAGTTCTGCGGCGTTCCTGTGTTGCAGTTTACCCCTTTTGAGACAACGCGGATCATGAGATTGATCGCATTCTTTCGCGAGCGTGGATCGAGGTTTTCCTTGGATATTTTCAAGGATTGGTGTGAGGTGCGCGCCGACAGCGGGGGCCGCATGGACGTCCTCAGCAACAAGCGGTGGCTGGAGTTTGAGACCCGGGCGGATCGTCGCCATGGAAATACCTTATTTGGATATGTCAGGAACCCATGCGGATTGCCAGAGGTGTGGAACGCGCTTCCGGACCGTTGTCGTCGTTCTAGAGGTCACGAGCGGGAGTTTACTCCCGTCCTTGGTTTTGTAGAGCCCCAAGAGCTGGGGAACATCTTGTACAGCATCTCTACTTTCGTTGATGAGAAGCGCCTGCTGTTATGCGGGCTGTCTGTTGATTTGGGACGTGCTGGCGCCATCCCTCTCTCCCGTGACAGGAAGAGGAAGCTAGTGTTTGGAGGCCGTGGAGTTGAGGAGGCGGGTCCTAGCCTTCTGCTGCGATAGGATGTTCTTTCGGAGGGGGCTGCCCCTTGCGGCTCTAGAGTTGGAGGCGAGCCGGATGACGCGGATATGGAGGTCCTGGGGTCCTCTACCCCCCCCCCCCCCCAGGCCTCCCCAGCAAGGATTACGGTGTGGCAGGTGGTGAAAGGAAAGAGGGTCTCCTCTTCTTTGGAGGCGATGAACCATGCGGTATGTGCGATCTCAACTTTTGAGTAGCGGTTTTTAGGGAAAGCTCTTCTGACTTGTCCATTTTCTTTTGCAGATGGAGACTCAGGCGAACATTGCGCTTACGTAGAATGACCACTACGTGAGCCTAAAGGACGGGTACATGGCCCTTCAGGGTGAGCTCGGGGAGGCGAAGATTGCCCTTTCGGATATAAAGGGGCAACGAGAGCGCGATATTTCACGACTCAGGAAGATTGGGTCTGAGCTGCGGTGCGAACTAGAGGAAGCCAAAGCTACGCACAGGGCTGAGAAGATGGCTACGGAGGAGACTTTGCGTCTTCTAAATGAAGCTCGGCAGAGCTGGAGCTATCCAGGGCGGAGGTGATGCGCCTTTCCTCCGCGGAGCGGGAGGTTGAGCTGAAGGCGGCTTGTCTGGCAAAGTACCAGGACTCTGTAGATTACATGCGAGACCGGTGTCTGATCTCGGAGGAGGTCCGCGAGGAGGTGTGGACTCAGGAGGTGGAGCCACAGATGGAGGCCTCTCGGGAAGTCGCTTTCTGCCAGGGGATGACGAAGACCCTTCGGATGGTGTCCCGAAAAAAGGGATGCGACGTTGCCGGCCTCGGTCTTGAGGATTTGTCAGAGGAGGGCTCTGATGCTGAGGCGGGTGAGGCCGCTGAGTGACAGCTACATCTCTTTGATGCTCTTTGTTGATTTGTATACATGTACTTCTTTGTGTTGGTGGGCTTGTCTCTGTCGATTTGTACCTTTGTACTTTTTCGGTTTATACCTTTGTACTTGATATGTTTGTTGAGTGGTTGTCACTGCTTTTGCTTCTGATTGTTGTAGCCAATTGTTGTCTTAGCCAAGCACCAACTGCGAGGGGCGGGCCCTGAGCGGTGGAAGAGTATTTGCCCTGGATGGGGGGTGAAGAGTTATGGGAGCTCCGGCCTATTGTCGGCGGGAGTCATGTTCGTTCGAACCCCTGCGAGTTGCGGTGAACCCGGTGGCATTGGAGGGGCGTGGCCCTATAGACCCTGACGACGTCGCAACTTACTATGAGGCGAAGGGCGTCCCCTTGTGCCAGGGTAGATAAGCTGAGACCATCGCGCTAAGAGCTGCACATAACTGAGGGAGTTGGCTCCCGACGATGTCGCAACCTGTTTCGTAGGATAAGGTCGAGCCTTGCCACCATGAGAGCGAGGTCGAAGCTGTCGTGCTACAGTCTGCGGGGGAATCAACGTTTGGTCCCTTTGGCAACTCCGCAACCTGTTGTTAGGCTAAGGACATCGCGCTGTTGGCAGCGCACAACTGGGGGAGCTGGTCCCCAGCGATGTCGCAAACCGCTGGGCGGACGAAGGGTGCACCCCTGAACCGCGCCATAGAGAGTGAAGACATCGCGCCACAGTGTGGCTGTGGTTGGTTAAGATGTGGATTTAGCGGGGTCGGAACCCGATTTAGTTGCGATTGTAGCTTAGTTAGGCACCAGCCGCGAGGGGGACAGGCCCTGCGAGGGTGGGGCGTCAGACTTCGGATGCAGGTGAATAGTCATAATCCTCGGCCTATTGTCGGCAGGAGGATATGGTCAATTTGAACCCCCGCGAGCAGCTGATGGACCCTGTGGTTGTAATTACACCGATCGTGGGGGCTTTCCCAGGATGGCGGGGCGTCAAGCTTTGGATGCAGGTGAAGAGTCATAATCCTTGGCCTCTTGTCGGCAGGAGGACATGGTTGATTCGAACCTCCGCGAGCAGCTGATGAACCCTAGTATTTGTGAGGCGTAGCCCCGAAGACCATGACGACGCCGCAACCTACTACGCAACGAAGGCCGGGTCCTTGCGCTGGTGGAGTGAGGTCGAGGCTATCACGCTGTGGGCTGCGCACAACAGAGGGAGCTGGTCCCTGATGATGTTGTGACCCGCTCCTTAGGAGAAGAGTGAGCATTTCTACCATAGGAGAAAGGTCGAGGCCACCGTACTACAGTCTGCGTGGGACTTGGTATTCGGTCCCCAGGCGACATCGCAACCTGTTGCAAGGCCGAGGCTGTCACGCTATGGGCCGCGGTCAACCGGGGGTGCTCATTCCCGACGACGTCGCAATCCACTGGACAGGTGAAGGGCGAACCTTTGAACCGCGACAGGGGGATCGAGACAATCGTGCTACAGTTGCTCGTCGGACCCCAGGGGACGGATTCCAAATCGATCCTGCAAGTTTTAGGAGTTAGTGACATCGCAAACACAGTATATAAATATAAAGAGATGAGTTGTTTCATTTTTTTCTTTAGCCTGGTCGTGTCATTGCACGATGACGGATTCTGAACCGCCAAGCGGGGCGCATATCGACGGATCCCGGACCACTTTGTGGAGCAGACGATCCTGGCCTCAGGGGGGTCTGAGGGACGAGATGTCCTTCTGACGTGTTTGTTGCATGGCAAGAGTTAGAATGAAAGCAGAAAAAACAGTAAGCAGGATATTTTGTGCATGAGGGTTTTCCTCGTGACTTTATAGTTGTCTCTAGGTAGTTTGATATAAGGAAATGTTTTAGTAGGCACGTTTGCCTCGGTTCTGGCCCTTCTCCAGAGCGGCCTTTTAGATGCGGTAGATGCTGGTTCCTGAGACGACCTCCGACCGTGCTTAGTGCAGATAGCATGAGCGCGCCACGTCCTGGCTGCCCCTGACGACCCCAACTCCTGCAGGCGTGACAAACTTCATTGCGAGGTGCGGAATTGACGGAACTGCCTGGAAAGCTGTCTGGAGGGGGGCGACCAAATATCGCATTGTAGGGCGATTCTGTATCGACCGCCATGAATTACACGTTGTGGGAGACCTGCCTTGGAAATTCTCCAAGTGTCACTAGAAGGGTGAGGGTGCATGCCACGGACACGGGCGCCCCGTTGAAGCCGTATATGGGGCCTAATGTTGGACGAAGATTCTGTCTTTGGATTCCCATACTGGTTAACGCAGTCATGAATATAACATTTACTGAGCTGCCGTTATCCACCAGAATGCGCTTTACGTGGAAGCTGGGGTTGCCGATTTCTGCTACAATAATTAGCGGGTCCTGGTGTGGTGTGTGGAGGCCCTGGAGGTCCTCTTCGCTGAAGCTAATGGTGGGAATGATTCCAGCCGCCTTGTCCCTTTGGGGAGCGGCGATGGAGTTGACCGTGGGAAAGGGAAAGCCGGAGATGACTTCCACAATCCCGACGACCTGCCTGCCCCCCTGCGCTTCTCGGTGCGTAGGTGGCGGTTCTCTCCGCGCAGGCGGGCCCCCGTGCTACTCTCGCACACATCCTTGCAGAAAATGCCTGAGTATTCCCTGTTAAACAAGGCGCTCTATCTCATCTTTCAACTTTACACACTCCTCAGTAGTGTGTCCGGTTCCTCGATGAAAGTTGTAGTACTTTGACGGATTAGCCCTTGGATTGGGCGGGAGCGCCCTTGGTCTCTGGAGCGCCGAATCGTCCTGAATGACATATAGGACGTTAACGCGAGTGGTGTTGAGATGGATGTAAGTCCGGGGAGGCCCTTAATCCTGGACTCTCCGGGGATCCTGATTGCGATGCTCGATGCGAAGGTTCTCGTCGTGCCTCTCTGCCCGTATTTTGGAGGGCTGCTTCTGCTGCTTTTGCCTCTTTTGGCATCCTTCAAACTGTCGACGGTGGGCCTCAATGGCCTCGTCCGCGGCTATCTGAGCTTCCACTCGGTGTACCAGATCTGCATAACTGGGGATAGTATCCCACATTAGTGCGGAGTAGAATTCGCCTGGTCGGAGTCCCCCGAGGAAGACTCCTCGAAGGAGTTCTGGGTCTACCCCAGGGATCTGTCTAGCTTCTGTAGTAAATCGGCGGAAAAACACTTTCAAGATCTCGGTTTCACTCTGTCGGATGCCGGAGAGGTGGGATGGATCCTTTGCGATCCTGCGATTGGCCATGAACTGATCCAGGAATCGCTGGCTCAGCTGGGGAAAGTTTCTGATAGACCCCTCTCGGAGGAAATGGAACCAAGTGCGGGCCTGCCCCTTGAGGGTGGTAGGAAAGACCTGACAAAGCAGTTCATCGGGAGTGTTGCAGAGGTGGAGGATCGTGTAGAAGTGGTTAATGTGCTCCCAAGGATCGTCCACTCCGTCGTACGTCTTTACGTGGGGGATCTTGAATCCCTAAGGGACGGGATAGGCCAGTACTTCAGGAGCCAAGGGTGATGCCCCCCGAGCGGGGCGCTGCGTCGCCATCGCTCGCCGGCTGACTGGTCCAAACTCTTCTTCGAACATTTCGCGGAATGCTTCCCGAGTCATTCCCGCACTTGGCTCTGCTGGGACCGACTGCTGTTGATTGCTGAGGAGAGGGGCGATTCCCGCCGCCCTGATGTGGAGAACGGGATGCTCGACGCTGTTATGCCTTGACGACTCGGATTCTTCTTCTACGGCCCTCTGGCCTTCTGCTGGTGGTACTGGTAGATTTTCCTGAGTTGGGGCCCCTGCGGGCACGCGGGGGCCTGCGAGTTCTCTCAAGAGGGCGAGCATCTCGACCCGGATGTATGGCGGGGGCGCCGCGTTCTCGGGCGGCGCTGCCCCAGGCGCTGCGACGTCCTCTTGCGGTGGCGCGTTCGCTAGAGACTATGACGCAGCTCGATCCTCCTGTTAATGCCGGATCGACCCCCTAGTCGTTCGGGTGCTCTTTCCGGCCATTCTGTCTCGCTCTGACAAACTTCTGAGTCTTCTCTTGTTTGTTGGGAATGTTTCCCACAGACGGCGTCAAACTGTTGCGGTTCGCTCAATGCCCTCGGTAGACTGGTTCCAGATCGGTCCGTCTCAGCCCCGGGCGATTGAGTACGCACACAATCAAAGTAGAAACAGAGAAATTGTACACACACAACTTTGACGTGGAAAACCCCGAAAAGGGGAAAAAACAACGTGGTCGGGTATGTACCAGCCAAACTCCACTATTTGCCTCTGTTACAACGCTCTTGTAAAGAGAAAGCGAGGGCAACATGTCGCGCCTCATTACAAATATTGGGGGGGGGGGGTGAGAGAGCTCTCCTTGGGTTACAGGCCACCGCTTAGGAGTCCGTGCACTTTGACGTGCGTCTTTCTTGAGCGCTTGCTCTTCTAGCTTGCGCGCCGCAGGATGCATGCGCTCTATGCCTCAGACTGAGGAGGGTTGCCTTCACTGACACTTCGTTTCCTTCCTTCTCTAGGCGGCGCTCGCAGGAGAACCTGCCAAGTTAGTGAGTGAAAGAGGAACGGAGGAGGAGAGAAGAGAGAGAAGCTCTGGGGAAAAGTAGGAACGAAGAGAGAGAAAGCGAAGGAGAGAATGAAGCCGGTCCCCTTGAAATGAACTATCAGGGGTGCTTATATAGGGTTTTCGAGGTGGTTAGGGTGGTTACGGTTGTTAATCACAGATCGGAGGGCCGCGATCACTTGCGGCTATCAGAGGGTCGTGATGGCCCGCCATGATTGGACGGTGGAGAAAAGGCCGACCCGCAACGGTGGTCGGAGGAGGCGCGCCGGCCGATGGCCGCCCTAGGGAGGGGGAGGCCGGCCGCGAGGAGGAGGCCGACCACCGATGGTCGGCCGCGGCCACCGGCCGCAAGGGGGCGGCCGGCTAAGGCCGCCGGCCGCAATGAGGCGGCCGGCCCCAGATGGCCGGCCGCGGCCGCCGGCCGCAAGGAGGCGGCCGGCCGAGGCGGCCGACCGCAAAGGGAGAGGCCGGCCGCGGCCGCCGGCCGCATGGGGCGGCCAGCCGCTAAAGGGGGGGGGGGGGGGGGGGGGCGGCCGACCACCAGCCGTCGTCCGCCTGTAAAGACGGCGGTGGCGGCGGTTGCGATTTGGCGCGGGGGAGTTACGATCCGGTGCGCGTGAGTTACGATCCGGTGCGCGGGAGTTATGATCCGGTGCGCGGGAGTTATGATCCAGTGCGCGGGAGTTATCATAATTATCTATAAATTAAGGGGTACCCATCAGTCGGCCATGGAGAAGCTCGCCGGAGGAACACCTCGCCGGAAAAGAAGAGAGAAGAGGTTGTTCACGGAGAAATAAAATGAGAGAGAGGCGAATTCTTGGAGGTGTTTGGCCGGAGGAAGTGGAGGAGTGTCGCGGGATGGGAGCGGGCATGGTGGTGGTCGGCTATGGCGGAGGACTGTTGAGAGAGAGAAAGAGAGAGAGAGAGAGATGGAGGTGCTCGACATAACAACTCGCTGAAGTCGCAAGAGCTCCATGGTGGTCAGCCATGGCAGGATCGAAGTGGAGGAGGGAGATCAGGATGGAGGGGGAAGGAGGGCGGGAGAAGGGCTCCGCCGCCGGTGGCGAAGATGACTGTGGCTTTCACGAAATCCTTTCCTGTATCGGGATTCCAGGGTCAGGAATGAGGAGAGAGAGTGCTGGATTTTATTTGGGGTTTTTTTTATTGACAAACCAAACCGCTATTTGTAGCCTAAGATTCAACGGCTTAGAAATAAAATAGTCAAATCCGACGGTCCATATAATTAGCCTATTTTCGAACTCATTTTTATTAACAGACCATCATACTTCTTTTTAGAATAGTATAGATACACACCCGAGTGACAGGCACGGGCCTCCGGCCCTATGGCCACGCGCCACCCCGTGACGACAGTGTACAACCCCGTATTCGCAGAGTAGGGTCCTTTCGGCAGGCCCAGAGCCAGTTTTAAGTTTTTAAGCTTTTTAGGGATTTTGGACTATTGGTGGCCAATTTTGGCTTGGACTTGGAATATACTAGTAGGGGGATGAAATATTTTTCTCTCCCCCGGCCCCCTCGGGGGGTCACTAGGCCGCCGAGCTCACCAGTCCGCCGAGCTCACCAGGCCGCCGAGCTTACCAGTTCGCCGAGCTCCCCAGGCCGCCGAGCTCCGCAGGCCGCCGAGCTCCCCAGTCCGCCGAGCTCCCCAGGCCGCCGAGCTCCTCAGGCCGCCGAGCTCCCCAGTCCGCCGAGCTCCCCAGGCCGCCGAGCTCCCCAGGCCGCCGAGCTCCCCAGTCCGCCGAGCTTACCAGGCCGCCGAGCTCACCAGTTCGCCGAGCTCCCCAGGCCGCCGAGCTCCACAGGCCGCCGAGCTCCCCTGTTCGCCGAGCTCCCCAGGCCGCTGAGCTCCCCAGTTCGCCGAGCTCCCCAGGCCGCCGAGCTTCCCAAGCCGCCGAGCTCCCCAGTCCGCCGAGCTCAAGGCCAATTGGTCGTAGGGGCATTTCGGTCATTTTATCCCCAGGACTTGGAAAAACTATAAGTAGACCCCCTTGGGTACCTTTGGAGAGGCATTGGCTTTTGACTTCCTCCTCCCTAGTTCTCTTCTTGGTAGAGTTGAGAGAACTCTCCAAGGTACCCATCTCTGCCATTGGTAAGGGAGGGGAAGTGTTCTTGTGACCTTCCGGGTGTGTGGTGGGACCTCCGCGCTAGAGCCGAGGGTCTGTTCCTAGTTTCCCAAGTCTTTGGTCCGTGACATTCTCTTGAGTGTAGTAAGTGTGCGGTCACCCCTTCCCCAAGGGTGAACTCCACAGAGACCGGCTTTCCGGTTTCAACATTTTAGTGCGGTGAGCGTGGAGAGTGACCAACACAGAAGATCTCGGGAGAGTGTCATGGCTGGAGATCAGGGAGGTAGTGATGACCTCGGTGGTCTCACCAACCTAGGACCCTTCATAGGAAGGGAAGAGTTCATGGCTTCCATCTCTGGCATCATGGAGATGTTGCGAAGCATTGCCCCTCGGGCTGGCAGCTCAACCCCCACCCCCCAGGGACCGGCTCCCGGGGACCTTAGTGAGCTGCCCCCCAGGGATCTAAGCGAGATCACCCCAGCAGGGGGAGAAGGAAGTGCCCCAGGTAGGCGACCTGGGAAAGAAAGGATGGGAGAGGGGGTCGAGCGAGACCTCCTCGGCCGGGAGTTGTTCCCCAGCCCGGCGAGTGCTAGCCCTCCAGGCGAGCAGGTCGCGCGAGTAGAGGTGGCGAGAGCACCCCTTAGGGGGTCGCCATTCAGCGAGCTGATCATCTCAGCTCCCGTTCCCGAGGGGTTCAGGGAACTTGACAAGGCATACTACACCGGGAAGGACGACCCCATCCAGCACTTACAGTGGTTCGAGGATGCCGTCTCCATCATACCAATGACGGATGCCTTCAAGTGTCGCCTCTTTGCGATCACGTTGAAGGAGAAGGCAAGGGACTGGTTCCATCAACTCCCTCCAAGGTCCATCTTCGGGTTCGAAGACTTGAGCCGGAGCTTTCAGCTTCGCTTCTCCACCTCCAAGAAGAGGAAGAAAGGTCCTGAGTCCCTCTTCCTGATAAAGCAAAGGGCCGAGGAGTCGCTGGCCCATTACGTTGACAGGTTCCAGGAGGAGGTCCTTGACATACAAGAGGTGCCAGGGTATGCCCTCCAGATGGCATTCACGGTGGGGTTGCGTGAAGGGTTCTTCAAGATGAGCTTGACCCGGAAGACCCCTCTTTCCTTCGAGGAGCTGATGGAAAGGGCGGCAGAGGAGATAGCCATGGAGGCAGCCAACCCGGCCTTTGTAAAAAAGTTGGCTAAGTTGACGGAGGTGGAGTCGAAAGAGCAAGGTGACTCAAGGCACCAGGAAGGAAGGCGGAGAGAGGAGCAGAGAGCCCAGGGGTTCTAGAGACAGGAGGGTCCGGAGCCAGGCTGGAGGCAGCAGGGAGGACCCGCCCATGGTCCAGGAAGAGCTCTCATCCAGGATGGGGGGAACTTTCATGGAGGTCAAGGGAGGTTCAACTACCAAAGGCAAGCCCCAAGGCAACTCCTACCCCCACCGCAGCAAGCCTTGGCAATAGGCGAAGGAAGAAGAGGCAACGGGAGAGATCGCCGAGTCCGCTGAAGGAGGCTGGTAGAAGAAGCATTGTCGTACTGTGACTACCACCAGGTGGAGGGGCACGCGACGGCTACTTGCCCCGAATTCCTGGAGGTGAGAGGAGCGAGAGGTCAAGCCCAGCAACCACCCCCGAGGCAGATCGAAGCCCCGCCCCAAGCCAGGGAGGAAGACAGATGTGAGGATCGGGTCGACGTGGGCACCCGGGGAAGGATCGGTTGATGCAAGAGGCGAAGGAGCCTCGCCTCAATAGGATCTTGTATTTTTTATTATGTTGTACTGAGTCTAGCCCCCGACCCACTGAGTCGGGAGAGGTCATGTAACCCATCTTTCTTCCCCATTTGAGGATGTTGAATTTGGCAAGGTTTTTGTTGAGACGCCTAGTCCCACCTCCCGATGATGGTCCCGCTGTCAGGCTCTCACTAGCTGGCAGGTCAGACGTACCTCTCGTGGAAGCCCCAAGTCCTTAGCTCCGATGATGGTCCCGCTGTCAGGCTCTCACTAGCTGGCAGGTCAGGCGTACCTCTCGTGGAAGCCCCAAGTACTTAGCTCTGATGATGGTCCCGCTGTCAGGCTCTCACTAGCTGGCAAGTCAGGCGTACCTCTCGTGGAAGCCCCAAGTCCATAGCTCTGATGACGGTCCCGTTGTCAGGCTCTCACTAGCTGGCAGGTCAGGCGTACCTCTCGTGGAAGCCCCAAGTACTTAGCTCCGATGATGGTCCCGCTGTCAGGCTCTCACTAGCTGGCAGGTCAGGCGTACCTCTCGTGGAAGCCCCAAGTCCTTAGCTCCGATGATGGTCCCGTTGTCAGGCTCTCACTAGCTGGCAGGTCAGGCGTACCTCTCGTGGAAGCCCCAAGTACTTAGCTCCGATGATGGTCCCGCTGTCAGGCTCTCACTAGCTGGCAGGTCAGGCGTACCTCTCGTGGAAGCCCCAAGTACTTAGCTCCGATGATGGTCCCGCTGTCAGGCTCTCACTAGCTGGCAGGTCAGGCGTACCTCTCGTGGAAGCCCCAAGTCCTTAGCTCCGATGATGGTCCCGCTGTCAGGCTCTCACTAGCTGGCAGGTCAGGCGTGCCTCTCGTGGAAGCCCAAATTCTCTTTGCTCCGATGATGGTCCTGCTGTCAGACTCTTACTAGCTGGTAGGTCAGGCGTACCTCTCGTGGAGTATGACCTTTTTTCCCTGAGGGTGTCTCGTCACCCAGGCTCCTATTAGCTGGCATGACAGGTTGACCCCTCGGGAGGCCAAGTGTTTTCACCCCGAGGTTGTCTCGTCACCCAGGCTCCTATTAGCTGACATGACAGGTTGACCCCTCGGGAGGCTAAGTGTTTTCACCCCGAGGCTGTCTCGTCACCCAGGCTCCTATTAGCTGGCATGACAGGTTGACCCCTCGGGAGGCCAAGTGTTTTCACCCCGAGGTTGTCTCGTCACCCAGGCTCCTATTAGTTGGCATGACAGGTTGATCCCTCAGGAGGCTAAGTGTTTTCACCCCGAGGCTGTCTCGTCACCCAGGCTTCCATTAGCTGGCATGATAGCTTGACCCCTCGGGAGGCTAAGTGTTTTCACCCCGAGGCTGTCTCGTCACCCAGGCTCCTATTAGCTGGCATGACAGGTTGACCCCTCGGGAGGCCAAGTGTTTTCACCCCGAGGTTGTCTCGTCACCCAGGCTCCTATTAGCTGACATGACAGGTTGACCCCTCGGGAGGCTAAGTGTTTTCACCCCGAGGCTGTCTCGTCACCCAGGCTCCTATTAGCTGGCATGACAGGTTGACCCCTCGGGAGGCCAAGTGTTTTCACCCCGAGGTTGTCTCGTCACCCAGGCTCCTATTAGCTGGCATGACAGGTTGACCCCTCGGGAGGCTAAGTGTTTTCACCCCGAGGCTGTCTCGTCACCCAGGCTTCCATTAGCTGACATGATAGGTTGACCCCTCGGGAGGCTAAGTGTTTTCACCCCGAGACTGTCTCGTCACCCAGGCTCCTATTAGCTGGCATGACAGGTTGACCCCTCGGGAGGCTAAGTGTTTTCACCTCGAAGCTGTCTCGTCACCCAGGCTCCTATTAGCTGGCATGACAGGTTGACCCCTCGGGAGGCTAAGTGTTTTCACCCCGAGACTGTCTCGTCACCCAGGCTTCTATTAGCTGGCATGATAGGCTGACTCAGCGAATACGCCGGGTTGGATGTTTCTTTCCGAGCTTGTGCCAACCTCGAAAAGAGCGGGGATTATGTACAACCCTGTATTCGCAGAGTAGGGTCCTTTCGGCAGGCCCAGAGCCAGTTTTAAGTTTTTAAGCTTTTTAGGGATTTTGGACTATTGGTGGCCAATTTTGGCTTGGACTTGGAAATATACTAGTAGGGGGATGAAATATTTTTCTCTCCCCCGGCCCCTCGGGGGGTCACTAGGCCGCCGAGCTCACCAGTCTGCCGAGCTCGCCAGGCCGCCGAGCTCACCAGTTCGCCGAGCTCCCCAGGCCGCCGAGCTCCCCAGGCCGCCGAGCTCCCCAGTCCGCCGAGCTCCCCAGGCCGCCGAGCTCCCCAGGCCGCCGAGCTCCCCAGGCCGCCGAGCTCCCCAGGCCGCCGAGCTCCCCAGGCCGCCGAGCTCCCCAGGCCGCCGAGCTCCCCAGGCCGCCGAGCTCCCCAGGCCGCCGAGCTCCCCAGGCCGCCGAGCTCCCCAGTTCGCCGAGCTCCCCAGGCCGCCGAGCTCCCCAGTTCGCCGAGCTCCCCAGGCCGCCGAGCTCCCCAAGCCGCCGAGCTCCCCAGTCCGCCGAGCTCCCCAGGCCGCCGAGCTCCCCAAGCCGCCGAGCTCCCCAGTCCGCCGAGCTCAAGGCCAATTGGTCGTAGGGACATTTCGATCATTTTATCCCCAGGACTTGGAAAAACTATAAATAGACCCCCTTGGGTACCTTTGGAGAGGCATTGGCTTTTGGCTTCCTCCTCCCTAGTTCTCTTCTTGGTAGAGTTGAGAGAACTCTCCAAGGTACCCATCTCTGCCATTGGTAAGGGAGGGGAAGTGTTCTTGTGACCTTCCGGGTGTGTGGTGGGACCTCCGCGCTAGAGCCGAGGGTCTGTTCCTAGTTTCCCAAGTCTTTGGTCCGTGACGTTCTCTTGAGTGTAGTAAGTGTGCGGTCCCTTCCCCAAGGGTGAACTCCACAGAGACCGGTTTTCCGGTTTCAACAGACAGTACCCCCGGCGGGCTCCGCCCGCCCCGACGCCGTGACACCTTTTTTATATTTAAAATTTTAATTATTTTAATTATTTTAATGATTTATATATTATTATTTTTATTAATATTTTATTTTAATTCCTTTAAATATTAATAAAAAAATTAAAAAAAAAAACAAACTCACAATCATCTCCCCACCGGAGCCGCCGCCGGCCTGACCGGAGACCCCCGACGGGGTTGCCGGGAGCCGGCGAACCTGCCGGCGGGGCCACCACCGGCGGCGGCCCTGACCGTGAGGCTCAGATCAAAAATCTCCCACTTTCTCGTCACCACCACCGGCAACTGCCGCCGCTGTTTGTTCTTATTAACTGAGGAATAATGCATGTGATTCGAGCTGTTCGGCTTCATCATGTCCAACTTCTCCACGTTCCTCTGCACTCTCCTTGCCTGTTAATTAATGATGATAAAATCAGAAGAAAAAAAAAACAGAAATCAGAAAATCATGATGGCTAGTGAATGATGAATCCGCAAACTTGGATTCCGCTCTGCCGCTAAGCTTTGATTTCATCAACAGGGATTTCTTCGAACCTGAGAAGCTCCGTCATGAGCTGGTCGATGAGCTCCGCCTCCTCCTCAGTCACCAACTCTCGCCTGCTCAAAGGCAAACTGAGAAAGTTTATTTGAGCGTTGATCGCGAGAAATGGGCGGGAGGAGGGGTTTGATTGCCGTAAGTATTCCCACCTTGGATACCGGCCCGTCGATGGCGACCGTGACGGTCGCGAGTGATTTCGCCGCCCGATCTGCTTGGGCGTCACAACGCATCTCGAGGAGACGTTTGGCCCGGGCCGTCAAATCCTCCTCCATCATCATCCTTGAACCGTCAGTGACGCCGGCGGTATCCAGATATGGGATCCGGATCCTCTGCAGTTCCTCCGGGAACTGCAGAGGAGGAACTGCAGAGGTGGAGTTCGCAAAGTTGCGGATTAACGGAGCGTAATTAGAAAAAGTTGTTAACATAAAAGTTGTAGATATCTTCGAGACGAATAACTTTCATGTTGAACATTTTTTGATTTGAAGTCGTTTAGACCCCCGATTTGGGCCCCAAAAAAAACCGTCCGCAAAATATTTAATTAAATATTTTGCGGACGGTTTTTTTTGGGGCCCAAATCGGGGGTCTAAACGACTTCAAATCAAAAAATGTTCAACATGAAAGTTATTCGTCTCGAATATATCTACAACTTTCATGTTAACAACTTTTTCTAATTTCGCTCCGTTAATCCGCAAGTTTGCGAACTCCACCTCTGCAGTTCCCGGAGGAACTGCAGAGGATCCGGATCCCCAGATATGCCCGCGAAGCCCTCTCCGTCTCCTTGAAAAGGAGTTTCTGTTCCCGAGGATGGAGTTTCTAATCGGGATTTAGGAGAGAGAGGAGTGAGTTTTTTTTGTTGTTTTGTTTATTGGCAAACCAAATGCGTTATTTGTAGCCCAAGATACAACGACTTATAAGCAAAATAGTCAAATCCGATGGCTCATATAATTAGCTTATTTTCGAATTCATTTTTATTGGCAGACCTGATACTTCTTTTTAGAATAGTATAGATATATATGTAATGGTTCGACCCCGGTTGAACCGATTCAATCTTGAACCTTTCCCTCCGCCGGTTTGATGTCCGGTCCGATTTTTAAAACCTTGGTAATTAGGACATATTTTTTAGACAATGTTCAGATATTTTTTACAAGTGCATAGTTGGAGAAAATTTAAGAACACGAGGTATGTTCAAAAATGAGATACTCAGAGGGCATGAGACGAGCTTGTCTAGGAAATCAGAGGATCCAGAAAATCAGGAGCATGAATGCTTGGAATGTGACTTTGGCATTATATTTTCTACTGTTTTTGTCTAAACAATATAATTTATGAGGATATTTTTTTGGTTTGAAGAATGTTTTTGATATAAATCATATAATATTGACTTTCTTTGACAATGCTTAAATTTTGATCTATTTTGTGGTATATTTCAGATATGTTAAGAATATTTGACAATGCTGAATAAAATAATATTGGTAATTAGGATATATTTTTTAGATAATATTCAGATATTTTTTACAGGTGCATGGTTGGAGAAAATTTAAGAACACGAGTTATTTTCAAAAATGAGGTATGTACTCAGAGGGCATGAGGCGAGCTTGTCCAGGAAATCAGGAGCACGAAGGTTTGGAAAGTGACTTTGACATTATATTTTTCTATCGTTTTTTTGTTTAAACAATATAATTTCTGGGGAAGTTTTTTTTGTTTGAAGAATGCTTTTGACGTAAACCATATAATATTGACTTTTTTTGGTAATGTTTTTGGCGTAAACCATATAATATTGACTTTTTTGGCAATGCTTAAATTTTGATCTATTTTGTGGTATATTTCAGCTATGTTAAAAATATTTAGCAATGCTGAACAACATAATGTTGGTAATTAAGACATGTTTTTTAGGCAATGTTCAGATATTTTTTTACAGGTGCATGGTTGGAGAAAATTTAAGAACACGAGATATGTTCAAAAATAAGGTACTCAGAGGGCAGGGGCGGATCTAGAGGGGGCCCGAGGGACACCGGCACCCTCATTATTTTTCAAAATGATTAGTGTATTTGAATTCCTCTCGTCGAGGCAATGAATTTTGACTATTTATACGTCAAAAACGGTTGTCATATGAGGGAGAAACAACTCCGATAAGATCGAAACGTTTAAATTTTTTTTTTTTGAAGGAAGTTGATGTCTGACCTCTCATGTTATAATTTTTAGAACCCAGTGAGGTATTCAAAAAAAAATTTTGTGCACCCCCATTATCAATTTGTGCACCCTCATTATTAATTTTCTGGATACGCCACTGTCAGAGGGCGTGAGACGAGCTTGTCCAGAAAATCAGGGGATCTAGGAAATCAGTGGCACGGAGGCTTGAAATGTGGCTTTGGCATTATATTTTTCTACTGCTTTTTGTCTAAACAATATAATTTCTGTAATATTTTTTTTGTTCGAAGAATGTTCTTGGCCTAAACCATATAATATTGACTTTGTTTGGCAATGCTTAAATTTTGATATATTTTGTGGTATATTTCTGTTATGTTAAGAATATTTGGCAATGCTAAACAACATAATATTGATAATTAGGACAGATTTTTTAGGCAATGTTCAAATATTTTTTACAGGTGCATGGTTGGAAAAAATTTGAGAACACGAGATATGTTCAAAAAAGAGGTACTCAGAGGGCATGAGGCGAGCTTGTCCAGGAAATCAAGGGATCCATGAAATCAGAAGCACGAGGGCTTGAAATGTGTCTTTGACATTATATTTTTCTACGGTTTTTTGTCTAAATAATATAGTTTCTAGGGATGTTTTTTTTGTTTGAAGAATGTTTTTGCCCTAAATCATATAATATTGACTTTCTTTGACAATGCTTAAATTTTGATCTATTTTGTGGTATATTTCAGCTATTTTAAAAATATTTGGCAATGTTGAACAACAAGATATTGATAATTATGACAGATTTTTTAGACAATGTTCGGATATTTTTTATAGGTGCATGACTAGAGAAAATTTAAGAAGACCCAAGTGGTTTGCAGACAACCTTCTCAACCCTAAGCAAAACACTATTCCCCGACCATAGTGGGGTGTTAGAAGCCATCCCCACTTCAAGGAGATTTCCGGTGACTGACCCAGGCGAGTTCACAGATCGCTGTCTCTAGATTTGCCTCACCTACTCAGCCTGTAATTGGGCTCACCTCGCCTACTAGCACTGTGGGTGCTTTCATTCTCTTTGCTCGAGCTTCCTCCCTTGGTGAAAGAGGTCTGGATCTCTCTATGTTATTTCGTGCGAGTGCACCGGATTGGACTCGTCAAATACGAATTGCACAGTATTGAACAGATTGAGAAAGCAAGTTCACTTCATAGTGCTTCAAGATCCCTATATAGTCGAATACATTGCTCAAGTTTTCCTAGATTCAATCTTCAGACTACATGAGTTGTCGACCTCCATAGTTAGGGATTAGGTCATGACACCGTTTAAAGTGAATTTTTCTCAAGCACAAAATCTCGTGCAAAATCTGGTCAATGGGAAATGTTGTGACTTTGAAGTGGGAGCGTCGGCGTTGATGCCAGGAAAATTTCCTACTCAAAAATTCGGATCTAGGCAGCCTAAGGTTACTTGTCAAGCGGTCGGCTCGACGGCTTAGCAGGCTAGAACACAAAAACAGGAACAACAAAAAAGACCCCAGATACAGCGGCAGGGAGGTCCCACAATGTACCCAGATGCATAGAAGAAGCTTCCCCTTCACAAGCAAGGATGGCTGAGCAGGGTATAAGAGGGATAATAGCTGGGAATTTGACTATTCGGAGAAAGGATCCAATGGCTCAGCTAAAAGTCCAAGGAAAAAAGTGATCAAGATCTTTTTTAAGATTTTGAAGTCCATATTCTTGTACCCTTGAGGTCCTATTTATAGGCAAAAGACTGGGGGGTCTCTAGATGAGAAGACCAATGTACAACTCCATATTCGCGGAGTGGGGGTCCCTCGGCAGACGCAAGGCTTGTTGTGCAGTTTTAAGCTTTTTTGAGGACTTTGCACTCTTGGAAGCCAATTTAGTGTGAATCTGTGTTTTATACTAGTAGGGGGATGAAATATTTTTCTGCCCCCGGCCCCCTCGGGGTGTCACCAGGCCGCCAAGCTCCCAAGGCCACCGAGCTCCCCAGGCCGTCGAGCTCCCCAGACCGCCGAGCTCCCCAGGCCGACGAGCTTCCCAGGCCGCCGAGCTTCCCAGGCCGCCGAGCTCCCCAGGCCTCCGAGCTCCCCAGGCCGCTGAGCTCCCCAGGCCGCCAGCTCGCTCCCCAGGCCTTCGAGCTCCCCAGGCCTTCGAGCTCCCCATGCCGCCGAGCTCCCCAGGCCGCTGAGCTCCCCAGGCCGCCAGCTCACCCCCCAGGCCGCAGGCTCGCCCGGGTCTTCTTTTGGCCATGCTCTTACCATTGTGTCCTTGGGGTGGAGTTGCCTCGTTACCCCCCGGTGTGGAGGTTTGTTATTGGCTCAAGGCCAATTGGTCGTAGAAGTATTTTGGACATTTTGGCCCCCATGCTTGGAAAAACTATAAATAGACCCTCTTGGGTACCTTTGGAGGGATGAGTTTTTGGCTTTCTCCTCCCTTGATTTCTTATTCTTGATTGAGTTGAGAGAGCTCTCCAAGGTACCCAACTCAGCCATTGGTGAGGGAGGGGAAGTGCTCTTGTGACCTTCCGAGTGTGTAGTGGGACCTCCGCGCTAGAGCCGAGGGTCTGTTCCTACTTTCCCAAATCTTTGGTCCGTGATGTTCCCCTGAGTGTAGTAGGTGTGAGGTCACCCCTCTTTTGGGACCCCTAACTTCACGAGAGACCAAGTTTTTGGTTTAAACAACCAAATCTTGCAATTATCGGTTGTTGTCATCGGGCAACTTGGCTCGGCTATTGGCGAGTATCGTCTAGCGATTATCTGAGTGTTGATTGGAAGTTGCCTGTTAAGAAAGTATTGATGTTGCTCGCCACTGGTACTATCCGGAGCACGTCTATACAATGGGATTTAAAGCTCGCTCGCGCTGCTAGGTGGTCGCGCTCCCTAACGAGTATGATCCTCCCTTGTGTCTAAAAGTCCCCATTACTTCCTATCTGGCATTGAATACCAATCAGGTCTTCATGTACCGGTGCTGCTCGTTGATTGTTGACTGCTGATCATTTATGCTGACCCTTGACGAATAGGGGTTGTATACAATCCTCACTCTTTTTGAGCAACCTAGGAGATTGAAAAAAACATCTAACCCCGCATTTGGCAAGGCTTTGGACGAGATCTCCACCCTATGATGCTCGACGGACACCCCCTCCGACAGTTGAAACTAAAAACTTGGTCTCTCATGGAGTTCGGGGTCCCAAAAGAGGGGTGACCTCACACCTACTACACTCGGGGGAACGTCACGGACCAAAGACTTGGGAAACTAGGAACAGAACCTCGGCTCTAGCGTGGAGGTCCCACCACACACACCCGGAAGGTCACAAGAGCACTTCCCCTCCCTCACTAATGGCTGAGCTGGTACCTTGGAGAGATCTCTCAACTCAACCAAGAAGAAGAAATCAAGGGAGGAGGAAGCCAAAAACTCATCCCTCCAATGGTACCCAAGGGGGTCTATTTATAGTTTTTTTCAAGCATGGGGGCCAAAATGTCCAAAATACCCTTACGACCAATTGGCCTTGAGCCAATAGCAAACCTCCACACAAGGGGGTAACGAGGTAACTCCACCCCAAGGGCATAATGGTAAGAGCATGGCCAAAAGAAGACCCGGGCGAGCCTACGACCTGGGGGGCGAGCTGACGGCCTGGGGAGCTCGGCGGTCTGGGGAGCTCGGCGGCCTGGGGAGCTCGGCGGCCTGGTGAGCTCGGCGGCCTGGGGAGCTCGGCGGCCTGGGGAGCTCGGAGGCCTGGGGAGTTCGGAGGCCTGGGGAGCTCGGCGGCTTGGGGAGCTCGGCGGCCTGGGGAGCTCGGCGGCCTGGGGAGCTCGGCGGCCTGGGGAGCTCGGCTGCCTGGGGAGCTCGACGGCCTGGGAGCTCGGCGGCCTGGGGAGCTCGGCGGCTTAGTGACCCCCCGAGGGGGCCGGGGGGAGAAAAATATTTCATCCCCCTACTAGTATAAAACACAGATTCACACTAAATTGGCCTCCAAGAGTGCGAAGTCCTCAAAAAAGCTTAAAACTGCACAAAAAGCCTTGCGTCTGCCGAGGGACCCCCACTCCGCGGATACGGGGTTGTACACAATCCCCGCTCTTTTCGAGGTTGGCACAAGCTCGGAAAGAAACATCCAACCCAACGTATTCGCTGAGTGTAGCCTTTTCTCGCGGATTTGAAAAAACACAAGGCTTCTCCGAGGGGCCAACCTGTCATGCCAACTAGTGGGAGCCTAGTCAGCAGAATCATCCTGGAGCTGAAAGGACTTAGCCTCCACGAGAGATCAACTTGCCCTGCCATCTAGTGGGAGCCTGGTCAACGAAATCATCCTGGAGTTGAAAGAACTTAGCCTCCACGAGAGATAAACCTGCCCTGCCAGCTAGCGAGAGCCTGGTCAGTGGAATCATCCCGGAGCTGAATGGACTTAGCCTCCATGAGAGATCAACCTGCCCTGCCAGCTAGTGAGATTCTGGTCAAATGAATCATCCCGGAGCTGAAAGGACTTAGCCTCCACGAGAGATCAACCTTCCCGGCCAGCTAGTGAGAGCCTGGTCAACGGAATCATCCCAGAGCTGAAAGGACTTAACCTCCACGAGAGATCAACCTGCCCTGCTAGCTAGTGAGAGCCTGGTCAGCGAAATCATCCCGGAGCTCAAAGGTCTTAGCATCCACGAGTGATCAACCTGCTCTTCCAGCTATTGGGAGCCTGGTCAGCGGAATCATCCCGGAGCTAAAAGGACATAGCCTCTACGAGAGATCAACCTGCCATGCAAGCTAGTGAGAGCTTGAAAGCGAAATCATCCCGGAGCTGAAAGGACTTAGCCTCCACGAGAGATCAACCTGCCGTGCCAGCTAGTGGGAGTCTGGTCAGCGGAATCATCCCGGAGGTGAAAGGACTTAGCCTCCATGAGAGATCAACTTGCTCTGCCAGCTAGTGGGAGCCTGGTCAGCGGAATCATCTCGGAGCTGAAAGGACTTAGCCTCCATGAGAGATCAACCTGCCCTGCCAGCTAGTGAGAGTCTGGTCAGCGGAATCATCCCGGAGCTAAAAGGACTTAGCCTCCACGAGAGATCAACCTGCCCTGCTAGCTAGTGGAAGCCTGGTTAGTGGAATCATCCCGGAGCTGAAAGGACATAGCCTCCATGAGAGATCAACCTTCCCTGCTAACTAGTGAGAGCTTGGTCAGCAGAATCATCCCGGAGCTAAAAGGACTTAGCCTCCACGAGAGATAAACCTGCCCTGCTAGATAGTGGGAGCCAGGTCAGCGGAATCATCCCAGAGCTGAAAGGACTTAGCCTCCACGAGAGATCAACCTTCCCTGCCAGCTAGTGGGAGCCTGGTCAGCGGAATCATCCCGGAGCTGAAAGGACTTAGCCTCCACGAGAGATTAACCTTCCCTGCCAGCTAGTGAGAGCCTGGTCAGCGGAATCATCCCGGAGCTAAAAGGACTTAGCCTCCACAAGAGATCAACCTGCTCTGCCAGCTAGTGGGAGCCTGGTCAGCGGAATCATCCCGGAGCTTAAAGGACTTAGCCTCTACGAGAGATCAACCTGCCCTGCTAGCTAGTGAGAGTCTGGTCAGCGGAATCATCCTGGAGCTAAAAGGACTTCGCCTCCACGAGAGATCAACCTGCCCTGCCAGCTAGTGGGAGCCTGGTCGGCGGAATCATCTCAGAGCTGAAAGAACTTAGCCTTCACGAGAGATCAACCTGCCCTACCAGCTAGTAGGAGCTTGGTCAGCGGAATCATCCCGGAGCTGAAAGGACTTAGCCTCCACGAGAGATCAACCTGCCCTGCCAGCTAGTGAGAGCCTGGTCAAAGGAATCATCCCGGAGCTGAAAGGACTTAGCCTCCACGAGAGATCAACCTGTCTTGCCAGCTAGTGAGAGCCTAGTCAGCGGAATCATCCCGGAGCTGAAAGGACTTAGCCTCCACGAGAGATCAACCTGCCCTGCCAGCTAGTGGGAGCCTGGTCAGCGGAATCATCTCGGAGATGAAAGGACTTAGCCTCCACGAGAGATCAACCTACCCTACCAGCTAGTGGGAGTCTAGTTAGCGAAATCATCCCGCAGCTAAAAGGACTTAGCCTCCACGAGGTGCCCTCAACTCATCCAGCTAGCGAGAGCCTGGCATGGGGAGGTTTTCTTGGGGGGGGGGGACTAAACATCTCAACCAAACCTTACCAAATCCAACATCCTCCAAAGGGGAAAACATGGTGGGTTACATGACCCCCCCCCCCGACTCAGCTGGTCGGGGGCTGGACTCGTTACAACATAAGAAAAAGATACATGACTCCGCCGTGGCGAGGCTTATTCAGAGGGTCTGGGCATGATGGTCATCCTCCGACTCCATCCCACTGGACACCTCCATCCTGCTCAGGCTCTCCATGATCTTCTCTATCTCCTTTGCCTTGGCCAACCAAGAGATGGTGTTGACAGCCGTGACGTAACACTGCCTCGCCATCCTGGAGTCTCCCTTGATCCTGACCTGGATCCCTTCCGAGCTGAACTTGAGGCACTGGTGAAGGGAAGACGGCACACAACGGAAGACACTGATGAGGGGCCTCCCAAAGATGGCGTTGTAACTGTTTGGGGCATCAATAATGATGAACCTGCAGTTTCTTGAGGTCCCCCCTAACTTCACCTGGAATCCGACTCCACCTTCGACTTCCTTCCTCTCCCCTAAAAATCCAAATAGGGGTCCGTCCGAGGCCAGCACCCTATTTGGCTCTACCTTCATCCCGTCAAATGCTTTCTTGAAAATGACGTTGACAGATCTTCCGTTGTCAACCAAGATTCGAGAGACGGTAAAGCCTTCGATGGCGACCTGGATCACCATGGCGTCGCAGAATGGATCCTCGTGCTCTGGCATGTCCTTTGACGATAAGGTGATCTTTTCTTCCGGGGGAGAGGTCTGGGATGTCGAGGCAACGTTCTGTCAGTACATCACATGGAGACTTGCCTTCCGAGCGGCTTCGATCCCCCCCATGGATCACAGTTATACCACCTAGGGGTCCTACGTCGACCCGGTCCTTGCATACATCATCTCCTCCCCCTCCTTGGGGCAGAACTTCAATCCGCTCCGGCTGCTGCTGGGCTGGAGCTCCCATTTCCCTCACTTCCAGGAACTCGGGGCAGGTAGTCGTGGCGTGACCTTCCAACTGGTGGAAGTCATAGTACAGTAACTCTACCCTGTCTCTCCCTCTTCCCCTGCGATTCCTCCTCTCCCTTCGACCAATCGTCATTGCTTACTGCGGTGGGGGCTGGAGCTGTCTCGGGGCTTGCCTTTGGAAGTTGAACCTTCCTTGGCCCCCATGAAAGTTCCCCCCACCCTGGATGAGAGCTCTTCCTGGACCCTGGGCAGGTCCTCCCTGCTGCCTCCAGCCTGGTTCCAGACCCTCCTGTCCCTGGAACCCCTGAGCTCTCTGCTCTTCTCTCTGCATTCCTTCCTAATGACTTGAGCCACCTTGCTCCTTTGCCTCCGACTCTGTTAGCTTTGCCAACTTCTTTATAAATGTCGGGTTGGCCGCCTCTATGGCTATCTCCTCAGCCGCCCTTTCCATCAGCTCCTCGAAAGAAAGGGGGGCCTTTCAGGTCAGACTCATCTTGAAGAACCCCTCACGCAACCCCACCGTGAATGCCATCTGGAGGGCATACCCTGACATCTCCTGGATATCCAGGATCTCCTCCTGAAACCTGTCAATATAGTGGGCCAGCGACTCCTTGTCCCTCTGCCTTATCAGAAAGATAGACTCAAGAATCCTCTTCCTCTTCTTAGAGGTGTAGAAGCTGAGCTGGAAGCTCCGGCTCAAGTCCTTGAACCCATAGATTGACCTCGGAGGGAGTTGATGAAACCAGTCTCTTGCCTTCTCCTTCAACGTAATCGCAAAGAGGCGACACTTGAAGGCATCTGTCATCGGCCTGATGGAGACGGCATTCTCGAACCCCTGCAGGTGCTGGATGGGATCATCCTTCCTGGTATAGTAATCCATGTCTCGCTCTCTGAACCCCTCGGGAATGGGAGCTGAGATAATTAACTCACAGAAGAGTGACCCCCTAAGGGGTGCACTCGCCCCCTCTACTCGCGCGAACTGCTCGCCTGGAGGGCTAGCACTTGCCGGGCTGGGGAACAGCTCCCGGCCGGGGAGGTCTCGCTCGACCCCCTCTCCCATCCTTTCCTTCCCAGGTCGCCTACCTGGTACACTTCCTTCTCCCCCTGTTGGGGTCATCTCGCTTGTGACCCTAGGAGGCAGCTCGCCTAAACCACTCTAGGACAGCTCGCCGAGACCCCTGAGAGCTAGTCCCTTGGGGTGGGGGTTGATCTGTCATCCCGAGGGGCAATGCTTCTCAGCATCTCCATGATGCCTTGGATGGAGGTCATGAACTCCTTCCTTCCTACGAAGGGTCCGGGGTGGGGGAGCTCGCCGAGATCATCACCACCTCCCTGATCTCCAGCCATGGCACTCTCCCGAGATCTTCTGTGCTGGTCACTCTCCACGCTCACCGCACCAAAATGTTGAAACCAAAAACTTGGTCTCTCGTGGAGTTCGGGGTCCCAAAAGAGGGGTGACCTCACACCTACTACACTCGGGGGAACGTCACAGACCAAAGACTTGGGAAACTCGGAACAGACCTTCGGCTCTAGCGTGAAGGTCCCACCACACACCCGGAAGGTCATACGAGCACTTCCCCTCCCCCACCAATGGCTGAGCTGGGTACCTTGGAGAGCTCTCTCAACTCAACCAAGAAGTGCAAAGTCTTTAAAAAAGCTTAAAACTGCACAACAAGCCTTGTGTCTGCCGAGGGACGCCCACTCCGCGAATACGGGGTTGTACACTGACCTCTATAAATAGAGGGGGAGGGGACGACCCTCGGGCGCTACTTTCTGACTGTTGCAAGATGATCTATTCCATTGAAGAAGTCGCCAAGAGGCTTAACGCCCTTGGGGCCTTCTTAGGTACTTGGCTTCAGCAGCCTACTAACAAGCGCGAACGAGAAGGTCATGATGAGGAAGGTGACTGCCGAAGGAAGCAGAAGTAGCCAAAGAAAAATCCTCCTGCTGAACAGGAGCTCGTTGTACCAAGCGTAGAGCTCACAGACCCCATGGACTCTACTCCTGTGCGGAATCTGACTAAGGATCTGCTGAATAAGATGAGATTGTGCGAGGACACTGATACCCCGAGGGATGATTCGGCTCACCCTAAAAACTGGGTGACAACCCTCGTTGATACACCTCTGGGGCAAAACGAGGTGACACAAACCAGCGAGGTGATGGTCAGCCCTCCCGATATTGTTGATGTCGCCCATGTTGCTGAGATGCCCGCCTTTTCCTTTGCGCCCTCTAAGGCTGGTCGCCCTTCCAGAGCGGCGACTACTCAAATTGGTACGGTAACTATTCGTAGACGTTTAACCTCGCCCTTTGTGATCTTGCCTTCCCTGTTGTTGTTCCTAACGAGTTTTAGTGACACTGTAGGTAGTACGTCGCTGATGGAACCCGCTCGCCCGAGTAGTGGGCCAGTGCCTCATGACCTTCTGTCCAGTTCCTCGCGTCCTTATATTATGCGACTTCACCTTGGTTTCGGTTGGCTGACTCATGATTAGCCTGCTGGTAACCTCACCGTGGACCTCCCCACACCGACGCCTCCTTGCTCCGACACTCTACCTTTACAAGGGACTGTTGAGAATGTGGCACCTTCATCGTGGTCTCGCCCTGGTGGGAGTGGGAGAGGACAGCCTTTCAGGCCGCCGCCTCCTATTGATCTTCATTATCCATACCTTCGGAGAAAAGGCCTGGATAGAACACCTGCTCCCACCTCCTCGCCGCCTCGCAACTTTTAGAGGTCCAAGGGTCAACGCAGTGGTCGCCTTGCCAGGCATCGAGACCCATACCATCGAAGTCCGTCTCCTTGGAGGGTGAAGAGCTCTCCTCGGTGGACTTTACCTCGTCGTGAATATCGACCAACGGCTCCGCGTGCTGGCAACGATAGTTGCCGGCTCTACTTTATTTTCTCGGCACTTGTATTGTACATCACTTTTTCTTTATGTAGGTCACCCCATTCTCCTGGGGGAGCATTGATAAACATCATCGGGCTCCCATGCGCGAGTACTAAGAGAAGGCTGTCGCAGCCTACCTCGACTTGGAGATAAAATTTGATCAATTGGCAATCTGCGAACCTCTCCAACGACTGGGCTCGCTAGAGGAAGCCAGGGAACTCATGAACCTTGCTAAGTCTCGCTATGGTGCGATCAACTTCATTGAGCATCGCCTCGTAATGGTGGAACATTAGCAGGAATTGCTTCACAACGAACTCCTCGTGATTCAGACAAGCATTGGGTCGGTGGGGCGATTAGCAAGGATGGATGATGACGTCCTGCGATGCGAGGAGCTATTGAATCATGTGAACGAGCACGTGCGGCGACTGCAAGATCGAACCTGGGCTGGGCGACATGCTCAATCGACTGATCGCCCGGGGAACTTGCACGCCCCTTAGCTTTCTTTTCTTCTATTTCTTGATTTTGCAAATTTGTCATCAGCTCTGTAATGTTTCCATTTATTTTCGTTGGAATTTATGGACACTTATTTGGGAAACTCGCACTGCCGAGTACTTTGATTGGCAATTATCTCTTGATTTTTGTCTTACGCATAGGCGTCGATCTTCCTTCTGTATTAGCAAGTACCGATAGGTAGGTCGCTAGGCTCATTGCCAGTGTAAATGCTTTCCTGTTTTTTGCGAGTATGCAGGTCGCTCCTGACACTAACGGAGTTCTCGGTGCCAAACTCTATCGCTCCTACTATTGGCCAAACTCTATAAACAGAGGGCAGGGTGGTCAGATGGCGTTGCTTTTTTGGAACCCTTGCCTTTGCTCGCCTGTTGTTGCCTTCCTTTGTGAACTTGGTTCTCGCTGCTTGTTCCTCGCCCCTAGCTCTCAGGATTGTTTCAGCCGAGGATGCACATGCTTGCAAAGTCAATCACATTGCGAACTTCACTGCCGCTAACTTCAAGAAACCCATCACTGATTCCGCCAATCTTGACGATTTTAAAGACCGCTTCTTCCCATCCATTGAGGAGAGTTTCCACGCGAGGATACCTCGAAACACCGAATAAATAAACTCCTTCGACGACCGAGTAGTGTTACCCATACGACACTTTGAGGTAAGCCTCCGCCTACCGCTATGGCCAGAGTTCTACGAGATCCTTCAGCACTTCGGGCTGATGCCAGTGTAGATCAATCTTAACAATGTGGCAATCATCATGGGGTACCTCTCCTACTTGAGGACGGAAGAGATCTTCGAGCTGGTGACCTTCAAGAAGATTTTCAATATTGGGGCTACTAAGGAAGGGATTATCTTCTTCTCCAGCCATACCTACTATAAGATCGCCTTCCCAAACCTTAGCTCGGGCCGGGTCGGAGGGGATCTTACTTGCCCAAAACGTACATCCAGTGCTCCTTAAGTGGTATCAAACTACACCACTAAACGCTAGTTGTCCGACTTTCTCGACTTGAATCATAACATTCACATCTCATCACAGAGCATTGTGAAAGTATTAACATGAAGCCACAAAATATATATATATATAACAATATATATCCAAAAGAGTACGCAAATGTCATAGCCACTGTTTATACATGAAGCTCATAGGCTAAAAAGTACTACTACTACAAACTACTCACACTCTCAATCCTTCTTGCTAGTACTCACGTCTTAAAACTCTGGAGATGACGGGGGTGCCTTTGATCGGGCAGTCCTATCAGTTAGTGTATCGTCCTGCGGCAGCTGGTCATAATGGTTGTTGGGTACATTGAAAAATATGTACCTGATTTGAAGAAGCCCAACTTAGCTCAATGATATATATCAAGGTGTATTTGATGTTGTTTTGAGTTGACATGTGTAGGTGAAGAAGTATTAAAGAATGCAGAAAAAATATTCTAAGTCCACATGTCGACACCTGAAGAAATTGTGTCAACACTTCAGAATATTTGTGTCGACACTTCAGAATATCAGTGTCGACACAAAGAATGATAGTCGACCACATTTATGTCGACACTGGGAAGCAGTGTCGACACATAAAGAAAATCGTCGACCTCAACACTGGGAAGACTGTGTCGACACCGTGAAAGATAGTCGACCAGAGAAGAAGTGTCGACACCGTGAAAGAAGTGTCGACACCGTGAAAGATAGTCGACCAGAGAAGAAGTGTCGACACCGTGAAAGATAGTCGACTAGTGAAAGATAGTCGACCAGAGAAAGATAGTCAACTCACAGAAGAAGATAGTCGACCACAACTGTGTCGATACTGGGTGGATGTGTCGACACCGGAAGACTGTGTCGACACATATTGGCAGAAGTCGACTATGCTTGTGTCGACACCAGAAGACTGAGTCGACACATTTTGGCAGGATTGAAGATTGCTGTGTCGACACCTGAAGGCTGAGTCGACACATGTTGAGTTCTGAATCTACAACAACTGTGTCGACACACAGGACTTGTGTCGACACACTGCAGAGTCTAGACCAAGTTATTTTCTGAAGAAGCTGTGTCGACTTAAAGGCAACTTAGTCGACATCATCAAAGACTGTGTCGACACCAAAGTCACTTGTGTCGACACAGATAGATTGGTCTCGACACTTTCTAACTGACTGTCTCGACATTTTGCTGTCCAAGGCTAAGGTACAAGAACTGTTTGAAGACTTGACAGCTGTGGGTTGCCACCGTTTAACTGAAGCTATCAAACCTGTCAGAAAACAGTTAGAAACCGGATCAGCCGGTTACCATGAAGAAAGTCTATAAATAGACACATTCAGAAGGAATTAAAAAGCAGCTAAGCTAAGAAAAATAATAGAAGAAGATCTAAGAAGAAGAAACAGAAGGATTACGATCCTGTTGAAGTTTCAATTCAAGAAAGTGAAAAAGAAGATCTTCATCAGAAGGTCTAAGAAGAAGAAGTCTGAAGTATCAGTAAAGGTGTTGGATAGAGAGAGATCCAGTCATCTTGAAGAAGAAGAAGGAAGCCATCAGTGGTTTCTCAAGAAGCTGTTTGGAAATCAACTCAGCTAAGTTCAGATTCAAGAAGCTTTGAAGAAAGCTCAGATTCAGTTGATTTCATCAGCTGATCAAGAAGTGTCTTGTCCTCTTCTCTCTCAACAAAGGCAAGACATCAAAATATCTTTTTCTAAATTTCTGTAGGATCTGTTTACACAGATCTGAGTTGTAAGCCTATGTTATAAAGGCTGAGTATAGGAGAGGTGATCTCTGAGTGGTAGGGCTATTTGCCTGAGTGTAGGAGAAAGTTATTCTCTGAGTGGTAGGCCTTGAGGCAAGGCTGAGGTAGGGCTGTTGAGCCTGAGTTGTAGGAACCTATCCTGGTTCTGAGCTGTAGGATCTGAGGATCTGAGTATAGTGGAAGTTTGGCCGAATCTAGCATATTGCTAGATAGGTGAAGGGGGAAAGTGGATGTACCCAGACCTTGGGGAACCACTATAAAATATTGTGCAATCTGTGATACTTAGTTGTCTGTGAATGCTGTGCTAGATGTTTTAAATTGTAATTGAATTCTGCCTAGATTTATAGACAAGAAATTAGAACCTATTCACCCCCCCCCCCTCTAGGTGTTTAGGTTGTCTTGAAAGTAAAACTATCAAGTGGTATCAGAGGGAGGTTCCTCAAAAAGGACTTAACAGTCTGAGGTAGATCTGATAGGCAGAATCAAGATTCAAAAAGATGGGTTCTGGTGAGAATCATAAGGAGCTAGGGTCTATGAAATTACCCATATGCAAGAAAGAAATTTTTGGAATTTGGAAAGAAAGAGTCAGACTGTTTATGGAAGCATCTGACCCAAGGATTTACATCACAGTACAGGAAGGCCCCTTCATTCCAATGAAGGTATCAGTTCTTGATGCAAATATCCAAACTCCAAAGAGTTATTCAGAAATGATCAAGGATGAAATCATCTTGGCAACCATGGATAAAAGAGCTCAGAACATTATTGTTAGTGCCATAGATGATTCAACATTTCAGAATCTGATTCACTGCAAGACCTCCAAAGAAATGTGGGACACATTGATTGTCTACATGGAGGGATCTGAAGAAGTGAGGCAGGACAGGAAATCTATGCTCAATCAGGAGTATGAAAGTTTTAGACAAGGAAAATATAATAGCATAACTGAGTGCTACAAGAAATTCTATAGAATTGTGAATGAGCTTATGTCCTATGGAAGAGTCTTCAGTACTTATGAACTGAATGACAAATTCTTGAGATCCTTAACAAAGGATTGGGACACAAAGATCTGTGCCATAAGAGAAGTGGCTAAATTGGCAGAGATATCTCCTCCCACCTTGTTTGGAAAGTTGCTATCCTATGAAATGCAACTTATGGTGAGGAAGGAGGAGGAAAAGAATTCAAGAGGAGAGCATAGAGAAAAGACTGTGGCATTCAATGCAGAAGCCACTAGAAAGAATAGGAGGAAATCACCATCTCCTCCTAAGAAAGTTGCAGAAGATAGTTCTGAAAATTCAGATAAGGGTTCAGAAAGCTGTGATTCAGATGCAGACTTTGCTGCATTCACAAGGCAATTCCAAAGGTTCTTGAAAAAGAAGCAATGGAAGTCTAGGCCTTCCACATCACAGTAAGTTGATGACTATTATTAGAAGAAAAGGTCATCAAGGAAAGAGAAGAGCAGATCAAAGCCCAGCAAAGCCACTACTTCAAAGATTGTCTGCTATTGTTGCAATAGGCCTGAACATGTAGTGGCTGACTGTCCTGATAAGAGAAAGGAATCTTCAGACAAAAAGAAGACTTATCAGAAAGGCAAGAAGGAGAAATCCTTTGTTGCAAAGAAAGATAAGAGTCTAACAAACCAGTCAACTTTAGAGTCAGAATCTGAAGCTGAAGCATATATTGGACTATATGCTGCATCTGAAGAAGAGGAGTTTCTGCAGTTGCTAGACTCCATCAATGAACAAAAGGATCATCAGTGTATGGGGCTGATGGCAGGATCAGAAGAGGACATATGCCAGAATCAGTCTGGTCATAATAAGGTACAATGTCCTTCTATTACATCTGTTTGTTGTACAAGTGAAGAATCAACTATATCTGCATCAACAGATGTAGATGCATCTGAATCTGAAGGACATGTCTATCAATTGATAGACAAGTATGGGGACCTGTTGCAGGCCCTTAAGAAAAGCAAGAACCTGGTTAAATCTCAGGCTCAGGAAATTGCTGAACTAAGGGTTGCTACAACTGAGTTAGAAAAAGTTATTGATCAAAAATTAAATGAAATTGCCAAGCTGAAGAATATAACTATTATTCAGATGGGCACAATTAATTATACTAATGATCAAGTGAAGAGTCTGGAGGCCAGACTTAGAATTGAAAGGGATTTAGTGGCTAGTTACTCTAAGCTAAAATCTGTCTTATCCTTGATAGATGAATTTGTCACTCAAAAGGGTAAGGCTGGATTAGGATTTAAAGGTAACTCCAGAGCTGGCAGATTCAAGAGGAAAGGCAAAGCTCCTGTTCAGCCACTAAACCTTTCAGTCCCCATAAAGTTTAGTAAGGTGAAAGTGCCTTCTAACAAATATGATCATGAAGACATTCAAGATCATATTAAGACTAATGTTCTGAAGAACAAGGGTGTAAATGCAAGCAGGCCTACCTATGGTCATAAACCCAATGATTTTAAGAAATCAGTAGGTGAAGTTGCTACAGCACCAGCAATGAACAGAAATTCTTCTGACAAGGATGTATCTAGATCTAGATACAATAAGTTTGAATGTTGGTGCTGTGGCAAGAGATGCCATTTTGCATTAGACTGCTGGTATAACACAAGTGTTATAAAGAACAATAGTCTACCTGTTAGAAGAGGTTATGGTAGCTTTATTAATGCTAACCTGAACCAAGGACCCAAGACTTACTTGGGTTCTAAGGGTAAGTAATTCTGTGTTGCAGGTGAATCCAAGTAACCATGCCCCTATATGGTACTTGGATAGTGGTTGTTCCAGGCACATGACTGGAACAAAGGGGCTGCTGAAGGAGTATTCATCTGTCAAAGATGGACCTAAAGTGATCTTTGGTGGATCTGAAAAAGGAGTCATCAAAGGGTTTGGTAACATTTCTTCTAACCTAATTACTATCACTCAAGTGGCTTATGTAAAAGGTTTGAAACATAATCTAATAAGCATAAGCCAGCTAAGTGATTTAGGATATGACATTTCATTTGTTAAAAATGGATGTCATATCAAGAGGTCAAGTGATCAAAAGATCATATTGACTGGGTATAGGAAGAGAAATGTATATTATCTTAATTTTGAATGTGAGAATAAGACTTCTCCCATCTGTCTTGTAGCTGATGACAATGTTTCTCATTGTGTTAAGTGGCACAAGAGATTGGCTCATCTAAACTACAAGATAATTGACCAACTCTTTAGCAAAGAGTTAGTGAGGAATGGACCTCAAATTAAGTGTATAAAGGAAGGGATATGCTCAGCTTGTCAAAAGGGCAAGCAGACAAAATCCTCCTTTCAAAGCCTTGAAAACAAGGATTCTGTGAGGTGCTTATACCTCTTGCATATGGATCTTTTTGGTCCTATGCCAGTTCATAGTCTAGGTAGGAAGGTCTATACTTTTGTGGTTGTAGATGACTATTCTAGATTTACATGGGTGTTCTTTCTGAGACAAAAATCTGAAACCCCAAGTGTATTACTTAATTTTGTAAAACAAATTCAGAATGAACTGGATAGTACAGTGGTCAAAATCAGAAGTGACCATGGTACTGAGTTTCAATCTGAAAGCATAACAAACTTGTGTAAAGACTTTGGGATTTTCCAAGAGTTCTCCTCACCTAGAACACCTCAGCAAAATGGAATTGCTGAAAGAAAGAATAGAACATTAATTAAAGCTGGTAGAACTCTATTGAGTGACACCTCTCTCTCAGAATATTTTTGGGCTGAGGCAGTTAACACTGCTTGTCATGTAATCAATAGGGCTACTATCACCAAAAGCCACAAAATGACTCCCTATGAGATTGTGAAAGGCAGAAAACCAAATCTATCTTACTTTAGGATCTTTGGTTGCAAGTGTTATATACTTAACAATGGCAAGTCATATTTGACTAAGTTTGCTGCCAAATCCCAGGATGAGATATTTGTTGGGTACAGCACAAATAGTAAGGCCTATAGAGTCTTCAACTTGACCACTCAAGTTGTTGAAGAATCTGTGCATGTTGTGTTTGATGAAACAAGATTAATCAACTGTGAGTTGTCTTGTAGATCAAATGACTCAACAGCAAAAGTATGGACAAGCTTTCCATTACTGAAGTATCAAAGGAAGATGGGGCATTGGAAAATGAAGGCTTCAGTCCAGGGGGAGAACAAGACACTATAGAAGCTGATGAAAATCAAGAGAATCAGTTAAATGAAGGAGCTGGAGATGTTCAACCAGAAGGAAATCTTCCTCTAGCTATAAGACATTTAAGAGATCATCCAGCTGATCAGATAATAGGTGATCCAAGACAAGGGGTGCAAACTAGAAGCAGAAATCAAAACACAGTTCTACATTCAAGTTTCCTGTCACAATTGGAGCCTAAGAAGTTTGAAGAAGCTATCCAAGACCAGCACTGGATTGATGCTATGCAAGAGGAGCTGAATCAATTCAGAAGGTGCAATGTCTGGGAGCTTGTTCCTAAACCAAGAGGCCACAACATAATTGGCACAAAATGGATCTATAGGAACAAGCTAGATGAAAGTGGAATAATAGTAAAGAATAAAGCAAGATTGGTTGCAAAAGGATACAGGCAGGAAGAAGGGATTGACTTTGATCAAACCTTTGCTCCAGTAGCAAGGCTGGAGGCAATCAGAATATTCCTTGCCTATGCAGCCTATCAAGACTTCAAAGTATGCCAGATGGATGTGAAGTCAGCATTTCTGACTGGTGATCTTAAAGAAGAAGTATATGTAGAGCAGCCATCAGGTTTTGTAGATCCTCTTAAACCTGATTTTGTTTATAAGCTTAGGAAAGCTTTGTATGGGTTAAAGCAAGCCCCAAGGGCTTGGTATGAAACCCTGTCTACTTTCCTTATTGAGAATAAATTCTCAAGAGGAAAAATTGACAAAACTCTATTCCTTAGGGAATCCAAAGGCAAGATCATCTTAGTTCAGATCTATGTTGATGACATAATCTTTGGATCTACTGAAAACAACATTTGTAAAAAGTTTGCCAAACTTATGCAAGGGAAGTTTGAGATGAGCAGTATGGGGGAACTGAAATTCTTCTTGGGACTCCAAGTAAGACAGACTGATGATGGCTTGTCCATATCCCAGTCTAAGTTCACCAAAGAATTGATTAAGAAATATGGTATGGAGTCATCCTCCACCATGAGAACTCCTATGGGAACAAGTATGCCTATATGCAAAGATGATGCAGGTAAACATGTTGATGAGACTTTGTATAGAGGAATAGTTGACTCACTACTATATCTCACTGCTAGTAGACCAGATATTATGTATGCTACATGTGTCTGTAGGTACCAAGCCTGCCCTAAAGAATCTCATTATACTGCAGTCAAAAGGATTCTGAGATATCTTAAGGGCACACCTAATCTAGGTCTTTGGTACCCTAGGAATAGAGATTTTCAACTAACAGGCTATTCAGATGCAGATTTTGCAGGATGTAGAGAGGATAGAAAGAGTACTACAGGTACTTGTCAATTCCTGGGAGGAAGACTAATATCATGGAGTAGTAAGAAGCAGACTAGTGTGGCAATTTCCACAGCTGAGTCAGAGTATGTTGCTGCTGGAAGCTGCTGTGCACAGCTATTATGGATGCAGCATCAGCTAAAGGATTATGGTATTCAAGTAAGTAGAACACCTCTTTTGTGTGATTCTAAGAGTGCAATTTCTATTGCTAATAATCCTGTTTCTCATAGTAGAACTAAGCATATAGAAATAAAATACCATTTTCTTAGAGAACATGTAGAAAAAGAAGACATCTCATTGGAATTTGTGAAAACAGATTATCAAATAGCAGATGTGTTTACTAAGCCCCTAGATGAGACAAAATTCAATAAATTCAAAATTGAATTAGGTATGTTAACCATTGATTAGTGTAATCACAAAATCATCAACAATAAAGTTGAAGTGGTAACAAGATATTCAAGTGATATTAAGACACATTGAAGTAGTATAAAGTACTTTGTTGTACTTATAAGTTGTGACGAACAAACAGAAATTGGCTAAGTAAGATGGTGTCGACACATTCAGTAATTATGTGTCGACTCAGGGTAGTAATGTCGACAAGTCAGAGATATTGTGTCGACACAGAAAATATGTGTCGACACTTGAGAATCTTATTGTCGACTTATCCAGGAATGTAGTGTCGACTTCACCAGGATAGTGGTGTCGACACCTACAGATTTTGTGTCGATACTTATACTAAGAGTCGACACAGAATTTCTGATGCTCTACTATATATCCCTAGTGTCGACATAACCGCAAATTGGTGTCGACACATAGTAGACGAACTTGTAGTCGAGACAATAAAAGCTTGTGTCGACACAATCCATCTATGTCGACACTTATAGTCTGTTTTTGGCGACTTTTGATCTTCTTTAAACAGAAGGTATAAATAGGTCAAAAACTCATTCTGTCGACACGCTTACAAGGTTTTCGAAACCCTGTGTCGACATTCTCTCTCTCTCTCTCTTTCTCTCATCTTTCAAGCTTTCTCGACTGATCAATGGCGCCGAAGATTGAAGATAATGTGAATGAAGGATATGAGTTGGTACGCCAGGCCTTTGCAGCTGCCCCTCCAGATGTTCTTGGGGTTATCTCTCTCCTCTCCGACTCTGGTTTAGAATTTCTGGTCTCCGAACCTTCAAAGATATGGAAGAAGGAGGTGCATGAGTTCTTTACCTCTGCCTCTGTAAACTCTGAAAGTCATGAAATAAAATCCACAGTTCATGGGTCACCTGTGGAGATTACACCGAGTAAGATAAGAACAATTCTGCAATTATCTACAATTGAGAATGAAGAGGATGTCCCTGCTTCTAAATCTAGCGAGGCTCTTCAATGGTGTGGATTGGAATCCACCATGAAAATTTGAGCTGCGTTCAATCGGAAAGGAATGAATCAACAGGGTAAGTTTCTGTCAGAAGTGGTAGGAAAGGTTATTCTGTGCAAGTCAGGTGGACATGATAGGATTTCTGCCTATATGTTCAGCCTAATGACCAGGATTGTGTTTACAATTCCAACGGATTGGTCATCTGTAATTTTTGAAAAGATTAAGGAAGGGATCAAGAAGCCAAATCTGGCTAGGATAATGAGTATATATCTAAGTAAGGAGATTCCTGAGGTTATGCAACAACAACCTGGAACTAAAATTAATCACATGAGAAGAATGGACATGAGATTGTTCTCCAGATGGGATAGGGTGCTGACCAAAGAGATGCCTGAAGTGGAAAGGCAGGATTCCCCTGAGAAATCCCCAGGTCATGCTACCAGTACTGGGCATCCACAGGAAGAGCAAGAAAGACTGGAGGTTGAAGATCAACCTGCATCTATACAAGTTCAGGATGCCACAATACCTGCAGTTCAAGAAGAAGAAGTAAGTATACCAGCTCAGCAAGTTTATTCACCTACACAAACTGTATCTACTAATGACCAGGTACAGGTGCAGGGGGAGCTGGTGTATTTTCCTACAACAGAGATTTCTAATATTTCTATTTCTGCACAGGTCCAGGGGGAGCAAGTGCTAGAAGATGCTCCAATTCATCAATCTCCAAATTTGAATACTGCAAATGAACAAGCCCAGAAGGAATATACTCTGGAGGAGTTATTCCCAAATGATGAAATAATTACTGATAGTCTGGAAGTGGAGCAAGAAATTGAGGGGGAGCCAGTGCATGTTGAGACTGTACAACATGGCACTAAAGCAGCTGTTTCTCCTCCTCCCAAAGAAAGAGTTCAAATTGATAGCACTTCTGATTCAGAGACTGAAGAAGCCAGGGTGGCTAAAAAGAGAAAACTTATGGTCTTTCAGAGAAGGAGCAAGAGCTATAAGCAGGCTCTATAGTCTACAGCACATCATACTCCTTCTGACTTTGATTATAACAAATTCTTGGTAGATTTGCAAGTGAAATTGGATGAACACAGGGTAGCCATTGAAAAATATGTTGATGAGAACAACAAGTCTCTGCAGTTTGACTTAGCTCAAGATATAAAATCAATTAGGTTTGAGGTCAATATGCATAAGAAGGAAATGACAGATTGCTTCCATAAGGGAGGTAATGCTGTGGTATATCTGGCAAAACAACAACAGACTATCATCCCTAAGGTGGATGACATTGCTTTAAAGCAAAGCTATGTCTTGGAAAATCAGTTAAGAATGAATGATAATTTAACTGAATCTCATCATGAGATAATAGAGGAATTGAAAAAGATTATTCCAGGCCTGCCTGCAGATAGAACAAAAGAAATGGAAGAATTTGATAAGAACTTTCAAGCTGCTATTGCTTCTGTTAAGACTGCAATCACTACCTCTCAAAAAGAAATATCTGAAAAGCTTCAAAAGTTAAAACCATTTTTTAAAGAGGGTGTCAATTATCTGGATGGCCAAATCAGATTTCAAAAGGAAGATCTCAGAGATCATGTTTCTAGAGAAGCCATAAAGGGGGAGAGGATGCTAGTTCATGCAGGCTCAGAGCACTCCAAATGGGTGACCAATAGTATTCGAGCCACATTAGGATATCCCCCATTGTGTGATGATGCTATGGTGGCTGAGTCAGGAATACAAACAAGTCTACTTGAAGGCAATCAACCTGAGGTTGCCCAAGTCATTTACCCCCCTCCAGATTTTGATATGATTGATCAGCAGGTTCAAAGGATGTATAGTCCTCCAAAGGAGGTTACTAATATTGTTATTGAGAAGGTTGATAAGCCTGAGGCTACTTTGAAAGACCAGCAAGATGCTCTTCTATCTAAGAAAAGGTTTAGAGAGCAGGCTGAACTTAAGCCAGACTTTGAGCAGTGGAGTCCTACTTCCAGAAATATAATACTCACTGCATGGAAGGCTGTCAAAGACCAAGTGCAGGAAAGAGGCAAGTGGTACAATGAGATGGAATGACAGAAGTATGAAGCCAGACAAGAGGCCATTGTACAGTTTAGAAGAAAAGCCAAGCTGGGTAGGTTGCCTACAGATGCTCAGGAGCCAAGCAAATATTTCCCAAAGCCCTTTCATTATTTTGAAAGGCAAAGGCTCAAGGAAGAAGCAAAGAAGAAGGCTGATCTAAAAGACAAGAAGCCAGCTGAAGATTCTGAAGCTCCTATGAAGGCTCAAGTTTTGTCTGGCAAAGGAATTGTCATTAAAGAGCCTGATCAGTCTTAATTTTTAGTTCTTTCAAAGTGTTTTGTAATGTTTTGATTAAATCATTAGATGTAAATCTCTGTATTCAAACATTATCAAGTTATAAACAAAATGTTGTTTGACATCATATAATGTTCATTCTGTGATGGATTGTTTTTATGTTTTGTTTATATTAAGTATTCCTGTTATGTCATATATCATCAGTTTATACTTTTTATAAATGGTGTATATCATTGGCTATAGGGTTATGACTTCTTCAAATAGGGGGAGATTGTTGGGTACATTGAAAAATGTATACCTGATTTGAAGAAGCCCAACTTAGCTCAATGATATACATCAAGGTGTATTTGATGTTGTTTTGAGTTGACATGTGCAGGTGAAGAAGTATTAAAGAATGCAGAAAAAATATTCTAAGTCCACATGTCGACACCTGAAGAAATTGTGTCAACACTTCAGAATATTTGTGTCGACACTTCAGAATATCAGTGTCGACACAAAGAATGATAGTCGACCACATTTATGTCGACACTGGGAAGCAGTGTCGACACATAAAGAAAATCGTCGACCTCAGCACTGGGAAGACTGTGTCGACACCGTGAAAGATAGTCGACCAGAGAAGAAGTGTCGACACCGTGAAAGAAGTGTCGACACCATGAAAGATAGTCGACCAGAGAAGAAGTGTCGACACCGTGAAAGATAGTCGACTAGTGAAAGATAGTCGACCAGAGAAAGATAGTCGACTCATAGAAGAAGATAGTCGACCACAACTGTGTCGACACTGGGTGGATGTGTCGACACCAGAAGACCGTGTCGACACATATTGGCAGAAGTCGACTATGCTTGTGTCGACACCAGAAGACTGAGTCGACACATTTTGGCAGGATTGAAGATTGCTGTGTCGATACCTGAAGGCTGAGTCGACACATGCTGAGTTCTGAATCTACAACAACTGTGTCGACACACAGGACTTGTGTCGACACACTGCAGAGTCTAGACCAAGTTATTTTTTGAAGAAGCTGTGTCGACTTAAAGGCAACTTAGTCGACATCATCAAAGACTGTGTCGACACCAAAGTCACTTGTGTCGACACAGATAGACAGATTGGTCTCGACACTTTCTAACTGACTGTCTCGACATTTTGCTGTCCAAGGCTAAGGTACAAGAACTGTTTGAAGACTTGACAGCTGTGGGTTGCCACCGTTTAACTGAAGCTGTCAGACCTGTCAGAAAACATTTAGAAATCGGATCAGCCGGTTACCATGAAGAAAGTCTATAAATAGACACATTCAGAAGGAATTAAAAAGCAGCTAAGCTAAGAAAAATAATAGAAGAAGATCTAAGAAGAAGAAACAGAAGGATTACGATCCTGTTGAAGTTTCAATTCAAGAAAGTGAAAAAGAAGATCTTCATCAGAAGGTCTAAGAAGAAGAAGTCTGAAGTATCAGTAAAGGTGTTGGATAGAGGGAGATCCAGTCATCTTGAAGAAGAAGAAGGAAGTCATCAGTGGTTTCTCAAGAAGCTGTTTGGAAATCAACTCAGCTAAGTTCAGATTCAAGAAGCTTTGAAGAAAGCTCAGATTCAGTTGATTTCATCAGCTGATCAAGAAGTGTCTTGTCCTCTTCTCTCTCAACAAAGGCAAGACATCAAAATATCTTTTTCTAAATTTCTGTAGGATCTGTTTACACAGATCTGAGTTGTAAGCCTATGTTATAAAGGCTGAGTGTAGGAGAGGTGATCTCTGAGTGGTAGGGCTATTTGCCTGAGTGTAGGAGAAAGTTATTCTCTGAGTGGTAGGCCTTGAGGCAAGGCTGAGGTAGGGCTGTTGAGCCTGAGTTGTAGGAACCTATCCTGGTTCTGAGCTGTAGGATCTGAGGATCTGAGTATAGTGGAAGTTTGGCCGAATCTAGCATATTGCTAGATAGGTGAAGGGGGAAAGTGGATGTACCCAGACCTTGGGGAACTACTATAAAACATTATGCAATCTGTGATGCTTAGTTGTCTGTGAATGCTGTGCTAGATGTTTTAAATTGTAATTGAATTCTGCCTAGATTTATAGACAAGAAATTAGAACCTATTCACCCCCCCTCTAGGTGTTTAGGTTGTCTTGAAAGTAAAACTATCAATGGTGCTTCATCTCCTGTGATCAGTTATAAACATAACTGTTAGTCACATAGCTTAGTGGAAACACATCTCCTTCCCGAATCCATATTCTGAGGACGAACTCATGCACCCAACAAAAGTAAATAGTTGAAGCACGAGAGGGTTGGTACAACATTTCATACATAAGCTAGGAGCAGTATTAAAAGAAGGTGCAACATATTATAGCTGGAATAGTAACAGCATTACACATCAGTTATAACAAAAGCTCTACTAGTTATCAGCACAATAGGTATTCACAACCTGTATTCACACCACATGTATTCAAACCTGCCAACACGCCGCAGGCATTCAAAGTCGCGCGCACACACTCTTTATCGACATAGTATTGACTGCCTCTATTCAAATAAGGTAGCTAGCCCCGCGGACCTCACCGATGTGACCGTCGGTGATAGTGGTCAGTCCTACCACTTTTGGGGGTAATCGTACCACACAGCCCAGACCCCAACATACAACACCGTGTACTCTTGGATGTGAACGAAGTCTAGCGATTCAACATTTTGGCCGACCAGCGGAGGAAATCTAACGGGGAAAAATCATAACAGTCGATCACGTGTGTTACTCATCTCCCTGTCACCTTGAGTCGTCGAACTCCTCGCATCAGTACGAATGGTCTGCGGAAGTACTGATCCGCCACGATTTACCGCAAGTAATTTACAAGCAATTAAATTTATCAAATTTTGCTGACACGCATCGGGTCTGCGGCGTCCTGCCCTACTATGCTTCAAATAATTCAGGCAAGCGGTACTCGGCTCGAATTTCAATAAGGAGCATGAGAGCTCTTTATTTGGGGCTAATCCTAGAGGAATACCTCAACTCCTGTTATCCCCAACTAAGGCTCAACCAAACAGAAGACTGCTCGTCAGAATAGAACCCGTGCTTAAAATGGTAAATTATAGGAATAACAGTGCGGTAATAAAAACTGCTGAGAATATAAGCTGCATAATTGAAATGTTGTAATGAAATTGGACCAGTACGAAACTGGAGTAATACTGAACTAAAAGTAAGTACTGAAAGGAAGTGGACTAGTACGAGACTGGAATAGTACTTAAAAGAAATGAACTGAACTGAAAGTAAATAAACAGGACAAATTCGAGATTAGAGTACTGAAAAGAAAGTACTGAATTGAAATAAATAAAAGAACTGGACTAGTGCTAGACATGAATAAATCATAAAGAAAATAGTTAGTAGTCCAATCACTCCATTAGGAGGCTTTAGTTCCATCTCCGTTTTCAAGAGGCAAGTTTAGTCTCATCTCCTTTCTCAGGAGACAAGTTCAGTTCCATCTCCGTTCTCATGAGCCAAGTTCAGTTTCATCTCCATTCTCAGGAGGCAAGTTCAGTTCTATCTCCTTTCTTATGAGGCAAATTCAGTTCCATCTCCGTTCTCAAGAGACAATTTCAGTTCCATTTCAGCTTTTAGGAGGGTTCTTTGAGTTTCACTCATTATTAAGATCCGATAATAATTCAGTTGCGCCTTTTAATCACGACTTAATCGGATCAAGAGGATTATTATGAGTTAAACATTTATTATTCATCTGAAAATAAATAATAACTCATTTGGTCGCGTCGGATCAAATCCGAGAATCTCGTTAGAGAGCACTCGTTAGCTGAGTGGGCTCCACTTTTTGTGATTTTTTTTTTGTGTTTTAATTGAGTGTAGTATTATCCATTAACAAATCATCTATTTTGAAAATGGTTATTAACAAAACAAACTTTTTTATTATTAGCAAATCATTCAAAAAAACATTCCTAACATTGCTGAAGCATCTTCAAGATTTGTTAAGCGACATTGCCCAAAAAATATATTGTTTAGAGTCCAAAAAAATACATTTGCATAAAAATTGTATGATTGTGCCACAGTTTATCTGTTAAATAGATCCCAAAGTTAAAGAAAGCTCCAACCTCACCCGCCACATTCTCTCCTCTCCCACAAGCTGACACTTGCTCTAAAAAGCTTGAACTGATTTTTACATCAAAAAAAAACTGCTTAAACTTGTACAACATATATCCCTCTTGTTTGCACGGGAGTTCCCGTGCATTGTCACTCGGTATTCTATAGAAAAAAAGAATACTGTTATTAGCAAACCACATTTAACTATTAGCAAATCAAAATACACCGGGTTCAAGATTTTCAGCTCCATTAATTCAATCCTAAAAACATTCTATTAGCAAACCCTCTATCCCCCCCCCCCCCCCCACTCCCGGTTTCCTCTCGATCTCGCTATTGGCCGCGAGTTCCTCATTGTCTACTGCGCCACCGAGGTCACTTCTGCCGCAATGAAACCACCGCGCCACCGTGGCCACTTTCACCGCAAATCCGCCGCACCACCTCAGTGGTTTCCTTCCTTTGCCCCTTCCGCAGCATAACATCTCTATGGGATAACAACATGTAGAATCCCCAAACACTTTAGCCTGCAATGTGTTCAGATTTCATTTTTTGTCGATTTTGGAGTCTGGTTTGTTTGCGGAAATGATCTGATACTGATGGAATTTGTGTAGAGAGGAGGATTGGAGTTCAGGCATCCTACCCATAAAGGATAAGAAAAGTTGTACAGCTAACAAAGGCTAGTTCGACCTCCCCTCTCTATCTCACCTTTGTTCCAAATAAAGTAGTTCTATGTGTATCTAAAATGTGAAGTTCATTAGCTTTAAGGTTATTATAGTGGTAGAGATGATGGGAGGCTGAGGTTTAGATTAAGGGTTCGTTTGGTTCGGTGTTTGGAGCAGCTGACAGGAGGAAAGGGGCCGCTGTTCGAAACAGAGGGGGGAGGCCGCAGTTCGAATACCGCCGTTTTCCTCTGTTTCCTATGGCGCTGCAGGCTCAAACGCCGCAAACGCCGTCACCGGGTATTTGGTTACCAGCCGTGCGGCGGCGTTTGCCCCAAACGTGCGCTCCAAACGCCAAACCAAACGAAGCCTAACGTATACCTCCACCGACAGTATTCCGGCTGCGGCGGGCTCTTCGCCCGCCTTCGGAGTAGTTCTTATAAATAAAATTATTTTTTAAATTAATGAAACGATTAAAAAAATTATAAAATAATTATTATAATTAATTTTTTAAAAAATATTTTATAGCATGCGGATGAACAGTGGCCCACGCCACTGTTCAACCGCCTGGTTTTAAAATTGGCGGATCCCACATCATGACCTGTCGCGCGATGCATAGCCCGTAGCCGGTCTAGCCCTGCATGATATGGAAAGCTCGTTAAACCCACGACGTGGGACTGAACGCGTGAAACGCAAACTCTCAGCGAATCGTCGAATGGAGAAGTCGTCGTTGCCTCTCTCGACGCCTCTCCCACTGCCTCTCCCACCTCCTCTCCTATCGCTTCTTCTGTCGCCTCTCATGTTGCCTCTCCCGTCGCCGGTGATTTGCGTGGCTTCGAATGAGCAACTCCAAAATTAGATGATTTTCAAGGTTTTTTGATTTCATGTATTTTGGTTTTAAATTTCAAAATTCATTTTGTTTTTTTTTTCATTTCAGATGTATATTTTGTTTCGATTTCAAATTGCGTGGAATGATTTCGATTTCGATTTTGGATTGTTAAGAAATCACAATGATCCTCTTTTTTATGTGGAATGATTGTGTTGGCCTTCTATGTAAAGAAATTGAGATCATAAAATCAACAAATAGTTTATGATTTCTACTTTCAGATTTTCATTTTGTTTTCAATTCCTAATTTCATATTACATATGGTTTTCATAATCGAGCTTGGTGGGGGAAAAGCTTGTAGAGGAAAATGAAGATTCAGGGGAAGGTTGGAAAAGCTTGTAGAGGAAAATAAAGATTCTTGGGAAGGTTATGTATGTTATAATATAGTATATGCGAGGACTAATCAATTGCGCGGTCTTTTTTTGCTCATTCAGTCTCTATCAAACTTAACAATGTGTTTCCTACTATTTTATAGTTAGACTTGCAAGTGTATATTCGGACGAATAACGGGTTTGGGGGCTTTGCGGATCTTAACCCTAGGTTTTACTATAAATCCCTAGCTGGGGGCAACGGGGAGCAGATTCCACTTAGATCTTCCTCCGTATGTTTCGAGCACCCGCTTACATTCTCGAAACACCTTCGCTCCCTTCGCGTGTGCTCGTCTCCCGTGTGTGGATCTAGGGCCAGCCGCCGCTCGCTGCAGGCCGATCGAGGATCTGTCTAGCCCAGCCCTTCCCGTCGCCGGTCGCCTGTTTGGGGCAAGCTTCCGCCCTCGTTTTTTCGCGGATCGCTTCTTCCAGGTCGCCGGGGCCTTTTCGCTCGCGAAGTTAGGACCTGCTGATCCTTCCTCTCCTCGCCGCTCGCTTCTTCCAGGTCGTTGCCACTAGATAGAGGAGTTCCGTCGGTCTGGGGCAACGTTTCTTCCTCGCCGATCAAGAGGCGGAGGAGATCGGCCGCCGTCGCCGTTTGCGTCAAGCCCTAGTTTTTCGCTCCCGAAGGATCCGGTCGACGTTCAACGTTTTTCCTCCCGGTCGACGTTCGACGTTTATTCTCCCGGTCGACGTTCGACGTTTTTCCTCCCGGTCGACGTTCGACGTTTTTCCTCCCGGTCGACGTTCGACGTTTTCCTCCCGGTCGACGTTCGACGTTTTTCCTCCCGGTCGACGTTCGACGTTTTTCCTCCCGGTCGACGTTCGACGTTTTCTTCCCGGTCGACGTTCGACGTTCTCTTCCGGTCGACGATCTTCGATCCTCCCGTTCGACGATTTCTCTGGTCGACGCTTTCCTGGAGCCGATCCAAGCCTCTGTTCCTGTGTTCGGGCTTGCAGCAAGAGAAGCAATGAGGAATTCTTCCTTGTCCTCTCCGGTTCCCATGAACAAGTTGGAAAAGTTCACGGCCTCCGAGTTCAATGATTGGAAGTTGAACACGCAATTTGGGATGAAATACCTGAATGTCTTCTACACCATCAAGACTGCTCGTGCTGACGTTGCTGGGACTGCAGATGAGGCACAGTGGGCTGAAGGTGAGGATTTCTGCAGGGACTACCTGCTGAATTATCTCTCTTCCAGTCTGGCCAAGAACTACATCAAGCTGCAGTCTGCGAAGGAGATCTGGGAAGCCCTAGAGGAGCACTTCAGACAGGAGGAGGACCTCTCCAAAGCTCATCTAGTGGACAAGTTCCACTCCTTCAGCTTCGACGAGGAGAAAGCCATTCTCCCTCAGGTATCAAATTTTGAAAATTTGGTTGATTCTCTGCATAGTGAGTCCATTAGCCTGCCCGAAAGTTTTGTTGCCGGCACAATTGTGTATAAGCTGCCCTCCTCGTGGTACAATTTCAAAACGGAAATGTACCGCAAGAAGATGCAAGTTGGTCTGAACGACCTCAAGCGCTTCATTCGCATTGAGGACGAGAACCGGACGAAGCACGCTTTGGAAGCTGTTGGCAAGCAGAAGGCTGCTGCCAACATGATTACAAGCTCCAAGCGCGCTCCTCCCTCTCACAAGACCAAACCGCCTCGCAGTAGCCCTCAGGTTGCAGGACCGAGTAGACCCTCTAAAAGGTTTAAGGGTAAATGCTTTAACTGCAACAAGTGGGGACACAGTGCATCAGACTACAAGCTACCGAGGAAAGAAAGAACTAGAGCACCGCAAGAAGGCAACCAGGCTCATCTGGTTAGCCACGCTGAGCCATCCGACTTTGTTGCCATGGTCGGACACGCGCGGGCCAGCACGGAGTGGTTCCTAGATTCTGGGGCAACATGTCACGTTTGCAACAACGCTAATCTTCTGACAGAGCTGAAGGATGCAAAAGAATCAGTGACTGTTGCAGATGGTGGCACAGCCGACGTACTGAAGGTGGGAAACGCAACTCTGATGCTCTCCTCAGGTAAGTCTTTACTTTTAAAGAACGTCAAATTTATTCCTTTCTTATCTGCTAACTTAGTGTCTATTAGTTTACTGTGTGATGCTGGTATGTCTATTAACTTCTGTGGCGGTAGAGTGACTCTGTCAGTCAACTCACATTACTTTGGATGTGCTTACGTCCAGAATAGGATGTACCGTTTGAGTCTAGCAAATGAGGTAGTGCAACAAGTTCAATTGAACTTAGTTAGCCCTAGGACTCTACATGAGAGACTAGGACACGTAAACTATAGAAAAATATTCCAAGTCGCTAGAACTCATAAGATCACACTAGACACTAAGTCTCCTCTTGGGAAATGTGAAGTGTGTGCTCAGACTAAGATCACTAGGAAACCTTTTGGCACGGTTACTAGGAGCACAACACCTCTTGAGCTTATACATTCCGATATTTGTGACTTTAAGAGTTTTGTCATAAGAGGTGGGAGGACGTATATGATCACGTTCATAGATGACTACACGAGATTTTGTCATATTTCGTTGCTTAAAACTAAAGATGAAGCGTTTGCAAAGTTTTGTCTCTTCAAAACCAGGGTAGAAAACCAGTTAAGCATGACAATTAAGAGGTTTAGAAGTGATAGAGGAGGAGAATATATGTCCAGTGAGTTCAGATGCTTCCTTGCTTCACAGGGCATCATAGCAGAAACCACTGCTCCTTACTCCCCCCAATCTAACGGCATAGCCGAGCGTAAGAATAGAACGTTAACAGAGATGTTAAACTCTATGCTGCTCACTGCAGGCATGCCTTCCGCTTATTGGGGAGAAGCAGTCTTGACTGCGAATCACATTCTGAACAAAGTTCCCCATGCTAAGTTAGAGGTTATACCCTACGAGCTTTGGTTTAAGCGACCGTCGTCTTTAACTAGACTTAAGACATGGGGCTGTATAGCCTATGTCAGGGTTCCTGACCCTAGACGGTCTAAGGTTGGACCTAGGACCAATACATGTGTCTACTTAGGTTGTGCTGAAGATAGTGCTGCTGATGGATTCTTAGACCTGTCTAATAATATAATTATTGAATCTAGGGATGCAGTGTTCTTCGAGGATAAATTCCTCAAAGATAAGAACTTAACTATCCCAGGTATGCAAGCAACTATTACTGAGGATGATCCTGAATCAGTACCGAGCACCTCCTATTTCGTTCCGGTAGACAACTCTGGCCTAGAGTCTAGAAGGACTTCAGTGAGAGAGCGAACCCCTAGAACCTTCGGTAGTGATTTTGTCACTTACCACGTCGAGGCCGATCCATCTAATTTTAAGGAAGCGATGAGATCAAGGGATTCCCTACTCTGGAAAGAAGCAATTGAGGATGAGATGAACTCTCTCCTTCAGAACGACACCTGGATGTTAGTTGATAAGCCAATAGGGGCTAAAACTGTCGGGTGCAAGTGGGTTCTGAAAAAGAAGTTAAATCCCGATGGTAACGTAGCTAAGTATAAAGCACGCCTGGTGGCTAAAGGTTTCACACAAGTAAGCGGAGTAGACTATTTTGACGTATACTCACCCGTGTGTCACTTAGCAACCATTAGGGTTCTTCTTGCTATTTCGGTCATTGAGAACTTTATTGTTCATCAAATGGATGTTAAGACTGCGTTCTTGAACGGAGATCTGACCGAAGAGATCTACATGAGTCAACCTGAAGGTTTCATTGTAGACGGTCACGAAAACAAGGTCTGTAAGCTTTTAAAGTCGCTATACGGATTGAAGCAAGCGCCGAAATTATGGCATGAGAAGTTTGACTATACTGTAAAGAACATGGGATTCATGTCGTGTCTCTCGGATAAATGTCTTTACATACGTCATAGATCAGACCACGTCGCCATAATATGCTTGTATGTGGATGATATGCTTATTCTTGGATCTGATCAATCCGAAGTGGATGACGTAAAGTCAGGTCTAATTAAAGAATTTAGCGTGACGGACCTAGGTATAGCTGACACTATACTAGGTATGCAAGTGAGCTTTGGGAAACATGGCATTTCCCTAAGTCAAAGCCACTACATCCAGTCCTTGTTGGACACGTGGGGATACAGTGAACGTAAAGCGGCTGAGACACCATACGACTATTCTAACCGCTTAAAGCCCAATGATGGAGCTGCGGTTCGACAGTTAGATTATTCTAAACTGCTTGGTAGCCTCATGTACGCTATGGTCTGTACGAGACCTGACATAGCCTTCACGGTCGGCATGTTAAGTAGGTTCACTAGCAATCCTGGCCAAGACCATTGGGATGCCCTCGATAGGCTGATGCGTTACTTAAAGCACACCCGAAAGTATGCTTTATGTTATAGTGGTCATCCTCCCGTTCTGGAAGGATATTCTGATGCATCATGGTGCTCAGAAATAAACGACAGCAAGTCCACTAGTGGATTCCTCTTTACACTAGGAGGAGCAGCTGTAGCCTGGAAGTCCAAGAGACAGTCGTGCATTGCACTCTCATCCATGGAATCCGAACTCTATGCTCTAGCTTCGGCTGGTGAAGAAGCAGAGTGGTTAAGAGATTTGGTGCTGGACATTCCACTGTCGGGCCTGAAACTGAGTTCTGTTGCAGTTTACTGCGATAATCAGGCTACTAAAACGGTTGCTACGAACACTTTGTTCAATGGCAAAAGAAGGCAACTCAGGATGAAACAGGCCTGGTTGACCTCTCTCAAAAGCCAAGGGATTGTGACCCTGGTAGATGTGCGAACGAAAGATAATGTTGCAGACGCCCTTACTAAAGGATTAAATAGAGCTCTCACAATCAAAACATCGGGGGAAATGGGATTACAGTTCATAGAAATATGAAACTTTCCTCCAACGTTTATGTTTTGATATGCACGAGCCTATAGCTGCCAACATTCAAGCATCTAATAAGTGACAGACTGAAAACCCCAAATAGTTTCTTGATGAAAACCCAAGATGGTTGGATGCGGGTTATTCCACATTTGATAACCTAACGTCCTCTCATTGTAAGTTGATTCAAGAGCTATTCAACTGGGAATTGAAAGTCGTTGTATATGTTAATCTAAACATCATTGGTCACAACACATTATTCCACATTTGATAATGTTGCACGTGATGTGTGCCCACATGTGTTGGTGAGGCACATAGTGATCAGTAATGAGTAAGGTAACGTGACTAGTCCTAGTTAGACTGGATGAGATGCTGACAGAGTTACTTCACCGTTGCTAGAAGTGCTAAGCTCATTTAGTAAGAGCTAGTTTACTTTAAATGTTACTGCATATGTTTATGAATTCATTGAGTCTGACTCATGAAATTCCTTGCAGGCTACGATGGAGATTTTGGAGGAGCTGTAGACCTGGACATGGATGACGATGATCTACTAGATGAGTAGAATCATCAAACGTTTGATTCATGTTTTTTGTTTTGTTTTGTAATAATTCAGAATTTGATTGGGACAGCATCTGTGTGGTGGTTTGCCGTATAGGCAAAACCTTTATTTTGATCTTTTAGTATGATCTGTCCTGATTGTCTTGCTTAGTTTGGATTATTATTTTGTCTACGCTCCAGCACCCCGAAACGTCACCGTTATTTGTCACGAATATAGGAGGAGATTGTAAGTGTATATTCGGACGAATAACGGGTTTGGGGGCTTTGCGGATCTTAACCCTAGGTTTTACTATAAATCCCTAGCTGGGGGCAACGGGGAGCAGATTCCACTTAGATCTTCCTCCGTATGTTTCGAGTACCCGCTTACAAGACTGCAGTACAAGACCAACATGTATCTTCGATCCACGGTGGTGAGGAGAGTTCGTGAGGGCCAATCCCTCAGATTGCTTATGAGGGATTAACCCTTGAATTGGAGCAGATGCGGATTGCTGGAACTTTTCCCAACTCGCTTCTATGTTAGCAATGTTAGGAGCAATCATAACATCCATAAATCGAAAGAAAAATACAAATAGCTTGCGCATGAGTTTATGCTCGCAACTTTATAATGTCAGGTTGTGGTTGTCCTTGATTAAACGAAAAACAAAGGTAAGTTGAGGAAAATATGATGAGTTGGGTTTTTTCGCCCAATTCCTAACTTCAAGGCTGTCCTTGAAGGGAGCGATAGTAGCGAGCGCTAGATTGAAATGCGTCAATGAATGGACGCTGAAGTATGTCGTTGTAGTCGGAGTTGGTAGAGACAATGGTGAATTGAATGTCGTAGGTTACTTGTATGGGTGGTTCTCCTAACGTGACGGGGAGGACAACAGCTCCCATGAATTGAATGAGTTGGGTTTTTTCGCCCAATTCCTAACTTCAAGGCTGTCCTTGAAGGGAGCGATAGTAGCGAGCGCTAGATTGAAATGCGTCAATGAATGGACGCTGAAGTATGTCGTTGTAGTCGGAGTTGGTAGAGACAATGGTGAATTGAATATCGTAGGTTACTTGTATGGGTGGTTCTCCTAACGTGACGGGGAGGACAATAGCTCCCATGAATTGAATGAGTTGGGTTTTTTCGCCCAATTCCTAACTTCAAGGCTGTCCTTGAAGGGAGCGATAGTAGCGAGCGCTTGATTGAAATGCGTCAATGAATGGACGCTGAAGTATGCCGTTGTAGTCGGAGTTGGTAGAGACAATGGTGAATTGAATGTCGTAGGTTACTTGTATGGGTGGTTCTCCTAACGTGACGGGGAGGACAACAGTTCCCATGATTGGGACCGGAGAGCCCCCCCCCCCCCCCCGGGCGCATGCACTGACAGCCTTAAGCTGTATGCTCTCGCCTGTTAACCCGAGCTTTAGTATCGTTGGCAGATATAGTATGTTGGCTGCTATCTTATCGTCGATCAATATCTGATTCACCGGAATTGGTGGTTTCCCAATTTTCGCACTAATGCTTTGTTTGTCTGTGTGCATATTTTGCTCTATAGAGAAGCCTGATGTATTTGCGGTGGCATAAGGGATGCTATTAATATGCCGGGTTTGCTCTTATAAGTGACTCCGATTACAGGTTTATAAGCTTTTTGGAGACCAACATGACTGGCTGACAAGTCCTTGGTGGTAGAACCGCTTTATTTTCTTCCTTAACCGCTTTATTTTCTTCCTTAGAAGCCGGCATTTCACGATGTCGTGTCCGCGACCCTGATGGTAACTACAGTACTTAGTTTGGTCCCCCTTTCTTAGCCCGAGGGACTTTAGTTTCCGGAGGGCGGGGCGCCCGCTCATGGCGAGTAAGGCCTCTCCCTGCGTGAAATTAGGTGGGATAGAATCCTGGTTCCAGTGATGCCCCTCGGTCCGACAAGTCTTGGATCTATCTGCTATTTTCCTCACAAGCGAGTGTTGGTTCCTTGTCTTCCTTCTTCCTCTTGACTTCCTGTTGGTACGGCCCTTCAGGGGTGATGCCCGTGGTGACTTGATTAACGTTGAGCAGCTCTCGCTTTGTAGGGATTCTAGTTTCCCTGGGTTGGTGCTCAACATAACCCTCATATGGCGCAATCCGAACGCTCAGTGCGAGAATCAGGCTAAGAGAGCAAGGATCTGTTTCTTTCTTTAGCATGGCATGTACTTGGTGTTGTCAATCCTCCATTTGGCGGATGCGTGCTTCTAGGGGTGCAGGTAATGCAGTAACGACCTCCTCGAGAAATGGCGCCCCTTCAGCGGGCGTGGCGCTAGAGGCTTGGTCTGAATGCCCTTCAAAATTTAACCCTTCTGAGGTGCGGGCCCTTTCTCTCACCATGTACTCTTTTTCGAACTTCGGGGAATTCAGGTTCCTACAAACATCGCCAAACTGCGGTGGATCGTTCGAGGCTTCTAATAGACCAGACCTTCTGAACCGTCTTAGCCCGTTGAGCGGTCGAGCGCGCAAACAGTCAGAGTTTCATAGAATTATGAGAAGGAGACTTGATTACGTGGAAAACCCACAATCAAGGTAAAAAGCCACGCGGTCGATTCAATGTTGACCTAACATCCACTATTTAGAGCTCATTACAAAGTTTCTTGGGGGGTGAGGGTGACAGGTCTCTCCTCCTTGACAATATGGGGGTGAGGACGCAGAGCGCAACAAGGCTCTTGACTTTTCCGATAATCCCACTCCTTCGCCCAGAGGGGTGCGGGCAAACTTGGGCCCCTTGGAGGATGTAGTTTGGTGGCGATGAGAGATCTTGTTGCTTGCTTTCGTGCCTCATCAACGACCGAAGGCTGTGTGGGATGGCCGCGAGTCTGTGGGCTTCTAAGTACTCGTTTGATCTCAAGTAAACTTCTTCCGTCTTGACAGACCTTGGCGGAATTCCTTGGGAGCAATCCTTGGTGGATATCCTGCAGAGAGAGAAAGGAGAAAGTTTAGAGAAAAGGAAGTGGTGAGAGAGAGAGAGAGTTTAGCAACCGAAAAAAAGATCCAAATGAAGTAGAAAGCGGGTCTATTTATAGACTTTTAAAAGGGCGCACTAGTAATTTCTCTAAAGAACTATTTGTCGGACAAATATAATCGTCCTGATTTGGACACGTGGATCACCATTTTTAGAAAAATGACGGCTCTGCCTCAGAGCTGAAAAAAGACCCGCTAAGCGGAAGTGTGTGTGTGTGTGTGGGGAGGGGGGGGGGGGTGGGGAGGTCGGTCTTGGCAAGGTCGACCAAGGCCTCACTTGGCATAAGCGGCCAAGGGGTGGCCAACCCCATTGAGGCCGGCCACTGCCGAGGCCACCCACGATCGGGCGACCAAGGGGGTGGCAGCCACTCGTGGTGTCAGCCGCAACCGATGTCGCCCGTGGCTGGGCGGTCTAGGGTAGGCTGGCCCTTGCGGGGCCGGCTGCAGCCATGGCCTTCTGCGACCGGGTGGCTGAAGGGGCTGTCGGCCCTCTTGGGGCCGGTCGTGGCCGAGTCCGCCCGTGTTCGGGCAGCCTAGAGGCGACTGGCCCTTGCGGGGCTGGCCGCGACCAAGGCCTCCCATGACCGGGAGGCTGAGCCTTGCGGGCCCGACCATAGCCAAGACCGCCCGCTACCGGGCGGCCAAAGGGGCGGTTGGGCCTTGCGGGGTCAGCGCAGCCAAGGCCGCCCGCAACCGGGCATCCAAAGGGTCGGCTAGCCCTTGCGGGGCCGGCCGTGGCCGATGCTGCTCGTTGTCTGGGGCAACCTTGGGGAAGTCGTCCCTCTTAGGGGCGGCCACGACCAAGGTTGCCCGCGGCCGGGTGGTCGAGGGAGGCGATCCGGCCATGCGGGGCCGGCCACTGCCGAGGTCGCCCACGCCGGGCGGCGAAAGGGGCGGCCAGGCCTCGCGGGGCCGGCCGCGGTCGCCCGTGTCAGGCAACAAAGGGGGAGGCTGTGGGCCTTCCCGGGGCCGGCCGAGGCTGCATGACTGCGGCGGAGCGGTCAGCGCCCGGGATCCCGCGTGACAGTTGAGATCCCGCGCACGGCTGTTATTGTGTGGATCGGGCATGCCAATCGCATGTGCGGTGGTCGCGTTTATAACTCCCCATTTCGCTAGAGTGAGAGGGGAAACCGATTATTCGCAACCCGATTTTTCTATAAATTGGGGTCACCCCCATCAATTATTACAACTACTTAGGGTCTGTTTGGGAGGGCTTTTTAGCTCCTTTTCGTTTTCTGGAAAACGATACCACAATTAATAGACCGTTTGGATTGTCTATTGGTGGGAAAAGCTACCGCGAAAAACTCCATTATCTCATCTTTTGGAAAAGTCATTTGTCACCTACTTTTCAACCTTTTCGAAAAGCACTTTCTCATCCAAAAATACTTATCTCTTAAAAAAATCGAAAACTTGATTTTTTTTATCTTGACGCGATTTTTTTCTCGGGCGTATTTTTTTTGCCCGAACAAGTTTTTTTTTGCCCGACGCAAATTTTTCGCCCGGCTGCGGGGTTTTTCGCCCGGGTGAGTTTTTTTCGCCGAATGCGGTTTTTTTGCCCGTGCATGATTTTTTTTTCGCCCGAGCGTGTTTTTTTTCGCTCGGGCCGATTTTTCGTACAGACGTGATTTTTTCGCCCGGGTGCGTTTTTTTAATCCATATGCAATTTTTTTGCTGGTGCATTATTTTTTTTCACCCGAGCCGATTTTTTTGCCTGGGTACGATTTTTTCGCCCGAGCACGTTTTTTTTTGCCCGGACGCGATTTTTTTTGCACTGACACGATTTTTTCGCCTGAGCGCGATTTTTTTGCACGGTCGCGATTTTTTCGACCACGCGCGATTTTTGCCCCCGCGCGCGTTTTTCGCCCGGGGGCGTTTTTTTCGCTCGGGCGCGATTTTTTCGCCCGGGCACGTTTTTTCGCCCGGGCGCGTTTTTTTCGCACGGGCGCGTTTTTTCGCCCGGGCGGGTTTTTTTTTCGCCCGGGCACTTTTTTTTCGCCCGGGCGCTTTTTTTTCGCCCGACCGCGATTTTTTTCGCCCGGGCGCGATTTTTTCGCCCGGGCGCGATTTTTTCTTCCAGTCAAACAATTCGTGTCCGTCCGAAAAATTTGCAGTGGTCCGAAAAATTTGTGCATGTCCGGAAAATTCGCGCCCTTTCGAAAAATTCGCCCCCGTCCTAAAATTCGCACCCGGACGAAAGATTGGGGGTCGGGTGAAAATATAGGGCCCGACCGAAAAATTGGCGCCCAGGCAAAAATATCGCGTCCAGGCGAAAAATTCGAGCCCGGGCGAAAAATTCGCGCCCGGGCAAAAAATGCGCGCGAATAATTCGCGCCCGGACGAAAAATTCGCGCTCAGGCGAAAAAACCGCGCACGGGCGAAAAAATCGCGCCCGGGCAAAAAAATCGCGTCCCGACGAAAAATTCGCTCCCGGGCGAAAAAAACCTGCCCCGGCGAAATAATTGCGCATTTTCCCCATGATGCACATTTTTACTAAAAAAAGTTACCGCAACGGAGATTTGTCAAACGGTTAATAAAGTGCTTCTCCTTTTTGAAAAGCTCTGCAAAAGAAGTTCACCCAAACAGTTCTCCTTTTCTAATAGACAATTTCCAAAAACTCCTTTTCCTACCATACTTTTGTCACCACTCATTCTCCTTTCTGAAAAGCCTTCCCAAACAGGCCCTTAGTCGTTATATATAGTTAGTTAATTATTTATATATGTTTAATTTGACTAAACAATATTAAAATGTTTCATCTTTTAAAACATCAATTTATTCTCCCCAAATTTGGAGTTTAGAGGCAAAAAAAAACACGAGCGTAAAACTTAATTCGGAGTTTCGTGACCTGGCTGGAAACTTCCTTTAATTATTATATATATTTTGCATATACTTAACTATTATATATTATATTAGATCCGTATATATTATTTATTTATCATTTTTCTCGATCTTAGTCGTACAGACTCTGAAATTAATAAAACGTGGAGCTTAGTACTAATTAGCTTGGACAAAGTGCTTAGTACAAAATGTTTATCACCAGCTTTAGTACAATATATTATTATATTCAAAAGATAAACATTTTGACGAAACATTCTAACTTTTGATTTTATCTATTTTTATTATAGTTTTTTACTTTTATTTATTTATTTATGTATTTTTATTTTATTTTATTTTTAAAATGTGCTCTCATATAGGCAAAGTTTGATGGGTACGTTAAAAAAGAGTGATGGGCAAATATTGCGTTCGGGTGTTTGCAAGCAGCGAGAGCGGCGCCGCGTCGGGACAATGTCATGACTGAGGTATTGTTGCGCTAGGCAATTGAGGCCCCATGCACACTCACAGTTAGAGTACTGTTGCGATCACGGTACTGTCACGATCGGGGTATTATCACGGTTGGAATACTGTCGTGGTTGACCGTACGAGCGGAGCCCCGTGCCTATCACTCATGCACATGGGTGCATGTGCGTGAGTGTGTGTGTTCGCGCATGGGTGTGTGGGCATGTGCATGCGTGTGTAGGTGCGTGTGGGGGCGTGCGTGTGCGTGGGTTGTGCTTGAGATGAAAAAACATCAGATTTTATGAAGTAATGAATAAGGCTCCGTTTGGCACGGCGGCGCCGGTCGTAAACGCACGAGTTAAAACGTCATTCGTTAAGCATCACCTAACAAACACCATCCGTTTGAACATAAAAATGGACAAAGTTTCTTAAATAGATATTAACAAATGACAATTTAACCCCATATTCATGACGCCACCACCATGCCAAACAGAGCCTAAGTCCCAGCTTCCTGCATGCATCAACACTTTACAAGCTCAATACAACCAACACTTGTTGCACTAATCTTACTACACTAACATATTATTTTTTTCGTTTGATTGTGATTTTTAAGGTAGAGAATAAACTTCTAGCCGCAAATGGTGATTGGAGGGGTAGCCGGCCAATTCGACACTAAAATGAGTGACTTTTTGTCATTCAATGTCCAACACGAGGGCGCATCTTCGCCGTTCGGAGCACGGACAATCAGCCCCCGTTGGTATCATATATGAACGAGAGCAAGCAACATAATAGTCTAATTGAAGGTGCGGAAAACCCACTCTCCGTCCCCGACACAAACTTGTGCGTGTTACTATCAGTGTGATCTCAATAGCATCATCAAATGCGATCATTATGATCGTGGGAGATCGGAACAATCACGTAACGACCCGCATAATCCCTCGTCATATAAATCAAAAGCAGAATTCTTTAACATATAAAGAGAATAACTATCAAACCAAACTGGAGATGATAAAATTTACATAAAAACATTAACAAACTGAAGGAAAGAAAAAAAAGGGAGAAAGAAAACCTGAACAACATAAATGCCAACACAAAACAATGTCCTAAAAAAGAAATGATTTGAGGACAGAGATTCTATGATACAGCAAAGACTACTTCAAAGAATTCACAGCCTCCGGTCCCCGGCACCGGCTTCCATGTCATTATACGTAGGGTTCGACTCCCGCAGGCCGAGATGATTCCCTCCCTCCGATGCGTCGTAGATGGTCTCCATCTCCGCGGGCCTGCTGGCCAAATTCGTGGCCGCCAAAATTGTGGCCGCCGGCACCTCGGCAAGCACTCGGAAATACGCATGTGGGCCCCAACCTGCAAGATGACATCGTGCTGATGGTAAGCTAAATTTCAAAGCTTCAAAAGTAAATATATTAATCTGTTTGGAGAGGCAATGCACAATGCCTCCCTATAATCTTTCCGTGCAAGGGTGAAAGCCAACCAAGAAAACCGCGGCGGAACACTCCAGTACTTGCATACTTCGACGGTGGCACCTTCGTCAATGCACGTTCTCCGGTCGTTTAAAGTTTATTTATTTTTATTTTTACTCGATGTCTTTCCTATTTTATTTTATTTTACCATTTGTGTTTAATTTATGGTTTTTATTGTCATATTATTATTTAATTATTTAGTTGCTATTATTGGCTAGAATAGGAAATCTCATATGATAGCACAATGATACTATGATCTTAAGTGATAATGCAATCAAACCGGCTCGCCTAGCTGACCTCCCGGGATCTTGTCTCCGCGTTGTTCTGAGAATATACTCGTCCATGTGGACGACTTTTAGGAGTTGATTGGGCAAAAATTGCGGCAAAACAATTACAACTGTGTTCTGTCTTTATTTCTCTGTTACGGGTTCACCGTCATTTATCTTATTATATTAGTATTTTAGCTATTTTTATATTTCACATATTGTCCTAGTAGTGGGTATTTACGCCTGCGTCATTTGGGCCTTATATAAGGAGGCCTTGTCGTGTATTTGGGAATCAATGAATGAATCAGAACTTTTCTTCAAGTCGGCCTTCTTGAGCTTCCTCTCCTAAAGCTCTTCTCTCCTTCCTCCACCTCTAGGGTTTCATCTTCTCTCATCTCCTTCGTTATTTCTAGGATTAACTCTCCTTGTATCTCCATCCCCACTGTCATCCGACAATCCATGAAAGGAGACCCATAACAAGAAAGATATTTTTACATTCAGCGTGTAGTTTGAGTGGAAGACTCTGGTAGTAATATAAAAAGAATCGCGAAATAAGTAGAAAGATAACCCATTTTGAATCTAAACCAAAATCTGCATAACAGTATGAGAGTGATGACAAAGTTCCGTTGTGTATCATGCATGGGTCGTAGGAGTCCTAGCGATTGGGGTTACATGGTACTTTGATCATATTTTGAAAAATAAAATAAAGTGAAACATTGAGTTTTAGCTATCTTAATTATTAACGCAAGAAAAGTTGAAAAAAAAATAGTGAGCCATTGAAGAAAGAAAGAAAGAATGGGTACCATCTGCTGCACCAGGAGGAGGGAAGAATTGTAAATAACAAACAGAGGCGACCACCAAACCTGAGAAACAAAACCCAGCAAAAAAATTAGAGAGAAAAAAAGGCAGAAGTAGATGGCTGAAATCATGAAAATATTCGGAGAAAGAAAAAATGCGCATAGTCGTCTAATACAGACCTAAAGACCCCCCTGTGAACACATCCTGCCAGTGATGCCAATAGTCGTCCACTCGAGAGATTGCGATGAGCGCCGCGCAAAGGAGAGGAAGCAGCACAATGCAAAGTTTAGCGACGTGGCCCTTTCGATCAAAAGCTTTGATTTTGCCGGACAGATACCACGCAAGAAAGCCCAGACCAGCGAAAGACCCTGCATTAATGAAGAGGACCATATGAGCTTCTGTCATGTAAGAATTTTTTCATGACAACAGATAGTTCTACAGATTTTTGCCATCCAGATCGAATTTGAGGTTCAGCTTTTAGAAGCTTCTACAACCCAGAAAGTAAACCACAAGAGTTTTGAAAGGATTTTGTGATGTAAAGGTTGGTTCTAGCAAAGGTATTGAAAGACTAATTGGAATGCCAATATGAACCTGACACTTATCTGATAATTACGCTGGCAATAAAGAGTTGCAAATATTACTACAAAGAAAAACAATGCTCAGGTAGATTTTCAGAAAAGGAAAAAAAATAGGAGTGGACAAGCAAGAGTGTGAAACAATTAATATATAAACGAACAAAACCCAACAAGCAGCAATATTTCTTGGCACAAAGATTACTAGACAATATCCAAAAAGAAAAAAAGAATTGGTACAACATTCAACAATAAAATTCTATAACTATAAAAGAACTCACAATGACAAGAAGGCATTAGAATAGAAGTCTTACAGGGTGTGATGGAGATAATATCAGACTACGGGTCACCAGTCGACGGGACCCACTTTCACATATTCGCGCAGGAGGCGATGATCGGATCAGCGATCCGAGACCACGAGTGTGTCTGGCTCGCCGTTCTATTATTTGTATGTATTTTATTTTATTTTTTTAGATTTGGGGCCTCGGGCATAACAGTCAATCATAGCTAAAGCTGTCACGGTTCCGGTTCGGTTCCGGTTCTACTAAAACCATGAACCAAACCACTAAGGTAACGGTTCTTCAAATTAGAACCAAAACCTTATTTGGTTTGACCGGTTCCGGTTCTGGTTCCGGTTCCAGCTTAATTTTTGGAATCGCCGTGTCAACGGTTCCGGTTACGGTTCAACAAGAACCAAAACCGAACCGGCCACTATCGGTTCGGTCCGGTTCCATGCGGTTCGGTCCGGTTCCAATCGGTTCCAACTAAATCCAAAATCAAGCTTGACGGAATGAAATAAAAGCGGGCTACAAAAAGTAAAACTCAAAACAATATCAAAATAAAAATAATTATGTTGCGCACTTCTCGACGGTCTTTTCCGCGATCGGTGGGATAATATCAATTATATTCCTACGCGTGTAAACTTGCCACGAATTCTAGTTGACTTGCGAACGTCTCATTGACATGCTCAACCGTAACAACCGCCTACAATTAGTTTCCTTTCATGATAACTAATAAACAGTAGTTGTATATCTTCTATATTTTTTAAATAAAATATTTCAAAAAAAAAAGGTAAGTAAAATTTAAAATATATTATATAACTGTATAAAAATAAAAATGCACTGCAAAAATTGACTCCAAACGCACCAATGTCAAACCATACCATACGGTTTTTATGCGGTGAAGTTTTGTTCGGTCCAAAATCGACCCCATTTAGTGTGATTGCGGTTTGAGTTCAAACTGCACCAGCTTCACTCGTGATAGTAAGTATAAAATATTATAGATAAATTATAAAATAATAACAATATAATCAACGTTTTAAAAACCGGACCGGATCGGCCGGTCCGACCGGTTGAACCGCTAACCGGTCCTCCGGGCGGTCCGGTCAGGCTCCTAAAACCGTCCTGGCCAAGAACCGGCAGGAACCGAAAAACCGGCCGGTTGAACCGGATAACCGGAAACCGAGCCGGTTTTTGGCTGACCGAGCGGTTCACAAAATCAGCATTAATTTTAGATCCAATGATTTAATTAGATTAATTGTTAGAGTTCTCTGGGACATAGTTTAATTTATTTTGTTTCTCCAAAACAAGCATTCGGCCATAAAATCCAATTGTCTTTGTGAAACTACCGTTAGCCGATACTTTCTCTAGTTCTTCGTCTTCTTCGTGTGATTTGACTCATTAGACTATGATTTAAATTAAATATTATTAATTTAGTAGCTCGTTACTATTTTGAGATAATTATTATTGTTATTTCGTATTTTTGTGAGAAAATATAACACAACGTTAGCATTTAATATTGTGGTTATGATATATTGATTTGCAATATAATTTGACAATATGTCATAATTTTTGCTCTAATGATTATATATTTTATTTTATAATTTTACAGGCCGGTTCGACCCCGGCCCGACTGGTCCAACCGGTCGGATCTTGAACCTTTGAACTCACCAATTCGATCTCCGGTCCGGTTCTCAAAACCATGAATATAATAATAATAATAATAATAATAATAATAATAATAATAATAATAATAAACGGGGTGCGGTTCGGTTCTACTTCGGTCCGGTTCGGATCGGGTCTAAAAATCTTGAAACCGTTTTAGACTTGTATGTTGCGGTTCCGGTTCCGGTTCCGGTCCGGATAATAAAATGTAAGAACCACACCCGGACCAATGTTGTTCACGGTTCCAAAATTCAAACCGGAACCCGAATAATTTGCGAACGGTTTGGTCCGGTTCTTTGCGGTTCCGGTTCGGTTCCGGTTCGGTTTGCGGTTTTCGGTTTTAAGTGACAGCTCTAATCATAGCCGTTCACGCTTGGTGCTCAACCGCCCCTCTTGTTATAAATAGGGATGGATGCTGCAGTTTAGAGCATTGATTATATTGTGAGAGATTCCAGACCGACAATATGATCATGGTGCGACGCCGCGAGACCCCGAGGTGCAACGTCTCGGTTCACTTATCATTTTTATTATCCATTCATTGTTCCCGTGAAGTTTACCTCCATTGTATCCCATGATTCCTCCTCTGCTAACTGCACAATCGCCACAGTTCATCCCTCTCAGCGTGAAACCGCACGATCTCCCTATTATCGGAAGGAGAAAACTGCCATTATTCATCGCCTTCCCCCATCACCTGCAATCGCAAGACCCGTCAATCCTGCCTTCCATATCCCGACTTTGATTTTGTCTCGTCTTCCTTGCCTCAGACAACACTCCCCCTCGTCGGGTATTGTCGTAACTGCCCCTCCCCCATGCCAGCACCACAATCAGCAAATCCCACCTCTCATTCTTCCATCAACTCTGTTGATTATCACCTTCAGTTGCGCGACCTGCAACACATTCTCCTTATCCCGCCTCAGCCAAAGGAGTCTTCTCCAGTCTCATCTCAGATCTCGACCCAGTCAGAAAACCCTGTCCGACTCCGTGCCAGTCAGAAAGCTCTCTCCCATCTCATTTCAATCAGGGAACTTCTCCGTTCCAAGTTTCTCTCCTTCTTCACAACAGCACACTCCTACCTCTCCCGAAAGCCGCCTGTCCTTTTACTACGCAACGCATCACCCCCTCCTACCGTAAGTCTCTCAGGCACCTCCCACTACAGCAAGTCCCATCCCTTACATCCTATTTCCTACATCCTATGGCCGCCTCCGACTTGTAATTATAGTTTGTGAATCTCCTACCACAGCCGCTATCGGATTTCCACTGCTACGTAAGGTATTATTGTACTGTGTTTACTTGCTTCATTATTGAATATTGGAAAACACTTTATATTTGGTTGGGTAGTATGGCTCGTTGAGTAGTTGTTTGCATTTTCCTTTATCCTATTAAGTTGTGGAGGTTCATAATTGAAAGCACCTCATGCACAATCGAACCAACATTGTTTGTTCACTTGAAATTCAAGTTTACCTTGTGATTAATTTGCCGAGCTAATATATGCATCACTACAAAATTCTATTTTCGGGTTAAAATGAAATTGCACATGCATCATTTTGGCTAAAGTCATCGAGTCCGTCTTGCATTTTCACTTAGGATTACATTAGCGCCGGGACACCAAGCCTAACAGCCTACCCTACGTAAGGGTGTCATGCTGACCGAATTGCGTTGAGTTTTTTGGCTCGGATTCGGACCTGATAAGGCTTCTTTAAGGTCTCTTTGAGACCAAAAAGATTCCAACCCCGATATAAGAGAACACGAAAGTCAATCCCGACGAAAGAGTAGTTAGCCGCCAATCCGATCTTCGTCCTTCCCTCTTGATGAAGGCTGAAAGTGCGAAATCCGGTGAAGTAAGGGGAGGTGCAAGGAGCAGTGTAGTAGGCTACATCGGCATTGTCAAATTCAAGTGGACAGTCGACTGTGTTAGTTCGACAACTCGGTTCAGGAGCATACAAGGAGCAGCCCATTGTGCCCGGCTTGTGGGTGGCAACAAGGTTGACTGTTGATGCGGCGGGAGCAACAGTGCAACAGAGTCGAAGAGGTCGTGTACAGCAAGTGGGTGAATGTGGCGGTTGTAAGATCGACGGCGAGCAACAAACTTTCGGCAAAGGCCAAGTCGCATTGGGGCTTCCTTCTCCGGTGGCGGTGGTTGGTCGTCTAACAACGATGAAGGGTTGCTTGTGAACCTTATGTCTGTTGTTTTATGGATTGTGAAAAGTATTCTTACTTCTCAGCGGGTTGGAGAGTCCATATTCCACGTGTGGTACTTTTCTCGGAGCTGTACTTTTCTTCCATATTATTTGTACTGCATAGCTGTGATATATAAATTGCATGGTTTGTTCATTACTTGTGCTTCATGTGTACGTGGAAACGGTCAGGTTTCCTAACAAATGATGGCTGGAGGGGTAGTACCGGACTGAAAGTCTGAAACTGCACCTTTCCACGGTCAGGTTTCCTAGTAAATGATGGCTGGAGGGATAGTAGTGGACTGAAACTGCATTGTGTAAGAGGCCGAAAATTGTGAGATGGAAGGGCTGATGTTGGGGAAAAAAGGGAACTGTGCAGGAACCTTCCGTAGGCTCGGCAAAGGTTGATTATGGATGTGAGGGAGTGTGGAGGGGATGGTATTGGAAGAGCACGCAGCTGTTTTGGGAGAAGTATGAGGTGTGTGGAAGTTACGGGAGGTTATTAGTAGTTTGGTATGAGGTAGTGGATGTAGTGGTTGAGGGAGGTTATGTGGTTAGGAGGAGAAGAGATATGGTAGTGGTGGTAGGTGGGGGATGGCCAAAGGGGTGGCGGCCGACAATTAGTGTGGCTAGTGGTGGTGACCAGAGCTGTTAGCAAAGCAAAGAGTTCGTGAATAATTCGGGAATCGATTCATGAAGATTCAATTAAGATTCGTTTTTTCAAATTCAAATTCAGATTAAAATAATATTATCTCTATTAGCAAAATTTGTGAATAGTTCACGACTATGGTAATATAAATTTAAATAAACTTTTGATAATTAAATTTGAATTAAAATCCAAATTTAAATCTGTTGAAGGAAAGATGTGTAAAAGCCCAATATGAGGCTCATTTAAAGCCTACTTCATCTTTAGGACTTACTCTCACATCTTAGATTGGAACTTCTCCTTCACTCTCTTTTCCTATATAAGTGTATAAGTGTACAAATTTATGTATTGAGAATGTAAGTATTTATTTGAGAAATTAATAAAGTGATTGTATTTCTCAATTTATCGTTTTTTTTCTACATGGTATCAGAGCCCAACCGGTCCTTAATTTTTTTGTTACAAAATCCTTATATTTCTTCTAATCGCAGAGCGTTCCTTCTAACTGCAGCCTGCGGTCTCTTCTCTGTGGCCCAACCCCTCCTCACTCCGCGGTTACAACTAGATAAACCGCAGCCCTCTCTGTTTTTCCCCCTTCCCTTTTCTTCCCCACCTCTCTCTGCTTTTATAGGGCGTCCTCCTTCCCGTCACTGGGCCCCGCTGGTTTGTTCCTTTTTGTGACCTATCTCTGTTGCCGCAAATTGTGCGGCCTCTAAGTTTCCTCTCTCAGCTCGCCTAGCCACGACAGTGGATCTCCAAGCCGTCGTCCCCCCTCCCTAGCCGGTAGTAGATCTCCAGGCCGCAGTTTCCTTGCCGCAACTTCTTGCAGCTGATCATTGTCGCTGCTCTTGCCACCTGACATTCTCGCCGCCTCTATCCACTGACGCTGCTCGCCTGGCCACCGCCTCTGCCCGCCTGCTGCTCTTCTGCCCCTGGCCGCCAGTCTTCTGCCAGCTCTCCTAGCCGCAGTTTCTAGCCGCCGTTAGAGTTGTCACTTAAAAGTTAAAACTGAAAACCGCAAACCGAATCGGAACCGAACCGGAACCGCAAAGAACCGGACCGAACCGTTCACAAATTATTCGGGTTCCGGTTTGAATTTTGGAGCCGTGAACAACATTGGTCCGGGTGTGGTTCTTACATTTTATTATTCGGACCGAAACCGGAACCGCAACCGGAACCGCAACATACAAGTCTCAAGCGGTTTCAATATTTTTAGACCCGATCTGAACCGGACCGAAGTAAAACCGAACCGTAACCCGTTTATTATTATTATTATTATATTGTTATTATTTTATAATTTATCTATAATATTTATACTTACTATCATGAGTGAAGCTAGTGCAGTTTGAACCCAAACCGCAATCCACTAAAGGGGGTTGATTTTGGACCGAACAAAACTTCACCGCATAAAAATCGTATGGTATTGTTTGATATTGGTGCGGTTTGGAGTCAATTTTTGCAGTGTATTTTTTATTTGTATACAGTTATATAGTATATTTTCAAGTTTACTTACATATTTTTTTGAAATATTTTATTTAAAAAATATAAAAGATATACAACTACTATTTATTAGTAATCAAGAAAGACAATTAATTATAGACGGTTGTTACGGCCGAGCATGTCGATGAGACGTTCGCAAGCTAACTAGAATTCGTGGCAAGTCTACACGAGTAGGAAGAAAATTGATAATATCCCACCGATCGCGGAAAAGACCGTCGAGAAGTGCGCAACATAATTATTTTTATTTTGATATTGTTTGAGTTTTACTATTTGCAGCCCGCTTTTATTTCATTCCGTCAAACTTGATTTTGGTTTTAGTTGGAACCGATTGGAACTGGACCGACCCGCATGCATGGTTATCAGGATCGCGATCCGGATCGTAGGATCTTACGATCCTACGATCCAAATTTTGTAAATCGATGAGGATCTTACCTAGGATCTAAATTGGCACATTTACGACTGGGATCACGATCCAAATCTTAGGATCTTTAGGATCGCGATCCCGACCCGATTCTACCGGTCTGACCAAAGGTAACTAGAAACATGTCCAACCCTATCCCAACACCATTTAACGGTCCAACGCTCATAGCCAATAGCTTAATCTTATCCCAATCCCACCCACATACCTCATCACAAAATCATATTATGTTGTTTTATCGTATCTGAAGTGTCGATTGTCGACTGCAAATGGAGGCCAAGAGCGACGTCTTTGGTCGCTTCAAACCCAGACAATGTCTTCCTTTTCCTTCCTTACCAGGCTCCATTTCAAGTGATGATAGTGTCTTATCTTATATTTATGCGTATGAGCAATCCAGTGGTTGGTAATCCAGTAGCTTCTTGCTTCTTACTTTCAGGTTGATGTCTTCTATTCCTTTCTAGCGTACAAACAATCTAGCGGTTAGAAATCTAGTATACGATAAATTTAGGCTCTATTTGTTTGGGCGTTTCGCTGCTCCGTTTTGGGAAAACACCGTCGGAAGGAGGGTAAACAAATGAATCTCCGACGGCGTTTGCTCCGTTTCCACCCACCCTCCTTGAGAAATGCCCCAAAAAACTCTGTTTGGAGCAGCCACCAGGCCCACCCCCCCCTCCGATTCGAACACTCCGTTTCTACCCGTCGGATCGACCCGCCACCGCCAAACCAAATGGAGCCTTAAGCTTCCTACTTCCAGCGTACGAGCAATCCAGCAGTCTAGGTTCGTCTTCCTGCTTCTAGGCTTCCACCAATCCATCAGTTCATATTTATTTTTATTGTTAATAGACATTGGGTGTTCTACTTGAAAAAGTGAACTTAATATGATATTATTTTTTTGATTTAGTTATTCAAAATTTTCTAATATAATTATTCACATGTTGTTCAATTCATTGATTTTTTTGTTAATTGAGCATGTAATTGAATGATACAAAATTCAATTTTATATTTTTATTCTAAATTTATAAATATTGTAGGATCTTACGATCCTCGATCCGATCCTATGATCCGATCTGATCCAACCTCAAAACGATCCCACCTAGGATCTCGATCCTGACAACCTTGCCCGCATGGAACCAGACCGAACCGATAGTGACCGGTTTGGTTTTGGTTCTTGTTGAACCGTAACCGGAACCGTTGACACGACGGTTCCAAAAATTAAGCTGGAACCGGAACCAGAACCAGAACCGGAACCGGTATAACCAAATAAGGTTTCGATTCTAATTTGAAGAATTGTTACCTTAGTGGTTCGGTTCATGGTTTTAGTAGAATCGGAACCGAACCGGAACTGTGACAGCTCTAGCCGCCGTATTGTTGTTTGTTGTCTTCCCGCCTGTTCAGTCCACTGCGTGCTTCTTGACGCGCGGTTTGCCTTTTGTCAGTTTGGTTCTGCTTTTCTCTTATCGTCGCGGCTGCCTGCTTGTCGCTGTTATCTACTTGTCGTTGCTTGGCGCTGGCCTGCTCTGCCTGCTTTGTTCTTTGTTGTGTGTCTAGTCGCTGCTTGCCTTTGATCTCCTTGCCGCACAGGCCTGCTCTTGTCGCAGCTTCCCTGCCAACTCTTGGCATCAGATCATGTTTGCAGCTTCTTACCGCAAGGTCTTCTCCTGCTTGTCGTAGCAGGTCCATTCATTGTTTGCTGCTTACCTGCAGGTCGCCGGTTTGATCACCAGGTCGCCTCAAATGGCCGGTCATGCTTCCCCATCTTTTTTGTCTCCGCGGTCACCTCCATCTCATTTTTCACACCTACCCTCTAGTGGAGGTCACATCTCTTCTTCGGGTAGTAATCGACACGATTATCCTCCAAACAACATTCAAGCCGACATTGATGTTTTGCACACCCAACTCCAGCAACTTCAAGGGATGATCGGTCGTTCTCCTGGCTCTGCCGTGTTTATTTCTGGCGGTGACATCTCTTATCTTGCGCATACTTCATCTTGGGTTATGGATTTTGGGGCCTCCCACCACATTACCCCACAAAAACCTTCCAAATACTTGGACTATGTGCATCCCAAGTTCATTACTGTTGCTAATGGGGCCACCACTCCAATTTTTGGATCATCAGACGTCAACCTTACTCCCTCCATCACTCTTTGCCCATTTCTTCATGTTCCGGACTCTCCTTTCAACCTCCTCTCTATTAGCTTTCTCACTCACGACCTTGATTGCTATGTAAAATTCTCTTTCACCTCTTGTATTGTGCGTGATCGCAAAACGCAGAATATCATTGGCAAAGGGCAGCTGTTGAATGGGCTCTACATCATGGATCCCTCTCCCCCCATGATTCTCTCCTCTATTAGCTCTGTCGAGTGGTACCGGCGTCTTGGGCACGCTCCTCTGCACATCCTCCGGAAAGCTCTCCCAGATGTATCCCTCCATGATTTCACCTGCGAGTCTTGTATCTATGAAAAACAAAATCGGTCTACGTTTTCACCTGATCATACTCGGAGCGATGCTCCTTTTTTCTTGTACAAAACCACAAGTGTTTATGGCTATCGTTATTTTGTTTTCTTTATAGATGATTACTCTCGAATGACATGATTGTATTTTCATCATGATCGCTCTGAGCTGACTCGTGTTTTCCATGTCTTTATTATTGAAACTCGCAAACAGTTATCTAATACCATTAAAACTCTCCTAACGGACAATGCCCGTAAATACACAAGTCACGCATTTACAAACCTATGTACTGAGTTTGGGATCATCCATCAAACCTCGTGTGTATATACCCACCAACAAAATGGCGTTGCCGAATGCAAGAATCGTAATCTCCTTGAGGTTACCCGTTCCCTAATATTTCAAATGAATGTTCCCAAACTTTATTGGAATTTCGCGGTCTCTACAGTCTGTCATCTTATTAACCACACGTCTTCCTCCATTCTCAACTTTGCGGCTCCTTTCAAACCTCTTTTTCCCTCCACACCCCCTTTTTAGTCACTCCTTGTGTCTTTGGCTGCGTGTGCTATGTTAATAATCTTGGGTCGTCCACTGACAAGCTTGCTCAACGTGTCACAAAATATATGTTTGTTGGTTACTCACGTGCCCAGAAGGGCTATGTCTGCTTCTCTCCCAGGGATCGCAAAGTTGTTACTTCTGTTGATGTCACCTTTCTCGAAGATCAGCCCTATCATTCTCACCCAAGTGATTCTCCAATTCCGCCTCTACTTTCGCGGTCTGCTGTCCCTGTTACTTCTAACCTTCCACCTCTTCTTCCCACGCCAATCTCACCTCTCCTTCCCCCGCCCATCCCACCAAAACCACCACTGATTCGTGTGTATACTCGTCCTCCTCCTTCCTCTACTACTCTAAGGGAGATGCCCTCTACTGATGATATTTTGCGTCTTGCAGATCCAACAATCGTCTCTACTGCTCACCCAATGGTGAATTATGTCTCCTTACACTGCCTCTCTCTGGAACTCCGAAAAATCTGCCTTTTTTTATCCTTTATTACCACCCCTACCTTTGTGCAGGAGACTCTCCAACATCCGGAGTGGCGGACGGCCATGGACGAGAAAATGTCTGCTCTTTGGGCAAACCACACTTGGGATCTTGTTCCCCTTCCTCCTGGATAGACTTGTGTGGATTGTAAGTGGGTGTTTGCCCTCAAACATGGTCTGGATAGGACAGTTCAACGTCTGAAAGCTCGCCTTGTGGCTCGTGATTTTACTCAACAACAAGGTCTAGATTATGATGAGACCTTTTCTCCAGTCGTCAAACTCAATATTGTTCGTGTGTTAATCTCCCTCATTGTTCATCGATACTGGATGTTGCATCAATTGGATGTCAAAAATGCTTTCCTCAACGGCGATTTGCAGGAGATTGTCTAGATGCAACAACCCTCCAGGTTTGAGACCACGGGGGAGTCTCTTCTATGTCATCTGAAGAAATAATTTTATAGTCTCAAACAGTCTCCACAGGCACAGTTTGACAAGTTCAGGCAGCCTGTTAGTGTTGTTGGGTTCACTCGGAGTTCAGCCAACTTCTCTTTATTCACTCGTCATCGTCTAACAGACACAGTGATTCTCTTGATATATGTTGATATTTTGATTACGGGAGACGATCTCACAGGAATATATATGATCAAACAACATCTGGCGACTGTGTTTCAAACAAAGGATTTGGGAAATCTTTGATATTTTCTTAGTCTCGAGGTGGCTCGGCGACCTGATGGGCTTGTGTTATCTCAAAAAAGTACTGCATTGACTTGCTTCATGATGCGTGCAACTCTGGATGCAAGCCTGCCGACACTCACATGGATATCAATCACAAGCTCTGCGCTCATGCCACAGACTCTGAATTTCTCTTTCCAAACCCAGAGTATCATTGTTGTCTTGTGGGAAAGTTGATATATCTCACTATTACAAGACCTGATATATCATTTGATGTTGGAGTTGTCAGTCGATTCATGCATGAGCCACATATCTCTCATCTCTAGGCAGTTGAGCGTATTCTTCAATACTTGAAGACTGCTCCTGAACAAGGACTTGTATACAATCCATCTTCATCTCTCTTATCTCTGATTGCATATTCTGACGTTGAATATGCTGGTTCATTGGATAATAGTCGTTCCACAAGTGGATACTGCACTTATTTTAGAGAACATCTCATTACTTGCTGCAACAAGAAACAGTTTGTAGTTGCTCGCTCATCTACTGAAGTCGAGTATTGTTCAATGACAGAGGTTGTGTCTGAGCTTACGTGGCTTGAAGGTCTCCTAGGTGATTTAGTAGTCAAGTTTTCCTCACCGGCCACTCTATTTTGCGACAGTCAAGCTGTCATACACATTGCCAAGAATCATGTTTTCCATGAACGAACTATACACGTTAAAGTTGATTGTCATTTCATTCGGGACAAGGTTCAATTGAAGAAGATAGAATTACAATATGTTCCTGCTGCTGGGCAAGTTGCTGATATTCTCACCAAGGTCTTACCTCGCCCATTATACTACCAGTTTTTGTCCAAGCTAGTTGGTTACGATTTGTATACTCCAACTTGCGGGGGAGTGTTGAAGGAAAAATGTGTAAAAGCCCAATATGAGCCCCATTTAGAACCTACTTCATCTTTAAGATTTAGTCTCACATCTTAGATTGGAACTTCTTATCCACTCTCTTTTCCTATATAACTGTATAAATGGGCAAATTTATGTATTGAGAATGTAAGCATTTATTTGGGAAATTAATAAAGTAATTGTATTTCTCAATTTAACGTGCTTTTTCCAAAGAATTTAGGATTTGGGGACAAATATGAATCTGAATTCAAAAATTCAAACGAATCTGAATCTCTGCATTCTATGACAAATTTTGATTCGATTGAAGAGATATTCGATTCGATTTGTGAACACCAAATGTGATCCTCATCACGTCTATGAACAATGACACATAAATGGAACAACAATTGCAATATCAAATAATTAATTTTCGAGAATATAATCTCACATCAGAAAACCCATGTGACCTTGTGTATATGAGTATAAATTTTGGGCTCCTGCCTACAACCAATTCCTATTATATTAGATGCTTAGGCTCCGTTTGGGGGGACTTATTTTCACCGGTCAAGCAGTCGCGATCGCATGAATCGGGACTTAATTAAGTCCCGATACATGCGGTCGCGACCGCTTGACCGGTGAAAATAAGTCCCCCCAAACAGAGCCATAGTTTGTAACATGATATTAGACCAGGTTTGGCCCAACGACCAGCTCCTACAACACAAATAAAAAAAAATGTCTTCATCGTCAAAAAACTTGAATGTGAAATGAACAAATTATTTTAGATTTGATGCTTAAGTTCTAACTCAAGATGTAATGTTTGCAAAATCACATAACATGAATGTATGGCAGAGATCTAGGAATCTATAAAAAACGAGTTTTGTACTAAAAAATGAAAATAATATTATATCATATGTTTTTGTTTGGATGCTTATATTCTAACATTATTAATATATATGGATATACCAAAATTTATGCATTGTTTACAAACCAAATATATATATGATGGGGATGAACCCCTTTTTATGGAGAAATTGGTGTGCACATATCCCACTCCTCCATGATCTCAAAAAAAATAGTGGAGATCATGGGTTTGACCGCCGCGCGCACGATCGGCACACCCGATCGGCGCGCGCGATCCCGCTACGCACGCACACCGGCGACCGGCGCCGTCTCGCCGGCGGCGGCCGGCCACGCCCGACCGCCCCTCTCCTCGCGTCCGCCTCCCGCGGCCGTGAGGCACCTCCCGGGCGGTTGGCCGCCCCACTCCTCGCAGCCGCCTCCCGCGGCCGCTCGGCACTGGTTGGGCGGACGGCCACGCCCGGCCGCCCCTCTCCTCGCGGCCGCGGGAAGCGGACGGCCACGCCCGGCCGCCCCTCTCCTCGCGGCCGCCTCCCGCGGCCGCGAGGCACCGCCCGGGTGGCCAGCCATGCCCGACCGCCCCTCTTCCCGCGGCCGCCTCCCGCGGCCGCACGGCACTGCCCGGGCGGCCTGCCACGCCCGGCTGCCCCTCTCCTCGCGGCCTCCTCCCGCGATCGCAAGGCACCGCTTGGGCGGCCGGCCGCGCCAAGCCGCCCCGCCTCTCGCAGCCGCCTCCAGCGGTCGCAAGCCCTCCCATCGTGGCTGACCGGCTCGCCGGCCACCGCTCCCTTCGCCGGCGAAGTCGCCGGAGGTATGGGTCGTCCTTCCGTGGCGGCCCTTCCCCGTCGTCCGATCTCTCCGGCGCGATCATCGCCGCTCATCTCGTGTGTAACCACCCACTAACCATCATGGTTAGTGGGGGAATGTTTTAATTAAAATATCGGTCTACGTATAACAAATTTGATGGCATATATACGCACCCCTAACTATACTAAAACATAATTATGTAGGTGGTTACGGTGTGCAGATCCGCATAACCACCGTAACCACCAACTAAAGGTTGTAAATGAGCCCCAAGCCTCCTCATTTCTCACCTTTTCGCTCCACAACTTTCTTCTTCCTCGGGCAAGAGCTCTGCCGGAATCCTCCTATGTGCCACCTTCAAGCCCTATCCAAGTCGCGTTCAAGCCACCTTCGAGCCATATTCAAGCCGTCATCGAGCTACCTTCAAATCATCGTCAAGCGACCTTCAAGCCGCCATCAAGCCACCTCCTCATCGCCGAAATCTGCTCAAGCCCGCGACGTACAGCGAGAAGGAGATTCCTACAACATCAAGCACCCCGCTCTTCCTCAAATCCCTGGAAAACAGTCTCGCGCGGAGCAGCCAGTTGCCCGCTACGAGTCAGCAGTTCTCTCTCACCTCTAAAATGTAACGAGGAGCGGTCTGTCGCCCTCGATTCTTCAAGAACATTGTAACCCGAGACAAATAATGGAGTTTGACCGGCATAGACCCGGACATGTGGTTTTTTACCCGGTTGAGGGGTTTTTCCACGTTAAAATCGCCTTGTGTACCTACTTTTTGACTTTTTAACTGATTGCGCGCTCGACTGCTCCCGGGCTAAGAAAGTCAAATTTGGACCGGTTTAGAAGCGCCGAGTTAGATCGCAACAATATATATATATATATCATTTAAAATAATAAGCCTATTTAGAAGCACACCAAACAACAAATCTGGACCGTTGGATGAGGATATTTCAACAAATGACCATTGGATTATATCGATCAGGACTGCAAATAACCAAAGCTCAAAAACCTCAGATCTCCTTCCTGGAAAAATCCCTATACACGCTTCCGCCCTACCCACGCCTGCAATGATTCCCAATGCCGCCGCCAGCGGCCTGACCGGTGCCCACCGGCGAGCTCGTCGGGGCCCGGCAAATTCGCCAATGGCTGTCCGGCGGTGAGCGGGAAGGGCCACCGTCGGCAGTGGCCCTGCCCGCTCGCCGCCGGACAGCTATCGGCGGGTTCACCGAAGGCCGGAGAACCCCCAGTGGGCGCCGGGCAGGACGCCGGCGGCAGAGGAAACCCGCGCCGACCCTGTACGGGTTTTTTTTTTTTTTTTTAATTTAATAATTAATTATATTAATTATATTTGTTTTAATAATTAATAAAATTATTAAAAATTTTAATCAATAAAATTTAGAATACTCTTAAATTTTAAATAACTGTCGGGGGCGAGCAGAGCCCGCCGGGTTGCCAAGCGTGTGAAGCCCGTAGCGACGCATCGAGAACGGGCGAAGCCCGTTCGAAGATGCTAGTATATAAATATATAACATATTATGTACATAAAAAAAACTAGGAATCTCACAAACTGTTTAATAGGGGCCTATTTTGGATACATTATTAAATACAAAAAATGCAACACCTCATAGAAACCTAATTTATAAATCATCCATCACTTATTTACACACATCACCACCTAATGATCATGCCCGCACAAGCCCACCACATTCATCTACATGAACTCGAAAATGCAATTTGGACTCATGAGCAAATCCTGCTCTTAGCTAAAAATGCTAAGGACCTAGCCGAGGTGAATCTTACTAAGAACAAGAGCCATTTCAAACCCAAAGGGAAAAGGTTCAAGAAATCTTACGACCAAGATAATCTTGGTTGTTCCCATCACCATTGTTACGGAGCTATACGGCGACGAACCTCCTTGGAAAATTTACAAGCGTTGCGAGTATATCGGATGGCCCCACCATTCCCGCAGAAGATAATTAATAATTTATTGGTTGCTTTATTTGTTTGAGACGTTTATGTGTTGTTTTGTTTGCATGAGACATTTTAAATATTTCCATATTTCCTAATTTAAAAATTTCCTTTTGTATTTGTTCATCAACGCTATAAAAGGACGTGTAAGTCCTGTATTATTGGCATCCTGGAATGAATGTGTGTTTTCTCTTTCTCCTCTAAACCCTAATCCCCCCTCTCTTTCTCTCTCTCCCTCTCTTTCACGTAGCCGACGACTCCCCGACCCCCCAACAACTGGTACGGCCTGCCATTTTCGCCCTCCGCCGAAGGCCGCTGAGATCCAGTGCTCACCAAGACCGTCTCCGCCCAACGCCGCCCAACGCCCGTCCCCGCCCGAGCCGCACAGCACGCCCGTTGCAACACCGCCAGCGCGTCACCACCACCGCGCCAGCGCGTCTCCGCCGATGTTCTGTCGTGCGCCACACACCAACAACGCCTCTTCTCCAGATTTCTCCCCACATACCATCCCTCCTTGCCATGGCACCCTCTACCCGTTCCACAACAGAAGCTCCGTCGACGGATTCCAACGAGGCCCTCCTACGCCGTGTCGACGCACAGGAATCCCTCGTGGCCTCCATGCATGCCTCCCTTGCCGCCCTCCACGCAAAGTTCGATGCCCTCCAACCCACCGCTCCGCCGCCAACGGATCCGCGGGCCCGTCTATCGGCGCGTCAATCCTCGGCACAGCACCACCCCCGCACAACGGAGATTTCGCGGCGCCGTTTCCACCGGGCCGTCCAACCCTCGCCTTGGATCCTCCCACCTTTGTCGGTGTGGACCCAATCGAGTGGATTGCCAAGGCGGAACAATACTTCGATCTCCATCATACGCCCGAGAAGGACAAGGTCTATACCGCCGTCGTGGGACTCGACGGCTCCGCCAGTCCAACCCGGCTATCTCTTGGTCAGAGATCAAACCAGAGATGATCTGTCGCAACGATAGCCGCTACTTGGGATCCGCCATCGAACGACTATGTGGAGTGTGTCGGATCGGCGCATTGGACGATTACATCGACGAATTCGTGGCCCTCGTCACCCATGTTCCGGGCCTACCACCGGATCATTACCTCGGCTTCTTCATGCAGGGCCTCAAGCCTAACATCTGGTCCCGGCTCCGCACCCATCATCCCCAGACGATTTTCGAGGCCCTTGACATGGCACACCTCGTGGAGGCAGATTTGTCTCCGCGACCCCCACCAACCCCAGGCGGGCCCCCACCGGGCGGCCAACCTTGGCAGACCGCTACTCTGAAACCACCGGCCCCTCGGCCGCCTCTAGCCGGCCGGCCGGGCCGCTTAGGACCTCCGCAACGATTCTCCAACTGCGAGTTCGACGACCTGCGTCTCAAAGGGATATGTTTTCGTTGTCGTTTGCCCTACTCCCCTACCCATGTCTGCACGGTCAAGGAATTTCATGCCATCATCGACGACTTTGAACCAGAGATCACTTTGAAGGACTTTGAGGACCTCGAGATCGTGGCAGAGGACACCACCGAGACCGCCGCCGACACCGACCTTCACCGTTTGGAGCTCCCATGTTTTTTGGTGGGCGGCATTTCAGGGCCCCAAACCATGAAGTTGGCGGGCAAGTTAGGCGATTGCCGCATTCTCATCATGGTGGACAGCGGGGCTAGCAATAATTTTCTCTCGGATCAACTGGACAAGCAGCTACGCCTTCCAATAGAGCCCTCTGGGGACTTCACTGTTAGTTTGGGCGATGGTCACCGCCACTCGATCCAGGGACGTTGTTCGGTCGTCTCGATTTTCGTGGGCCCTTACTCAGTGACGACAGACTTCTACGTCTTCGGCCTTGGCGGGATCGACGCCATCCTGGGAGTGGCGTGGCTCTGGACGCTGTGACGTGCGAGTCAACTAGGGGACGATAGCGATGCGGTTCCTTCAGAACGGCTGGGAGTACTGCCTTATGGGCAGTGGCGGACCCAAGATTTTTGTGTGACCCTGGCACCACGTAAAAGAATTAGATTTTTTATTCATGGACAAATATTCCACAAAGATCTTGCTTCTACCATCTCGATTACATGCTAATATGAGAATAGAATCGCATGCTTCTTGCCTCTTTACATTGTCATAAAAATGATTAGAATCTTTATGCCCATACCTCTGCAACTCGAATGTCCTCTAGAATCTAGCAAATCTTTCTTATTTAATTGGCAATAGCTATGAATTGAAAATTTTCCTACAACATCTTCGAACTCATTCATGCGTAGAACATTAGTTTACTAAGGCTCCGTTTGGGGGACTTATTTTCACCGGTCAAGCGGTCATGACCGCATGAATCGAGACTTAATTAAGGTCTGGTTCATGCGGTCATGACCGCTTGACGGTGAAAATAAGTCCCCCCAAACGGAGCCTAAACCTTGAATTGCACTATTACGTGGTACAACCAATCTTCCAGCAAAGAAATATTTGTACAGAAGGAAATCCACCCAGAATCTAGTGTTTTTCATCAGATATGACGTTCAAATAAAATGATTCGCTGAAAAATAAATGTTTCAAACTTAGAAATGCATTCCATCTCAAAAGCTGGAAAAGAGGAAATTATTTTCACAAATGGGGCTTAAGAACAATAGATGATTAGTTTAGAAACTCCGGCAATATTTTCTAAATTAAGGAAACAAATTCCTATTCAATTATTTTATAATCTACATTAAATAAATGCCAACAGTCAGAAGCATGTTTTTAATTTATCAATGTCAATGAAGACCACTTTTAATTTATAAATGTCAATGAAGAACAACTGAGGAACATTAACTGGGATAAATTTCATTCAAACATTTGAAGATGTTGAGCTTGTCCCACTGGGACAAACGTAGGTTAAAATGCCCATAAACTCATACTTCACAATTGAAGATGCTACAAAGCTACGTAAAGCACCTCTACGGATTCATCAAATTTGATTATACCTGTAACCTGTCCTCTCAAAATGCTTCCATAGTTTCAATAAAGAAGGTCAAACAATACCCTATTAAAGAAAATTACCACGTCCTTTGCCGCCGTGAAGATCCCACATCGGCATCAAAGCTATTACGACCCTCAAACGAATGGTAGACGGCAAGATTCCCAGCCTTCGAAGCTTTTAATCAATTTCCCCCACCCATCGTGGTTGTAACCTAAGGGAGACGAAGGCCAAGAGGTGGAAGGTGAGTCCACGAAAACCGGTGATGGACGGTGGGAGAACGCCGACGAAGAAGATGAAACGCAGATAGGGGTTGGGCTGCTCATTGCAATCTCCGTCGAGGAAGGAATCGAGGAAACCTGGAAGGAATTAGGGCAGCACGGCTGCTCTGTTTTGGAGAAAAAATCTAATGTCGCTGGCCTATCCGTAAATTTCCCGAAATTCATACCCGGGCACGTGCCCGGGTGTGCCTCCATGTGGGTCTGCCCCTGCTTATGAGAGATGCTGCCCAACTTCGCTCCCCTGTCTCCTTTCGCACGATTAAGAGGACTTCGGACGCCGATTTCTCGACATGGCTCTGGTCCATCTCGGATGCTGCACTGCCAACCCCATCACCACCTCCGGCCCTTCAAGCCCTCCTATCCGAGTTCGCGGACCTCTTTACAGCACCATCTGAGTTACTGCCAGCCCGGACACACGATCATGACATTCCTCTACAGCCCGACGTGTCGGCAGTCTCAGTCCGACCATACCGCTATGGGCACGTGCAAAAGGACGAGATCAAGAGGCTTGTACACGACATGCTGATGGGGGGTCTCATCCTCCCCAGTGCGAGCCCCTTCTCCGGCCCGGTCCTCTTGGTCAGAAAGAAGGATGGCAGCTGACGCTTCTGTGTGGACTATCAGGAGCTCAACAAAGCCACCGTCCCGGACAGGAACCCAATTCCGGTGATTCAGGAGCATCTGGACGAACTCCACGGCGCAACCGTCTTCACCAAGCTGGACCTCGGTGTCGGCTACCACCAGATCCGCATTCGCCCAGCCGACGACGCAAAGACGGTCTTCCATACCCATGACGACCACTACGAGTTCTTGGTCATGTCATTCGGCCTGACTAATGCGCCAACCACTTTTCAGGCCACGATGAACGATATTTTTTGTCTGGTACTTCGCCAACATGTACTTATTTTTTTATGACATCTTGATCTACAGTTCTTCTGGCAGGAGCACCTCCAGCACGCCGCCAGACATTGGCCACGCTACGACATCACCACCTCAAGCTCCGCTCGGCAAGTGCTATCGCAGGTTCATTCAGGGTACAGCGCAGTGACCCGTCCTCTCACTCAACTCTGAAGAAGAAGTCGGCCGAGGGCCCCTCGAGTGGTCAGCGGCGGCCTCCGCCGCTTTTGTCGCATTTCAGCAGGCCCTGGTTCGTGCTTGGTGTTAGCCATGCCAGACTATCGCTCAACCCTTCTTCGTGGAGTGTGATGCTTCGGGCATCGGCGTGGGAGCCGACTTATGAGGGTTGGTAGTCCTGTGGCCTACTTTATCCGCACCTTCTCCGACACTATCCGCAGTCGCTCCTCTTACAAGAACGAGCTCAACATTAGGGCCTCGTCGCCTCGCAGTTCAGCAGCACAGAACCTATCTTCTGGGCCGACACGTCGTGGTCCGCACCGACCACCATAGCCTCTGATACCTCATGTAAGCAGAAGATCGCTACGCCCGCCACACAGGTGTGGGTGGCCAAGCCACTGTGCTACACTTCAGCATCGAGTTTTTGGCCGGGGCAAGCGTAATCGCGTTCCCGACTCCCTCTCCACAACCCTGATGCAACCTGTGGTGCATCTTTTTATTGTATTTTTATCGTACATGTATTTTTTCTTTGTCGCGCATGTTATTAGCGCTTTGATGTAATTTTTGGTACTCGCGCATATTGTTCGAGCAATTTTGTTTGGGCGTTGGTGTGACCGGCCAACGTTCCTTAAATACATAGGTCCGTTAATTAGGAGAAGAGAGTTAGCTTAGGGCAAAGCTTAATTTAGTTAACTATTTCATTTTAAAAAATTTAAGCTTTAATCTTCCACTTGGTGGTGTGCCCTAACTCCAAAGTATTCCCAAATGAGAAAACCCTAAACCTACCCCCCCCCCCCCCTTAAAAGCACCTTTTCCACTGTTCCAGACGGTTGGATTAGAACGAAACAGGAAATTTCCTTTCCTGTTATCGTTCTCCGCGCCCCTCTTCAAGCCAGACAAGCCGACGCCGCCTTACACCTGCCGACGAAGCCCGACGCCGCCTTGGTGCCCTTCTCGAAGCCGGCGAAGCCCCCTGAAGCGTCCCCGGCCAGTTGCGAGCCGGTCGATCCCTTCCCATCCACCATTACTGCCGCCTGAAGCTACAGTGACCTTCTTCCTCGACGAAGGCGTTTCCTCCAGTTCCGATCGCCGCTGACAAGGTCACCGGAGTCCTCCCTGGGTGTCGACGACCTCCCCCGCACTTTTCTCCAGCAGATCCGGCCAGATTCCAGTGTGTTTTCACTTTCACTCCACCGAGCCTGTTCCGGCAGTCCAGCCAGCCACCAGCACCCTCCCTTCTTCCAGTCAGCCGCAGCCATATTCGCCCCCGACTGTGACCCTCACCCTCCATGGTATAACCCTCCTCCATTCCTCCAAACTCTCAACCATGATTTGATTATGCTTAAAGCTTTAAATAATAGTAAGTAGTTAAGAGCTTGCCCTAATCAATTGTTTTTCCTGATTACCGCTATTTTGTTACAGTGCATGCCACCATTTTATTTCTGAGTCCGTGGAATTATGTTTTGTGACGTACTACGTTTTGTGCGGCAGTCTTGCGTTCGCGAGCGACCACCTTGACCGTTTAGTTTGTAGAAATCACCCGCAATGTTTCCCGCGCCACCAAATATTTTTGAAGGATAACTATTTTCTATTTTAAAACTACAGCCCCCTCGATTTTAAATCACATCAGTTTGGTGTGGCTGTTGTTGGGATATCTCCACTTCTATCGTGGGACATGGGATGAGCGACGCCCGTCGGTTTTAAATTTTAAGTTAGGGTTTTCAAATTAGTCGATGGATTCTAGAGTGGGACACAACGAGGGAGAGTTGGGAGACATGGGTAAACGCCTGGAAGAACTCATGGCCGGCGCTGTTCACTACACTCACTGTCTCCGTAAGAGATACGGAATCAGGTCATGTTAGGGTTACGTGCTTCGGTCAACATTGGAAGCACAATATCACTTAGGGGGTCCTCCTGCACAACCCCTACTCCTCCTGCACGACCACCTACACCTCCACCGCCAGAACCCCAGCCAGCTCATCACGAACACGGGAGGCATCCACCTATAGGTGGGATGCGGTTATTAAATTAGATGTTGGGGATTTTGAGGGCACCCTCGAGCCTGAGGTGTGTCTCGATTGGTGCGAACGACTCGAGCGATTCCTCAGCTGGAAGCGCACACCTGCCCACCAGCAGGTGGAGTATGCTACCCTGAAGCTGAAGGGCCCTGCACTCACATGGTGGGGGCAAGTCGAGCGGATGCGATACACGATGGGACAACACTCTATCACCACTTGGGTTGAGTTCAAAACTCAACTCAAGAGGAGATACGTCCCCGCTAATTTCATGCAGACCTTGTATCGTAGGTATCACAACCTACGACAAGACAAGCAGACTATCGACGAGTACACGAACGAGTTCTTAGTCCTCCAGTCACGCTTAGATCTGAATGAGGAAGACCACATGGTTGTATCTGAATGGGCTACGATACGCGATACGAGACCAGTTAGAGTTTCATGACTTTCGGGACCTTGGAGAGATCTCCAGCCGAGCACGTCGAGTGGAGGCCCTCCAGAAGAGGACATCTGGTCAGAGACCTACTGATGGACCTAGGTCTACTGATAGACCCACTTCGAGCACCACCACTACTACACCCACATCTATCACTACTGATTCCCCACGCTTGCCATTACTGGAGCCTCGACTCCTCATCCTGGCCCGTCCCGAGGCAAGGAGCCCATAGGAGCCCGACCACAATACTGGAGTATTTCGGTGCTTCAAGGTGTATGGAGCCCGGGCACAAATCTTCCGAGTGCCCGCGACGCAGTTTTGTTGCTGTGAATGATTCCACCTCCGGGGGTGAACACCGAGTATGGGGTTTTCCTTAGTGACCCCCAGCCTTGAGCGCCTGCCGAGGCTGATTGTGTCATCGAGGTCGAGGGCGAGCCAGCAGAGCACCTCGTCTTGTGTTCTTCACTCTGGTTTGATTACCTCTTGCGAGACCATTGAGCAGATCCTCGAAGAAAGGAAATTTTTCGCACCACCGCCCGCATTCAGAGGCATTTCTGTTCCATATTATCGAGCGGCAGTATAGAAAATTTACGTGTCTCAGCGAATGGTGAAGAAGTTAGGACTTTTGACACGCCCCTTAGAACAGCCGTACCATCTTATCTGGGGTCATAGTCCGTTGACTATACCCATTACTCATCGTTGTCAGGTGGAGTTCTCTATTGGGGACGTGTTATCGTGATTCGGTGTTATGTGACGTCGCCCCCATCGACGTTTGCCACATACTTCTAGGACGACCCTGGCAGTATGATCGACATGTTCTGCATGATGGTGTGAGGAACTCTCATTCTTTTGATCACCATGGGCACAAGATATTCTTCTTCCCCAGAAAATGGTTCCTGTTCCTAAAGCACCTGGGAGGATCCTCACTAGCATCACGGTCGTCGCCTTAGTCTCTACACACCACTCCTATTTAGTGCTACGCTTCGGCCTGGGCCCTCGCGCCCGGAAGTGGCGTCCGATTTCCGAGAGTCCTCCTATTTTGGGTGCTCTGGAAGCGCCACCTTTTATTGACTTCGTTTTTTGACGAGCCGCACGTTAGTCCGCATCGCTGGCCCTTGGTGACAGCCGAGCACATTGGGGCACCTCACCACGCGATCGTTTGAGATTTAAGTTTTTTAGGTCGAGTCGTACGAGGAGGTTGAGATGACCCTCGGTTTTTATACTCCTCATCGGGCAACACCGTTTCCATGGGTTCTTTGTGTAAGATTATAATCGATAAATTTGGGATCTGCTCAAAATGTTGTGACTCGAGTGAGATTTTATCGGTGAAACCAAAGCGATGGACGAGCTTGGTTTAGCGGACGATCGTGAATGTCTACCATCGAGAGTATGTTGCGTCATGAATTACTGGTTCCACGCTTGCTTCCATTTGCTTCACGTTTTCCCTTCCCCACTGGTTTGCTACACACACCGCCCCCGCCCTGTCATCCTCCGCAAGCTCAAATAATTACTATTTCTTTAAATGATTTTGCATAAAATTTGGCTAATGGGTTGTGAATTTTGAGATGAACGGTTACTTCCAGGTTTTGGGTCGCAGCCACGGCACCAGCAGGACACCTACGCAGCTTCTCTTTGAACACCGTCGTGGACTTGATAGTGATTGGTTGCATTGCATTCTCGACGGGGTCGAGTTCTCTCAACCCCGGGGGAATTGATGCAACCTGTGGTGCATCTTTTTATTGTATTTTTATCGTACCTGTATTTTTTCTTTGTCGCACATGTTATTAGCGCTTTGATGTAATTTGGTATCGCGCATATTGTTCGCGCAATTTTGTTTGGCGCGTTGGTGTGACCGGCCAACGTGTCCTTAAATACATAGGTCCGTTAATTAGGAGAAGGGTTAGCTTAGGGCAAGCTTTAATTTAGTTAACTATTTCATTTTAAAAAATTTTAAGCTTTAAAATCTTCCACTTGGTGTGCCCTAACTCCAAAGTATTCCCAAATGAGAAACCCTAAACCTACCCCCCCCCCCTTAAAAGCAACCTTTTCCACTGTTCCAGACGGCTGGATTAGAACGAACAGGAAATTTCCTTTCCTGTTATCGTTCTCCGCCGCCCCTCTTCAAGCCCGACGAAGCCGACGCCGCCTTACTACTGGTCGATGAAGCCCGACACCGCCTCTGGTGTCCCTTCCCGAAGCCGGCGAAGCCCCCTGAAGCGTCCCCGGCCAGTTGCGAGCCGGTCGATCCCTTCCCAGCCACCATTACTGCCGCCTGAAGCTACAGTGACCTTCTTCCTCGACGAAGGCATTTCCTCCAGTTCCGATCGCCGCCGACAAGTTCACCGGAGTCCTCCATGGGTGTCGACGACCTCCCCCGCACTTTTCTCCAGCAGATCCGGCCAAATTCCAGTGAGTTTTCACCTCCACCGAGCCTGTTCCGGCAGTCCAGCCAGCCACCAGCACCCTCCCTTCTTCCAGTCAGCCGCAGCCATATTCCCGACCGACTGTGACCCTCACCCTCCATGGTATACCTCTCCATTCCTCCAACTCTCAACCCATGATTTGATTATATGCTTAAAGCTTTAAATGAATAGTAAGTAGTTAGAGCTTGCCCTAATTAATTGTTTTCTCCTGATTACCGTTATTTTGTTACACGTGCATGCCACCATTTTATTTCTGAGTCCGTGGAATTATGTTCTGTGACGTTACTACGTTTGTACGGCAGTCTTGCGTTCGCGAGCGACACCTTGACCGTTTAGTTTGTTAGAAATCACCCGCAAATGTTTCCCGCGCCACAAATATTTTGAAGGATAGCTATTTTCTATTTTAAAACTACAACCCTCGATTTTAAATCACATCAAACCCCATGTTGGCAGCCATCTCGCGCCCCGTATGGGAGGGTGCGGAGGCACTCCAACGGGAAGTAAAAGCCGACCCAGCCCTCAACAGGATACAGACAACACTCAATGCAGACGCCGCATCCCACCCACCTTACTCCTTGGTTGACGGCCACCTACTCTTCAAGCGTCGTCTTGTACTCGCGCCCTCGTCCCCGAGCATCCCTCTATTGATGGCCGAGTTCCATGCCTCCCCAACGGGAGGACACGCAGGTGCTTACCGGACGTACTGACGGCTGGCAGCCTCTCTCTATTGACCTCACATGTTTCAACAGGTCAAGGCCTTCGTGGCCGCCTGCCTCGTCTGCCAGAAGGCCAAGTACGAAGCAGTATTTCTGGGTGGTCTAATTCAGGCTCTTTCGATCCCCGACCGCGTCCGGGACGACATCGCCATGCATTTATCACAATACTGCCCCGATCACAGGGACACGACTTCATCCTGGTCATGGTGCACAGGATTTCGAAGTACGCACATTTAATTCCCCTCCGCCATCAATACATTGCCGCCACAGTCACCGACAGTTTCATCTAGGGGATTGTGCGCCTCAACGGGTTTCCCGGTCAATCGTAAGCGACCGCGACCCGCTCTTCCTGAGTACCTTTCGGATAACATTGTTCCGCTTACAGGGCACCCGTCTTCGTATGAGCACGACATACCACCCGCAGACCGACGGACAGTCGGAGGTCCTCAACCGGTGCCTGGAAACATACCTCATCTTCTTCGTGGGGGAGCAGCCTCACAGTTAGGCCAAATGGCTCGGGTGGGCCGAGTACTCTTACAACACCGCCCACCACAAGGAAGCCGACAGTACTCCTTTTGAGGTCGTCTATGGCCATCCTCCACCATCCATTGCCTGATACCTTCCAGGGGAATGACAGGTGGAGAGCCTGGCCACCGCGCTCCGCGATAGAGACACCATTCTGGGTCACCTGAATCACCGCCTACGACGGGCCTAACAGAAGATGGCTTCCTTCGCCAACAAGAAACGTCGGGATCTCTCCTTTGAGGTGGGAGAGAAGGTTTTCATCAAACTCCACCCCTACCGCCAGCTTTCAGTGTCCCGCCGACCATGCCTGAAATTGGCATCACGGTTCTTCGGGCCCTTCGAGATCCTCGCCCGCATAGGGGTGCTCGCTTACCTCCTACGCCTCCCAATCGAGAGCCGCATTCATCCAGTCTTCCATGTCTCGCAGCTTCGGCGGGTAATGGGTCAACACGCCACCACAGATCATATCCCGGCTGACCTCGACCCTGCCGGGGAGGCACCCTACTACCCCGCCTCGATTCTCGGCCGCAGAAGCCGCACCTCGGGGGACACTACATCGGAGGAGGTTCTCGTAGCTTGGACCAGTCAGCCCAACTCGGACGCAACATGGCTTCCCCGAGATGATTTCCGCCGCTAGTTCGTCGACTACTGCCTTGAGGACAAGACACATTTTCCAGACGGTGGCATTGTTACGGAGCAACACGACGACGAACCTCCTTGGAAAGTTTACACGCGTCGGACGTGTATATCGGATGGCCCCACCATTCCCACGGAAGATAATTAATAATTTATCGGTTGCTTTGTTTGCTTGAGACATTTATTTGTTGCTTTGTTTGTTTGAGACATTTTAAGTATTTCCGTATTTCAGAATTTTCTTTTGTATTCACTTCTCATCGCTATAAGAGGACGTGTAAGCCGTGTATTATTGGCATCCTGGAATGAATGTGTGTTTTCTCTTTCTCCTCTAAACCCAAATCCCTCCTCTTTCCCTCTCTCCCTCTCTTCCTCTCTTTCATGTAGCACCGACTCCCCGACCCCCCCAACAACCATCCTCATCAACAAGATTCTTTTTATCAGCTCAAACCCGTCTAAGGGGAAAATGGTGTTATGTTTGTGGCCGCACAAACAATATAGCTATAGCTCCTACAAGAAGCGAAGACTGGGCCAATTAAGAACGGTCAACTATATGAACGCCCGCATGTCAGCTGGTCAGGTCGTTGTACAACTACGAGAGAGAGGATATAGCGGTTGGGCCCAATTGTCATCGTAAATTCAGCCTCCTCCAAACCAGACTATTGAATAGTCAATGACTGTGGTTGAGCTCATAGTGCACAAGCTATGCATGAAGTAGAACGGGTAATGGGGCATCGACAAGCCTAGACATGATGCACCCATTACATAAAATCATCTACGTAATCTTCCACGAAGATGATGAACTGCATATAAACACTCAAAAGGTGTTACAAGGACAACATGCTTCATAGAGTAGTATGAATTCCTCCTTCAACAATGTCGACATCTGATGAAGCCAACACATCCAGTGAGGCGGACAAGTCCATGTAGATCATCTCCAGGGCATTTTGCTCATCTCAGGAGTGAGTTGTAACCCAAACGATTGCCCGTGCGAGCAATCCAATCTAACAGATAGGAACAACCAAGCAAGGGTACCTCCACTCATAAGGGTGGAAAGTGCAAGTGAAATGATTAGTTATGTCGTCAAGGTCTGTTGGATCAATGGGAGAGGAATCTGTGGTCAAAACAGGATGCTTTGCTAGTAGCTGAGTTCCTTTGATGGAGGATTTAAAATGCTGGTTAAAGCGGATTTGACCATTTTCCCAAAGAAAGTTCCACCTCTTCAAGATGATTTGGCATAGCTTGTGTAATGACTCAGTCCACAATATCTCAAGTTGCCACGCCACCCGGACCTCCTCTAGCGCTCCGGTGTCGGGATGAGGTGATCGCGTATCTAGGATGGCGGCCGGGTATAACGGTGCTGATCCCGAAAAATCCAAGTCGGTGGAGATGTGATCCACGGTGGGGTGATCGTCGATGACCCTCCGAAGCTGAGATACATGGAACACGGGGTGAATTCGGCTGCCTTCTGGTAGGCGCAGGCGGTAGGCTACAACTCCGATCCGACTGAGCACGTCGAACGGCCCAAAGAAGCGTGGGGCGAGCTTGGGGCAAGAACGGCGGGCGACGGTGAGCTGGCGATAAGGGTGTAGTTCAATGAATACCTTCTCGCCTGGTTCAAACTGTAGGTCCCGTCGTTTCTTGTTGGCAAAGGAAGTCATCTTGGCTTGGGCCCGACGGAGGTGTTGTTTCAAGCTGTCTAAAATGGTATCCCGGTCTTGGAGGTGAACTGCGAGGCTGGCCACGGGGCACTCGCTTGGGAGGTGTCGTATGATAGAGGGCGGAGAACGGTCGTAGACTGCTTCGAAGGGAGAGGTGTTGGCGGCATAATGGTACGCGGTATTGTATGAGTATTCGGCCCATGGGAGCCATTTCGCCCAAGTGCCCGGTCACTCGCCGATGAAACACCGAAGGTATGTTTCTAGGCACCGGTTCAGGACTTCAGACTGCCCGTCCGTTTGGGGGTGGTATGCGGTGCTCATCCAAAGGCGAGTGCCTTGTAGCCGGAAGAGAGCGGTCCAAAAGCTGCTGAGGAAGAGAGGGTCCCGGTCGCTGACAATGGAGCGCGGAAAGCCGTGGAGACGCACGATCTCGGCGATGAAGCTATCTGCCACAGTGGCGGCCGTGTACGGGTGTCGTAAGGGAATGAAATGTCCGTACTTGGAGAGGCGGTCCACGACCACCAAGATACAGTCGAACCCGACCGAGTATGGTACCGGGTGATGAAATCCATAGCAATGTCTTCCCAGATCCGTTCGGGCACGGGCACGGGTTGCAGAAGGCCCCACGGGAAAAGGGACTCATATTTGGCTTTCTGGCATGGGAGACATGCGGCAACATAATCTTTGACCTGGCGGAACATATGCGGCCAAAACAAGGAGGCGGCCAAGCGGCGGTAGGTGCGGAATGCGCCGGCGCCGGTCGGAGAGGCATGGAATTCCTCCAAAAGTCGCGGAATACACGGGGCGGCGGCAGACAACACAAGGCGGCCCCGGAAGTACAATCGACCCCCAATGAGTGAATAGGACGGGTGTGCCGCGGGATCGGAGATGAGGGCCGTGCGAATGGGCCCAAGCACCGGGTCCCGTTTGACTCCTTCTTGGATGGCTGCACCCTCCTCCCAAACCGACCGGGGAAGGGCCGCTAGTTCGGGCGCGTGCGGGTGGCGCGGCCGCCGATTCGCTTCTGCACGTCCGTCATCTTGCCGGTGCGGAACTCGATGGAAAAGTCATATCCCAAAAGGCGGCCCATAGCTGCTGCTCCGGAGTGGGAATTTTCTGTTGGAGGAGGTATCGGAGGCTATGATGGTCCGTCCGGACCACGAACGGCCGGCCGAAGAGATATGGCCGCCAGTGTTGGACCGCGAGGACGAGAGCCATGAGCTCATTTTCGTATGCCGAATGGCTGCGAATGGTGGGTGAGAACCCACGGTTGTAGTAGGCAATCGGGCGGCCGGATTGCATAAGCACCGCGCCAACCCCGGTGCCCGAGGCGTCGCACTCCACCACGAAGGGCTGATGGAAATCAGGCATGGCTAGTACCGGCCCGTGGACGAGTGCGGACTGCAGGGCGGTGAATGTGGCTAACGCCGCGGCGGACCACACGAACGGGCCTTCCTCCGAGGTTTTAAGAAGTTGTGTGAGCGGGGGGGCGAGCGGGCGGGCGAGCGGGCGGGCGAGCGTGCCATACCCCTGAATGAATCGCCGGTAGTACCCGGTGAGGCCGAGAAAGCCGCGCACCAAGCGGACTGATGTAGGCGTCGGCCATTGGAGAACCGCCAAATTTTGTCGTCGTCCATGGCCACTCCATTCGTCGAGATGGTGTGGCCTGTGGCCCAAGTAGCTCACCGTCGGAAGCAATGCATTTCGATTCAGCACAAGTTGGTGGAGGGAGGGGGAGAGTGAGGAGGGTGGCGCGCACATGTCGGAGGTGTGCCTGCCAAGTAGAGCTATACACCAAAATGTCATAAAAAAAACCAAAATATGTTTGCGGAGTACCGGTCAAAAAATGTCATTCATGGTCGCCTGAAAGGTGATCGGGGCGTTGGTCAGGCCGAACGGCATCACCAGAAATTCGAAATGGTCATAATGAGTGCGGAATGCCGTCTTGGGCACGTCTTCCGGCCTGACCCGAATTTGATGATAGTCGGCCTGAAGGTCCAGCTTAGTGAAGAACGTGGCGCCGTGAAGTTCGTCCAGAAGCTCTTGAATTACCGGGATTGGGTACTTGTCGGGGACGGTTGCCTTGTTGAGTTCCCGGTAGTCGACGCAGAAGCGCCAGCTACCGTCCTTCTTACGGATGAGAAGCACCGGGCTAGAGAAGGGGCTTGCGCTAGGCCAAGTGATGCCCCCCAATAGCATCTCCCGCACGGGACGTTCGATCTCGTCTTTCTGAGCATGGCCGTACCGATACGGCCGAACGGACACCGCCGACCTGTCCGGCTGGAGCACGATGGCGTGGTCCGTATGACGGCTCGGAGGCAGGCCGGTCGGGGGCTCGAAGAGCTCGGCGAATTCCTGAAGTAAGTGACGGAGGTCCTCGGGCGGAGGAGTATGGTCCGTCTCGGTCGCCTAGAGGGGCCAAAGTAAGGCGGAAAATTCCACCTCCGTGGTGCGCTGTAGTGCGCGGAATGATACCGGTGTCTGAAGGAGAGTTGAGTCACCCGTGAGGCAGTGGTCCACGGGTCCTTGTTGGAATTGCATCGTCACAGTGGCCCAGTTGATTCGGACGTCGCCAAGTGTTTGGAGTCAAGCCACTCCAAGGATGGCGTCGAGGCCGCCCAAACCAAAGAGGTAAAAATCTACCGTCACGGCGCAAGTGCCGAGGGTTAAGGTCACCTTCTGGCAGAGCCCTTGTGTTGGTCGGCGGCGGCCATCGCCTAAACAAACCGTAAACTTTGGTGAAGGCTGGGAGGGAAGTGCCAACCTGCGCGCGAGCTCCTCCGAAATGAAGTTATGGCTGGCGCTGCTGTCGATCATCAACACAATGTCACGGTTCTGGAGGCGCCCACGGAGCTTCATTGTGCGAGGGCCCGTGATCCCACCCACCGAAAAGTACGGGAGCTCCAAGCAATGGAGGTCATCGTCTTGAGGAACGGGGAAGTCGGCAGGCAGTAGTGCGGTCCGGTCCTCGAACTCGAAATCGGTGGTGTTGTGTCGACGTCCTCCTCGCCGAACAGAGCATGAAAGTCCATCACCGAGCAAACATGATTGGGGGAATACGGCTTGCGACAACGGAAACACAGACCTTTCTTGCGGAGGTCGTTGTAGTCGGCATCCGAAAATCGGTTGGTCGGGCCGCGCCCGGGCGAGGCCCCCCCCCCCCACCCGGTGGTAGGGGTGCGAGGGCCGCCCTCCCGTGGTGCGGCCGGTCGCTGAATAGCGTGGTGAGTCGGCGGTACATAGGGGGCCGATGGGGAAGGCCGTATGCCCAAATCCGCCTCCACGGCGCGGGCGAGATCCATGGCGGCCGAAACCGTGTGAGGATTGTGCGTGCGGAGGTGGGAGCGAATGGATGGTTGCAGTCCTTGCAGGAAGAAGCCCAAGTAGTGATCCGGGGGTAGCCCGAGAACGTGGGACACCAACGCCACGAACTCGTCAATGTAGCCGTCGAGGTCGGACGACTGGCGCAAGCTGCAAAGGCGCTCGATGGAGGAGCCGGAATAGCGCACATCATAGCGTTGAATCATCTCGGTATTTAGCTCGGGCCACGAGATCTCCAGTTGCATCTGGCGGAGCCAACGTGCCCAATGTAAGGCGGAGCCGGAGAGGCCGACAATGGCGGTGCTCACCTTGTCGTCGTCGGCGGTGAAGTGCAGGTCGAAGAATTGTTCGGCGCGAGCGATCCATCCCATCGGATCGACACCCGTGAAGGAGGGCAACTCCAATGCCATGGTGGGACGGTTTGGCGGGGGCGGCATAGTCGTCGGGCGCGGCTCGGCCGGAATCAGCGGTGGTGACGGGGGTTGGCCGAGGAGTGAGCTGGACGAGGTTGCGGCCGCGGTGTTGGGGGTGGGCAGGAGGAGGTCCATGCGGGCGAGGATGGCTGCGGTGTTGTTGGAGTTGGTGAGGGAGGTGGCTTGGAGGGAGGACATGGAGGAGCGGAGCTCGGCGACATCGGCTTCCAGAGCGTCGGCCCGGGCGCGGAAGTCGTCTGTGCCATCGGAGGAGGAGGCGTTGTTCAAGGTATTCACCATGGTGAGATTGTCCGGCGGCACGACGGCGGGCGGACCGGCAGGTCGGACCAAATGTTACCACTTAAAGAAATAGAGACGGGGAATCCGGCAAGGAGAGGCCGGCGGTAGGGAGAGAGAGAGAGAGAGAGGAGAGAGGAGAGGGGAGAGAGAGAGAGAGAGAGAAGAAGAAGAGGGAGCAGCCCCACACAAGTGATAATTGATCCAAGGATCATAATAGAGTTACAATGGTCCTCCTTATATAATGAGGCGCACATAAAGGAAGATATAAATGCTCTTAACTAAAACCAAGTCCCCATGCTATAAGTCCATAAAGAGGCTCTCATAAAACGAGCTACATAAATGCCCTTAACTAGATTCAAGCCCCCCCCCCCCCCATGCTCCAAGTCCCCATGATGCAGCCAGATTCATGCCCCCTCCCCGCTGTCGCCCACGGCAGTGGTCGGCCGGTGTCGCCTGGCGAGTCCACGGGTCCGTTATCGTTGATGGTGTCGCGGGCGGTACCGCCGGGTGATACCACAGCCTTCCCGCTGCCCTCGTGCTGCGACCTTGGGCGTCGTGCGTACACTCGCCATGGCGGGCTGTCATCATGTAGTTCGGTAACACAATTCCTCAAATATCGATGTGTGATTCATTTTATTCCAGCACATTTTTTCATTTGAAGGCTACAATCCCAAAATCTTGCCACGAGTTGTCATTTTGTGGGCTCACAGCCCCAAAGACACTCCTCGCACTCATCAGTTCGCCCCCTCGGATTCGGAATGTTACAACATATTTAAAGAGCATTCAACAACCTAAGGGGGAGGTTGGCCGTGGAAACGGGCAACTCTCGAAGCGAAGGCACCATCAGCGTCAAATGGGTTGTTATGCGTGACCAAGGGATGCACAATTTTGACAAGAGTGGATCTAGAGGGAGAGATCGTCGGCTAAGCCGAATGCGCAAGCTGGCCTCCTGGTAACACAGGGGCCGCTGAGACTGTAGGAGTTGTTAGTGTTGATGTCAAAGACGTACCATGGAGCCAAACATAGTCAGGCGTGCTTGTGTTCGATCGATCATAGCTCAAGAGCAGGATGCGTGAGCAGGGGTGTACGTCGGCCATCCGATGGATAGGGAATGAATAAACAAAGGAGAAGATTTTGTGACCGATTGAGTGTGGGCAGGATCTGCAAATTGGACCAGTTGATACAAACTGAAAAATAGATTGAACAATAATCGAGAAACATGAGATAACTCGCTAGGTATGCTCGCAGTAAGCTTTTGAGGGATGATTTCCACCTCTTCAAGGAAAGCTTATAAGACCTTACAAAAAATCATTTTAAGACACATCATATCTCCTTTATATAGAGAGGGAACACTAATATTCCTTAATTTCCACAATATCACTAGGCACAAACCACGTAAGAAATGCAAGAAGTCAATAACCAATAAGAGACATCTCGAAAAGTGGGATCTGGATCACCACTCATCAAGAGGTGGATTTTTTGAATGTGTACATATGTTGACGCAGGACAAATCTATAAGCGGCGGAAAAATCGGTGACCTAACCCTACATGCAATGCAAATTCGACGGTTAAACCACAATTAAATAATAAATAATATCATCTCACGCAGAATATTTCACAGTAAGGCAAAATAATTAATTAGGGCAAAACAAGCTTAGACTTTCCTCCGCGTGGAGGGCCAAAGCAAGAACGCGCGGTGAATAAACCCTGCAAATCACAATATTTATCCAAACAAACAACTACCATACAAGAAATCCAAAACAAGTATACGATCCAATCCAATATAAATATGTTGAAAATAATGATCCAGTACAACGAAGACTCACCAAGTAGTGGGCTGACCAAGACACTGAAGAATCCAAAGCCGGAGATGCGTGTACGACGATTCGAGGTAGAACCAGCGAGGTGGAAATGATGGAGGTGGTTGTCCTCGACGGTGGATAATGGAATCAGACCGGAAATGGATAGATCCGACCACGCATGGATAGATCCGAGCGGAGAAGGGTACATCTGACAATATGAGATCGGATCTGGGCTGAAAAATTTCAGATCTGGGCTGATCCGGAAGGGGAGGAGTTAGGGTTGGTGGATTGACGTGAAGGGGGGCTGGCGGCTTGGGAGGAAGGGCTTTAGAGGGAGGCGGCGGATGTGGATCTGATGGGGGAGCGGAGACAGTGGGTTAGGGGCAAAGGAGTGGTCGGCTTGTGGGGGAATCAGGCTAAGGGGAAGGCGAAAGGCAGGGGGAGGGAGGGGGTGGCCCAACGACTTGCTGGGAGGGGCAAAAGGAACCGACGACTTCAGGGCTGAGCAAACTATATAGATGAGCAGTAAATTTCATTTATGAACAGTAAACTTGAATAAAAATCGGATTTCTCTTGACATCCATTGTGGCTGGATTTTGGGGGTTGTAGGGGGGCTGCAGGAGGGAGTTTGGAAGGGGAAAAGGAGCCTAGGGTTAGGGCAAACCTTGGGGGATAAGATACAAGTCTAGGAGTCGTCACCTAGGATTCCAAGGAGTCGGCACCGTGGAATGATTGCGGGAATCCGGGAATAACTTTCTCCAAATTCAGCAATGGCCACAATCAGCCCACTACCAATTTATTTATGATAAAATAAAGGCTAGGGCATCCCACCTTCAATGACTATGATTGGCCGGAGGTGGGGTCACCAAAATACATCAAAATACAAAGCAAACTAATGAAGTAATATATCAAATCGATTCGCAACACGAATCCGGACACATCTGCATAGTCCGATCGTCGATCCGGGCACGCCATATATGAAAAGTCGCCAATTGGCTCCGAACGGGCCCAAAACTTGTCATCCACTGCAAGTCCTCGTTTATGCTCCGCATCATATGTCAACTGAGGTGAGTATGTGCATCAACTTGACTTGCTCTTGCTAATGACAAAGACTCTTTCGTTGAACTTTTTCAACTCGGATGAGTGGTCGTAAGTACAACTAATTTGAAAGTAGTAGAAAGGTCATAATATAAATCAAGTCTCATCCATCTAACAAGAGCATCAATAGGCACCCACTCTTCCAATATGCAACACCCGACTCGTTCAGAAAACTCTGATGTTGCTCGACGGCCAGAGATTACTTTTGTTAGTCTATAGCCAAATATATAATCACACTCCTATCATGTGTCGGGCATAGTTATAACGGGTAGAGGTCTTATTAGGGCTGAGCGTATTATTCGAAACTCGAAAGTCGCTCAAAAATCGCTAAAATATTGAGTTGAATCGGAATCAATTGTAATTGATTTGACTCAATTTGAGTCAATTCAATTTGACTCTAATCACATTTCGAGTCGATTTCGAGCCAGTTTTGAATCGCTCGAAATATGATTCGAATCAACTCAAATTGATTAAAAATATTATGTATTTATTAATATATTATTATTTTAAAATTAAAAAAAACTAAAACTTAAACCTTAAAAAAGAGTAAAGACTTTAATTGTTTAATTTGCTAAATTTAGAGGTTGCCCAAGTTAATTTCGAGACAACTAGGAATAAAGAAAAAAATGCTCAATTTCGAGCTAGCTCGATTCAATTTTGAGACGACTCGGAATTGAGTCATTTTGAGTCGAGTCGATTCCACTCAAAATGATTTTGATTTCGAGACGAGTTCGACTCGAAAATTTCGATTTCGAGCGAGCCCAAATAGCTCGAAATCGTCTCGACATCAACCCTAGGTCTTATGAAGTTGTGAGAGATGGAAAATGAGGAACGATACAAATTAGTGTTAAAATGAACTTAGGCTCCGTTTGGGGGGACTTATTTTCACCGGTCAAGCGGTCACGACCGCATGAACCGGACCTTAATTAAGTCTGGATTCATGCGGTTGTGACCGCTTGACCGGTGAAAATAAGTCCTCCCAAACGGAGCCTTAGTCAAAATCAAGGCAAAAAACTGATACAAAAAATACACTTCCGTTCAAAATCCACCTAATCCAATCCAACATTTCACAAACTCGACATCTCAGTCTCACGGAGTGCACACATGTTTGTGGTTTATGAATTTTCCTTGTAACTTTCTTAACAATAAATAGTATGATAGAAAACATATAAAAATAAAAAAACTTGCAGACAATGTGAGACTAAACCAAACCATGAAAAAACAACAATTTACTTTGCTTTTGAGCTTTTTCTAATTAATTATTTTTCAAACAAGAGTTTGGGTATTTTTAGACTACCTCTACTCGGGTTCTCTCATTTTGGAGAGGAAACTGACCAAGGCCGGAGTGAGGATTCCTCTTCAATTATATTTATGTTCTATTTTAAAGCTATTACTGTCTTCTTCGCACATCATTCTCCACATCCCACCCCTTAAGATTTCATTTCATAACACAACATGTATCCTACGGGTGTAAATCCATCCTATCTGCAGATAGAAAAGTCAAAAATATTTTTGCCACTTACATGAAGAATGCCCACTAGGAAAACTCTTGTGCCCTTCCTTGATAACGCTTTTCTCTCCATGACATATAACGCCTGTCGTAAAAGGATCATATTTCTGAACAAAAATATTTCATGCTGAGTAAACCAAACTAGTAAGAGGAAAAAAAAAATTATTCTAAAGAAAAACTTGAGCTAAGCGAACACACATCAATGCCATCTGGAAAACAACGCCAAAAGAAGTCTGGTCGTGGTCTACCGACAGCATCCTTGATTGCATCAGTTAAGACCGCAGTAATAAGCACAGAAAACAGAAGACCTGCTCATGTGCAAGTCAGATCTAAATTAACTCTTTATACAGAACCAGCTCAACTTAATAATAAAGTAAAGGAAGAGAGAAAATATGTTACCCAATATTGCATTATGCAGATCATAGACATTATTCTTTTTGTAGTACATAGCGGCAATGATAAAAATAGGTAAAACGACTCCTATCAGCTGTTCAATAGAAAAAGAACCTTGATTAGACAGTTATAGCTTGAATATCACCCAAGTGCTAAATAATTAAGGCTCCGTTTGGGAGAGAGGTGTCAGTGGCTCTGATGGAAAATGGAGCTCCAGTGAGAAATGAAGCTTTTGCCATTCGGTGGAAAAAGGGAAATAAAATGGAGTTTTTGGCCTTTCTCATAACACCGAAGTCCAAAATGGAGATTACCCAAAACACTTTCATTTATCTGGTGGGGTGAATCAAAAACTCCACCTGAGCAAAAACTGAGTACCAAACAGAGCCTAAATGCTATAATAATGTCTAAACTGCCCACATAAAAAAGGAGACAAGGAAGAAATTTACAGGAACTGCCCAGAATGGCACAGTGTTGCCTTTCATTGGATATCTAAGATCTGTCATCATATCTCTCCCCACAAAGCGATGATATGGTTCAATGACGTTCAGTATGACGTCTATAACAGCAAGAAGTACAAGTATGATCCAATCATGCTTGTGAAATTTTACTACTTTAGTTCCATGGGATCGTATTGTGTGGGCACCAAGCTGAATATCTGCCATTGTCACCTAGTAGATGGATGGAAAACAAATATTTATGTTGCAAGAAACAGTTAGAAAAAAATTAGTATGTTTTGAAGGTGTTAAAAATCTCATAGAGAGAAACACTCAAAGTCTTAGAACAGTTGAAGTTTCAACAAAAACTAGGGTGCTATGATTATAAAATTTTCAGTGCAAATGCATGTCCCGGCCATTTGGGTGACATTAGTGTTTGTTCATTCAACATTATAATTGTATACTCCTTTATCAACTACACATGTCAGTGTTACGGGTCCAAAGTTATTTATCTTATTTTATTAATATTATGTTGTATCGAGTCTTTATTATGAGTCAAGTTAGAGTATTTTAATATTTTGCATATTGTACTTGTAGTGAGTATTTACGCCCCCGTCATTTGGGCCTTGTATAAGGAGGCCTTGTTATGTATTTGGGATATCAATGAATGAAGTAAAGTTCTAGTTTCTTCTCATCTCCCCTTGGGGTCTTCCTCTCCTTCTCTTCTCCAAACCCGCTACTCTTAGGGTTTCTTCTCCCTCACCAGTCACCTCCACCCTCTCTCGGGTTTCTTCTAGGGATTTAATCCCTTGTATCCTCCCGCTGCCCCTCCACCGAATCCATCAAAGTAGACACGTAACATATTGGTATCAAAGGGAGGTTCCTCCCCTCCGGTCTCCATTCTGCCGTTCCCCGCGGTCTGTTGCTTCTCTCCCTTCCCCGGCACCAACAATCCCCTTGCCGCTGCACCCCCCCTCCAGCGCCTCCAACCTCCCCAACGCGGGTCTGCCTCCGTCGTTCTTCCTCCCAAACAGACGACGGGATCGTCTCCTCCAGCACACCGCGGCCTTCAGCGCTCAATCCCACCCCGTCTTCTGCCAAGCCAACAGTCTCCTCCTTTGATCCTGCGCAACTGCATCCCCACTTTCTGTCAACTGCACCCTTCCAGCTTCCGCAACCTTCCTTGCGCCCCAAGCCCTTCTCCATCGAGAGCCCATCGAGCCCCATCTTGCTCCGTCAGCCCTCCACGCACCCATCAAGCACTTGCGCCTCCTTGACCCCCACATCTTCATCTCTCTAATTCTTTTCTTCCTTTATTTTCTAAAGCCCCGCCAACAACCCGTATCTTTTCCCCATCCCCTTTGTCTTATTTACTTTTCCTTCGGCACGGTATCTCCAGCACATCTCTTTATTTTATTTTATTTTATTTTATTTACTTTTATTGATCCTCATATCCCATCCATCATTCCTCCCCGCCTGCAATTTTTTTCATATTCTCAAATCCAATCCCTCGCACTATCTCTCATACTTTCTTTCCTATTTTATTATAATTTTTCCTCCAGCTACCACTAGTCTTCGGCCTCTTCAACACGCCACTCTCTCCCTCCCCTACTAAAATTAATCACCCTAATTAATTAAGGACCCAATCCTTCTCATAATTGTTAACTAATTAGTTAATTAATTATTCCACATTCTCATTATGTCTACTCCATTCTCCGCCGCCAACAACGATCTCTTCGCACAAATACTCGCCCGCCTTGATAGTATGGAAGCGTGAGTCGAACGCGTAGCTGCGCGTTGCGGCTTGCCACTTTCCACGGGCGGCTATTTCAGAGCTCTGCCTCCCTCGTCTGCCCCGCCACCGACTCGCCTTATGCAGTCTCCGCCGGCACCGGCCACTAATGTCCCACCTCTCTCCACAGTAGTCGTCCTTCTACCGCTTCCGCCTCCTCTACCGGTTGTTCCTCCATCGACCCCCGCATTGCCACCTTCTCCGGTCATCTCACCGCCACCTCTCCCGGCTCTTACTCTGTCGGCCCCTGCCTTATTTCTACCATCGGCCGCTAAGACGCCTCTTCTGCCGACTCGTGCTCTGGTGACCCCGACGAATCCATTCCTGCTGTCGGCTGTCGCTTCTCCGCCATACTGTTGCTTCTTACCACCATTCCACCAACCTTGCGGAAGTCATTACCTCCGCCGCACGTCTTTCCGACAGCGTCACCGCTACTCACCGACATCGCCGCTGTCACGACTCGCTATCAGGCCCTGTTCTGGAGGGAGGTCAAGCTAACAGATGATCCGGCCACCCACATGGTGCACGTGTTTGAGGGAAAACTCGTATTGAAGGACTGGTGGAGTGTTACGGATCCATCGTTTTTATCTTATTTTATTAATATTGTGTTGTATCGAGTCTTTATTATGAGTAGAGTTAGAGTATTTTAATATCTCACATATTGTACTTGCAACGAGTATTTAGGCCCCCGCCATTTGGGCCTTATATAAGGAGGTCTTGTCATGTATTTGAGATATCAATGAATGAAGTAAAGTTCTAGTTCTTTCTCATCTCCCTTTGGGGTCTTCCTCTCCTTCTCTTCTCCAAACCCTCTCCTCTTATTTCTTCTACCTCACCTCCACCCTCTCTCGGGTTTCTTCTAGGAATTTAACCTCTTGTATCCTCCCGCTGCCCCTCCACCGAATCCATCAAAGTACGCACGTAACAGCCAGTTAGATGAGAATAAACAAATGACTCATAGTTAGACGAAGAACATGATATATAACAGGAATAGTGAAGGAGGAAATACTAGTAAGATGACCACGAATAGCAATCAACAAGAGGGTTCCATTAGCTGTCTGAAAGGAGGCAAATGATTGGAGAGGGATAAGATTACTGAAGTAAGAGGGGTCGCAAGTCATATGATAGGAATCTCCAAATTTCAGAATCTAAGAGTTAGAAGATATATTTACAGAGACAGTAAAGGAGAAAGTGACAGACTGCCAGAATCAGACGACTAACAAGTTATTTGTAGCATTCTTATTATATGTCTGCTACTGCGTCATGTTAAGAGTGAGGATTATCATGTGCTTTACCAAATGCAGTATCATGTGTCTTGCGTTGAGCAAGGGCATAACACTCCTGAGTACTGAGTGTCATGAAGTTTGTGTCATGTGCAACATTTCTAATTGAAGCAAGTTTGTTAGCGAGATTCAAAAACATGTTAGGGTTGTATTGTAGTCCAAGTGTTACGGGTCCACCGTCATTTATCTTATTATATTATGGTATGTTGTATCGAGTCATGGTTGTCGACGTGTCGTAGCGTTTGTGTTTTTATTATTCGAGAAATGTGTGTTAATTACTGTTGTGTCATCGGTGCCTATTGATATATAAGGCTCTTGGGGTCATATAACGGACATGGAAGAATTAATCTAAAGTTTTCTTTTTCTCTCTAACTTTCTCTCTCTCTCTAGTTCTCCTCTCCCCCCTTCTAGGGTTTCTTTCTCTCCCTCATCACCGCCGGCCCTTTCCCTTGCCGGATTCTTCCCAGAAATTTATCGTAATCGTATCAATTGGTCTGACCTGACTCACCGTCCGCGAAATTGCCTCTGGTGCTCGAATTGCTACACATCCACCCTGCTGTCCGCCGATCCAAGCAATTTTGGGCGTCGCCGTTCCACTCCAGAGCATGCTGCTACATCACTGCGCCTGGGCGAGATCCCACTGTTTTGCGTCCAGTGGCCGCGTCTTGCGCGTCCAGAGACTGCCAACGCCGCTTCCATTTTGTGCATGCCGCTCGCCTATTTCCTTCAGATCGCGACCAGGGCCGCACATCGCCGATCAACTCAGCACACCCACAGGAAGACACAGCCTCGACTTACCGCCAGCGTCCGCCTTTCTGCGCCTGGCCCTACTCCGCTCCAAGCACTGGTCGTCCATCGCTCATGCTGCAGAGGCTCTGTCTGCCGGATCTGCTTCCCCTTTCCGTTTTGGCTGTAGGAAGGCCACCACCCAGAGCCTCTGTTCTTCTCTGCTGACCTGTTGTGCCGCCACGAACATCGTCGACATTATCTCCAGCCTACATCATTGGCACCATGGTCGCCGCCCAATCCGCCGCTCCCGGGCCACTGTTTTTGTCATCGCCGACCATCAGCCCTCAGCTAGATTTCTCTACCCTAGCTGCACAAATCTTGGCCACGTGTGCCTCTCTCCACGCCAAAGTCGATCATCACCTCGTGTTCGACGGACGGGTTTCTATAACCCCCTACGAGGTTCCCTGCCCGAAGTCGTCTCCACCACGGCCGCATCTTACAACATGCGAGAGTTTCCCTGCCTTGTCGCTTCCACCGGCCGCATTTCCGCCTCTTCTGCCGCCTTTTCTGTTGCCCCATGCCCCGCTGTTCTCGACGGATCTGTTCCTGCTGCTGGTCGTCGCGTCTCCGACATCCTTGTGGCTATTGCTCACCACCGCTCCACCGACCATGTGGAAACCATTACTTCCGCCCCCGTCTTTCCAATGGCATCACCGCTACTCGGCAACCCCATTGTTGCGGCTACGCACTATAAGGCCTTGTTCTGGCGGAAGGTCAGGGTTCCAGATGATCCGGCCACCCGCTTGGTACACAAGCTTGAGGACAAGCTCGTTTTGAAGTACGAATGGAGTGTTACGGGTCCAAGTGTTACGTCCTTACGGGTCAAATTGTTACGAGTCCACCGTCATTTATCTTATTATATTAGGGTGTATTGTATCGAGTCATGGTTTTCGTAGCGTTTATGTGTTTTTATTATTCGAGGAATGTGTGTTAATTACTATTTTGCCATCGGCGCCTATTGATATATAGGGCCCTTGGGCTCAAGTAACGGGCATGGAAGAATTAATCTAAAGTTTCCTTTTTCTCTCTAACTTCCTCTCTCTCTCCCGTTCTCCCCTTCCCCCTTCTAGGGTTTCTTTTTTTCCCTCACCTCCGTCGACCCTTTCCCTTGTCGGATTCCTCCCGGAAATTCATTGTAATTGTATTAATAAGCTACCAAGACAGCTATTAGAAGCAATAGAGGAGTGTGTCTCGAGAGCGAGTAGTCAATTTTACTCAGTAGTGAGTACATTCACGACCTATGTTGTTAAACACGTGCCTAAGGATCAAAGCTCATCAGGTAAAGGTTTGCGCCTTCGTGCACTTTTTTGCTCCTTTAGAGCATAAAAGACGCGTCTGAGACTTTGAGTGTGATTTCTGATGTAAATTTTTTTCCCAAAATAAAGAAAGAAATAATGTAAGAACTTAATAATTTTTGCATGATTTAGTGTTTGTGAGATATAATCGAGCATTGAGACTAAGACATGACGCAAGTGATCACAATGATTTTATTTTAAAGAGAAATAAATGATAGTAATGAATGATTAATGAGTAGAATAGACGAAGAATATGATCAAGAAGATGAACTAATGTTTGATGTTGATTATTTAAAATTAATGTGATTGTGTCTTGCCTTTGTTAGGCGCGTGTCTGCGCCTTGAGCCTAGGCTCTAGGACCCTTTTGCACCTTGATGCGTCTTGCGTCTTTAATAACTAAATTCACGATTGTGTCCAAGGATGGAACTAGTGAACATTATAAGAGAATTCCAACAAATTGCTGGAGTTTGAGGCAGGGATGCATGAGAAATTGAACCAGTTATTTACGATCACATAAATCCAAACAGTAACAATAGAATGTGTCGATAACACCTGATTTAAGAGTAGGTTCCATAATAGTAAGTCGATTCCTGAAATCCTATATGAAACAGATGAATAATGAGATCTCCCTAACGAGTAGACTGAATAGTCCGCGAGAACTAAAATTCATTAGCGTTGCCAATCTTGACTGAAGCATTATCTCAAATGAATTCATATAGCAGTTGCTGTGTAATATGATTCCAGTTGGAGAATGATTTTTGGAGAGGCAAATATAAGAATGACGTTAACCGCTCGATTCTCATCGTAGGTCAATGTGTTGTCTGCAAGATGTTTGCAAGAGATGTATGCGAGGTGGACTATGAGAGATCATTTGTAAGGTGGTCTGAGAGAGATCAAGTCACCAAGAGTGAGTTATCTCCAACAAATTTCATTTGGGAGACGTTTGTTAATGATGCAATAAAGATATCTGAAATCAGTGAGATCGATAATCAGTGAGTCGAATCGTCCATGAGAAGGCAAGCGGGACGATTCGTCTGAGAGTGGGATCTTCAGTAATACTCTTGGGGTCATCTGTAAGAGGTGAAGACAAGCGGATGAGATCGACGCACGTAAGAGAAGCACAGAAGCTAGAGAAGTCGCATGCGTGTGAGATTTCATCGATTAATAACATGGATCTGAAACCATGATAGAAAGAGAGGAATTAGTGACAAGGGATAGTAACTATATCATCCCTTTAATGGGTATATAAAAGAAGAGAGCTACATACAAGAAACAAATTTCACAATGTGGAACTAAGGCTCTGTTTGTTTGAGCGGTGGGATGGGAGCTGTAGGAATGAAGGAAGCAGTGGGGATGAAGGCTAAAAATCACTGGGTGGAGATCCCCCAGGAATGAAGAATCAACTCATCACTTCATCAATTATGCTGCATCAATACAATTTTGCATATAAATAGAAATTTTTTAATAATCTTACAAAAACTATAGCACCCAATCATTATCTTGATGTATGGAGAAAATAAGTTCAACATAATCTTAAACAAACAGCAAACCCAGTACCATAGACCCCTCAAGAACGCAATTCAATCGCAGATACCCTACTCTTTAACACCGAATCTCACAAAATTAACAGTTTCAATATTGCTCGAAGAAAACTAAGCATGAGAAACGGCAGAGAAGGAGTGGGGAAGTAACAATCTGATCGAAACAAGCACAAAAAAGAAACGAGGGTTTCACCGTATCTCTGGGGCCTTTTCGGGACAGAGCGGCGGGGTTTCGTTCTCCCCGGCGTTCGAAATGAGAAATTCTTCTTTGAAAACCGCTGCAGTCGACAGACCCGAGATCAAATGATCTCTGCAAAGAACTTCCGGGCGAGTGGGCGGCCGCAAGAAGATGTTCAGATGGAACGAAGAAGACGAAGAAGTCGGGAGAAGAAGAACTGAAGAAGAAATAGAGAGGAACAGTCGGAGGTCTCCTCGACTGCAGATTTCAACGACCCCGCTTTCTTCGGATGCAGCTCTGCTTCGGAGAAAACGAAAAGGGGGCTAGATATTCAAAGAGAAGAGAATAGGAGAGATGAAACTCTCGTTAAATTTTTGTATTTAGGGTTATTGCACCCTTATAATCATAGGTTACATTTTCGACACGTGGTTCTTATTGCCACGTGTTTGTAGGTAGTGAATGCGTTGATATTAGAATGAGTGACTTTTATTAGGTGGTTCGTTGACGCGTGTTTGGTGTTCAACGCCCCGCAGCGAATAAAGATGTGAGTAAAGGCCGGCTGATTGTTACCAAATCAACAAAAAAATATAACCACATAAGGTAATTTGGTAATGACATTTTATGATAATTGGGGAATTGTTTTTCTTCTTTCAATTAATGACTACTTTGTTACAGGGGTGTGCATAAAAATTGGGCCCGGAGGGCCGGCCCGGGCCCAGGCCGGGCTATGGGGCCTAACAAGGCCTCATATATGAGCATTTGCCCGGCCGTTGCCCGGCCCAGGCCAGGCCGAGAAAAGCCCGGTTTCTAGGTCTGGGCTAAGCCCGGGGCCGGGCCGGGCAAAGCCCGGGCCCGGCTCCTACGCGACTTTTAAAACTGCGTCTTTTTGGAGCATTTTTAGGAGAAGTGTTCAACATTAAAGTTGTAGATCTCGACAATATTTACAACTTTCATGTTGAACACTTTTAATTTGAAGCCGTTTAGGGCCCCGATTTGGCCCCTGAAAAAAATCACGCGGAACATTTCAAATGTTGAAATCGGGGGTCAAATCAGGGGCCTAAACGGCTTCAAATCAAACAATGTTTAACATGAAAGTTGTAGATATCGTCGAGATCTATAACTTTCATGTTGAACACTTCTCCCGAAAATGCACCTAGAAGACGCAATTCAAAAATGCACGTATTTTTTAAAAAAAAAATTTATTTTTTTTATAAAAACAGGGCCCGGCCCGGCCCTGGGGTACTTAGCAGGCCCCCTCCCGGAGCCCGGCCCGGCCCGACTGCAATCAGGGCCCGGGCCCGGTTCGGGAAAGCCCGGGCCTGGGAGGCCCGGTTTAGGCCCAGGCCCGGGGGGCTTTTTGAACACGATTACTTTGTTACAACTTCCAAATTTAAAGACTAATTTTTTTTAAACCGGTCTCGTGCCCTGAATTTTATGTGTGGAACCCCCACGGGAGAACCGTGGGGGTACCTTTTTTTTGTATAACTGAAAATACAAATTTCTCCTATAATTTTTATTTTTTACGCTCATTTTAAGTACCCATATGTCTATATTTTGGGATGAAAATACAACCGTAAAAAAGTGGATTTTTTGAACAAAAAATTCAATCCATTTTTTGAACTAAAATCCAATCCATTTTTACAAACAATGAAAATACAGTTGTATTTTCACCCGTAAAATCCAGTCCATTTTTGAACTAAAAATTCATTTTTACAATACAACGTATTTCCAGTTGTACTTTTGAACTAAAAAAAAGTCCCCCCCCCCCCACGATTCTCCTGTGGGGGTTCCGCACATAAAATTTTGCCTTTTATGAATAAGTTTAAATAAACTTTTTCAAAAAAATATCGGGCCCACCCTTTTCCTTTTCAGTCGCTTCGCTGACTCTGTCATTCTTAACCTACGCGGACGGCGTTAAGCATTACAGTAAGAGGTAAAATTCTTGTCCTGGTACTCATCACTCTGTGCACGCCTCCTCTAATCTTTGCCGACGCAATGTAATCACAGGCGGCGTCGACACCCTCATCCCTTTGCGCACTCCAGGTCTTTCAAAACTAACTTGATTTCAAGTTCAATTGTATGTGAAGTTCTATGTATTTCAAATTTAAATGTATTTCAAGTTCAGTACAACTATATTTCAAGTTCTATATATTTCAAATTCAACTGTATTTTAAGTTCAATCCAACTCTATTTCAATTTCTATATATTCCAAATCCAACTGTATTTCAAGTTCAATGTAAGGGGGTGCTAAAACCGAGATTTTCAACATCTCCAACTTCTTCAGAGAGAAAATTGTACGCATGCACTTTTTTAATATCAGCTCCTATCATATTTTATATAAAATCGCTTTGCAAATCTGATACCTTTCTATTTGACCTCAATAAATTCTTCTCTTTCTTTGATGCAAGGGGTGATTATGCTCCTCCACAAACTTTACAACCATCCAATTCTGATCATTTCTATCAGTTCTAAAATGACAACAAGCAAGACAACCAGTTTGAGTGTTTAATTTGTGATACTTAATTGGTGACGGTTTTGTGTGCTTCTTTCCGGACTTGGAGCAGGTATATTCACGTACTTTAATAATTCTGGCGTGTGTCCAATAAATAATGTATTCTTTACGAACATTAAATCTGATTTTATGAGCAGTTTCACAATAGAAAGCATAAAGCTCTTTTTCTGACTGGACAACAAGGAAAGTATGATATTCTTTTTAGATCTGCAGGAAAATATAAAACATATTAGATTAATATACAGTTATAATGATTTGAATAAATACAGTTATACTTTAGTTTTACAGTTGAAGTCCAACATTAAAATACAGTTGTAGTTCACTTGACATGCTACCCTAAGAAACACTACATACAGTATCAATCATACAAAAGTTAACCTCATTTGAAGTTCAACATTAAAATACAGTTGTAGAGTTATACAACACAAAAAAAGGACGACATGGTTGAAAAAAATTAAAGAACAGATGCAGTTCAGGGAACAAGCTTGAGAAATACTTCTGAACATTTCACAAGCATTTCACCACTATTGAACCTCATTTCACAAAACATTTCACCCCAGTTGCAGAAAATATAGTATGGAAAACTTACATCACAGCCTTTATCCATTTCACCGTTGCATGCCCCCATGTCAGTACTCCCCTTCTCCATTGATCCTGGAGGAAGCGATGGAAGCTTTGCGACGATGGAGACTTAGGCGGTGAATCTGGTGAAATGGGCAGGAAAGTGAAGGTCGAAGGAGGTAGAAACTCGGGCGGAAAAGCTTAGGGTAAGCCAAAAGAAGTTGCTGCAATTTTAGCTAGCGGGAAAGTGAAAGGATGGTGGGGCCCGTGAACAGGTTTATTTAAACCCATTCCTAGAATAGAGCAGGAGACTCGTGTAAAAAAAATTTCCCTGTTTGGGGGGCAATAACTTTCATTTGTTCTTTGCCTTTTAAGGTTGTTTTCAGTCGTCGTCCCCTATGAACGGAGAAATCCATGTCTCCAACTCCAGCTCACTCCCACTGGTGGTGTTGGCTGTCTCATCAAAATGTTATTGCGTCCCCAAATAGGGATAGAGAATTTTGATGGGTCCCCTTAGAAGGGCCAGCAGCACCCCACACATGGGGTGCGGTTATCCCTGTTTCTCCCACTAACGACATATTCGCCCGAGGTGTAACCGTCGCGGCGACCGCCGCCATCTCTAAGGCGGCAACCGCCACCATCACCACTGCAGCAACCGCCGCCATCACAGTCATCACCGCGACATAACCATAATCACCGTCGTCGTCATCCTTGCGCAATCCCTTGTCGACTGGCGTGCCCAAAGCCACCACGCGGCCCCACAGCCACACAGCCTCCGCCACCGCCCCCGTATGGGGTGGCCTCCCCTGCCAACCCAAATCGGACGGCCAAACTGGACGCCCCATTTTACCCGCCACCCCTATAAGGGGCGGCCTCCTGCTTGCCTAGGGCCACCCATCCTCTTCTGCCACCCCTAACAGGAGCGGCCTCCCCGTTGGCCCAAATCGGCCAACCGAATTGGCCGCCCGATTTAAGTCGTCGCCCCTCTAAGGGGCCCGCTCCCGATCTCAGGCCCCCTCCCTAACAGGGATGACCCCCCTTTGCTCTCCTTGGAAGTCCATCAATTTTTGTTGCCCGTCCAGCCGTCGCCCCTTTAAGGGGCGGCTCCCTTGCCAGTCGGGACGGGCGGTTGTGTCTGCCGCCCCCCCTTACCTCCCGGGACAGGTGGAAATTTTTGCCACCCGTCCTGCTCCTTTGCCGCCTAGGACTGGCGGCTTTTTCTATTGCTCGTCTGTTGTGCACCTGCTTAGGGTGGCTTCCTCGCCACCCATTGCGGGGGGGGGGGGGGGGGGGTTTCGGCCCCAACCTTGTCGGTTTACCCTCTTCTCGCGGGAGGGGCAGCTACTTTTTCAATGAGCACATAACCGGCAGGGGGCAGTCTTATCATTTCGTAAAAATGGTGATTTGTATGCTCTATTTCAGGCAATTCTATTCATCCGGCCGGCAGTTACCGAGTAAATTTACCGATCCGTCCCTCCTAACATCTATAAGTAGACCCCTTTACTCTTCATTTTCATTCTCTTCTCGGCCGAAAAATCTTCTATGAATTTTTTCTCTCCTCATATGACTTCCTCTCTCTTTCTTTCTCTTTTGTGCGTGCTCGTGCGCGCGCCTCTTCCCTACATGCTCTCGTGCGACGTCTCCTTGCTCACTCCCATGTGCACCTCTTCCTTGTGCGCTCCCATGCGCACCTCTTCCCTACACACTCTCACACACACCTCTTCCTTGTGCACTCCACCAACAAGCACTCAGCGCGCTCTCCTCTAGCAAGTGCTTCGCTCACTGTCCTCCAACAAGCGCTTCGCACGCTCTCCCCCAGCAAGCGCTCCGCACACTCTCCCCCAGCAAGCGCTTTGCACGCTCTTCGCCAGCAAGCGCTCCTTGTGCTCCCCTCCAACAAGCACTCTGCACGTTCTCTCCCAACAAGCGCTCTGCACGCTCTCCGCCATCAAGCGTTCTATGCACTCCCTCCAACGAGCACACCGTGCGCTCTCCCCCAGCAAGCGCTCTGCATGCTCTCCGCCAGCAAGCACTCTACACGCTCTCTATCAGCAAGCGCTCTGTGCGCTCCCCTCCAACAAGCACTCCATCGTCAAGACCGCTCCAAGCACGACCCCGTATGCTACACTCTCAAGACTATCATAAGAGCCTAACGCCCTCAACTCAACAGCAGTCCCCCAAGTTAACAAGTCAACTACTCTGAATTGCTCTATACACAACAAGAGACAAGACGTAAAAGATAAAGAGCGTCGAATGCGTCGCTCGAGTTTCTAAGCAGCAGATACCAAGCAGTGTGTAGAGTGTGTTGTTCCCGCTTCTAAGAATCATCAAAACACTCCGAAGTACAACGAGCGTATCATCCCCCGAAGCACACGAAGAGATACTTAACTTTGCGGGTGGTGGCATGTCACCCTCCGAGATCTCCCCCCCCCCTCTTTCAACAATTATAACGAGAGACGGCCTGTCGCCCTCGAGTTCTTCAAGAAATTCTTGTACAACAACAAATAATGGAGGTTTGGCCGACACAGATCCGATGGCGTGGTTTTTCACCCATTTGACAGGTTTTTCAAGTTAAAAAATTCTTTTTCCAACTTTTTACTTACTGTGAATATTTGCGCACTCGACTACTTTCGGGCTAAGCCAGTTCAATTCAGTCCGTCTACTTAGATCCTTTAGCGATTTGCAACAAGGGATCAAGATTTTCTCCATTTAAGACCTCAAATGGAAGTTCATTTCACAATAAGGATTGATTATCACTTTATCTAAATGTGCATAACTTTTTAATTAAGAAAAAATATATAAAGATGGAATCAGTGAACCCATTGGATCAGCCCCGAATTATCTGAACTAGGAAATGAATACTATCCATTTGGACTCAAATGAAGAGGATTCCGATACCTCAAACAGACCCTAAGTCATGTCTTCTGTATCTCTCTCCTTGCGTTTAAGAATCATGACTTCAACAAATTTGGGCTCCTACAGTGTAATGCACAGTGTATATATACAAAGTTCAGGAATGAATTCACCATTGCATATCTAATTGAGGATTACAGGTCATTTCAGCCCGCAGTATGAGTTGAGGTGAAATTTTGAGTTAGCTCATCCTTGCTGGGTCACACCCCTTTGTTCCATTATTCTTACTTCCACCATATTGGCTATCATTTGGGGTCACTTGTCCACTTGAAAAAGTGCATCACTTGGCATGAATTCATTGAAGGAGAACACTCAAATGCTTCAATAGATTAATTTCTCATGTTTAGGACAAGAGGTAAATTTTTTAAAGAGACTACAATCTTATATTACACTCCTTTGACAATTTGTGTTGGTATTTTCGTAAAAAATGATACATGTGAAAAGGCTTATTACAAACACATATGCATGGTCAAGATCGTGTTCGCAATCGACATTCTCATGAAGGTAGTGTCGATCTCTTCAAATTGGCTCCCCTCGTCTCTCAGTTTCAACATTTAGATGACTGGCTTGTTGATTATGATCTAGGTTGGTATTCATTTTCCCCCTCTCTCTATCCCTCTATAGATGAGTGTTCGAACATTGCGTAAGAATCACTGGTATGACGGTTCCCTCTTTATAGAGATATAAGGAGAATAAGTTGTTGGGTATAGTTACCATTCTTTGTGGAGAAAACTGTTGAGTTAGAGTCTCATTAACTCGAATTTGGTGTTGCTGGCCGAATGTGAAGATATGTTGATGAAGAACCTGGCGGGAGGCAAATTGGAGGCTTGGGGGAAGATTGTTAGAATGATAGGTTTTTTTCACTTAGTCTAAAAGGGAGGGATTTTTTGAGATAATTTTCTCCTAAGTGTGAAAGAGACAAGCCAAATTTGATAATGTTTTTTAAGCATGTGTTTCATTACAAGTGTGAAAAGGAATAGTCGTCTTTGACCTTTAAACCAACATGTGTTTTTGACCGAGTGAAGGTTCATTCACATGTCATCTACCACCTCTACCCCCTTAGTTTTGGCCCTATAAATAGAGATGAAAGAGAAGGGGTAAGACACCCACTTCTCTCTAAACTAAAGCATTAGAAGATTTCTAGAGAGACCTTGTGGAGATCATCTTAGTTTGGGAGAGATTTTAGAGGGCTTTCTACGATGTTGGCATGGAATACTTCGCCTGCACGTATTGGATCTGGAGTAGATTTGGAAAAAAATTCGAAGATGCATCTGGGAGAGGATTTGTATAATCCATCTCGTTCGTCATTATTGGTAACTTATAGTTTTTTATTACTATTTATTGTATTGTGTAGTGTGAAGTTGGTGAAGATCATGTATAGATCAAGAAGGGAAAGCCTTGTAATTGGCTATTTGTTTTTCATACATTTATAGTGGCGGCTTTCCGGGTAAGACTCCGATTATCTCGTGGTTTTTCATAAATTTAACGTTAAATTTTTGTGTCACTTTTATTATTATTATTTTGTGTTGTGTTTTAATTGTGTATCGACATACCACTAAGCGATCGTGCATGTACTTGCTCGAACTAAATTGCAGGTGTTTTGGTCATGCTTGCGTGCTCTTTAACCCAACAAGTGGTATCAAAACAAGGTTCATTATCAAAGCAGTTATCGGCTTGACCTGTCTGAGATTCGAGACGAGTCGATCGAATATTTCGGGTTAGTGATCTAGTATGATAGGTGACGTTCATTGGTCCGCTCCTTATCCACTTTGATTCTTTTCTTTGAAATAGTCGGCTCGGAGAACTGAGGTCAGTCCGACTAGTGATAGAGCACTATTGTGTCTACATCAAGTTCAGGCTCTGAGCAAATGATGAAACTTAACGATGCAAACTATCACTAGTGACACTTACCAATGGAGGATCATATATATGTGAAGAGTTGACATGCTCCTATCTTTGGAGAGATGCCTAAAGACACAGATCCAAATAAGTGGAAGGTGTAACACCGAAAGCTATGTGGATTCATCAAACGGTTTGTATTGTTGGAAAAAAAACCCTTATGATTTACCTTAACAATTTACTTTAAGTGATTTTACATCATAAGTTTATTACACATGATGTATAGAGAGGGTAATATGGTCTTAGAAATCTTGGTATGTCATTGGTATAAACGACATGAGAAAGACACACTGAATTTAAGAGCAAAGTCATGAAATGCCAACATGCGTTGACTAGAAATCGACGCAACGTCGACTAAAATTCGATGCTATTTCGAGTGCAGGTTAGAGTAACTAAACATGATAAGTCGACGTTAACTAAAGGATCTAGTCGACGCATACTCTGATATGATATCGTCGTAATGTCGATTATAGAACTTAACTAATAGATTGTTTGAATGAAGCAAGAACTCGATGCTATGTCTATATGAACTCGACGCTATATCGATTAATCTTCTGAATGAGAATTATTTTCAGGATTAAATCAGAATTGCTTTAAGAAAGGTTTGATTGTTATAACTGATTCTTGGTGACGTTGGATGTGTAGCTTCTCAGCTGTATATATAGAGATACACATGAACATCCACGAAGAACAATGTTCATTATATTCACATCAGATCGAAGTTTTGAGTGATAGATTTCGATAAAGAAAGATACGGAGATTATCATTTGAATTTAAAGTTCTTTCTTGAATTAGTCGATCATCATCGTGTTACTGAATCTACAAAGAATAAGTTCTTCTTCTTCTAAAGAGCAAATCAATTGCTGCATTAGATTCAGTGGATATTAAAGAGAAATCTGGATTAAGAGCTTATAATTTTTAAAATTTTCTTATTCAAAGATTTATCATAATATAGATTTCAGATTCACTTAGTGCCATATAGTCCTTAGGATTCTATTGAGAGGACTCATCCAGAAGATCATTTTATCCACGGATCTTCAACAATTTTCTAATTTAATTATAATTTTTAGATTGTGAACAAAGTTTTGAGAATCCCTCTTCAAAGGATTCAGTTAGAGATTCTGAGTCATTTTGAGAAAAAACTCAGTTTGTATTAGTTCAAGATTTCCTTATCAAAAGATCTGGTGTTTGGTTCTGAGAGTCTCCTGATCAAAAGACAGACATTATGATAGTGAATTCCTACCAAGGTGGTAGAAGAGTGGTTGTACCCAAATTATGGGAAACCACTATAATTTTTGTTTCTTCTGTGATTTTGTATTTATCTGTGTTTATCTTGTTACTATGCTGTGATTTTATTTATCTAAACCTATTTTTGGTTGATAGCTGATGTACATGCATTTTTTGTGAATTAATCTCAGTATTTGAAATAAAATTTTATTCTTTATTCACCTCCTCTAGAGAAAACTCTGAGTTATTTAACAATTGTTCTCTCATTTCAATTGATATCGGAGGGAGATTGATCATTAAAAAGTTAATCTATAGAAGATTAATCAATAAAACTTTAACACCTTGATTAAAATTCATATCAGTTGCATCAGTATATATATTTTTTTATTTTTTCAAAAAATATCTTCAAATACATTCCAAGGATTTGCATCTACTAGACCACCAGTTTGTAATTTTGAAAACTTTATACTCTAGAAAACCAAAATTAGATTATATATAAATTCTATTGATGAAAGTATATTTGAATCAATTTTGATAAGACCACTAATGTCATATAGAAAGGATGTAGAGAGAAATATAACTGTAGAACCTGTACTAAGAGGTGAATGGTCAGATGTGGAAAAGAGAATAAAAGATTGGAATGCAAAAACTATGAGCATACTAATCTTAGTCATGTCTGATGATGTATTTCAAATGGTTGCAGATTGTCAATCAGCAAAAGAAATATGAGAATCACTCAAGAATTATTGATAGAAGTTTAATTGAGAGAAGAGATAGAAGATCACTCTTAATATCTCAATATGAAAATTTCCAAAAGAAAGCTGATGAGTCAGTAGCTAAAATGTATGATAGATTTAGTATGATTATAAATGAGCTGAAATGGTTTGATAAAGATATATTTCTTACTGAGGTAAATGATAAGTTACTCATGTGTTTCTCAAGTGTATGTGATTCAAGGATATGGGTTATTAGAGAAGAAAAGTGTCATAAAGAAATTACAATAGATATATTACTAGAAAAAATTAAGTCATATGAATAACTTCTGAGAAGTATAGCTAAGACAGAAGCAAAAGAAATTGTCATTACACCAAAAGAAAAATTTATTGCTTTCAAGATCACAGAAGATGAACCATCTGTATCATAATAAGAGATGTTCAACCTTTTGAAAAGAAGATTTAGAAGATGAATAAAGTCAGAAAGCTCTAAAATATGAGCAAACATAAGTTTGATAAGACTCCTAGTAAGGAGATAATTTGCTTTACATGTAGAAAATCTGGACATATATTAACAGAATGTCCAGATCAATAAAAGGATAAACAAAATAAAAAGGATAAAAAGAATTTCAGAAAAGAAAAGACAAGAAAATGGGGAAAGGTTTTATAGCAAAAACCTGGAGTAATACTAGTTTTGAGTCAAGTTTTTCATCAGGATGTGAAGGAGAAGTTGATGTTGAAGAAATATGCTTAATGGCTCTAGATCAAATTCAGATAATGAAGAAAATCAGGTAAATTATTTTGATAATATTGATTTTTCTTGTGAAGAATTTAAGTTATATTTTAAAGAATTTTGAAAAGATCAGATTAATACTGAAAAAAATTTAAAATTTAAGAAGTCAAATATAGCTAATTAAAAATTGTATATATGATAAAGAAAAAACTAAACATGATAGCTTGTTAAAGGATAAAGTAAAAAAATTTGAAAAATCAAGTTGTCGCTCTAACTTTAGAAAAGATCTCACTAAAGAAAGAGCTAACAGAAGCAAAAACCTTTGAAGATTTCTTGAATGGAAGGAGTCGATAGCTAAAAAATATTACTAAAAATCTTAAGAAAAAGTTTGATCATTTAAGTTTAGGAGAAATTTTATGTGCGGGAGATCGGTGAGGGACCTTTTTTTAGTTCAAAAATAAAACTGGATTTTCATTGATTATAAAAATGGACTGGATTTTAGTTCAAAAAATGAACTGGATTTTTAGTTCAAAAAAAGGAACTTTTTACAGTTGTATTTTCACCCCAAAATATAGTCATGTGGGTACTTAAAATGAGCGTAAAAATACATAGATCAAATTTCATAACTTATTTTGTGAAAAAAAACAAAAAACATAGGAGGATTTTGTATTTCCCCCACGGTCCTCCCCGTGGGAGTACCGCACAGAAAATTCTCTCTTAAGTTTATGGGCCAATCCACAAGGGATTGTAACAATTAATAATGCACTTGTTTGAAAAAATCATGTATCATTCACTAAAACAAATGAATCTCAACCTAATAATAACTCAGGAAGAGTAACAAAGAATGATAATATAGAAAAATTCAAGGGAAAATATTATAAATAAACAACCAGTAATAAACAATAAGGAGAAATCAGTAATTTTAGATAATCAAGAACATGCGTCAACTTCATATCGACGTTAAACCTGTGAAACATCGACTACAAATCGACGTATCCAGAATATTACATCGAATGTTAATCAACGCATATCCCTAAATAATAGTTTTTCTTATTCGTATAAAAATAATGTTTCCACAAAATGTTTTATTAAAGGACATGAAACTAGAAGTTGTTGGTTTAATAGACCAACACTCTTTTATCCTAAGGAATATTATGAAAGATCATCATATACTTTCATTACACCTTATAATAGAAAAATAAATAATGGGTCCAAGGTAACCTGGATCCCAATTGATGTTTGATTTCATGTGCAGGTAAAAGACTGTCTTTATGCAAACCAGTTATGGTATTTGGACAGTGGTTGCTCTAGACATATGATTGGACATAAAGAATTGCTGGAAAATTTCAAGACCAAAATGACCCAAAGATAATTTTTGGTGATTTCAACTATGGTTAAACCAAAGATTATGGTATAATCAGAATTAGATATATCACTTTTTTTAAAGATAGCATATGTTGAAGGACTTCAACATAATTTAATTAGTATTAGTCAGCTGTGTGATGATGAATATAAAGTTGTATTCACTCACAATCTATATCAAATAGTCAACTCTATAACTGATATTATAGTGTTATCTAATTATAGAAAAGGTAATATCTATGTAGATGATTTTTGCTCAACCATAAATGAAATATGTATGTTTAATGCTGAATTAGACAGGAATGAGCTATGGCGCGTGAGGCTTGGTCATGTCAATCACAAGATTATAACTAAGCTTGTAAAGGATGATTTGGTAAGAGGCTTACCAAAAAGTAAATATAGAAAACTTAATCATTTTTGGGCATATTAGTTGGGTAAGTAAGTTAAATCATCATTCAAACCAATTGGTAAGAATGATTCCCCTAGGATTTTATATCTACTATATATAGAATTATTTGGTCCTCTTATTACTCAAAGTTTATGAGGAAAGTCTTATATTATGGTAATAGTGGATGCCTACTTAAGCTTTAGCTGAGTGTTCTTTTTAAGAGCTAAGTCTGAAATATTTTTAGTCCTCTCAAGATTTATCAAACAGATTTAATTTGAATATGATATTAACATATCTTTGATTAGAAGTGATCATGACAAAGAGTTTGAAAATCAATTGATCTGTAGATTTTGTGAGGATGAATAAATTAGACAAAGTTTTTCATCTCCTAGAACTCATCAACAAAATGGAGTGCCTGAAAGAAAAAAATAGAACACTTACTGAATTTGGTAGAACCTTATTAGTAGAGTCAAATCTGTCTAGGTCATTTTGACCTGAAGTAGTAAACACTGCTAATTATATTTTCAATAGAAGCCCAATTCACAAAACCAAGTTAAAGACCCCTTACGAACTTTTGAAAGGTAAAATACCTATAGTCTCTTATTTTAAAATATTTGGATGCGCTTGTTTCATACATAATAATGTGAAAAGTTATCTTGCCAAATTTGACAAAAAAACTGATGATGAAATATTTTTATGATATTTTTTGACATGCAAAGCTTATAGGTGTTATAATAAAAAAACCTTAGAATTGAGGAATCCATGCATGTAGTATTTCATGAAACTCTTTCTTATTCCAAGGGGGAGGAAACTTCCACTAGGAATCTTTTACAGGAACAAGATTCTTTAAGTGATGATTTCAAAGAGCTGAAGATTTAAGAGATTACAGAAAACTCATTTAAGAAGCTTATTCATCAGTCAGAAGATATTATAGAAAGTTCAGATGATGAAGCACCAGTTGAAGGGAAGCTTAGTCCACATATTATTGCAAATCAAATTAATGACCAAGTGACTGATACTCAACATACAGAAGAAATTATTGAACAACAAGGGAATCATCATCAATTGTTCAAGATAGAATAAATCCAGAGAGATCAACTCTTAGAGACCATCCACCAACTCAAGTGATTTGAAATGTGAATCAAGTAGTAAATACTAGAAAGCAATTATCTGCCGAAGTTATGTTACAGTGCTTTCTTTCGCAGCATGAACCTAAGAAGTTTGAGGAAGCAGATAATGATTCACATTAGATTGTTACTATGCAATAAGAACTTGCACAATTTGAAAGAAATAAAGTGTGGACACTAGTGAATAGACCAAAAGATTACCCAATTATTAGAACAAAATGGGTACTTAGAAATAAAATGAATTATAATGGAGTGATAATAAGAAATAAGGCTAGATTTGTTGCTCAAGACTATAGACAAGAATCAAAATTTTGCACCAGTCACCAGGCTTCAAGCAATCAGATTATTTTTGGCCTATGCAGCATACAAAAGAATCAAAGTTTATCAAATGGATATAAAGATTGCTTTTCTTAATAGAAATCTTCAAGAGGAAGTTTATGTTGAACAACCATCAAGTTTTGTCAATCCAACTCACCCCTCTTATGTTTGTAAACTAAATAAAGCATTTTATGGTTTAAAACAAGCTCCAAGAGCTTAGTATGAGACATTATTCAATTTTCTCTTAGATCACTCTTTCACAAGAGGAAAGATGGATAAAATACTCTTCACAAAAACACATAAGGAATAGTTACTTATTGTCCAAATATATGTGGATAATATTATTTTTGGCTTAACAGACTCTGGTATTTGCAAAAGATTTGCTGATCTAATGCAATCCAGGTTTGAAATGAGTAGCATGGGAAAATTATCCTTCTTTCTTGGGTTATAAGTGAAGCAAAGTGATGAAGACATTTTTATATCACAATTCAAGTATACAAAGGAATCGATAAAATGATTTGGTATAGAAACTACCTCCTTCATGAAAACTCCTATGGCTATAAATGCTGTTTTAGATAAAGATATTTCTAGTAAATCTATTGATCAGAAAAATAATAGAGTAATTATTAGATCTCTTTTTTATCTTACAACTAGCAGGTCATACATAATGTCCGTCACAGGTATCTATGCAAGGTTTTAGGTAGATCCTAAAGAATCTTGTCTTAGTTATGTAAAAAAAAATTAAGATATCTTAAGGGTATAGTTGAGATGGGATTCTGGTATCCTGGAGAATTAGAGTTTGAATTATATGTATATTCTGATGCTGATTATGTAGGATGCAGATTGGATAAAAAAAGTATCTATAGCACATGTCAATTCCTTGATGCTAGATTGATATATTGGTTCAGTAAAAAACAAACATCAGTCTCCACTTATATAGCAGAAGCTGAGTATATTACTGCTGGAAGCTGTTGTTCATAAACTTTGTGGATGCAGAATCAGTTACTTGATTATAACTTGAATTTCACTAACACCGCAATGTCCTGTGATAGCTCAAGTGTTATTTCAATTGCCTTTAATCTTGTCTTACATAGTAGGACAAAACATATATAAATTAGGCATCACTTTCTCAGAGATAATTTGAAAAAAGGGAAAATTTTTCCGAGATATGTGACTTCTAGAAATCATATGACAGAAGTTTTTAAAAAACCTCTTGATGAAATCAAACACAACTATTTTATCAATGTTTTGGGCATGCTTGATAAAACTATGTAATTGATTTTAAAACTTTCAATTTCAATAAAATATTGCTGGCAAAAATCTGCAAAAGTCTTAAAAAATTTAAGTCTGTATTCAACGTAACGTTGAATGTGTACAAGTCGACGAAACATCCACTTTTATTCAATGCAATGTCTACAGACAATGTCTATCAATAGTTGTGGATCTTGTCTACGCAATGTCGACATCACTCAATGCATGCGTCGACTATGATATTTTTGCATACGTCGAAAAGAAATCGATGTTACGTCAACTAAGGAAACAGTTATGCCATAATTTCTCGACATTTCGTCTATTTACTTAGACTTCATATTTTCTCCAAACTCTTCATCTTCCCCGCTCTATTTTTCCTCTACTTTTTCTCTCCTGTTTTCTTGTAATTTTTGCAGGATTTTGAACAGCGACCAAGATAAACTCAGGATTCAGTGTTGATCTAGAATCATTTGCTACTGTGTGAGATTCTTTCAAAGGAATTTTGAGATTATTCATAGATGCTGGACTAAACAAGTTGATTACCACAAGATGTCTATTATATTCAACATAGTTAACAGAGTTAGTTTATCAACAATGTTAAAATAGATGATGATGGAACAATGATTGGACAAATAAGTGGGTTAGATGTTCAAATAACTTTAGAGCTTATTCAGACAACAATCGGTCTGCCTTCTAAAGAAGGAGACACAAAACTAATAGATGAAGAAATTAAGGAAGCTTTGAAGAAGTTGAATTTCACCAAATATAAACCCATTCATTTGAAAAAGAAAGATTTTTAGAAGAATACGAGTTTCTAGCTGATATAGTGGGAAAGATGTTGATGTGCAAACTATCAACACATAATGTTATTCTTAAAGCCCAGCTGCATATGATGGGAGTTCTGGTTTTGTGGAAAGAAAAGCTGTATTTTGAGTTTTGGCTTTAGTTGGAGAGAGAATTATAATTGATTGTTATATGATGGGAGTTCTGGTTTTGGGAATGAAGATTGTTATAACTGATTCTTGGAAAGAAGATTAATTAAAGGCTATGAGAAGTGAAGCTGGAACTGACACTAGTCTCTAGGAGAGTGAACGACGCCTTGCTGTTGGGCGCTTATTGGATGTTCGTCGAAATGCCTAGTAGGGGGCATCGTCAATGTCTAGGTTTCCGTGTGCACCTCGGTTGTCGGGCCATTTTCCCACCCCTGATATCAATCCAAGTTAGCGTGTCGGTGGGCATGTTAATGCCTAGGCGAAACAACCCCCTCTTCCCTCGAAGCTGCTGGAGGATAAGATGGCACTCTATGATGATGGTGGCTGTGTGCTAATGGATGATGCAATTGCTGAAGAATTTATCACCCAGTTTGAATGTGCCCTTATTGGTAGGCTCTTAACTCAGAAACTCCCCCCTCACATTCTGGCATTCGAACTGCGGCGATGATGGGAGAAATATGGTCAGTTCAAGTTGACGGTGGTGAATGCAGAATATTTTATCTGCATTTTTAACTCGACGTTGGTTCATGATGAAATTTTGTGCAGTGGACCAGGGTTAATTGGGGGCTTTGTGCTGGGCTTGGATGTATGGTTGTCAGACTTTCACCCAACAAAGCTGTCGGAGGTGATGACCCCCTTATGGATTCGCTTTACCAACCTCCCCTATTATTTTCAGACTCTAAGAACATCAGCCGTATTGTGGCCAAGGAGGGGGAACCTCTGTAGATCGATAGGATGTAACATCCCATTTCTTACTAGACCCCATGACTTAGATTAGGTTAGGACATGTGGTGGATTAATGAGGTTAGGTTAGGTTTGACCCAAGGAGTTAGGGTGGATTCACATATGGCCCCTATAGGGTTCAAGTCAAATCGGGTCAAATTAGCCCAAAATGGAATCATAGGTACACATTAACGCCATCACTATGCCCCTAACCTTAAAAGCAATCTAAGTGAACCAAAAGCCACATCATTGAGTCAACCATTGACCAAGTCAACCCTAACCCTAATTTGGTCAAATCCATACATATATGCCCAATTAGCTCAAGTGGGGCATCACCATGACCCAACCCATGTTGGATGATGTCATAGAGCTCATGATCATCAAGTGGGGTCAGCCCACTCACCAATTTGACCAAGTCAACCCTAAGGTCGAACTTGATCAACCTTAAGCCTAATTAAGGAAATTTGAAGACCAAACCCATTCCTAATGGGCTAAGGCCTCGAGTCATGGCCCAACCCATGTTGGATGATTCCATAGGGTCCATGACCATCAAGTGGGGCCAGCCCACTCATTAATTTAACCAAGTCAACTCAAATATCAACAAAATCAACATGTGGCCTAAAGGAGAAAATGAGAGCCAAGCTCATTCCCCATGGGCTAAGCCCATGAGCTAAGGCCCATGACCAACCCAAGTGCTCATTTACAGCCCCTACCCTCTGGATTTGGAGGGTAGTGACATGCAATGGGGAACTTTAGGAATTTGCTAGGTGGAGGAATGGGGATGAAGGCCATGTGACCCTCTTCCTCTCTTCCCAAGCCCTCCTTTGAGATCCAGTAGTCACTCTCAGCCTTTCCAGCCCAATTCCATAACACATGACAGCCATGGTGAAGCACCCAATGCTTGGCTGAAATTTCCACTACTCAAAACACCACAACCAACTCACTCCACCCCCATTTGACTTCATCATTAGCTTCAGAGCACTGAGATGAGTGGAATTCGATATCTAGATCGAAGCTTTTGGTGGAAAAACGAGTTCGAGAGCAAGCTCGCCGGAGAGGAGAAATTCCATGCCCAACCGCCGCCGCCGCCGTCGGGCTCCGATCAAGGTCCGTTTCTCCTCCTCTCCTTCTGTGCTAGCCTCCTAGATCATTTAGGAGAGATTTCGAGCTCAATTGAGCTTGGATCCATGTGAGGTGTGGGAGAAAATCTCAAGCTTTTGAGCTTGCTCGGGATCGCCAGGGAGGCGGTTTCCGGCCATTATTTCTCCGCTAAACGATAGTCACCACCTCAACGGAGGTGATGGTGGTGGTATCCGGTCGTGGAGGGCAATATGTGGCCGGGAAATGAGGTTTGAAGAGGCTCCAGGTCGGGGCAATCTCGGACCTTGGTTGGAGGAGGAAGATGAACAGATGCCCTTCGTTTGTTCTTTGAGATTCGCGCTGTATAAATATATAAATCTTAGTAATCTGTCACACTGTATTATGTATCTTGTAGGCTAATTTTAGGCCTCTTAGATGCAGATTCAGAAAATGTGTTCAACATATAAAATGTAGTTCTAGGTCTGACCATTAAAATGAAACCCTAAAGTTGTAATTTGGAGCACTATAGCTGTAACATCCCGACTTTTATTGGGCCACCAGAACCCTAGTGGGCCCAATAAAAGTGGCCCGGACCCTACCCATGACCCGGTGGGGGGTAACCCAAGGTAGGAAATAGAGCTAGAGCACTCCGAATTGAGTTCCGTCAGTTCCTGTGGCCTCGTATAGTCAATACGAGCACATCGGAACTCGTTCAATTGAACCTAGAGATCATATAGTGGATTTGGCCGTTACTCGCAGAATGTCGCGAAAATGAGATTTTTAGATATTGACATAGAGAACTCCGATTTGAGTTCTGTCAATTCTCATGACTTCGTATAGTTGATACGAACGCATCGGAACTCGTTGCGTCGCAATTCGAAGCCTAACGATGATTATGGGCGTTTTGACCGTTTTAGCACGCTGCGACGCGCAAATATTGGAATTTCGCCAAACGAACTCCGATTCGACCCCGGTCAGTGGCGTTGCACTCGTATAGTCAATACAAAGTCAACGGAAGTCATCCCGATCAATTTCGACAATAATTGGTCAACCCGTGGTCAAATCAAGCCTCGTCGTGCACCGAAAAGCGTGCGCACACCAATTATGTCGCGACACCCAAACCTTGACCCGACCCCGATGACTTGGACCCATATTGACTTGACTAGCAAGGGGGACCCACCCTAGGGTTGACTTGGTCAAACCCTCCTAAAAATCCATTTTTTGGGTTTTTCTCCAAATGAGGGGCCCACCTCCTCTCCAAAGGTGGATGATTCATGCCCCCACACTCTCCTTGGGCCCCCAACCAGCAAGCCTCCATCCCACTACAAGTGGAGGCCCACCCACTTCTTCCCTCTCCCTCTCTCTCCCTTTCTCCCCCTCTTTCTTAAGCCCAAGCCCACCAAGGCCCAAGCCCTTGGGGATTTCCCTTGTTCCCCACATGGGGAAATATGTGGCACCTCCAGCTGTCCTTGGACAGCTGGAGGGTGGTGATTAATCCCTCCCTAAGGAGGGATTAATCCCACATTGCCCAAAGGGAAGGAGCTCCCCCTCCCCCTCCCTATAAAAGCTACCCCTCCCCCCTCTCCTTCCCACAAGCTTCAGAGCAGCCCCCCCTGCTCCTCCCCCCTCTGCCGGAGCTCTGGTGGCCGGAAAAGGCAAGCCAAGGAGCTCCTCCCCCTCCTCCACCACCTTGAGCCATGGCCGACCAAGCCGGCCCCTGTCACAACCCGCATTTTCCCAACATTTAAAATGCTATCAAAGTAGGGAAAGCTACGCGTTGCGATGTCACGTCACGTAGGGGGCGTCTACTGACGTTAAGGCAATTCATCCTTCTTCGCAGTTCAAGAAATATTATCATTAACTCAAGAGATTCAAGTAAAATTTATGCAGAAAAAATTAACAAGCCGCGTCCCTCGGCTTGGTGGATCAACTAGTCCACGCTTTTAAAAATATAGTTTTACGCAGCGGAAAAATACTTGATTTAACTACTTAGTGGCCTAAGTGAACATGAAGACTTAGTGAGGTGCACCATGCCAGATCGAACGTGTGGATTTACCATATATAAGAAATAGATTTATCACGCGTAGAAAATAGTGAGATTAGCATTTCAAAACATATTATGCAATGCAACAATTGCCTTAACATATCTAACAAGGGGGAGTCATAAATCCCACCAATATCCAACCATTCCAGAACAAGTGTTCAAAAGTGAACCATAAGTAACAGCAGCAGTTGAAGCAAAAAAAACTAACTAAACGACTCCACGGGCGTCAACACCTGACACGAACCCATGGGCCGACAAGTCCACAGAAACTCTACCTCAAAGAGTCAGAAGACAGCAACTAAAACAGCTCTGCACTAACACCTGCTACTGTCCAGAACCTGAGGCATTCAAAGAAAGAACACCTCAGAAACAAGTACAAGTGGTGCAGAAAAAAAGAAAGTAAGCAAACCTCCGCGAGACCGGAGGGAAACAGGAGCTGCAAGGGTCAGTCATGACAAGCTAGCAGCAAGAAATCGACAAGAAATGAAATAACAGGAGTATCTAATCAGTAAAAATAAGCTCACCAAACAAAGGAGAGAACACAGGCGATGACAAAACTCGCCATAAGCAAAAGAAAAGCCATCCGTTTTCAAATTATTAATCATATTACTCTTGTTCAGAATTATAGAGACTGATCAGCTCATCAAAAAAAAAGGAACGCGTGCGGGGATATTCCATCTCACATCGTCACGAGTTTCCAACAGATATAACATTTTAAATGAGAGCGTGTGGGGATATTTCATCTCGCATCGTCACGACTCTCCAAACAAATTCATATTTCTAAATGAGAGCGTGCGGGGATATTCCATCTCGCATCGTCACGACTCTCCAATCATATTCATATTTTAAAAGGGGCATCGCACCGGTGGCACCGCCAACATCGTGTACGATCCCCAACATATTTATCATTTCACAAGCAAAGGGGCAAGACCCATCAGAACATAACATAACCTTTTAAATAACAAGGTGAGGAAGAGAAAATTTTATTAAGCAAAGGGCTAAGCAGACAATGAAACTAGCATAACCGAAATTAATGGAGCAAAAGAGAAAAAGGAGGGGTAATATGGCACAGTTAAATCAAAAGCACCGGCTTAGAGCGGTTATATGGAAAAAGGGAAAGAGCAAGGGCAAGAACACCACTTGCCTTAGGTTTTGCTGGAAAAACTCTCTGAATCGCTCCCCGTTGTAGATCGGGTTAAGAGAAGACGAGAGGAGTCAAGATCTACAAGAGATCGGGCTAAAAGAGGTTAGGGCACAAAAGACCTAACAAAAAAAGTTTCACGAAACGGACAACGCTTACCACGAAAACGAAGCTCTCTTCGAGAGCTTTCCAGATCTATCCTCAAACTAAGAAACCGAGCACTGGAGCTCCGTCGGCGGTCACCGGAAGCCTTACGGACAAGAAAACTCACGCTCTCGCTTTTCTCTCTGGTTCGGCTGAAACTGGGAAAAGGAGGAGGAAATTTGGTTATCTCAACCTATTTATTCTCAGCCAAGGTCATTATAAATTGCAAAATAGGGCATTACCTAGGATATATAAATTGTTTTGAAGTTTTAAAACGAAAGGGGCAGTTTTCGAAATTCCTACGCGCAGCCACACGAGAACAACAAATAGAGGGTCAAGATGGCTTTATTTCGAAAAGTCGCCAACATGAAAGTTGTAGATCTCGTCGAGACGAACAACTTTGATGTTCAACACTTTTTAATTAGGAGTCGTTTTGACCCCCAAATCGTCGACCGAAAAGTCAGTACGCACAGGACCCAAATCGTCGACCGAAAGCCAGTACGCACAGGACCCAAATCGTCGACCGAAAGCCAGTACGCACAGGACCCCAAATCGTCGACCGAAAGTTGTAGATCTCTGAGCTCCGCTCAGAGATAAAATATAGGCTATAAAATTTATATTTCACATGCTATTACGAAGGCCCAAACGAGTGCCGAAACGGACGAAATTCGCGCCGTAGGCGAATGTCGACGCTACAAACCTAACGGCGAAGTCGGAATCAAAATCCGACGCACCGATCTTGAGTTATAGCCTAACGAAGTTAGGATAATTTATAAATTATTTAAAACTTCAAACGCGCGCCGAGTCTCCAAAAATGCTCGGATCGTGACGAAACTTGACGAGCAAATCAGAAATTATATAACTTAGCTTCCCGATGTAAAAATTTTTGGTTCCGACGCATATACCTAAAATATAGCTGGTCAAACCCAACAGACGCAAAAACGCACAAACGACGTCGCACCGTCAACTCACGGACACGTAACGCCCTTCCGTCATTATGACATCAGCAGGCAAAAGAATAATACCAGAAAAATCGGGGGCGTTACAGTCACTCCTCCTAACAGAAAGTTTCGTCCCGAAACTTGACATACGAACGGAAACCGCTTCAGATCTTATGAAAACTACTGGAATACAACATTTGATAGTAAATAATGAAAGTAAGAATACAAAGACAAGGAAGAAGAGACTCACCGAGATGATCAGCTGAAGAGGTGCGGGTGAGATTCCCGCATGACTGATTCTAGCTCCCAAGTCGCGCTCTCGACGTCATGATTTCGCCATAAGACTTTGACCATGGGGATAGATTTCCTCCGCAACACTCGCTCTTGAGTCTCCAAGATTCGGACGGGTTTTTCAACATAAGACAGATTGGGTTGAATCTGGGGCACCGAATCGAGTACATGACGGTCATCGCGAACACACTTTCTTAACTGGCTCACATGGAATACATCATGGATGCCAGGAAAGGTAGCAGGCAAATTCAACTTGTAGGCAGATACTCCGATGCGCTCAACGACCTGAAAAGGCCCAACATATCTGGGATCCAACTTGTGATTCTTCCTAAATCGTTTAACGCCCGGCATCGGAGAGACCTTCAAGAAAACACTGTCCCCAACCGCAAACTCCAGATCCGCCCTTCTTTGATTGGCATACTTTTCATACCGCTCCTGAGCAACCCGGAGCTTCTCCCGGATATTAGTCACCGCCTCTTCCATCTCCATCAAAGCTTCCGGACCTAGCAACGGTCTCTCACCGACTTCGGCCCAAAACAAGGGTGTCCTGCAGCGCCTCCCATACAGCGCTTCAAAAGGGGCCATCTGCAGACTTTCTTGAAAACTATTATTATAAGCAAACTCCATGAGTCTGAGGCGCTCGTCCCAAGCTCCACCATGCTCCAAAATGTAGCACCTAATCATGTCTTCCACGATCTGATTAACTCGCTCCGTTTGTCCATTGGTCTGCGGATGGTATGCGGTCGAAAACCTGAGGTCGGTGCCCAAAGCTCCTTGTAAGCTCTGCCAGAATCGCGACGTAAACCTGGAGTCTCGATCTGACACGATACTCACTGGCACTCCATGCAAACGGATGACCTCATCCAAAAATAACTCTGCTATCTTCTTCAAAGAATAACCTATTTTGAAGGGAACGAAGTGAGCACACTTCGTCAATCGATTAACTATAACCCAAACTGAATCATGTCCACGAGGAGACCTGGGCAATCCTGTAATAAAATCCATCGATATGCTTTCCCATTTCCACATGGGAATCTCCAAAGGGGTCAGTTTTCCTCCAGGCCTGCCATGATCGGCCTTCACTCGTTTGCACGTGAAGCACTCCGATACAAATTTGGCGATGTCGTTCTTCATGCCCGACCACCACACGATTTGCTTCAGATCTCTGTACATCTTGGTGGAACCCGGGTGGTAGGCCACACTAGATCCGTGAGCCTCCCTACAAATCATAACTCGAATATTTTCCACCGCCGGGATACAGAATCTACCTCTATACAAGAGGGTGCCAAGCTCATCGATGGAGAAATCAGATAATTCTCCTTTCTCGGTCCTTCCTCGGAGATGCTGAAGATCTGGGTCTTCTTTCTGATGTAACCTGGTGAGGGTGATCCACGAAGGCTCTTCTGCCTCCAACCGAGAGCGCTCGCCACAGCTCACCGCCGAAATATCCATCAAAAGAAACTCCTCAACTAAGGCTTGAACAGATAAATTGAAGATCTGAGCCGCCTTCCTACTCAAAGCATCGGCCACCACATTGGCCTTACCAGGATGATAAAGGATGTCCACTTCATAATCAGCAACATACTCCAACCACCGGCGTTGGCGCAAATTCAGCTCTTTTTGTGTAAATACATACTTCAAGCTTTTATGGTCGGTATAAATCTTGCACACAGCGCCATATAGTAAGTGTCTCCACAGCTTCAAGGCATAGATCACCTTCCCCTCTTGCATCAGAACGCATCCAAGCCCGATGTGGGAAGCATCAACATACACCGCAAACTCCACTCCCTCAATAGGCAGAATGAGAATTGGAGCCGAACACAACCTTCTCTTCAGCTCTTGGAAAGCCTCCTCACACTTATCACTCCAAATGAAGGCGGCATTCTTCTGCGTAAGCCGGGTCATCGGAGCGGACAACGTGGAGAAACCCTCCACAAATCTCCTATAGTATCCGGCCAAACCCAAGAAACTCCTGATCTCCTTCGGAGTAGAAGCTCTCTTCCAATCCATCACCGCTGAAATCTTGGTGGGATCAACAGAGATTCCATCCTTGCTAACCACATGTCCTAAAAAGGACACCTGAGGCAGCCAAAACTCGCACTTGCTTAGCTTAGCATACAACTTATGCTCTCTCAAGACAGACAGAACCAGACGCAAATGATAGGCATGTTCCTCATCATTGCGGGAATAGATAAGAACGTCGTCGACGAAGACGACAACAAAACGGTCAAGAAAATCCTTGAATACCCGGTTCATCAGATCCATGAACGCAGAAGGCGCGTTGGTCAAACCAAAGGACAACACGAGGAATTCAAAATGTCCGTACCGGGATCTAAAAGCAGTCAGGGGAATGTCTGACTCACGAACCCTCAGCTGGTGGTAGCCTGAACGAAGATCAATCTTCGAGAATTTGGTGCACCCACGCAACTGATCGAACAAATCATCAATCCGCGGCAACGGATATCTATTCTTGATCGTCACCTTGTTCAACTCTCGATAATCAATACACAGCCTCATGGAACCGTCCTTCTTCTTCACAAAGAGAACAGGAGCAGCCCATGGAGAAGTACTCGGTCTGATGAAACCACACTCCAGAAGCTCATCCAACTGGACACACAATTCTTCTAATTCACGAGGCGCCATGCGGTACGGTGCCTTGGCAATGGGCCGGGTGCCTGGTTCGAGGTCTATGGAAAACTCCACCTCTCTTTCGGGAGGGAGAGCGGAAAGCTTGCCAGGAAAAACATCAGGAAACTCTCGCACCACCGGGATACTCTCCACGGTTGGCTCCACACGAGAAGCATCCACCGCACAGATAGAAACTAGAAAACCCTCGCAACCAGAAGCTAAAGCTCGGCAGGCGCGTACCGCAGAAATAATCGAGGAACTCTCCCGAGGGAGACCATAAACGCTCAATGGACTTCCATCGCCCAACTTGAAATCTAGCCGCTTCTCCTTGCACTTGATCACGACATCATACTTTGACAACCAGTCCATCCCAAGAATCACATCAAAATCTGCCAAATCTAGCATCTTCAAATCTGCCAGAACCTGGACACCACCCAAGGAAATGGGGCACTCCCGGATACCCCGATCTGACGTAACCTGATCTCCAGACGGAAACTTAACGGACAAGGCATCATCCAACCGGTCAATAGACCATCGGTGCCTATCAACAAAGCTCCTAGCAACGAAAGAGTGAGACGTTCCCAAATCAAACAGGACACACGCCCATTTATTCTTCACCTTGAATTCACCTAAATAAGCGTGCGTCACTAGACAACTAGTAAGCTAAATTTAGAAGAAAAGAGAACAAGTTTGGAGGAAAGAAACTAACCAGATATCACGTGTGCTGAGGCTTGAGCCTCCTCTCTGGTCAGCACATTAAGCTTTCCTTTAGCCTTGCTCACGAACTGCGGGGGCGGCGGCAAGGTCTGCAGGGGAACCGCCGAAGTCACGGTCTGAAAGTATGGGCAGTCGGCCTTACGATGCCCTTTTTGTCCACACTGGAAACAACAACCAGCCTTCTTGTAACAACGGGCCGCCTCATGCCCGGGCTTAGAACAGAAAGAGCACACTGGGATCGCCTTAGGTGCGTCCTGAATTGCACTAACCTTTAACGGCTCCAACGCCTCGAGCCTCTTGAAACACCTCTCGAACGGATGGCCTCGCTTGCCACAGAAGCTACAGTGCCCCACACCCCTCTTCTTCGAGTCCGAGTGTGACGCCTTAGAAATCTCCCGCTCATCAGATTTCCTCTTATCACTCTTGGTCTGCTGTCCACGAATCTTTGTCTTCTCAATAGATTCGGCCTTCAATGCGGCCTCCACCGCTTCAGCATAAGTCCTTGACCCATAGGCGCTAGCCCATTGCTGGACGTCGCCAGTGAGACCACCCAAAAACCGCTTCACCCTTCCTTCCTCCGAGGCCACCAACTCAGGGGCGAATCTACTCAACTTGCTGAACTCGATCTCGTACTCACTGACGGTGAGCTGCCTCTGCTTCAGATGCAGAAAGTTGTTCATCAATCGGTCGCGCTCCACTGAAGGGAGGAACTTCTTAAGCAACAACTTCTTAAATGTCTCCCAAGAGCACCCCTCGGTGTGACCTTCCTTCTCCCTAGTCCACCAACCTTTCGCCAAACCCTTCAGTTGATAAGCAGCCACCATCACCTTTGAAGCCTCCGAGATACCTGAATAGGAGAACATCTCCTCCATGCTGATCACCCAATCATCCAGGGCCATGAAGTCTGCCCTACCATCATAGGTAGGAGGTCCCAAACGCTGGAAGTGAGAAATGAAGTTCATCTCCGGTGGCAATGCCACTGGAGGCACCAGGGGAGCAGGAACGGCTTGGCTCACCACCGGTTCTTGCACAACAGGCTGCTGCGCCGAGGCAGCAGACACCAAGGACTGAATCTGAGTCTGCATTGCAACCAACTGTCTCGTCAAGGCCTCGTTGCTCTGTCGCAGACCTTCGATAACGGACTCACTCTGACCACCAGAAGACTCTCCCTCAGGTAGGGGAGTCGATCGTGTCACTCTCCTACGAGACATGTCTACAAGATAGAGGCACATTAAATCAGAAATAGGCTTAAAATGCTTAAGCCAAACAGATTCGGAAATACTCCGGATTAATTCGGAACAGGAAAGAAGACAACCTGCTATTGCTGTTACCTTGTTCTGGAATTTCATGAAATGATGAAATGATTAAACTTAGGATGATGCACCATCATCCTATTGACTCTTGTGCTATGACATGAGTGCATGAACATTTAAATTTCTTTTCAAATCATGTGTGTACATATGTCATCTGTTATGTGTTTAACTTGGCACGCGTGCTTATGCGATGATATGAATGTATGCAGTGCTATGCATTCTAGAAAGAGGCCTTGATGCATGTTATGAGCGGCGTACACATGTAATGTTATGCATCCCATACTACATAACATTACATGTAACGAAAAAGAAAACGTGCTAATGGGCATCCATGTAATGGTGGTTATGCATCTCATACTACATAACCGTCACATGTTGCCACCTATGGTGGATCCATATACAAACACATATTATGCATCCCATACTACATAATATGCCCCGTATACTTCTTATCATGCTATGAGTGTAGTGACTATGCTTCGGTCAAGACATATTGATGACATATCGGTGTGTGTATACAATGAAATGATCTAATGAGGTTCTGCTTAGGATAGCGGTCGTTTGGCTCACACGCCAAACCACCAACTACCTTTTTCACAGAACCTGGCTCTGATACCAACTGTCACAACCCGCATTTTCCCAACATTTAAAATGCTATCAGAGTAGGGAAAGCTACGCGTTGCGATGCCACGTCACGTAGGGGGCGTCTACTGAAGTTAAGGCAATTCATCCTTCTTCGCAGTTCAAGAAATATTATCATTAACTCAAGAGATTCAAGTAAAATTTATGCAGAAAAAATTAACAAGCCGCGTCCCTCGGCTTGGTGGATCAACTAGTCCACGCTTTTAAAAATATAGTTTTACGCAGCGGAAAAATACTTGATTTAACTACTTAGTGGCCTAAGTGAACATGAAGACTTAGTGAGGTGCACCATGCCAGATCGAACGTGTGGATTTACCATATATAAGAAATAGATTTATCACGCGTAGAAAATAGTGAGATTAGCATTTCAAAACATATTATGCAATGCAACAATTGCCTTAACATATCTAACAAGGGGGAGTCATAAATCCCACCAATATCCAACCATTCCAGAACAAGTGTTCAAAAGTGAACCATAAGTAACAGCAGCAGTTGAAGCAAAAAAAACTAACTAAACGACTCCACGGGCGTCAACACCTGACACGAACCCATGGGCCGACAAGTCCACAGAAACTCTACCTCAAAGAGTCAGAAGACAGCAACTAAAACAGCTCTGCACTAACACCTGCTACTGTCCAGAACCTGAGGCATTCAAAGAAAGAACACCTCAGAAACAAGTACAAGTGGTGCAGAAAAAAAGAAAGTAAGCAAACCTCCGCGAGACCGGAGGGAAACAGGAGCTGCAAGGGTCAGTCATGACAAGCTAGCAGCAAGAAATCGACAAGAAATGAAATAACAGGAGTATCTAATCAGTAAAAATAAGCTCACCAAACAAAGGAGAGAACACAGGCGATGACAAAACTCGCCATAAGCAAAAGAAAAGCCATCCGTTTTCAAATTATTAATCATATTACTCTTGTTCAGAATTATAGAGACTGATCAGCTCATCAAAAAAAAAGGAACGCGTGCGGGGATATTCCATCTCACATCGTCACGAGTTTCCAACAGATATAACATTTTAAATGAGAGCGTGCGGGGATATTTCATCTCGCATCGTCACGACTCTCCAAACAAATTCATATTTTTAAATGAGAGCGTGCGGGGATATTCCATCTCGCATCGTCACGACTCTCCAATCATATTCATATTTTAAAAGGGGCATCGCACCGGTGGCACCGCCAACATCGTGTACTATCCCCAACATATTTATCATTTCACAAGCAAAGGGGCAAGACCCATCAGAACATAACATAACCTTTCAAATAACAAGGTGAGGAAGAGAAAATTTTATTAAGCAAAGGGCTAAGCAGACAATGAAACTAGCATAACCGAAATTAATGGAGCAAAAGAGAAAAAGGAGGGGTAATATGGCACAGTTAAATCAAAAGCACCGGCTTAGAGCGGTTATATGGAAAAAGGGAAAGAGCAAGGGCAAGAACACCACTTGCCTTAGGTTTTGCTGGAAAAACTCTCTGAATCGCTCCCCGTTGTAGATCGGGTTAAGAGAAGACGAGAGGAGTCAAGATCTACAAGAGATCGGGCTAAAAGAGGTTAGGGCACAAAAGACCTAACAAAAAAAGTTTCACGAAACGGACAACGCTTACCACGAAAACGAAGCTCTCTTCGAGAGCTTTCCAGATCTATCCTCAAACTGAGAAACCGAGCACTGGAGCTCCGTCGGCGGTCACCGGAAGCCTTACGGACAAGAAAACTCACGCTCTCGCTTTTCTCTCTGGTTCGGCTGAAACTGGGAAAAGGAGGAGGAAATTTGGTTATCTCAACCTATTTATTCTCAGCCAAGGTCATTATAAATTGCAAAATAGGGCATTACCTAGGATATATAAATTGTTTTGAAGTTTTAAAACGAAAGAGGCAGTTTTCGAAATTCCTACGCGCAGCCACACGAGAACGACAAATAGAGGGTCAAGATGGCTTTATTTCGAAAAGTCGCCAACATGAAAGTTGTAGATCTCGTCGAGACGAACAACTTTTTGATGTTCAACACTTTTTAATTAGGAGTCGTTTTGACCCCCAAATCGTCGACCGAAAAGTCAGTACGCACAGGACCCAAATCGTCGACCGAAAGCCAGTACGCACAGGACCCAAATCGTCGACCGAAAGCCAGTACGCACAGGACCCCAAATCGTCGACCGAAAGTTGTAGATCTCTGAGCTCCGCTCAGAGATAAAATATAGGCTATAAAATTTATATTTCACATGCTATTACGAAGGCCCAAACGAGTGCCAAAACGGACGAAATTCGCGCCGTAGGCGAATGTCGACGCTACAAACCTAACGGCGAAGTCGGAATCAAAATCCGACGCACCGATCTTGAGTTATAGCCTAACGAAGTTAGGATAATTTATAAATTATTTAAAATTTCAAACGCGCGCCGAGTCTCCAAAAATGCTCGGATCGTGACGAAACTTGACGAGCAAATCAGAAATTATATAACTTAGCTTCCCGATGTAAAAATTTTTGGTTCCGACGCATATACCTAAAATATAGCTGGTCAAACCCAACAGACGCAAAAACGCACAAACGACGTCGCACCGTCAACTCACGGACACGTAACGCCCTTCCGTCATTATGACATCAGCAGGCAAAAGAATAATACCAGAAAAATCGGGGGCGTTACAGCCCCTCCCAAGCCCGCCAAACCCAGGTAGAAGCCTTCTCCCTCCCCCTTCTTCATTTTGAACGATTTGCATGGCGCCATCGGCGGCCGGAGCGCCGCCGCCGTTCTCCCCTTCCCTCCCGTCAAAATAATAAAAAAAAAGCTCCGGCGATGGCCGGCGGCGGCGGGCCGCCGGACCACCGCCGGAGGGAGCGCCCGGCCACGGGTAGTTGGCCGGAGGCGGAGTCACGGCCGGCCGGTGGCCGGCCGGCGGCGGAGAAGCCCCGTAAGGGCGGCGGGTTTCGTTTCAGCGGATGAGAGAAGACAGTGAATAGTGTTTTTATTTTATAAATTATATTATTATAATATTATAATATTATAATAAGGGGTTTGATTTTTCAGAGGCTAAAATAGGCTCCTAGGAAAGAAATTTTGAACATGAAAAATGTTCCCCTTAATGAGGGCAATCTCCACAAAAATTTTGAGATTTTTTGGAGTTGATTTGATATTTTTAAAAGCCCAAATAAAATTTGTTTGGCCAAATTAAAGGCCCAAAATAATTTGGAAAATTACCAAAAAATTACTAGGCTCATTTTAGGGTATTTGAAGGGTTGTATCAAAATTTGGGGTCATGAGATTGAGTGTTGATATTTTTCCCAAATTTTGGAAGCCTAGGATCGCGCCCGATAATTATTACGCTCGAAAAGGAAAATTGGAGCGCGCGACTATCCTCACTAAAAGAATAATAAAATTGTCATATCATCGAGAGTGGCCGAGGCAAGTGACCGAACCCCGTGTACTCCGAGATTCTGTGAAACCGTTGAGCGTCTCGCCTCTCGGGTGATTTGGGTACGCTCGGAAGCGAGAGTACGAGTAGTGCTATGCGAATTATTCTCGATAACTAATGAGGGTGCAACTCCTGATAAGCCCCTGATCTGATTAATCCGTGATTAATAAAGCGCAACCAGATTCTAATCGGATCATAATAATGGGTGCAACCCAGTGAAGCCTCATTAAAAACTGAAATAGAACTGAATGTGCCTCCTGAGAACGGGGATGGAACTGAAAATCTCTCCTGAGAACGGAGATGGAACTGAAGCCTCCTGGATGGAGTGATTGGACTACTAACCATTTTCTTTATGATTATTCCAGTCTTGCACTGGTCCTGTTCTTTTATTCTTTTCAGTTCAGTACTTTCAATTCAGTTATACTCCAGTCTTGTACTGGTCAAGCACTTTCAATTCAGTTATACTCCAGTCTCGTACTGGTCAAGTACTTTCAATTCAGTTATACTCCAGTCTCGTACTGGTCAAGTACTTTCAATTCAGTTATACTCCAGTCTCGTACTGGTCAAGTACTTTCAATCCAGTTATACTCCAGTCTCGTACTGGTCAAGTACCTTTAATTAACTCTACTCCAGTCTCGTACTGGTCAAGTACTTTTTCTATTCAGTACTACTCCAGTTTCGTACTGGTCACGTTTCTTTCCAGCACTTTAAATAAGCAGCATAATCACCGCACTTGTCTTCATTGCAATTTACTATTATAACCCCGGGTCCTGCTCTGACGAGCAGTCGTTATTAAGGTTGAGCCTTAGCTGGGGATAACCGGAGTTGAGGTATTCCTCCAGGTCTAGCCCCAAATAATGCGCTCCCACGCTCCTTGGCGAAAGTAGAGCTAAGCGTCGCCGCCCGAAGTTTAAGCCTAGTAGGGCAGGCCGACGTAGACCCAGTGTGTGTTATGTTTGCCGTTAATTGATTGTTTGTAAATTGCTTGCGGTGGAATAGTGGCGGGTCAGTCCCTTCCGCAGACCGTTCGTACCGGTGCGGGAAGGTTGACGACTCAAGGCGACAGGGAGATGGGTACCACGGGTGACCGGCTGTTTTATTCCCCGTCGGGTTTTCCTCCGCTGGTCGGCCAAAATGATTCGTTGGATGTCGCTCACATCCAAGAGTACACAAGGTTGTACGTTAGGGCCTGGGGTTGTGCGGTACGATCACCCCCAGAAGTGGCAGGACTGGCCACTGTCACCGACGGCCACATCGGTGAGGCCCGCGGGGCTTGCTACCCTGCTGGAACAGAAGCGGTCCAAACTATGTCGACATAGGGTCTGTGTGCGCAGGCTGTGAATGCCTGCGGTGTGTGCGCGGCTGTGAATGCCTGCGATAGAAATCAGGGTATGAAAACTTGTTGTGCTGATGAGCTAGTAGAGCATGGTTATAACCGTTTTACACTATTGCTACTTTTTCCGGTTATACTGCACTCTTTTATATTTGCTCCTAGCTGTTCATATATGAAATGTTGTGCTAACCCTCTCTTGCTTCGGCTATTTACTTCTATTGGGGGGTGCGTGCTCGTCCCCAGGATGTGGATCCGAGGAGGAGATTTGTTTCTACTTAGCTCTGTGACTAACGGTTATTTGATTAACCATTCACAGGAGGTGGAGCACCGTAGTGACCCGCTGCCGCAGGAGATTACGCCAGCAGCTAGGTCGACTCGAGCAGATGTACCCCCGCCGTCCTCAGAGTTTAGAGACGTGAGTTCCGCCGAGCAGCGTAGAGAGAGAGTATATAAGGATTATATGTAGCACATGTATAGCCTACGAGCTTATATGAGTACTTAGGCTTCGGCCCTAAAACCGCTGTGATTCTGATATGTCATATATATAAATCTGCAATGGTTTCCTGTTAATGCTTCCGCTATATTCTGATGGGTTGTGAATGTTATGATTCGAGCCAACCAAGGCGACCATCTAGTGCTTGGACAGGGTGGATCGTTTCCCCTATAAGCACTGGGTGGGCGTCTTGGGCCAGTAGCACCCCTCCGGCCCGACCCGGGCAAAGGTTGGGGGGGGGGTGCTACAAATGGATCAGAGCGATCACGATTCTTCCTTGTGGAGCAGTCTCAGGATCCCTTCGTCCCTCGCTTCGTTTTAGGTTCGGGACGAACCTTGCAGTGGAAGCCTGGTGGACACCCTAGTGTAGAGGCTTAGGGATTCTAGACTGTACGATAGTATGCCCATACACCGTTGTTTCCGCTTTGTCTGTCGTTTTTGCAAATTGCCCACTACTTTTGCAAAATACTGACACTCTTTCCTGTTACTTCTCCAGATACCGGAGGACAGTAACGGGGGATCCTCGTCTAGGGGATATGTTCCAGCTACCCCACCACCAGACCCGGTCGCCCCCGCGGCTATACCGTTTGCCGAGACGGATATGGGGCAGACGCTGACGGCTATACTAGCGACGTTCCGGGATGCCCTAGCACAGCCACCGCGAGAGATGACCGCACCCACCGATCTGCTGACGACTTTTCGAGGACTCAGGCCTCCCCCGTTCAGGGGTACAGAGACGGCCATTCAGGTTGAGGAGTGGGTGGAGCGAGTGGAGGAGCTGTTAGTAGGGATGATGTGCCCAGCTGTGGCAGCAGTTTCTTTGGTGGTGACCCTCTTGGAGGGATATGCGAGGGATTGGTGGAGAGCGGCTAGTCGCTCTACCTTTCGAGGTCGGCCGATAAGCACGATCCTTTGGGGAGAGTTCTCCGTATCTCTACTAGAGTTCTTTATCACAGATACAGACCGAGCCGCGCTACAAGAGAGGTTCCTGCTCATCCGACAGGGCAACCGCACTGTGGCAGAGTATGAGAGAGAGTTCATACACCTGGCACGCTTCGCCGGGAACCTGGCCGCCTCCGACAGGGATAGAGCTTCTCGGTTCTATAGAGGACTACGAGACGACCTAAGGCAGGCCCTGATTATGCTCTCTCAGGCCACCTTCCACACCATAGCTACCCATGCGGCAGCCTTAGAGTTGGACCAGCAGACTGTGGCTCAGCGGCGCAGAGGTCAGGAAGAGCTCCCTCGAGACCAAAGACGATATGGAGGAGTCGCTCCCCATAGACAGGATAGAGAGCGCAGGCAGCGATGCCGCAGGCAGCCTTATAGGCACCCACCTGCACCCCCAGCACCCCCAGGTGCACAGCCAGACTTCAGACCAGCTCCAGCACCGCAGCCCCCACTAGTGGCCCGACGAGATGTTCCCTTCGCAGGGAACTGCTTCTTATGTCATCAGCCAGGACATATGATGGCCTTTTGCCCTCAGGCGACGGGGAGACCCGGATTGGGAGCTGTTCAGGGTGGACAGCCGGCACGAGGGCATGGTCAGAGAGGTCACAGAGGCAGAGCTGGCAGGAGAGGCCAGCAGGGCCGAGCAGCGCCCCAGGAGGCCTACGCACTAGACCTGCAGCACGGACCAGCCCCTGACGTGGTCATAGGTATATATCTTAGGCGATAGAGAGATATCAGATCTGACTACTGATGTTGTATATTACTTATGTGTACTTATATCCTCTGTATTAGATAGTTGATATATATATATATATATTTTCCCTTGTCGTCAGGAATCTTGTTGGTAGAAGGACTTCCTGCCAAAACCCTCTTCGACACGGGAGCAACTCATTCTTTCGTCTCCCACGAATTCATCGCAACAAAAGAAAATGTTGTCCGTTCGACCGGACTGTCTATACGAATCCGTTTACCGGACGGGTCGGATATGACTTCTACCGAAAAGTGCTCGTTCCGGGCTGTGCTGGGAGAAGTGGAGTTCGAAATCTACGCAACCATCCTAGCCATAACTGGATTCGACATAATTTTGGGAATGGACTGGCTGGCCGAGCACCAAGCTCAGATAGACTGTTCCACGCGAGAAGTCCGACTACGGAACCCGAATGGCCAGACCATCACGTTGACAGGTGTGCCCTCTGTCTCGCGTATTATCCTGACTTCTACGCAGATGGTGAAATCCGTCCGACAGAAGGATGAAGTATACCTTATCTGCTTTGAGATGGAAGACAAATCTCAGGTTCTCGCCAAGGTCCCGGTAGTCCGCGACTTCCCCGATATTTTCCCTGAGTCCCTCCCGGGATTGCCACCCCAGCGAGAGGTTGACTTTCAGATCGAGCTCGTGTCCGGAGCACGGCCAGTATCACGAGCCCCCTACCGGATGGCCCCAAGGGAGCTGACTGAACTAAAGATCCAGCTACAGGAACTAATAGATGCTGGTTTCGTCCGCCCTAGTTCCTCGCCCTGGGGAGCCCCGGTACTTTTCGTCAAAAAGAAAGATGGGACTTTGCGACTGTGCATCGACTACAGGGAGCTGAATAAGCTGACTGTACGCAATACCTACCCCCTCCCTAGGATCGACGAACTGTTCGATCAGTTGCAAGGTGCGTCCGTATTTTCCAAGATGGACCTGAGATCCGGCTATTACCAGCTCCGAGTCCGAGAGGAAGACATTCCCAAGACTGCCTTCAGCTCTCGTTATGGTCTTTATGAATTCCTAGTAATGCCCTTCGGGCTCACCAACGCGCCTTCCGCCTTCATGGCCCTGATGCATAGAGTCTTCGAACCTTTCTTGGATCACTTTGTCATCGTCTTCATAGATGACATCCTAATCTACTCGAAGACTAAGACGGACCATACCCGGCACCTTCAGATGGTGTTATTAAAACTCCGGGAGCACTCCCTCTTCGCCAAATTTAGTAAATGCGAATTTTGGCTAGAAGAAGTTGGATTCTTAGGCCACACGATAAACAAGGAAGGAGTGGCAGTAGACCAAGCCAAGGTCCAGGCAGTACAAAATTGGCCGCCACTCAGGACGGCTGCGGATATCTGGAGTTTCCTCGGTCTTGCCGGATACTACAGGAAGTTTGTCGAGGGTTTTTCCAAGATTGCCCTACCCCTAACTGCTCTCACCAAAAAGGACGTCATATTCCGATGGACGCCGGAGTGCGAGGCTGCGTTTGTCGAGCTGAAGAAGCGGCTGACTTCCGCGCCAATCCTTACGATCCCCACAGGGACCGAGGGATTCCAGATCTACACTGATGCCTCCCTGAAGGGATTGGGAGCTGTTCTAATGCAATATGGTAAGGTAGTGGCCTATGCATCTCGGCAACTAAAGCCGCACGAATTGAATTACGCAGCACACGATTTAGAGTTGGGCGCCATCGTCTTCGCCCTCAAAATTTGGAGGCATTACTTGTACGAGGTAAGATGTGAGATCTTCTCCGACCACAAGAGCCTCAAGTATATCTTCACGCAGAAAGAGCTGAACCTCCGGCAGCGCCGATGGCTGGAATTCTTATGCGATTACGACTTCGCTCTCCAATATCACCCGGGGAAGGCTAACAGAGTCGCTGACGCCTTGAGCCGCCAGCCTGCGATAGCCGGGAGTTGGATGGAGCAGATCCCTAAAGAACTTTTCCAGTCTCTGATAGACATGGAGATTACCCTGGTTTCCCGAAGAGATCCGGAAGAGTACTACTCGCAGCTGTATTGGATGGAAATCCAATGCGACATCCGGGACCGGATACGAGAAGCCCAGAAGATCGACCCAGAAGTGATACCGATCATCCGATCTCTGCAAGGAGGGGCACAAGAGGATTATAAACTGCATGACGGGATTCTGCAATTCAAGCACCGCATATTTGTTCCCGCTACTGGAGGGATTCGTGAAGAAATTTTGCAAGAGGCCCATCAGTCCAGGTACTCGATTCACCATGGCGTAGTTAAGATGTACGTAGACTTGCGCAGGACCATTTACTGGCCTGGAATGAAAAGAGATGTCACCGACTTCGTAGCCCAGTGTCAGACCTGTCAGAAGGTTAAGGCCGAATGCCGCAGTCCAGGAGGCCTATTACAGCCCCTGCCGATACCAGAGTGGAAGTTCGAAGACATCTCCATGGACTTCGTCCACGGCCTACCTCGATCCCGCGCTGGGAATGACTCAATATGGGTGGTCGTAGATCGACTCACCAAGGTAGCGCGGTTCATCCCAAACCGACAGGGCGACGGAGTAGATATCCTGGCCAGGATGTTCCTAGAGCAAGTGGTACGATTCCACGGAGTACCAAAGTCCATCGTGTCAGATCGTGACGGGCGTTTCACATCTAAGGAGTGGAGGCGGGTGCAGGCGTATTTGGGAACCAAGTTGGCCTTCAGCACCGCCTTCCACCCGCAGACAGACGGACAGACGGAGAGGACGAACCGGACAATGGAGGATCTACTTCGATTGTGCATAGTAGAGCACAATGAGCCATGGGAGCAGCTGTTGCCGTTGGTCGAATTTTCTTACAATAACAGCTACCAGGCTAGTATTAAGATGGCTCCATACGAGGCATTGTATGGAAGACGTTGCCGAACCCCGTTGACTTGGGCTCAGGAAGAGGACCCGGAAGCCTTGGGAGTGGCTTACATCGATGACACTACGGCAGCGATACAGCTGATACAGGAGCGGATGCGGGAAGCGCAGAGCCGGCAGGCTAAGTACTATGATGCGCGTCACCGACCGGTGGAGTTTAGCGTGGGGGAAATGGTGTTCTTGAAAATAAAGTCCATGCATGGTGTCTCCCGGTTGAGGAAGCAAAAAAAGTTAGACCCCCGCTTCTTGGGCCCCTATCCGGTGATAGAGCGTGTTGGCCCCGTCGCCTATCGTTTGGCCTTGCCCTCAGAGTTGGGAAACCTTCATGATGTGTTTCATGTCTCTTCCTTGAGACGAGTCCTCCGGCAACCAGAGCAGTACCTTCCTACTCCACCGGTGCAGCTACAGTCAGATAGATCCGTCCGGCTCGAACCCGTCAGAGTAGTGGATTATAAGGTCAAGACGCTACGTAATAAAACCATTCCGATGGTTAAGGTGTTATGGTCAAACTGCGGACGAGAAGAGTTCACGTGGGAACCTGAAGCACTCCTCCGAGAAAAGCATCCAGAGCTCTTTCCCCAGGTATGTTATTTTTCCCCCCAACTTCAAGCAAATTTTCGGGGACGAAAATCCTTTTATTTTTATTGGATTGTAACATCCCGACTTTTATTGGGCCACCAGAACCCTAGTGGGCCCAATAAAAGTGGCCCGGACCCTACCCATGACCCGGTGGGGGGTAACCCAAGGTAGGAAATAGAGCTAGAGGACTCCGAATTGAGTTCCGTCAGTTCCTGTGGCCTCGTATAGTCAATACGAGCACATCGGAACTCGTTCAATTGAACCTAGAGATCATATCGTGGATTTGGCCGTTACTCGCAGAATGTCGCGAAAATGAGATTTTTAGATATTGACATAGAGAACTCCGATTTGAGTTCTGTCAATTCTCATGACTTCGTATAGTTGATACGAACGCATCGGAACTCGTTGCGTCGCAATTCGAAGCCTAACGATGATTATGGGCGTTTTGACCGTTTTAGCACGCTGCGACGCGCAAATATTGGAATTTCGCCAAACGAACTCCGATTCGACCCCGGTCAGTGGCGTTGCACTCGTATAGTCAATACAAAGTCAACGGAAGTCATCCCGATCAATTTCGACGATAATTGGTCAACCCGTGGTCAAATCAAGCCTCGTCGTGCACCGAAAAGCGTGCGCACACCAATTATGTCGCGACACCCGAACCTTGACCCGACCCCGATGACTTGGACCCATATTGACTTGACTAGCAAGGGGGACCCACCCTAGGGTTGACTTGGTCAAACCCTCCTAAAAATCCATTTTTTGGGTTTTTCTCCAAATGAGGGGCCCACCTCCTCTCCAAAGGTGGATGATTCATGCCCCCACACTCTCCTTGGGCCCCCAACCAGCAAGCCTCCATCCCACTACAAGTGGAGGCCCACCCACTTCTTCCCTCTCCCTCTCTCTCCCTTTCTCCCCCTCTTTCTTAAGCCCAAGCCCACCAAGGCCCAAGCCCTTGGGGATTTCCCTTGTTCCCCACATGGGGAAATATGTGGCACCTCCAGCTGTCCTTGGACAGCTGGAGGGTGGTGATTAATCCCTCCCTAAGGAGGGATTAATCCCACATTGCCCAAAGGGAAGGAGCTCCCCCTCCCCCTCCCTATAAAAGCTACCCCTCCCCCCTCTCCTTCCCACAAGCTTCAGAGCAGCCCCCCTGCTCCTCCCCCCTCTGCCGGAGCTCTGGTGGCCGGAAAAGGCAAGCCAAGGAGCTCCTCCCCCTCCTCCACCACCTTGAGCCATGGCCGACCAAGCCGGCCCCTCCCAAGCCCGCCAAACCCAGGTAGAAGCCTTCTCCCTCCCCCTTCTTCATTTTGAACGATTTGCATGGCGCCATCGGCGGCCGGAGCGCCGCCGCCGTTCTCCCCTTCCCTCCCGTCAAAATAATAAAAAAAAGCTCCGGCGATGGCCGGCGGCGGCGGGCCGCCGGACCACCGCCGGAGGGAGCGCCCGGCCACGGGTAGTTGGCCGGAGGCGGAGTCATGGCCGGCCGGTGGCCGGCCGGCGGCGGAGAAGCCCCGTAAGGGCGGCAGGTTTCGTTTCAGCGGATGAGAGAAGACAGTGAATAGTGTTTTTATTTTATAAATTATATTATTATAATATTATAATATTATAATAAGGGGTTTGATTTTTCAGAGGCTAAAATAGGCTCCTAGGAAAGAAATTTTGAACATGAAAAATGTTTCCCTTAATGAGGGCAATCTCCACAAAAAGTTTGAGATTTTTTGGAGTTGATTTGATATTTTTAAAAGCCCAAATAAAATTTGTTTAGCCAAATTAAAGGCCCAAAATAATTTGGAAAATTACCAAAAAATTACTAGGCTCATTTTAGGGTATTTGAAGGGTTGTATCAAAATTTGGGGTCATGAGATTGAGTGTTGATATTTTTCCCAAATTTTGGAAGCCTAGGATCGCGCCCGATAATTATTACGCTCGAAAAGGAAATTTGGAACGCGCGACTATCCTCACTAAAAGAATAATAAAATTGTCATATCATCGAGAGTGGCCGAGGCAAGTGATCGAACCCCGTGTACTCCGAGATTCCGTGAAAACGTTGAGCGTCTCGCCTCTCGGGTGATTTGGGTACGCTCGGAAGCGAGAGTACGAGTAGTGCTATGCGAATTATTCTCGATAACTAATGAGGGTGCAACTCCTGATAAGCCCCTGATCTGATTAATCCGTGATTAATAAAGCGCAACCAGATTCTAATCGGATCATAATAATGGGTGCAACCTAGTGAAGCCTCATTAAAAACTGAAATAGAACTGAATGTGCCTCCTGAGAACGGGGATGGAACTGAAAATCTCTCCTGAGAACGGAGATGGAACTGAAGCCTCCTGGATGGAGTGATTGGACTACTAACCATTTTCTTTATGATTATTCCAGTCTTGCACTGGTCCTGTTCTTTTATTCTTTTCAGTTCAGTACTTTCAATTCAGTTATACTCCAGTCTCGTACTGGTCAAGTACTTTCAATTCAGTTATACTCCAGTCTCGTACTGGTCAAGTACTTTCAATTCAGTTATACTCCAGTCTCGTACTGGTCAAGTACTTTCAATTCAGTTATACTCCAGTCTCGTACTGGTCAAGTACTTTCAATCCAGTTATACTCCAGTCTCGTACTGGTCAAGTACCTTTAATTAACTCTACTCCAGTCTCGTACTGGTCAAGTACTTTTTCTATTCAGTACTACTCCAGTTTCGTACTGGTCACGTTTCTTTCCAGCACTTTAAATAAGCAGCATAATCACCGCACTTGTCTTCATTGCAATTTACTATTATAACCCCGGGTCCTGCTCTGACGAGCAGTCGTTATTAAGGTTGAGCCTTAGCTGGGGATAACCGGAGTTGAGGTATTCCTCCAGGTCTAGCCCCAAATAATGCGCTCCCACGCTCCTTGGCGAAAGTAGAGCTAAGCGTCGCCGCCCGAAGTTTAAGCCTAGTAGGGCAGGCCGACGTAGACCCAGTGTGTGTTATGTTTGCCGTTAATTGATTGTTTGTAAATTGCTTGCGGTGGAATAGTGGCGGGTCAGTCCCTTCCGCAGACCGTTCGTACCGGTGCGGGAAGGTTGACGACTCAAGGCGACAGGGAGATGGGTACCACGGGTGACCGGCTGTTTTATTCCCCGTCGGGTTTTCCTCCGCTGGTCGGCCAAAATGATTCGTTGGATGTCGCTCACATCCAAGAGTACACAAGGTTGTACGTTAGGGCCTGGGGTTGTGCAGTACGATCACCCCCAGAAGTGGCAGGACTGGCCACTGTCACCGACGGCCACATCGGTGAGGCCCGCGGGGCTTGCTACCCTGCTGGAACAGAAGCGGTCCAAACTATGTCGACATATGGTCTGTGTGCGCAGGCTGTGAATGCCTGCGGTGTGTGCGCGGCTGTGAATGCCTGCGATAGAAATCAGGGTATGAAAACTTGTTGTGCTGATGAGCTAGTAGAGCATGGTTATAACCGTTTTATACTATTGCTGCTTTTTCCGGTTATACTGCACTCTTTTATATTTGCTCCTAGCTGTTCATATATGAAATGTTGTGCTAACCCTCTCTTGCTTCGGCTATTTACTTCTATTGGGGGGGTGCGTGCTTGTCCCCAGGATGTGGATCCGGGGAGGAGATTTGTTTCTACTTAGCTCTGTGACTAACGGTTATTTGATTAACCATTCATAGGAGGTGGAGCACCGTAGTGACCCGCTGCCGCAGGAGATTACGCTAGCAGCTAGGTCGACTCGAGCAGATGTACCCCTGCCGTCCTCAGAGTTTAGAGACGTGAGTTCCGCCGAGCAGCGTAGAGAGAGAGTATATGAGGATTATATGTAGCACATGTATAGCCTACGGGCTTATATGAGTACTTAGGCTTCGGCCCTAAAACCGCTGTGATTCTGATATGTCATATATATAAATCTGCAATGGTTTCCTGTTAATGCTTCCGCTATATTCTGATGGGTTGTGAATGTTATGATTCGAGCCAACCAAGGCGGCCATCTAGTGCTTGGACAGGGTGGATCGTTTCCCCTATAAGCACTGGGTGGGCGTCTTGGGCCAGTAGCACCCCTCCGGCCCGACCCGGGCAAAGGTTGGGGGGGTGCTACAATAGCTCCCTGTAGGACCATTATACCAAGACTGGTCCTAGGCTAGGGAAGATCTTTAAATGAGTGCCCAAGCCAATCCCTAAGTCCACATGCAGTGCAATTTTGGGCATGCATGTGGTTGGGCTAAACCTAAGTCTTGTCAAAAAATCAGAATTTTCGGGGGATATTTTTCTAAAGTTTTTTTATAGATAATTCATTTATTAAATAGAAATGAAAATAGGGAGATTCCCTTATCCACATGCCCCCAAATTTGGGTGGCATGGTCTTCGGGTCAATATAAGGCCATGGTAGAAATTTTAGATCATTTGAACCTTTGCATGTTGGGGAAAACCAACATGCATGTTGAGGGTAGATTTGTAAATAATTGTACCAAATGCAAAAAAGGGAATTTAGCCCATTTGGCCCAATGCATGTCCATGAAATTCTGGACAGAGGCTTATAGGGATGAAATACATCTCAACTAGGAAGGATGAGATTTTTGGGTTCAAAAATCCCATTATTTGGAATTATTGGAAATTATGTCCTTTTGGAAATAAAAATTGAAAACAGGGCTAAGTACTCTTATAAATTCTAAAACTCTGTCATAAGCCCTAGTAGGACATCATACATCTCTGGAAAATTTTATAAGCTTGTTTGGAAACTTTACCTTGAGTTTTTAGTAGAATTACATTATTTTCCCTTCTTGAAAATTAATAAAAAGTAAAGGAAATCATTGCTGGAAAATTATGGGAAATTTATAGTATCTCATTCCTATGATTAGAATCTTGGGTAATTATACTAGAATTTATTGGTGATTATGTATGTTGAAAATTTAAGTAGTGACATTTTGGTAATATTATTATTATGGCATTTTGCTAGGTCAAATCACTGTTTAGGGTCATCAATTTCTGTATGATGTTTTATTATATCAATATTGGACTTCAGAAATTTTACTAGAATTTTTGGTTGTATAGTTGATGTACTTCATTTGGAAAATGCTCAAATGGTAATTTTAATATTAAATGGAAATTATATAGAAATTTACATGGGAAAATTATGAATTCTGGTAGACAGTCATATTTAATCTCATTGAACACCAAGTAAATTTCTTAGATATGTGGAACCATTGTATTTAGTACATTATGTGCTAAGTGACTTAGGTCACTTAATTAAAAGATTTAATTTAGGGTCTTAATTACGTAGAAAAATGGTGAAATCCTAAATGGTCAACATCATACACCATACCAACCCATGATAATTAATTAGGGGCATTTGATCCACGGAATTGGAAGTCCTATTATACGGGTTAGTATCAGGTCATGGGTTGCGCTTAGCAAAAGTAGCAGGTATTACTGATACCCACAGGGGATACGATAGAAGGTTCAGTTGATAACTATATTGGGAAGATAAATCCTGATTAGTGTCTAGTAGGTCACTTCATAGTATTGGGTGATAAAGTTCAAAACCCCAAGGACAGTAGTTAGAACGGAGATCAACGGAAGACCGCTGATTCCTCAATAATATCCTAAGTCATTAGATTCGCTCCAGAGTAACAACGAGAGCTGGGTATGGATCATGTATAGACATTAATAAGAGTAAGTATCCTTGCGAAAGGGAACTTTGGGCTTTCAATCCCATCTTGGTTCCTAGTGCCCCCGAGACCCCTTCATTGGGCATACCCTGGCAGTCCTGGGATTAACCCTAAATTGCTAAGTATAACAAACATTAGACAAGAGTAGTATTAGGCTAAGAGAACATGGTAACATTCTCACCCGCGAAGGGTTGGAGGGATTCAGAACTAAGGCATTGATGTGCAATCTCACCCGTGAAGGATTGGAGGGCTTCAAGACAGTTAGTCCTACGAGCTGGAGGCTCAAGAGTTTGATACCAAGATAGGTTAGTCCTGCGAGTTGAAGGTTCGAGAGGTTTATTTCAAGAAGGGCTGGTCCTACGAGCTGGAGGCTCGGGAGTATGACATCAGGACGGGTTGGTCCTGCGAGTTGGAGGCTCGGGTTGAGATACCTTGCATGTGCATAGAAACAAAACTAGCGGCGGGTCATGCGGTACTGGGCCAATCATCACACCGATGACAGTACGGTGACTCTGGTGAGGTGTGAGGTTTGAGGGGACAGTAGATTGTTTATACTGCGATCTGGAGGACAATCCCTGAAAACGCACACCCAACCAAGGAAGTCTGGAAGTTGGCCAGCATTAGTACGCAGAGACTCTAGAGTTTACCTAGGACGTGTACAGAGGTGTACGAAGGGTCTGAGCTTGGTAGTGTGCATACCCGCCTAGAAAGCGGAAGCGCCCGTTCCGCTGCTGCCGTAGCCACAACGGTGGTACCAGAGAGTGATGTTAGCTCCAAAAGCGAGAACTAAAGGTCTGTGATCTCAGAGTCGTATGTGTGAGTTGCACTTGCATGAATCATAACCTGCATACATAACATACATATATATTTAGGTCATACACACCATAAATCCTTATCATATAAATTAGTATGAGCTCTTTTATATGATAAGTTATATTTGAAAACCTTACAAAAAAATCAATGATAGTTTAGCTTCCACTTAGTTTGATTTTGTGAGAGATATATTTGATGTTCATGTATAGGGCATAATCTCTTCTCTCATTTTCATTTGTACTCATTATGGACTATTGTATCTTTCATTTTCATATATATATAATATGCAATATGATCTTTATGGACTTGTTAGTTATTATTACTTGTTTTACTTCTATTCTCGATTGGCCGAAACTGATTGAATGATCATACTTGCCAGCAGGATCGACGTCTTGCGGTGTCGACTAACTCATGAGTTAGTGTCACCATAAGACGACGGTTCTGGGCATAAGGTCAGGTTACCTCCTTGGTAAGGGGAGAGGGGTCTTACATAGGATGACTAGTTTGCTTGGGGTAATTGAGTATGATAGATTTAACTTCAAGACAACCTAAACACCTAGAGGGGGTAGGTGAATAGGTTCTTTTCCTTGTTTTAAACTAAGGCAGAATATAGCTTCAGTTCTTTGATATAAATCTCAAATCTCTACAGCTAACACAACATATACAATCACAGAATCTAAAATAACACAAGCATCACAGATTGCATATAGGTTTATAGTGGTTCCCCAAGGTCTGGGTACATCCACTTTCCCCCTTCACCTATCTAGCAGTGTGCTAGATTCGGCCTAACTTATTCCTTCTTCTCAGATCCACAGATCTTACAGCTCAGAACCCTGAAAGGTTCCTACAACTCAGAACCCTATAAGGTTCCTACAACTCAGGCTAATAGCCCTACCTCAGCCTTGCCCCAAGGCCTACAACTCAGAGAACTAATTCTCCTACACTCAAGCTCAATCAGCCTTACCACTCAGAGATCTAAATCTCCTACACTCAGGCTCAATCAGCCTTACCACTCAGAGATCAAAATCTCCTACACTCAGCCTTTATAACATAGACTTACAACTCAGATTTTTGAAAAGATCCTATAGAATTTGATAAGTAATTTGATGAACTCTTACCCTTGTTGAGATAGAAAGGATAAGAGAATTCTTGATCAGCTTCTTGATGAGATTGATGACTAAAATCAACCTGTTCTTAGCTTTCTTCAAAGCTTCTTGAATCTGAACTTAGTAGGATTGATCTTCTTTGAAGTTGACTGACTGGCAGCTTCCTTCTTGGATTCCAGATATGGATCTGGATCTACTTAGTAGATTAGTTCAGGATCTACTTCTTAAGAGACTTGTGATTGTCTTCTTCTTGACCTCAAAATAGTTGGAGCTCTCTCTCTCCCCAAATCTTCTGAAGTTCCTTCTAAATTCAGAATAAATTCACCTAAGACAAAATCTGAGTGGATAATCACTTCAGATTGTCTTCTTAGATCTTCTTACGAAGATCTTCTTCTGTGTGACTTGCACTTTCTTGATCAACGATCAATCTCTCAATAGTTGTCTTAGTTGTGTGTGTATGATCTATTATTTCTATATTTTCTTCTTATGAATCCATCTATGTATATAGACTTCATCCATGGTAACCGGCTGATTCGGTTTCTAACTAACTTCTGACAAGTCTGACAGCTTCATTAAAGTTGTTGGAAAGCACAGCTATCAAGTCCCCAATCAGCTCTTCAACCTTTGACTCTGTCAGCAAAGCGTCGAGATTGACTGTCATAATGCGTCGAGACAAACTATCAATATGTGTCGACACATGTGACTTAAGTGTCGACACAGACTTTGGTGAAGTCGACATAGCTGCTTTGATGTCGACACTGCTTCTTGACACTGCATCTTGAGAATGTGTCGACATAGAGTATTTGTGTCGACACAAACACTTCTTTACTCCACAACAATCAACTATGTTGAAACCCTGCTGTGTGTCGACACAAGTCCTGTGTGTCAACACAGTTGATGTAGACTGAGAATTCTGTGTGTCGACACAGCCTCCCGGTGTCGACACAGTTGATGTCGACTAACTATTCTGGGTGTCGATACTGCCTCCCGGTGTCGACACAGTTGATGTCGACTAATATATTCTGTGTGTCGACACAGCTGCTTCAGGTGTCGACACAGCTTTTCCAAGTGTCGACACAGACTTCCTTAAGTGTCGACACATGGACTTAGAAACTTTTCTTCTGCATTTCAGACAATACTTAACCTGCACATATAAACTCAAAATAACATCAAATACACCTTGATGTATATCATTGAGCTAAGTGAGGCTTCTCCAAATCAGGTACACATTTTCCAATGTACCCAACAGAGTATGCTCACGTTTGTGTCAAGGTGAACCTCGCCAGAACACTGCCTCTCGGTGTTCGGGTCAAGAGCCGCTTCCAGAATTTCTTTCAGAAGGTGGGGTATGAAGGCTTGTAGGTGCTTTATTTTCAGTGTGGATGTGTGGAGCAAAAAGTGGATGATTGCCCGACTGAGGCCCATGTTGGAGGGGAAAGCACTGTCGGTACTGTTGAACGAACAGGAATGATTGCAGGCAGGCTAAGATGCAATGAGGTGAAAAAAAGAAAAAAAGACGGGTTTCTACAAAGACTATCGTCAAGTTAGTGAAATTTCCCCAAGTGTGTCGTGACCGTCCCCCCGAGCTCTTACCGCATGCGGCTCCACTCGGTGCGGACAGCTGAGCTCTAACAATATGGGTGCTGAATTCACCTCTGGGGTGAACTCAAAAACATCTAGTGCAGAGGCTGTGATTCAGGCAGGGGGTTTGGAAGGCGTCGGAAGCAAGGCTGCTGATGGAGATAACACAGAGGAAATGGGCTACAACCTGTGGACTCTGGTACAGCTCAAACCACGACCCAGTGACAGTAGGAATTTTGTGGACATAGAGCAGGCAACCCAATTTGGGCAGGAGAAGGCTGTAGTGGACAATGCGAGTAGGACAATACGTGGTCACAGAAGGAGACGTTGTTCTAGAGGCGGTAGAGGTGGGGGCTTGTCCCGTGTGGCTGATGCGCCATCTAATGAAAAGTCTGGTGGGTTTGGGGCCCAATTGAATTCCTAGCGGGGTTTGGGTACTGGGGAGTGCGGGCCCATCGTGTCGGTATAATGTTGGGGGAGAAAGGAAAGGGAATGGTTATTATGGGCTCTGAGGTGGGCCAGGACTGGAAACATAATGTTGTTGAGACTTCTCGGGGTTTGGATAGGGCTGAACGACTGGGGGGTGGGGGACAATCGTTTCTTACTGTTAGCCCAACCTGAGGTTGAGTCGCCGACCCAGAAATTTGTTATGGAGCCAATCGCTGGATGTGAGGGAAAGGAGCCTTTGAGCCTAGCTCCACCGACCACTGTTGAACCTGCAGCTCGGTATCAATATGCTGGCATCAGAGATGATGATTGAGTCATGGTCGAACCCTCTTGATCAACCCTCCTTCGTGGCTGGGCAAAGTGATTTGTGGTCTGAACCAGCTAATGGATAGAGTGGAGTCGAGGGTTCGAGTGCGACCCAAGGGGTGAAGTGTGGCCGAAAACCAATGGCTAGGGCCCATCTTTTTTTGAAGGCAACCTGAATGGAGGTCTATAAGCGTCGGAACACAACTAATTTTAAGAATAGACAAGGTGGTGGACCATCACGCGGCAGGGATGCATCCTCTTCGATTCTTAATGTATAGTATCCAATGTTGGAATTGTAGGGGGGTCCGGAAGAAGGGGACGCGCAACTATCTTCGTGACCTCATTATTTAATATAAGTGGGCCCGGTTGGACTCTTGGAAACCAAGGTTGAGAGCATTCTACTTTCAGAGATTGATCGATTGGCTGGGCGTGGGTGGGAATTCTTTCATCAACCCGCGGTTGGCAAATCGGGTGGCATCCTAATGCTTTGGAAGGTGGGCTTAGTGGAGTTTGAAGTGGTGGACTCTGGGCCGCAGTAAGTGGTAGGCTTGGCTGACCTTGCAGACCTCCTCCACACCTTCATTGATTTCATTTACACTAATAAGGAGATTCATACTAGGAGGGTCGTTTGGGAGGCGATTAGGGTTTGGCTAGCGGCGCCTGGCCTGACCTTTATCGGGGAAGATTTTAATTGTATCCTGCGACCTGGGAAAAAGATGGGGGGGGGGGGGGTAAGACCTTTGTCTATTCGGATGGAGCCCGGGATATGAAAGAAGTTTTTATCACGACGCACCTGCAGGATGTTGGTTATTCAGGGCCGAGCTTCACGTGGTGCTAAAACCAACCTGGCATTCACAGGATCTGGATCTGGTTGGATCGGGTCATGGCCAATTTGGAGGGTAGAGACTTGATTTCCCTTATCGGCATTAGGCACTTAAATCGTGTTGACTCTGACCATTGCCCTTTTCTTCTTCCGCTGACCGGGTTGAATCATCCCCCTCAACAACAATGGCTAAGATTTGAAGATACCTGGCTCACTTACCTGGTGGCCAGAGGAATTGTGCATAAACAATGGAACCAGTCTGATACTAGGACTCCCTCAGACATCCTCCAGCGTCATTGCTAGCATACCCTCCGGGCATTGTCTTTTTGGAGACGGAATAGGATTATGGGCCTGGAGGAGCTTAAGGGCCAGCTTGAAGTAGATTGATTTGCAGGTACGGGAGGGGATGGCTGAGGACTGGTCTGAGGCCCTCACCACCACCCTCATCAGGAAAGTAAAGGAGCTCTCAGCCACCCTTACTCGCTTGAATACTTGGTGGAAGCAGCGTGCGAAGTTGCGGTGGATTCAACATGGGGATGCCAATACCGCATATTTCCACTCTATGGCCTCTTCCTGTCAAGGGAAAATCGTATCCCCTATATGGCATTGTCCGACACGGAGGTGTCTGAGGATCCAGGTGTTATTGAATCTTTGTTCCTCTAATTTTTTTGAACAAAAATGGCATTACGACTCCCCAATTCTCGACAGCTAGACTCCATTTGGGGAGAGGGCCTCTATTGTCGCTCCTAGATTTGTCGAGCTGCTAACCGAGATCACTGATGAGTAGATTTGGATGGTTGTAAAGGATCTCAAGACGAATCGGTCTCCGGGGCTGGATGGTATGCATGCCTCATTCTTCCAAAGTTTTTGGGACCTTATTAGAATGGATGTGTGTCGGGCTATCAAGGAGTTTTTTTGGTTCGGGGTGCATGGAAAAAGGTTGGAAGGAGATGACAGTTGTGCTAATCCCGAAGATCCCTAATGCTCCACGACCGGAGGAGTTTCGACCCATCAGCCTCTGCCACACAATTTACAAGATCGCTGCCAAAATTCTTGTAGCCATTAGTAAGCTACGGATCTCAAAGTCAAAGGAAAGGATTTTTGGCGGTGAAGGTGGACATGGAGCAAGCATATGATTGTATGAGCTGTCAAACGTTGAAGGCGGGTACTCTCCTTCCTGGGTTCCCCCATGTTTTGCTAATTAGCTGCTCTAGTGTGTGCAGTCCCCAAAATATGCTCTTGTAATCAATGGTCGTCGTTCGCGATGGATTGAGGGACGGTGTGGATTCGGACAGGGTCGCCTTTTTATCCTCTGCTCAGAGTTATTGTCTTTCGTTATCCATCAAAAAGGGAGGGCGTTGGGATTTCCTATCTTTGTGGGAGCACCACACCTCTCCCGCATTCTCTATGTCGATGATGTTCTCATTTTCCTTCGGGGGACTGTTGGGGAAGTCCGGAGTTGTTTGCGAGTGCTTGATGAGTAGTATCGCTGGACGGGACAACACATCAACCAGCCAATGCCCATGCTTATGGCTAACAAGGCGGACCGGGATCCTCTCCATTTCATGCGAAATGGAGAGGTCCAGTTTGCGGAGGAGATTAACTCTTCCAAATCGGACAGCGGACAGGCCATTTACTGTGCTCGCGGGGCCCACTCGCGGGGCCCACTCGCCAGTTCAGTCCGCCGTCCGATTCGCCGAGAGTTAATCTCCTCCACGAACTAGATCCCCTCCATTTCGCGTGAAATGGAGAGGATCCCAGTCCCTCTGATATCAGGATCCTCTCCATTTCAAATGAAATGGAGTGGATCCATTTCATGGTCATGATGGATTGCTTTTTGATCCAACGGGTTCAGTCATTCTTATCTCTGGCAGGATGTGTGACTCTTGTGCGATACTCCTTCTTGGCCGGGTCGGTCTATGCGCTGACACACTCAGAGATTCCGCGGGCGGGGGTGGATAATGGGGAGCAGCATGCTCGTACCTTCCTGTGGAAGAAGAGTCCTTTGTTTCAGGGCCTTCATTATACTAAATGGGACTCTCTCTGTCTTTCGGAGTAGGAGGGAGGGCTCGGCCTTCGCTCCCTTCGTACGTGGGAAGGCCCCCTTCGGGCTCGATTAGCTTGGGATATGATGCGTTATGGAATATCTCTTTTTGGTAAAGTCCTTTGGTCGAAGTATGGGATGCGGCTGCGGGAACCTTTGCATAATCGGGCGGATTTGCCAGCTTGGGCAACCATCCAACATGGGCTCCGAAGTCTCTCGGCCATCATTTGGTGGCAGATTGGTGATGGCAGTTGCATTGACGCCCTTCATGATTGTTGGATTTTCGAGACACCGCTGGCTCGATGGCCGACTTTTGTTGATGTGGGGGCATTGGAGGACCTGCGAGTTGCAAATTTGCTTGATGATCAGGAGCTTGGCGAAGGAAAATGTTATCATCGATCTTTGGTCCGGAGTTGCGTTGCATTATTGAGCAGATTCACGTGTGCACTGCTGCGGATGTTCCGGAGTTGTTGCGATAATTCAGCAGCCGCTCTATCTCTGTGATGGCCTATGCGTCTATCTCTTCTCCTCCTGAGGAGGACTTTAGTAGGCTTAGGTGCCTCTGTCTTAACCCACATGAAAAGTTGTTTTGTTGGCGGGCGACTGGGGATGCCATGCCCACGCAGACGTAGCTTCATCTCTAGGGGACTTGCAGACTCGCCCCTCTGCCCAAGGGACTGCGTTGTATCGGAGGACCAGGACCACTTGGCGGGTGAGTGCTACATGGTTGTGGCTATTAGAAAGGAGCTATTTAGGTGGGATGTGTGAATCCCTACGGGGTGGTGTTGGATGGAGATCATATCCGCCGCCTAACAAGTTAGTGATGCGGGCATTGCATCAGTGCGACTTCTCTATTATGTGATGTACTCGTACTAGTGGAATAAGAACACAAAGATTCATGCTCGTGAGGTGGGCACCCCTGTAGTAGTTGTTGTTACCTTGTTGGATAATATTGCTATCTATGATTAAGGTCACAAGTCGGGATGTTGGGGTACCTCCTGCCCCACGGGGCTCTTTTTTTCTTCTTCTTGGTACCCCCCACCGCCGGTAGGATTAAGATCAATGTGTATGTCTCTCTTTAGCCTTCAAGGTGTGCTGGCCTTGGAGTGGTGGTTCAGAATGATGCAAGTGCAGTTCTGGTGGTGGCAGGCTTTGCGTGGAGACACTAGATCCTGGCAGGGTGGAGTTCAAGGTAGTCTGTGTCATTCGTCGGGTTATACAACCTGTTATCCTCGAGCCTCGCGGTCTCATCATCGAATGGGACACAACCAATGTTATGGAGTTCTACAGAGAGCAAGCCAGGTGGATGACTAAGTCAACCATGGCCTCCCCTGGAGGATGATCTCACCTTTCTATGGGAGTTTTTGGCGGTGCAGTTCCAGTACATTGCCCGAGATACCAATCGCGTTGCGGACCATTGTACGTGTATTGGGACGGACAGTGATTTTCTATGGATGGTCGGGTGTGGGGTGGATTTGACCTTCCAGAACCTGGTGGCTGAGGAAACCCGCGGGTTAGAGGGCGGCTGAGTTTACTTTTGCTATCCTTTGTGTTCTCTTTGTTTCCCTCTGTTGTATTCTTCCTTTTTTATTCTTACTAGTGAATTTTTCATGGATGTGTGACTTCTCAGATGTATATATATATACACACATGAATATCCATGAAGAATAACGATCATTATATTCACGTCATATCGAAATTTTGAAACCCTTGTTTGGATTTGTGCGAGGTTCACTTTTAGGATGTCTTGACCCCCTTGTATAGCCAGGGTCTCTGTCTAAGTCTTAGTTAGGTCCTCTCTAGGTCAGGTTCTGTGCAGACCAGCGTTGTAGTGGACTCAGACTTAGATTTAGATAAATGTTGTGGACTATCAATATCAGTTTGACTATAGTCGAACTCAGCTCGACGATCGTCGAGCTTCCATCGACGATCTCAGAGTCTTCTACTCTGAACTGAGCTCGACGATCTCAGAGTCTTCTACTCTGAACTGAGCTCGACGATCTACGAGCTCAGGTCGATGATTTCGTTTTTCTCAGCAGTGATCTCAGTTCTACGATAGCCTTTCTCTGGTTGACGATCTCTTAACTCAGTTCGACGATCTCTGAACGGAGCTCTACGATTTTGTACTGCTTTCAGTTATCAGTTCTTCTGAATGGTCAGAGTTATTTATTTTGATTATGATAAAGTTTTTCAAGGAAAATATATTCTGATAATTAATGCTGATTCTCTCAAGGCTGATAGCCGTATTCTTGAAGCATTAATTATGGTATTCATAGAATATTTTATCAATACAGTTATGGTAATGCATTTATGACGGCAAGCAATATCTAGCCGTTAGGGCTCCTCAATTCTTGTAGAGAATTATGTTTTGTCTTGGGAATTCAAATTGATGCCGTTTTCTTCTTTCTGACAAAATATATATCTTAGAAAGACAAAAAAAAGAGAAACACAACAATAATCAATTAGTAGTCAGAGAAGAATATTGCTCTCAAAGGATCTTGGATGTTTTGCTAAAAATAGAAGAAAGAGAACTTTTTCTAACAACAACTCTCTCCAGTCTTCTTCCTTCCTCAGTCTTCAAAGATTTACAGAGAGCCACAAATCTATAACAGTTCACAGAATCAAAAGGCTATGAAATATATTTTGAAGACCTACACCCAGGGCAAAGTTTCCTCTTCCTGAATATATACACCATCATGCATAATAGATTTACAGAGAGCCCAAGTGGATACTCGCCAAGACCATGCATGCATAATACCTCGCCCAACTTTTAGTTGTGGATGGGAAGTTTCTCCTAAACTTCCGGGTATGTGGTGGGACCTCCCTACCAGAGCACCCGAGGTGTGTTTATTGCCATATTCCTCTCTCCTATTTTAGTTGTTCGGGCCGTGGAGTTTAATCGCAGGATCAATAACCTTAGGCTTCATTGATCCGAATTTTGGAGTATGGATTTTCCCAACTTCAACAAGGATGTTATTGATGGAGAGCCTATAGAGGACATCATTGATGTTGTGCCTACACCACTAGCTGAGCTCTCTCCATGGAGGTCTGATAGAGTCAGACATCCTTCTTCAAGATACTCTACTGCTGAGTATATTTTATTGACTGATGCAAAGAGCCTGAGAGTTATGATGAGGCAGTGGAGAGCTTAGAGAAGTAGTGGATAGTTACTATATAGAAGGAGATGCATTCCCTGCAAGAGAACCACACTTATGAGTTGGTGAAATTGTCAAAGGATAAGAAGGATTTGAAGAATCAGTGGATCTTTAGAGTGAAGTAAGGAGATCCAACCTGTAACATCCCAATTTTGATTTTTTAGACCCCCTCGTGCCATTTGACCTGCTAAGGTTTTGTGGGCTGGGTTGGCACCCAAATAGTAGGATGATAACCTATTGGGAATTAGTGACCCAATAAGTTACTTTTTCCATCTTCCGGGTCACTCGGGTTTTTGTGATAAAAATAAATATTGGACCCTTATATTTGCGTAATCGACTCATTAGCCCTCACTAGACCAATAGACACATGAGTAGTATTTCAATACTATAAACTAGTCGAATTGACTCATCTTGATACTAGGTTGAACGACTTGAATAAAAACACCTTTGTTCGCCTAAACGCACACCAAACCACATAAATGATAACATAATGAGAATCATGACTAGTGCACTCCTATCAACTCTAGAATTTTATCAAGACTCCCTAAGAATAATTGGAGCATGATGGGCCAATAAAAATTAATTAATCTTTTAAAAATTAATTAACTATTTGAGTAATTAATTTATTAAGTATATTGGAGGTTTAAGATAAAATAGCAAATAATATTATTATTCTCTCAAATTTTTATCATAGCACCCTAAACATTTGAAAGAGATGTGGTGATTAAAATCTATTATTTAAATATAAATTATTTATTTTTAATTTTATTATGTAGAAAACACAAAATAAATAAATAAAAATATGAAATTACATTCAAAAATTTTGAAATAAATTCTAAAAAAATTTTAGGACTTCCAAAGTCTGTCATAAAAATTTAAGCTTAAAATAAATTATATTTAATTATTAAATTCGAAATTAAGTCTCTATTAACATATTAAACCCCCATAATAACTCCCCCTCTTAATGTGGGGAAATTTTTGGAACTGGAGCTCGTTTGGAAATCTAGGTCCGGGTTTAACCCTGTAGCGACACGTGGCGCGATCACAGCGGCACATTAAAGCCCGCTATTTTTCTTCTTCTTCCGCCGTTTCTTCTCCTCCTCCCGCGCAAAATTTATAACCAGGAGACTGGCCGAAGCCGAGGCCCAGATAATTGCTCATTCATCTTCGTCATTGTTCTTTACCCTCTAGAAATAGCACGATCACAGCGGCACATTAAATCCCGTTATTTCTGCAGTTTTGACGTCGGTTTCTCAGGAGTTCACTCTACGCCACCGTCGGGATTCTAGGTGAATGACGAAGTTACAGGTATGTCGATAATGTAGCTTATGGAATACCATTTTATAAACTTTTGTAGTTCCAAATAGATCGATGTACCTAGGGTTCAAAATAATTTTTCGGAGATAAAACTTATGATCTATGTGGAGATCATTTTTGACCCCCAAGGAGATCAACAATGATCTCCACACAGATCATTTTCTCAACTTGGCCCAAAAAATTGGAGAAATAGCACCTTGAACTTAGAAAATGTCGGCTACCACCTTTCTCCATTTATATCTGTCAAACAAGGAGGAACCATTGACATCAGTTAACACATTTCATCAGTTAATTGGCGATCAAAACTGATCTCCTGGTGATCAGTTTTGATCTTCCAAAAGATCAAATTGGATCTTCCAGGATATCACTAAAGATCTCCATGCTAGACAACGCATTTCATCTCCCAGGAAATCAAATTGGATCTCCTGGGAGATCAAAATTTATCTCCCAGGAACAAATTTGATCTCCTGGGTGATCTAAACTGATATACGGGCTTGAGATCATGTTTGATCTACCACGAGATCAGGAATGATCTCCATGAGATCTATTTTAATCTTCCTGGCTCATTAGTTAACTGGAGATCATAAATGATCTCCTGGGAGATTAGTTTTGATCTTCCAGGAGATCAAAACTGATCTCCTTGGATATCATTAAAGATCTCATGGCTGGACAATAAATTTCATCTCCCATGAGATAACTTTAGATCTCCTGAGAGATCAAAACTGATCTCCTAAAAGATCATTTTTGATCTCCTGGGTGATCAAAAGTGATCTCCTGGGTGGACATCACTTTTGATCTACAAGGAGATCATAAATGATATCCCAGAAGATCTAAAGAAACAAGTAGATCTCCTGGGTGAGAAGGGTAGAGATCCTGAATGATCTTCCTTTCAATTTCGCCAGTTTGCGTTTCATATCACAGGAGATTAACTGTGTTCTCCATGGAGATCAACTGTGATCTCCATGGAGATCAAAAGTGATCTCCATGGTGGAAAACACTTGTGATCTCCCAGGGGATCGTTATACAGATCATGGCGAGATCGTCTTCCATCGCCACGGTCAGGCATTGCAGGATGTAAGCAAAGAAACCCTAAAATAAGGGCAGGAACTGACCTGTAGAAGATATCCGAACGAGAAGCTGTATAAACGGACTTCGGAAGGACGACGGTGAGGATGCGTAGGAAGACGGTTCGTTTCGAGCATAGTTCGTCGGAGTTCTGAGCACAGTTCGCTGGAGCATATTTGGTTCGAATAATTTCGCGGGAGGAGGAGAAGAAACGGTGGAAGAAGAAGAAAAATAGCGGGCTTTAATGTGCCGCTGTGATCGCGCCACGTGTCACTACAGGGTTAAACCCAAACCTAGATTTCCAAACGGGCTCCGGTTCCAAAAATTTCCCCTTAATGTGGGTGGCTGGTAATTAATCTCCCCCTATTCTCAAGGCTTTGGGAAGGCTGAAAAGCTGGCTTCTTCACTGGAAAAAAAGGGAGGGGGGCGGAACCATCAAGGAGTGTCTTAACTCCTCATTAACACACCAAATGACAAACACTCCATATATAAACACCTTGGTGGTTAGGGTTTCATTTTTCCCCATCATAAAGCCCCCCAAAAAAGAGGATAACAGCACAACTAGCCATCCGACAAGCCTCCTCCACGCTATCTGGCGAACTCCACCGCCATGGCCGCTCGTCGATCCCCTCGCCTAAATGGCACGAATGTAAGTTCCTTCGACTTATCTCTTCCATTAGATCCTTTTCTCGTCGATCCTTGCCGTTTCCGACCACCCGAGACGGCATTCCCGGCCATGGAAGGCTTCAGACCACCCCCATGACCTCTGCCACCGTTGCGGGTTTCGGCCTTACATGGGGCGTGTGAAGGGGAGGAAGAGTCCCCACGACCCTTCCTCAAGGCCCTTGAGGCGAAGAGGTTCGACGGAAACCGCTTCGGCAGCCTCTTCTTTCCGATCAAAAAAAAAAATAAAATGATAAAAAAAATTTCTGTTAAAATTTTCCGGCCACTGCTGGCGGCGGCCAGTCGCCAGAAGTCACCCCACCGGAGGCCCTCCCCGGGGTACTCTCTTTGGGGGTAGTGGTCAGAGCCAAAGCCTCCACCAGCGGAGGTGGGGCATCCCGCAACTCCCCCTGCCTCCTGTTTCACGGTGGCATAACAGCCACCATGGACCTGAAGATATTTTTCTCCAGGTCGCCACCGGCGGCGGCGGACGCCTGCAGGCCGTCTCCCCGCCGGGGCGCCTATCCTGGGCGAGCTTTCTGGGGGTAGTGGACGGAGCAACCGGTGCTCCGGCCGGCCATGATGCCAGCCGCATGGCCTCACAGTGGCTGCATGCATGTAGCGTAAGCCCTTATATTTTTTTTTTATGATTTTACTTTTTCTTTCGGCGCAGGCCGCCAGCGGCGGTCCACTGCCGGCCAACGTCACCGGAGCGCCCAACCTGGACGAGGCCATCGGTGGCGGTGGCCGGAGAAACCGGTGTTCCGTCCGTCCACTGGATTGCCCGCACCGTAGCTCCATGGTGGCTGCATACATGCAGCCACCATGGATCTGGAAGTTTTTTCGGTCCAGATCCATTGTCGCCGGTGGCGGCAGTAGGCCGCCGGCCAGCACCTTGCCGGAGCTTCCTTCCCACCGGTGGTGGTGGGGAGGCCCTGCAAGTGGAGAGATAAGGCTCACGGTGGAAGCGTGCTGTTGGAGTTGACAAGTTGACCGGGTCAACTTGTCAAAGTCTTTTTATTTTAAGTTTTATTTTAAAGTTTGGTTTATGAATTTATGAAGAGAGAGAGAGAGAGAGAGAGCTTGCATTTAATAGGGGAGTTGAGAGGTTGTATTTATGAGAGGGTAGATGGAGAGTTTTTCATTTTGCCTATAAATAGGCCCTTGTAGTTCATTTTAAAGTGGCTGAAAGATAGAAGAGAAAAATCCTCCCAAGTTTATGTTTTTTTGGCCTTGTGTGTGTGAGAGCACTGCAGCGCTAGAAGGGGAGAACTCGCCTAGTCGTGCGGTCAGGAAGTGTAGCCGCGCGGGTAGTTTGTCTCGCTGTCGAGACGGTTCTCGCAAGTAGTAAGCTCGTCGGTTAAAGGTAAGGCTGGGCGGTTAAGTATCTCGCTGTGTGAGTTGGAGCTCACAGAGGCTACGGTCTCGCAAGGGTGTTGGTCTCGCCGTGTTGTAGCTGCGGGTTGTTTTGGTTTAGCTGCCGAGTGGGGAGTCTGCGGGTTTTGCCGAGAGGACTGCGAGAAAGGGCGAGTAGGAGTTCGCGAGTGGAGCTCTCGCCGGGTTGCCGAGTGAAGCTGTCGCGCGGGCTCGCTGGGTTGTCTCGCCGGGTCTTAACCGCGCGAGTAGGCGGTTAGGTGGTGTTGTCTCACCAGGCAGTCTTGGAGTTGATCTTGGGGTGTTGTGATATAGCAAGGACCCATTCACATTTTCCAACAAGTGGTATCAAAGGGAGGTTCGGACCCCTGGAATTTGTACTCGCAAGTTTGTGAAGTGAAGTGATGGAGACAGGCAATGGGATGTCGGGGCAGGTCCCCAAGTTGAGCAAGACGAACTACGGGAACTGGAGCATTTAGATGAGAGTACTACTAGCCTCCAAGGAGTTGTGGGAGGTAGTAGAGGATGGTGTTGAGGAGCTTACTGCCGAAGCAGAAGCTGCGTTGACGAACGCTCAGAGGGTGGCGTTGAGAGAAGCTAAGAAGAAGGATAAGAAGGCACTGTTCATCTTGTACCAAGGAGTGGATGAAGCAACATTTGAGAAGATCTCGGATGCCGAGACTTCAAAGGAAGCTTGGGAGATACTGTAGCGCTCCATGCAAGGAGTGGACAAGGAAAAAAAGGTGAAGTTGCAATCCCTCCGAGCCCAATATGAGGTGATGAGGATGCAAGGCTCGGAGAAGGTTGGCGACTACGTGACTCGTCTGCGGATGCTCACGAATGAGATGAAGAGAAATGGGGAGACTATAGACGAGGTAAGATTTATGAAGAAGCTCCTGTGATCTATGTCCAAGAAGTTCCGACATGTGGTGATGGCTATTGAGGAGTCGAATGATCTCACCGTGATGACGGCTGATGAACTTATAGGCTCGCTGCAAGCCCATGAGTACCGCATGGTGCAGGATGATGAGGAAGCGAGTGGCTTGGGGAAAGCACTCTAGACTCAGCTCAATTTTGGAGAGAGCTCAGGAAGAGGAGGAGGCCAGCGTGGCCGTGGCTACCAAGGAAGAGGTAGAGGAGGAAGAGGCAGAGACCAAGGAAGGTACCAACCACACCAGAAGGAGGTGGAGCAAAATCAAGGCTAGAAAATAGGAGGAAGAGGCCAAGGGAGAGGCCAAGGCAGAGGACAGGGAAGAGACCAGGGAAGAGGTCAAGGAAGAGGAGGAAGAGGAGACATGTCCCAAATCCAATGCTACAACTATAGCAAGTTTGGGCACATGAGTTACGACTGTTGGGCTCCAAGGAAGGGAGGAGATGTCAACCATTATGCAGAGGCTAGTAACACAGGAGGTGACCTGATGATGTTCCTTACCGTCCAAGGAGCTGGAGGTGGAAGGAACGGAGTATGGTACTTGGACACGGGAGCAAGTAACCATATGTGCGGAGAGAAGGAGCTGTTTACGAGCCTTGAACCAAATGGTGGTCAGGTCAGTTTCGACGACGCTTCAAAGATCTCAGTTGAAGGAAGAGGAGTAGTGGCAGTCATGTTGAATGGGAAGGAGGTGCTCATCAACGATGTCTTCTACGTGCCGGGCTTGAGGAGTAACATCCTAAGTCTTGGGCAGCTGGTGGAAAAGGGCTACCGTGTCCTAATGTGGGATGACACCCTAGCCATGAAAGATGTTCAAGGAAAGGAAGTTGTTAGGGTGAAGATGATGACGAATCGTGTCTTTACGTTGAGCATGGATGTCAAGGAGACAGCGTGTCTCGCGAGGACAGAAGAGGAGGAGGAGTCTTGGCTGTGGCACCACCGGATGGGCCATCTGGGGTTCACAGGCCTGAAGCTACTGTCAGGTTCCAAGATGGTGGATGGGCTGCCTATGATCACACCTCCTCAAAGGGTCTGTGAGGCATGCACGAAGGGGAAGCAGAGGAGAGAAACTTTTGAGGGTTGCAAGTCCCGGAGAGCAACAAGTCCGTTGGAGTTAGTTCACTCGGACATCGCTGGTCCATTTGAGACTACTTCAATAGGTGGAAGCAGATACTACATCACATTCACCGACGACTTCAGCATGAAGTGTTGGGTGTACTTTCTAAGGGAGAAGGCTGAGGCACTTGACAAGTTCAAGGAGTTACGGGCGATGGCTGAGAAGGAGAGTGGTCAACCGCTGAAGGTGCTCAGAACGAATAGGGGTGGGGAGTACACCTCTAGATTGTTTGATGAGTACTGTAAGCAATGGGGGATCTCTCATCAGCTGACGGCGGCATACTCGCGTCAACAAAATGGCGTGGCAGAGAGGAAGAACCTTACCATCATGAACATGGCAAGGAGTATGGTAAAGGGCAAGGGGTTACCGAAGAAGTTCTGGGCGGAAGCGGTGCAGGTGGCAGTGTACATGCTGAACCGTTGTCCAACAAAGAGTGTGAAGTTCAAGACTCCATTTGAAGCTTGGAGTGGGTGGAAACCCAGTGTGAAGCACCTAAGGGTTTTCGGGTGTGTGGCTTATGCCCACGTCCCGGACCAGAGAAGGAAGAAGCTAGATGACCGGAGCGAGAAGTGCATTTTTGTAGGCTACACTCCTGCGAGCAAGGCTTACAAGTTGTATAACCCGGTGACGGAGAAGGCCATCATCTCAAGGGATGTGGTTTTTAAAGAAGGAAGCAGCTGGAGCTGGGATGAAGCAACGAGAGGCATCAAGGGGATGTTCTACGAGGATGATGAGGAGGAAGGTGGAGAAGAGGCTGAAGCCAAGATGGGTGGAGCGGAGCCACCATAACCACGTAGCGGAGGTTCAGGAGGTGCTCTCACCCCTTACTCTAGTGGTTCAAGCATAAGTGGATGCAGCTATGGCAGAGCAAGCACTAGTGGGAGCAAGGACAATCGCCCTCAGCCCAGGATGAGGAGGCTGGATGAAATCTATGAGGATACGGCACCGGCCCTTAACAATTTTTCACTATATTGTATTTTGGCAGATGTCGAGCCATGCTCCTATGATAAAGCTGCAAAGGAGAAAAGTTGGAGGAAGGCGATGGATGTGGAGATCGCCTCCATTAAGAAGAATGAGACCTGGAAGCTGGTCAACCCTCCTGCTGGCCACAAACCCCTCGGGGTGAAGTGGGTCTATAAGGTTAAGAAGAACAAGGACGGTGGTGTGGAGAAGCACAAAGCTAGGCTTGTTGTGAAAGGCTACCGCTAAGTCCAAGGAGTCAACTATGATGAGGTGTTCGCCCCCGTAGCATGGATAAACACCATTCGGTTGATCATCGCGCTAGCGGCTCATCATGGCTGGAAGATTATGCAGATGGACGTGGTCTCTGCTTACTTGAATGGGTATCTGGAGGAAGATGTGTACATCGAGCAGCCTCCAGGGTACGTGGTGAAAGGGAAGGAGAGGAAGATCTACAAGCTAGACAAGGCATTGTATGGACTAAAGCAAGGAGCAAGAGCTTGGAACGGAAGGATAGATTCTTATCTGCAGAAGCATGGCTATCAGAAGAGCCCGCATGAGTATGCACTCTACACCAAGGTGGACAAGGAGGGCATTATGATGATAGTGTGCCTCTATGTGGATGACATGATCTTCACAGGAAACAATACGGTGATGTATGAGGAGTTCCGAAGTATGATGAAGAGAGAGTTCGAGATGACAGACTTGGGAGAGTTGAGCTACTTTTTGGGGGTGGAGGTGAAGCAGGGAGAAGATGTGATCTTCATCTCCCAGAAGAAGTACGCCGAAGAGATCTTGAAGAAGTTCAGGATGGAGGATAACAAGCCTATCTACACTCCTGCAGATCTAAGGCTGAAGTTAAGTAAGGAATCGAAGGAAGGAGCGGTAAACTCCACCTTATTCAAAAGCTTGGTGGGGAGTCTACGCTACTTGACCTTCACCCGACCAGACATCATGTATGCGGTTGGGGTGGTGAGTAGGCATATGGAGGAACCAAAGGAATACCACTTCATAGCGGCGAAGAGGATCCTGAGGTACATCAACGGGACTAGAGGCCATGGGTTGAAGTACTCAACCGGAGAGGAGCTGACGCTGGTAGGTTACTCGGACAGTGACTACGGCGGGGATGTGAATGACCGGAAGAGCACTTATGGATATGCTTTCAACATAGGAACGAGAGTGTTCTCTTGGAGCTCAAAGAAGCTGGCCACGATAGCGCTATCATCTTGCGAGGCAGAGTACATTGCAGCAGCGGCTGGCACCTGCCAAGCTATCTGGCTGAGGAACCTCCTGGAGAGTCTGCATCATGGAGTGGATGGGCCAATGACCATGTTGGTGGATAACATGTCGGCCATCCAGCTCGAAAAGAACCCTGTGCTACATGGGCGTAGCAAACACATCGAGACAAGATATCACTTCCTCGGGGAGCAAGTGGAGCTGAAGACCGTGTAGGTCAAGTATTGCCCGACTGGAGAGCAAGTCGCGAACATCTTTACTAAGGCGTTGAAGGTGGACACGTTTCTGAAGCTCAAAGGCAAACTCGGCATGTGCTGCTAAGTTTGAGGGGGAGTTTTGTTGGAGTTAACAAGTTGACCGGGTCAACTTGTCAAAGTCTTTTTATTTTAAGTTTTATTTTAAAGTTTGGTTTATGTATTATGAAGAGAGAGAGAGAGAGAGCTTGCATTTAATAGGGGAGTTGAGAGGTTGTATTTATGAGAGGGTAGATGGAGAGTTTTTCATTTTGCCTATAGATAGGCCCTTGTAGTTCATTTTAAAGTGGCTGAAAGATAGAAGAGAAAAATCCTTCCAAGTTTGTGTTTTTTCGGCCTTGTGTGTGTGAGAGCGCTGCAGCGCTAGAAGGGGAGAACACGCCTAGTCGGGCGGTCAGGAAGTGTAGCCGCGCAGGTAGTTTGTCTCGCTGCCGAGACGGTTCTCGCAAGTAGTGAGCTCGTCGGTTAAAGGTAAGGTCGGGCTGTTAAGTATCTCGCTGTGCGAGTTGGAGCTCACAGAGGCTGCGGTCTCGCAAGGGTGTTGGTCTCACCGTGTTGTAGCTGCGGGTTGTTTTGGTTTAGCTGCCGAGTGGGGAGTCTGCGGGTTTTGCCGAGAGGACTGCGAGAAGGGGCAAGTAGGAGTTCACGAGTGGAGCTCTCGCCGGGTTGCCGAGTGAAGTTGTCGCGCGGGCTAGCTGGGTTGTCTCGTCGGGTCTTAACCGCGCGAGTAGGCGGTTAGGTGGTGTTGTTGGGTTTCTCTATGAGATGGCACAACACTTGTGCACGCAGCGGAAGTAAAGTAAAATCAAGAACAACCCAAAAGAGATTGGGATCGGGCCATGAATGTTGAATCAAGAAGTTAAGAAAAACTAGGTAAAAATTACCTTGGCAGCGTTGAGTCACAACTCAACGAAGATGCTCCAATATATGAGTCCTTGTCAGCGGCGAGTTCTACGTAGAATAGCGTCTACGTCTCTGCAGAAATCCACATGAGCGGGAGAACACTGATCTTCGTCGCACGAAAGATCGGGAAGGAGATCGACAGCACCTTGCACTTCCACGGACTGCTAGGTCCGCTCCAGGAAGAGCAGCACCGACGACTATCGTCGGAGAGGAGGCCGGCGGAGCGAGCGAATGGCGGAACCGACAGAACTCTTCCGTCGGGGAGTTGGATTCGACCTCTCTCGCTAGGGCGTAACACTTCCGTCGGGCATTCAGATTCAGCCGACCCTAATCCCCCGATGTTCCTAAGTCCCAATTTATACCAAAGGTATAAACAGACCTAGGAACATCGCTATCCGCAGACCACATAAAATAGGTTTTCTGGATAAATTCGTCGAGAATCAGCTCCAGGTTCACCGAGAATCAGTAACTAGAATCGACGAGAATCGGTAACTAGAATCGTCGAGAATCAGCTGCAGAATCGTCGAGAATCAGCTTCCGAAATCGTCGAGAATCAGCTTTCGTCGAGAATCCAATAGTTCGATTCTCGACGAATTGCCTTAGCCGGCGTGCCATACTCGACGATTCCCGACGAATCATTCTCGACGAACGATTCTCGACGAATCATTCTCGACGAACCTCCTTGGCAACATTTGCCTTACCCCATCCTCTATGGTGATTGGTAACCTTTTTAACACAGTCAACCTTCCAACTTCTCCACATGCTCTTATGTGCGACCCTGCAGGCTCATATTGCGTTGGCAGTGAGATTACATGTTTGACCACTTCTAGATCACCATGGTAACTCCAACAGTCTCCCACTTGATCTTGAAAGTATCAAATCAAAAACCTCACAAACAATGATCGGCATCTAGCAATGCATCATTGCTACCCAAGCAATAAGAGTTCATAACTCATAAGCCTTATGAACAATGTCCCAGCATTGTCTTTGTCCATTTGTCCCTTACATCCGGAAAGAACTAGAGGCATGGACCGTGTCACCCTCATAATAGCTCAATCCAAGTTTCTTGATCTAGAACGGACTTCCAGAGAATGGTGAGTCCAATATCACATATTGACTCAACCAAGCATGGTCATGCATTTCCCAGTCCAGTTCCATCAAGGGGACCATGGATGCAACTCCTGTCATATAGGAGGACAAATCCCATATTTGCTCACACACAAACACCCAAATGATTTGTAGCGTGCCCAACAACCACCCTTATCATCAACCTTTCTCAAGGAAGACTTTAGATGGCATCAAAGCACGCTCTTCCTCACTTAATGAATGTTGTGACTTCAGGTCAAAGGACCACAACACCATTGTCAATTGAGACCTACTCGTGACATGTTTAGATAATAATCCACAAAGTAGTCTCAGGTTGGGTCTGTCCAGTACAACTTGTTCATTAACAAGTACCCACGTGATGACTTGATATCACAATATCATGACCTGTGAGACCTGGTCATCAGTCAACGCACATGCTAGTCTAAATGCATCATCATCACCCTTAGTTTCTATGATGATACAATGACCAGGGACCTTTCAAGAATGAAGCTTCAAATAAATCATAGGCTCTCACATTCAAGTCACGTACTTGATGTCCAATGGAAGCGAACATTCTAAGGGTATTTATTATGTTAACATTTAACTATCGCATAGAGAAATCATAATAAAAGAACTTGTCATTAATTGTAAAAGAAAAATTCTGGTACACAATTCATCATATGAATAAATAACAAATAGCCAACATAATATATGTTTACACGCAACTCACAAGACTCTCACTAGAGTTGATCATTTAGGTATCGTATACCCATTGATCTAGTATGACCATCATGCTTTCTCTGCGCAAGAGGCTTTGTCAGTGGATCCGCAATATTCTCCTCAGTCGGCACTCTGCAAATGTTCACATCTCCTCATTCGACAATCTCACGAATAAGATGGAACCGCCAAAGTATGTGTTTGGAGCGCTGATGGGATCTAGGTTCCTTAGATTGTGCAATTGCACCATTGTTATTACAGTAGAGAACTACGGGACCAACAATGCTAGGAACTACATCAAGCTCGCCGATGAATTTTTTAATCCATATAGCCTCATTCGCTGCGTTAGCTGCAGCGATATACTCGGCTTCTGTTGTAGAATCAGCAACTGTCTCTTGCTTGGAACTCTTCCAGCTCACAGCTCCTCCATTAAGGCAAAACACAAACCCTGACTGAGACTTTGAATCGTCCCTATCAGTTTGGAAGCTTGCATCCGTGTAACCACTTACAACGAGCTCTTCCTCTCCACCATACATCAAGAACACATCCTTTGTCCTTCTCAAGTACTTCAGGATATTCTTGACTGCAATCCAGTGACACTCACCGGGGTCTGACTGATACCTGCTAGTCATGCTCAAAGCTAAGGAGACATCGGGTCGAGTACATAACATTGCGTACATGATTGATCCAATTGCCGAAGCATATGGAATCAACTTCATTTGGTCCTTATCTTCACAAGATTTTGGACACTGGTCCTTAGAGAGATTCACACCATGAGACATGGGTAAGAATCCTTTCTTGGACTCAAGCATGTTGAACCGCTTCAACACCTTCTCAATGTATGTACTCTGGGTCAAACCTAGCAACTTCTTCGATCTATCTCTATAGATTTTAATACCTAGTATATAAGTCGCTTCACCTAGGTCCTTCATAGAAAAGCAGTTCCCTAGGTTGTTTTTAACAACTTTCAGGGTAGGAATGTCATTCCCAATCAACAGTATGTCATCTACATACAATATCAGGAAGACAACAATGCTCCCACTGATTCGCTTGTAAACACAAGGCTCATCTTCATTCTTGATGAAACCAAACTCTTTGATTTTCTCATCAAAACGAAGATTCCAACTTCAAGAGTCCTGCTTCAGTCCATAGATGGACCTATTCAACTTGCATATTTTAGTGGCTTCATTTGGGGATACAAAACCCTCGGGCTGTGTCATGTACACTTCCTCAAGGATGTTTCCATTAAGGAAAGCCGTTTTGACATCCATCTGCCAGATCTCGTAGTCATAATACGCAGCAATAGCAAGTAATATCCTTATGGACTTTACCATGGCAATAGGGGAAAAGGTCTCATCATATTCAATACCTTGAATTTGCTTGAAACCCTTAGCCACCAGTCGCCCTTTGAATGTCTGTACATTCCCATCCATGCCGGTCTTCTTCTTGAAGACCCATTTGCACCCTATGGGTCGTACCCCTTCAGGTGGTTCCACTAAGTTCCAAACTTGGTTTGCGTACATGGAGTCCATTTCGGATTTCATAGCCTCAAGCCATTTGTCGGAGTCCGGTCCATACATAGCCTCTTGGTAGGTTGCCGGTTCATCATCATGATCCATAAGCAACACATTACCTATTTGAGACACAAGAAATCCATATCTCTCAGGCTCAAATCTTGGTCTATCAGATCTACGTAGAACCTGTGTTTCTTGAGTAGGTTCTCTAGCTACAACATCTTGTAGTCCTATCTCAGAATCCAATTCCGGTTCATTCACTACTTGTGGTTCTTGAACTTCTTTCAAGTTCTACCTTTTCAGTCTTTCTTGATAAGAATTCTCTCTCCAAGAAGACGCCAGTCTTTGCGACAAACACTTTGCCCTCGGACGGTAGGTAAAAGTAATACCCTTTCGTTTCTTTAAGATATCCCACTAGATAACATTTATCCGATTTGGGTTCCAGCTTGTCAGGCAATTTACGTCGCACGTATGCCTCACATCCCCAAATTTTAATGCACGACATACTAGGACGCTTCCCAATCTATCTCTCATATGGTGTCTTCAGAACCGTTTTCGTTGGAGCGCGATTCAGTGTCATTGCATCAGTCTCTAAAGCAAAACCCCAAAAGGAAACAGACAAGTCTGTATGACTCATCATCGAACGTACCATGTCTAACAGAGTACGATTTCTCCTTTCAGACACACCATTATGTTGTGATGTTCTAGGTGGAGTGAGCTGTGATACAATACCACACTCTTTCAGATGATCATAAAACTCATGACTCAGGTATTCGCCACCTCGATCAGATCGGAGTGTTTTAACCCTTTTACCCAACTGGTTTTCTACTTCATTCTTGAACTCTTTGAACTTTTCAAAGGTCTCAGATTTGCACTTCATAAGATACACATATCCGTATCTACTGAAATCATCAGTAAATGTAACGAAGTAGAAATACCCACCTCTAGCCATGGAGCTCATGGGTCCGCATACATCACTATGTACAACACCCAACAGATCCTCAGCCCTCTCAGTATAACCAGTGAAAGGGGCTTTAGTCATCTTGCCTAACAAACAAGATTCACATCGCTCAAATAATTCATAATCAAATGAGTCTAAAAGTACATCTTTATGGAGCTTAGATATGCGCTTCTCGTTTATATAGCCCAAACGACAATGCCAGAGATATGTAGGGTTTGAGTCATTTGTTCTTAGTCTTTTATTATTTTCTACATTATAGATCAGATGGTCCAAGTTCAAAACATAAAGACCATTAAATAATTGGGCTACAACATAACAAACATCATTCTTAAATATAGAACAACAGTTTTTCTTAATTATAAAAGAAAATTCAATCATGTCCAAGCATGAAATGGATATAATATTTCTAGTTATGGCCGGAACGAAATAACAATTATCTAGTTCTATTACAAGCTCACTGGACAAAGAAAGACGGTAAACCCCTATGGCTACAGCAATAACTCTTGCTCCATTGCCGACACGCAGGTCCACCTCCCCTTTACTCGGCAATCTTCTCTTTTCCAGTTCCTACACATTTGTACAAATGTGTGAACCACATCTGGTATCCAATACCCAAGATGAAGGAGCAGAAAGGTTTATCTCTATAACGTAAATATTCAAAGCGGAAGTCATACCTCCCTTCATTTTCTACAGACCCTCAATGTAAGAAGGACAGTTCCTTCTCCAATGACCAGTCTTGCCACAGTGGTGGCATTTCCCTTCTTTCACCGTGCTCTTCTTTTTCTTCAGTGCAAAAGACTTGGGCTCAAGATGTGACTTAGGTCCCACCCTCGTCTTCTTAGAGCCCTTGGCCTTGCCCCTGCCCTTATGCACCATCAGTATGGGGCTGGCAGGCTTGGCCTTCTTCATATTGATCTCGGCAGTTCTTAACATACCTAGGAGCTCGGGCAGTGTCTTGTCTATTTCATTCATGTTGTAGTTCAAGACAAACTGCTCATAACTGTCCGACAACGATTGCAGGATCAGATCTATGGCCAACTCTTGACCTAGAGGAAAACCCAGCCTTTCAAAGTTCTCTATATACCCAATCATCTTGAGTACGTGAGTCCCTACTGAGCCTCGAACTCCCATCTTGCACTGAAATAATGCTTTTGTGACGTTGAACCTCTCTTGACGAGCCGGAGAAGCTAGGGAGTTGAACTCTGTAGTGGGGTGGCAACAATTATTTGCTATCGAGGAACTAGGATCTAGGGAACTCACGCTCGAGTTCATGTCTTTTTTATTTAAACCTTAGACCTACCTTGAAAGAGCACGTAAATAGGCAGGAGGGGGTCATCTCATTTCGGGAAGTGGGCACTACTCATACACTCACCTTTCTCCAGTTCAACCAATACTTAGGGGTGTAAGAGGACTCATTCCTCTTTAGTGTCGCCTACCCCGAACTTCATTTTGATCACCCCACTTGTGACCATGCAGCCAACATCTGGGCTCGCATTACTTTTGATCTATCTCTGTATGAGGCCAATAGGTCTAAGGCCTCCAAGCTGAGTTCTCCCGCCCTCCACTACATACATCATTTACTTAGTCACACTTTGAGCAACCGGGGCAAAATCTCCGGTGTTGTTAGTAGGCGAGATATACTATATCTTTATAGAATGTCATCACATTAAAACTCCCACTATTTTATTCGAAATGATAGCCCTCACTATTAATTCAGAGAGTTCATACGAGCTACTCTCTTAGTGGACAAGATCCGTATTTCACCAACACAATGAGTCAGCTTTGGCTTTTCTCTCACGATGTTGTTATTTAGGTAGGCAACGCTTGCCAATTGCATCCTCATGCAATTCTTGTATGGTTGGTGAATAACTCCTTATTTGCATCCATCATATGGTGCATGCCAACCCTATGCATCTAAGCACTCAACCTTTGAGGTCACCTAGTTAAGTTAGACCCGATGTCGACAGTGGGATATCATAATTATCCGTTCACACCCTTACCAAGATAGATTAATGCACCTTGCTTTGGCAAGCCCACACTTCATCGATCGAGGCAGGAAGAGTGTCATCCATCGGAAGGCATCCGAATACTTAATATTTGATGAAGAGATTTTTGATAATAGTTAACAATTAATCATGATCAACATTTGATCAATGCGCACATCCACAGCAAAATATTTTCTAAAATCCACATGCATCCCTTATGTGCACAACATGGTACTATCAATATTTGATGGAAGAAAGGGCTAAATCTGAATATCCGGACTCTTCCAAATCTTTAGATTTACATGCATTGGACAAAGGTAAAGGCAACTCGACTTAAAGCAGTAGACAAGCTCGTCTCTCATTGTTGGATTAAAAATCCAAAACAATGCACGGGTTCATTAACCACTTGAGGGACGGTTACTGCTAAGGAGACAACAATTTCTAACAATTAGAAATTACCACGAAATCCCAGACGTTCCTGGCGGGGTTCCAAGGGGCAGAGCCCCTAACCTGTGGGTTATGGGCACACCGATTTCCCTTGGAAATACCATCAATAATTGATGATCCAGGATTAAATCTAGACATTTAGAACACTTCTAAATCCATAGGTTTACACGTACTGGAATAACCTAACTTCCAATACAACAATCATGGTCGAAACCTCCCTTTGATACCACTGTTAGGTTTCTCTATGAGATGACACAACACTTGTGCACGCAGCGGAAGTAAAGTAAAATCAAGAATAACCCAAAAGAGATTGAGATCGGGCCATGAATGTTGAATCAAGAAGTTAAGAAAAACTAGGTAAAAATTACCTTGACGGCGTTGAGTCACAACTCAACGAAGATGCTCCAATATATGAGTTCTTGTCAGCGGCGAGTTCCACGTAGAATAGCGTCTACGTCTCTGCAGAAATCCACACGAGCGGGAGAACACCGATCTTCGTCGCACGAAAGATCGGGAAGGAGATCGACTGCACCTTGCACTTCTACGGACTGCTAGGTCCGCTCCAGGAAGAGCAGCACCGGCGACTATCATCGGAGAGGAGGCCGGCGGAGCGAGCGAACGGCGGAACCGGCGGAACTCTTCCGTCGGGGAGTTGGATTCGACCTCTCTCGCTAGGGCAGAACACTTCCGTCGGGCATTTAGATTCGGCCAACCCTAATCCCCTGATGTTCCTAAGTCCCAATTTATACCAAAGGTATAAACAGACCTAGGAACATCGCTATCCGCAGACCATATAAAATAGGGTTTCTGGATAAATTCGTCGAGAATCAGCTCCAGGTTCGCCGAGAATCAGCAACTAGAATCGACGAGAATCAGCTGCAGAATCGTCGAGAATCAGCTTTCAGAATCGTCGAGAATCAGCTTTCGTCGAGAATCCAATAGTTCGATTCTCGACGAATTGCCTTAGACAGCGTGCCATACTCGACGATTCCCGACGAATCATTCTCGACGAACGATTCTCGACGAATCATTCTCGACGAACCTCCTTGACAACATTTGCCTGACCCCATCCTCTATGGTGATTGGTAACCTTTACCAATACAGTCAACCTTCCAACTTCTCCACATGCTCTTATGTGCGACCCTGCATGCTCATACCGCGTTGGCAGTGAGATTACATGTTTGACCATTTCTAGATCACCATGATAACTCCAACAGTTGTCTCACCAGGCAGTCTTGGAGTTGATCTTGGGGTGTTGTGATATAGCAAGGACCCATTCACGTTTTCCAACACGTGCATGCATGCTGGCATCGTGGACCTGGAAGGATTTTCCTTCCAGGTTTTGCACGCCTCGCCGGTGTACCCAACCTCGAGCGCCACCACTCGAGTGTAATGGCGGGATCAATTGTTCTCCGGCCGGCCACAAATGTTCTCCGCGCCATCACTGTTGCAAGCTGAAATAAAATATGGAACTTTAATAGTTATAGGCAAACAGAATATTATGTGCTGAAATAAAAAAATGGAGCTTTAATAGTTATAGGCAATCAGGATATTGTGTATACAAACTATACTTCCGAAGTACATGGTATACATAACCCCATAAAATTTAAAAGCGCTTTATTTATTTCTATCATTGTTGACCGTATAATTGCTTAGAGAGAATTATCAACTTAAATTATTTATGGCATTAGTCGGCAAGGCATGCAACTTGAATCTCCGGTAACGCCACCTCCATACCAAGGAGTTCTGTAAAAAATGTTTAGATCTAAGTTTTTAATTTAGCTTCATTTTAACCCTCAAAAGATTAGACATGCAATTTGATATAGAGTAAATTTTTCTCACCGTAATTTTGGGAGATATCTTTATGTTTAGATAAGATTTACAATTTTTTTTACATCAGTATAAAGAAAATATTGTTTATATAATGTGAATCTAATCTTTTAATGGTGCAAATCTAGTGTCTCAAAACTTGGAGCCCAGTCTTAACTATTTATTACTGTTATAAGAAATGTTATTTAGTCATTTCAATCGTTACTTATTGCATGAGAATATGGGGGGGGGGGGTGCATGGTTACTGATGTGGCAAGTTCGTCGGCTTCCCCCCTATTATACACTACGGGAGAAGTTGTGACGACGGACTCTATTGTTGTTGTGGTGAAGAGGACTGGGGGCTAGCTACCCCTTCCACATAGGTCTGTCTCACGCCTGTTTGGTTTTGTGCTGAGAGGGTCGATCTCCGCACGAGGTGATGATGTGTTCCCACCGAGAGTACCCGTTTCTTTTGGGGTACGAAGGCCTAGGAAGTTGGGGTGTATCCATAACCTAGAAGTGGGAGCGACCGACCCACTGTCACCGTCTGGCCACGACGGTGAGGCCTGGGAAGTGAGCTCCTTCTCTTAAAAGGTCACTATGTCGACATAGGATAAAATGATTGTGACACAACATTCGAGTGACCGTGAGAACATCATACATGCTCATTATGTACAACCCCGTATCCAGCGAGTGAGCTAACAGGAGCCGATCCGGCCGGCCTAGACCGCCCCGAGCCCCAGGTGAGTTCAGCAGGGTATGTCGAGCCTAGCATGCCGAGTACGGGCTCGGCAATCGTCGGGTCGAGCTCGAAGATCGTGGAGCTGATCCCGACGAGAGGAAGCCATTCATCGTGGGGCCGGCCGAGTACGTGCTCGTCTAGAGCCAAGGGGTTTGCGAGTGCCAACGCGACCGTCATCTGCGAGCAGGGGCTTCAGGCCCAACTTTTCCAGGCCTGAGGCGAGGCGAGCCAGACCGTGGCATTGAGAGAGGCGAGCTCATCCAACGCCATCTCCCGCGGCGCTGAGAGAGGCAAGCTCACTCGCCGCTTTTCACCTCGGCGCAGGGGGAAGCCTTCTCGCGCCCGTACTCGCCGCCCCCGCTCAATGGGCTCTTCTCAGGGCCGGCTCGCCCTTCAGTTGTGGGGTGTTTTTACCATGTTACCCCCTTTGGATTGCCTATAGTCTTCGAAAACAGTGATGGCTGGATATTTGCAGACCATCTTTTCCTATAAATAGGACCCAAGGGGTACCTCAGAAGGCACGCTTTCTTGTGCCCGGTCTTCTAGCGCTTTTTGAGGTACCTTAGCTTCAGCACTTGGCTAAGGAGGGGAAGCGCTCTAAGATCTTCCGGGTGTGTGGTGGGACCTCCGTGCTGAAGCCTTGGGTCTGTTCCCGGTCCTTCTCCCTTGTCACTTGGGCTTGTGAGTAGAGAAGTAAGTGTGCGATCACCCCTTCCGCAAGGGTCGGACTCCACAGGGACCGATTTTTCGGTTTCAACACTTTGGTGCGGTGAGCGTGGAGCGTGGTCAGCGCAGAAAATCTTCCGCATGACCGATGGCAAGAGACGAGGGGCAAGGTTCAGGCAGGGCGAGCTCGCCACCCCCTCCCCCTCCCGCGATGGCGGGGATGTCCGCGGAGCTCAGGGAGGAAGTGCTCGGACTCGTCAGGGTCGCACTCGGCATGCGAGCCGAGAGCACGACGCCAGCGGTTCCCGTGGTCGCCGATCTAGCACTAGGCAACGATGCGCCCCTCAGACGCGCGGGGAAGGAGGTCGCGAGCGAGGGGGAGCGCGAGCCGAGGGGGCCAGTCCTCTTCCTAGGCTCGACAGGCGAGTACCTGTTCGGCGAGACGGTGGGGAGGGAGTTCCCAACTCGCCCGGCCGAAGGAGGAAGTCCCTTCAGCGAGTTCGTTTCGTCAGCCCCAGTTCTAGAAGGGTTCCGAGAGCCGGAGATGTCCTACTACTCAGGGAAGGGAGATCCGATCCAGCACGTCCAGTGATTCGAAGATGTGGTGTCAATCTGACAGATGTCGGATGGCTTCAAGTGTAGGCTCTTCGCCATCACCCTCAGGGAGAAAGCGAGAGAGTGGTTTCATCAGCTCCCGGCTGGTTCCATCTACTGCTTCGAGGATTTACACAGGGGATTCATTTTGAGATTCACCACCTCAAAGAAGAGGAAGAGGGAGGTCGAGTCCTTGTTTCGTATCAGGCAGAAAGAAGGGGAGACCCTGGGAAGTTACCTGGACAGGTTTCAGGAAGAACTGTCCCAGGTACAAGAGATGCCAGGGCATACCATGATGGTGGCATTCACCCTGGGTCTCCAACCCGGGTTCTTCGCCATGGAGTTGAAGAGGACGCCTCCGGTGTCTTTCGAAGCGCACCTGGAAAGGGCGGCAAGGGAGGCCGACATGGAGGCAGCACATCCAGAGTTCGCTCGGAGGTTGGCCAGGTGGGCCGTGGAGGAGGAGAAGCCAAGGGGAGGTCGGGCCCAGGAGGAGAGAAGGGTCGAGCCCCGGCAGAGAGAACAGCAGCCGCAGCAGCACGGGTGGGGGCGTCAGGAGCCGAACAACCGATTGGGTTGGAGGCCGGAGTGGCAAGATCAAGGGCCACGGAGGGGTTATCAGGGGGGAGACAACCGCCAAGGTGGGCGTGGCCAGTTTTACCCCCAGGGAGGGAGGCAGGGCCAGAGACCGCCTCTTCCCGACCAGGAGGAGGCCATGGCTATCGCCCTGGGGGGGGGGGGGGGCGAAGGAGAGGGCAACTAAGGAGGAGGAGGGAGGTCAGGGTAGACCTTCCCTATTACGACTACCATCAAGAGGAGGGGCACACGACGGTCACGTGTCCGGAGTTCCTCGAGATGCGGGAGAACAGGGAGCAGCAACGGAAGCAGCGGAATCATCAGGAGGTGCGGATTGAGGAAGTCCTGTTGGAGTTACCATGGTGATCTAGAAGTTGTCAAACATGTAATCTCACTGCCAACGCAATATGAGCCTGCAGGGTCGCACATAAGAGCTATGGAGGAGTTGGAAGATTAACCGTATTGGTAAAGGTTACCAATCACCATTATGTATGGGGTCATGCAATTGTTGCCAATAAAGTTCATGGGGCATAGATAGTCGAAAGGTCGTCGAGAATGTCTCGACGACCAAGGCAAATCGTCGAGAATGTCTCGACGACCAAGGCAATGTCGTCGAGAATGTCTCGACGACTATGAGGTTTTAGTCGAGAATCAATCTGATAGATTCGTCGAGAATCAAGGACTTAGTCGTCGGGACTGTCCATTGATTCTCGCCGAATCTGCCTAATGATTCTCGCCGATCGACGAGTATCGTCGAGAGTTATCGAGTATGACTCGACGACTAAAGGCCATTCGTCGAGAATCGTCCTGATTCTCGACGACTTGGTGGATGATTCTCGCCGAACGCCTTTGCCGATTCACGCCGAATTCTTCCAGGGACCCTATGTTGCGTGGTCTGCGGATAGCCATTCCTTTAGGTCTATTTAAAGGTATAAATAGACACTTAGGGTTTTGGAAAAGCGAGGGACTTGTGCTTTTTGCGGCCGATTAGAACCCAACAGAAAGAGTTCCGCCGATCGCTCGTTCCGCCGCATCCCGCACATCGCCGGACGGAAGTGTTCCGCCGCCGCCGTGTCTGCTCCGCTGACCCTCCCATTTCCGGCGATAGTCGTTGTTCTTGCCTCTCCTGGCGCGGAACTAGCAGTCTGTGGAGTTGCAAAGGTGCGGCTGTCTTCCTCCCGATTGTTCGTGCGAAGAGCAGTTCGGGTTTCTCCTGCTCGTGTGGATTTCTGCAGAGACGTGGATATTATTCCACGTATAACTCGCCACCGACAGCACTCAATACTTGGAGCATCTTCGTTGAGTTGTGACTCAACGCCACTAAGGTATTTTGCCCTAGTTATTTTGTTTACTTCTTGATACAACTATCATGGCCAGATCCAGTTCTCTTGGGCTGTTCTCGTACTTTTCTTTTCCGCTGCGTGCACAAAGTGTTGTGCCAACCCTCACGAGATAACCCAACAAGTCCGGCCTCAGGCGGAGGGGGATCGTTGCGAAGACCGGGCCGATGTGGGGACCCGAGGAGGGATCAGAGTGATCCATGGGGGGGTGGGAGTCGAGGCTTCCCGGAAGGCAAGCCTCCACACCATGTACCGAAGGAGCATCGGCTCCACATCTCAGACTCCACCCCCAGAGGAGAGGATCACCTTCTCAAGGGAGGATATGTCGTGTCATGATGACCCCTTCTGCGATGCGCTGGTCATCCAGACAACCATCGAGAATTTCACAGTCTCCCGGATCCTCATTGACAATGAGAGCTCCGTCAACATCATCTTCAAGAAGCCCTTCGATGTCATGCAAGTAGAAGCCAAAAGGGTGCTGGCCTCCGATGGGCCTCTCTTCGGTTTTTCGGGGGAGAGGAAAGAAGTGGAGGGGGGAGTGGGACTCCATGTCAGCTTGGGGGGACAGTCCAGGAACTGTCGGTTCGTCATAGTGGAGGCCCCCAACAGCTACAACGCCATTTTTGGGAGGCCCCTCATCAGCGCCTTCCGATGCGTCCCCTCCTCCTTCCATCAATGTCTTAAGTTCAACATGGACGGGATCCATGTCCGGGTTCGCGGCGACCCCAAGGCAGCTCGGGAATGCTACGTGACGGTGGTGAATTCCATTTTTTGGCAGGAGGAGGCCGAGGATATGGGGAGAAGGATGGAGGAGGTGGAAGGGCAGGAGGCCGGAGAAGAAGGCGGGGAGGAAGGAAGGATGGAAGGGGAAGCACGCGAGGAGGTATTCCCAGAGGAGTCAGTTGAGGCGATGATCGTAGAAGGAGGGGAGGTCCTTACTCCAAGGGGAGAGGACACCGCAGAGTGGGAGGAGCAGTCCCGGTTGGAGGCCGCCGAGGAGGTAGTGGAGATGGAAGTCCTCACCCAGGATGGCAGGGTGGAGAAGGTCCGCATCAGCGGGGGACTGACCCCGGAAGATCAAGGCAGGATGCTGGAGTGCATCCAAAAGAATGTGGATGTCTTCGCCTGGAGCGCAGCAGAGATGCCTGGGATCGATGCCGACGTCGTCTGCCACCGCCTCAATCTACACCCGGAGGCTCGCCCCATCCAGTAGAAGAGGAGGTCCGTCACGGACAAACTGGCCGAACTCAGCAGGGAGGAAGTCGCCAAGCTCCTTAAGGCCGGCTTCGTTTCCGACAATACCCCGGCTGAGTCTCGAATGTTGTAATGGTGAAAAAAGGGGACGGCCGATGGAGGATGTGTGTAGATTTTTCACTACTTAATAAATCATGTCCGAAGGATTGTTACCCCTTGCCTAGAATCGACGCGCTGGTAGATTCAGCTGTTGGTTTCTCTGTAATGAGTTTTTTGGACGCTTTTTCAGGTTATCATCAAATCAGGATGCACCCTCCTGACATAAAGAATGTCTCGTTCATCACGGGAGATGGATGCTACTGCTACAAGATGATGCCTTTTGGGTTAAAGAATGCAGTGGCAACATACCAGAAGATGATGGACCGTGTATTCCAGGGGCAGATGGGAACGAACTTGGAAGTGTGCGTGGATAACCTGATGGTAAAAAGTCGGGAGGTCGATTCTCACCTCCAGGATCTGGAGGAGACCTTCGGCACCTTGCGTAAATACAAGATGAGGTTGAATCCTCTGAAGTGCATCTTCGGGGCGAGCAGAGGCAAATTTCTGGGTCATCTCCTCACCCCCGCCGGAGTCAAACCCAACCCTGACAAGGTCCGGGCGATTATGGAGTTGGGGCCACCTCGGGATGTGAAGGAGGTACAACGGCTGACAGGGAAGCTGGCAGGACTGAGCAGGTTCCTCTCCCGGGCCGGGGAGAGGTGTTCTCCCTTCTTCAAGACCTTGGGGGGAGGTCGGAAGTTTGAATGGGCCCCGGAGTGCGAGGAAGCATTCCAGGACTTGAAGAGGCAGTTGACTCAGGCCCCCTTGCTCCAAGGGCCAAAGGAGGGGGAGGACTTGTTTTTGTATTTAGGGGTCGGGGAGGAGGCCGTAAGTTCTGTCTTAGTTCAGGAAGAGGGGAGAAAGCAGTTGCCCATCTATTATGTGAGTAGGGTTCTGAGGAAGGCGGAACTCCGCTACCCCATCTTGGAGAAGTTGGCCTTCGCTCTAATCATCTCGGCCCGGAGGCTCAGGCCCTACTTCCAGGCACACTCCATTCAGGTGGTAACCGCACCCCCTCCGCAACATATTCAAGGGAGTGGAGCACTCAGGAAGACTCGCCAAGTGGTCGGTAGAGTTGAGCGAGTTTGACATCTCCTTTGTCCCTCGACTCGCGATTAAGGCGCAAGCAATAGCTGACTTCCTGGCTGACTATGTGGTCGAGGTAGCAGAAGACAAACTCACTTGCCCCGTCCCTTGGAAGGTGATGGTGGATGGGGCTTCAGGGAAACACTCCTTAGGGGTTGGGGTCGTCTTGGAGAGTCCCCAAGGGACCCGGATTGAGCAAACGGTGGTGATACATTTCTCCATAACCAACAACCAGGCCGAGTACGAGGCGTTAATCGCAGGACTGCGCCTGGCCAAGGAATTGGGAGTGCATGATGTGAAGGTCCTCACTGACTTTATGGTAGTAGCATCCCAGATCAACGGGGAGTTCGAGGCGAGGGAGCCCACCCTACAACGATATCTGGCCAAGGTTAAGGGAATTATTGGGGGGTTCCAAACCTTCTCCATTCAGCATATGCCGCGGGAGGAAAATGAACAAGTCGACCACCTCGCCAAGCGCGGCCCTCGGGTGGGGGGCACTATCACGGACCTTTTCCACCCATCCTTGGAGGAAGGAGAGTTGATGGAGATAGATCGGCGGTCCACATAGATGGACCCATTCACTACCTACCTGTCCACAGGAGAGTACCCAGAAGGGATGGATAGAAAGAAGCTCAAGTACAAGTCAGCATATTACCTCTTGCGCGACGGGCAACTTTACCGCAAGACCCTTTCGGGATTACTGGCTCGTTGCGTGGCAGAGGGGGAGGTGTCGAGGATTTTGGAAGAAGTCCACTCCGGGGAATGTGAGAGTCATTCGGGAGATCGGACCCTGGAGGGAAGGATCATCAGGCAGGGCTACTTGTTTCCTATCCTGGGGCATGATGCCTTAGAATTTGTCAAAAATGCCATAAGTGCCAACTGTTTGCCCCCCTCCAACTGCAACCGGCTCAGCGACTCAGGAGTATCACGACCCCTTGGCCTTTCGCAATTTGGGGAATGGACTTGGTAGGTCCCTTCCCCCAGGAAAGCGGGCAGAGGAGATTCTTGCTGGTATCGATTATTTCTCCAAGTGGATGGAGGTGAAGGCTTTGGCCAAGGTGACCTCGCAGATCATTCGAAATTTTGTATGGGGGGAGATCAACTGTAGGCATGGGATGCCCCAAGCCATCGTCACCGACAACGGACAAAAATTCGCCAGCAACGAGTTCATCAAGTTCTGTGGAGAGCTCGGGATCGACCTCAGGTTCGCCTCTGTCCACCACCCAAGGAGCAACGGGCAGGTAGAGGCGGCCAACAAGATTATCGTGAACCTCCTGAAAAAGAAGGTGGAAAATTTGAAGGGGAATTGGGTAGAGCAACTCCCCTTGGTCCTCTGGGCCCTGAGGACTACTCCCAACACCGCCACGGGGGAGACGCCTTTTAAACTATCTCACGGAAGCGAGGCGGTGCTCCCCATTGAACTTGAGGTCCGTACTCCCAGGGTCACTGAGGCGGAAGCTGGAAGGGAAGAGTGGAGAGTTGAGAATGAGGGAGAATAACGGCTCTCCTTGGACTTGATAGAGGAAGTGCGCGACCTCTCCGCGGTTCGGCAGGAGGAAGTCAAGCGGAGAATGGCTAAGTATTTTGACAAGCATGTCCGGGTCAAGCAGTTTGTGGAAGGCGACCTGGTTCTAAAGAAGGTAGATGCGGCGGGAAGATCAACGGCCGTGGGCAAGCTCCATCCAAACTGGGAGGGGCCCTACATCGTAAGGGAGACATTAAAATCGGGAGGGTACCGCCTCCAAAATGTGGAAGGCGAGACTTTGAGCCACACCTGGAGCGGCGACGACCTGAAACGCTTCTATCCCTGAATGTTTGTACGTGCCTCAGTTTTTTTCAATGCAATGTGTTTCACTCCTTTAAGCCTCCCTTTTTCACAATAATCGTAACAATAATATGTGATGTGGCGGAACTTCCGTGGAAGAGCATCAAAAACACTCAGCAAATATTCTAAGTGTTCTCGCTCTGGGGTTAGGTCTCGATTCTCCCGCTGCCAGGCTCCCTCCAAGCTGGCAGGGTCGGGGTCTCGATGAACGTCATTATGACCCTGGAGCTGAGCCCGGAGGATGTTCAACACCCGCCCTCAGGCTCCCATCTAGCTGACAGGCCTGGCGGTAGCACCCGGGAGAGGAAAATATTCTAAGTGTTCTCGCTCTGGGGTTAGGTCTCGATTCTCCCGCTGCCAGGCTCCCTCCAAGCTGGCAGGGCCGGGGTCTCGATGGACGTCGTTATGACCCTGGAGCTGAGCCCGGAGGATGCTCAACACCCGCCCTCAGGCTCTCATCTAGCTGACAGGCCTGGTGGTAGCACCCGGGGGAGGAAAATGTTCTAAGTATTCTCGCTCTGGGGTTAGGTCTCGATTCTCCCGCTGCTAGGCTCCCTCCAAGCTGGCAGGGCCGGGGTCTCGATGGACATCGTTATGACCCTGGAACTGAGCCCGGAGGATGCTTAACACCCGCCCTCAGGCTCCCATCTAGCTGACAGGCCTGGTGGTAGCACCCGGGGGAGGAAAATGTTTTAAGTATTCTCGCTCTGGGGTTAGGTCTCGATTCTCCCGCTGCTAGGCTCCCGCCAAGCTGGCAGGGCCGGGGTCTCGATGGACGTCGTTATGACCCTGGAGCTTAGCCCGGAGGATGTTCAATACCCGCCCTCAGGCTCCCATCTAGCTGACAGGCCTGGTGGTAGCACCCGGGAGAGGAAAATATTCTAAGTGTTCTCGCTCTGGGGTTAGGTCTCGATTCTCCCACTGCCAGGCTCCCCCCAAGCTGGCAGGGCAGGGGTCTTGATGGACGTTGTTATGACCCTGGAGCTGAGCCCGGAGGATGTTCAACACCCGCCCTCAGGCTCCCATCTAGCTGACAGGTCTGGTGGTAGCACCCGGGAGAGGAAAATATTCTAAGTGTTCTCGCTCTGGGGTTAGGTCTCGATTCTCCTGCTGTCAGGCTCCCTCCAAGCTGGCAGGGCCGGGGTCTCGATGGACGTCGTTATGACCCTGGAGCTGAGCCCGGAGGATGCTCAACACCCTCCCTCAGGATCCCATCTAGCTGACAGGCCTGGTGGTAGCACCCGGGGGAGGAAAATGTTCTAAGTATTCTCGCTCTGGGGTTAGGTCTCGATTCTCCCGCTGCCAGGCTCCCTCCAAGCTGGCAGGGCCGGGGTCTCGATGGATGTCGTTATGACCCTGGAGCTGAGCCCAGAGGATGCTCAACACCCGCCCTCAGGCTCCCATCTAGCTGACAGGCCTGGTGGTAGCACCCGGGGGAGGAAAATGTTCTAAGTATTCTCGCTCTGGGGTTAGGTCTCGATTCTCCCGCTGCTTGGCTCCCGCCAAGCTGGCAGGGCCGGGGTCTCGATGGACGTCGTTATGACCCTAGAAATGAGCCCGGAGGATGTTCAACACCCGCCCTCAGGCTCCCATCTAGCTGACAGGCCTGGTGGTAGCACCCGGGAGAGGAAAATATTCTAAGTGTTCTCGCTCTAGGGTTAGGTCTCGATTCTCCCGCTGCCAGGCTCCCCCCAAGCTGGCAGGGCCAGGGTCTTGATGGACGTCGTTATGACCCTGGAGCTTAGCCCGGAGGATGCTCAACACCAGCCCTCAGGCTCCCATCTAGCTGACAGGCCTGGTGGTAGCACCCGGGAGAGGAAAATATTCTAAGTGTTCTCGCTCTAGGGTTAGGTCTCGATTCTCCCGCTGCCAGGCTCCCCCGAAGCTGGCAGGGCCGGGGTCTCGATGGACGTTGTTATGACCCTGGAGCTGAGCCCGGAGGATGTTCAACACCCGCCCTCAGGCTCCCATCTAGCTGACAGGCCTGGTGGTAGCACCCGGGAGAGGAAAATATTTTAAGTGTTCTCGCTCTGGGGTTAGGTCTCGATTCTCCCGCTGCCAGGCTCCCTCCAAGCTGGCAGGGCCGGGGCCTCGATGGACGTCGTTATGACACTGGAGTTGAGCCCGGAGGATGTTCAACACCCGCCCTCAGGCTCCCATCTAGCTGATAGGACTGGTGGTAGCACCCGGGAGAGGAAAATATTCTAAGTGTTCTCGCTCTGGGGTTAGGTCTCGATTCTCCCGCTGCCAGGCTCCATCCAAGCTGGCAGGGCCGGGGTCTCGATGGACGTCGTTATGACCCTGGAGCTGAGCCCGGAGGATGCTCAACACCCGCCCTCAGGCTCCCATCTAGCTGACAGGCCTGGTGGTAGCACCCGGGGGAGGAAAATGTTCTAAGTATTCTCGCTCTGGGGTTAGGTCTCGATTCTCCCGCTGCCAGACTCCCTCCAAGCTGGCAGGGCCGGGGTCTCGATGGACGTCGTTATGACCCCGGAGCTGAGCCCGGAGGATGCTCAACACCCTCCCTAAGGCTCCCATCTAGCTGACAGGCCTGGTGGTAGCACCCGGGAGAGGAAAATGTTCTAAGTATTCTCGCTCTGGGGTTAGGTCTCGATTCTCCCGCTGTCAGGCTCCTTCCAAGCTGGCAGGGCCGGGGTCTCGATGGATGTCGCTATGACCCTGGGGCTGAGCCCTGAGGATGTTCAACAATCATGGAGCCCAAGGGGTCCTGTTTCCCTTGGTTATCTGACTAGAAAAGATTTTTTGCCCCATCTAGTCGAAGGAAAAATGTGCCTCCTGCGCGAGCCTGGACTCGCAGGGGTCTGCTCGGCAGAAGATCTTTTCCCGGAATGATAGGCAGACACCTGCGGCGGCCGCTCTCACAAAGGTCACACAACGAGTAGGCCGAGAAATCGTGAGTCTGGTCGCTGCCAATGCTCAAGGCCTCTCACCGAGCGCGAATCCTAACTCACGTGCATTCTAGCGCTGAAGGTAAAAAAGAGATAGAAAATCCTTTTCATTATATTTGCAAAAAGAGGGGGGGGGGGGAATATTACAAGAAAACAGTAGAGAAAAAGGGGGGGGGGGAGTTCGGTCAGCTCTCGCTCTCCTCTCCCAAATGGCGATCCTCCTCCTCGCCTCCGAGCGACCTTTCCTTGCCCTTCGCCCCATCAAAGAGGGAGCCAAAGCCCTCCTCCTTCTCGCTGGGCAGAGACGGAGGGAACAGGCTCGACAAAAGATCTCAGACCGCCACCTCCCCGCAGCCCTCGGCCAGAATCCCCGATCCTTTCATGGCGTTCAGGAGGCATTCGGCAGACTCGATCGAGTTGACTCGCAGCCACTCCATGACCTCCCCCTCGCCGAAAACCTGGGGACGCTTGTAGGGGAATGGGGGCTCGGCACTGTCTGGGGGGAAGAGGGCTTCCGTCAGCCGACGGACCTCGCCTTGGAGACAGCGGTTCTGCTCCTTTAGCGCCTCCACCTCGGTCGCCGACCGAGCAACAAGGGCCTCCTGCTTGCGCGAGCTGGCCTCCTGATCCGCGAGGCGGAGCTGCAGCAGGGCAGTCTCGCCCTCCAACTCGCTGGCACAGGCTTGCAACACCTTGGCGGACTCGGCATCCTGAAAAGCAAAAAGGTCAGATTCTCGGTAAAATATTTTCCAAGTTAAAAGGAGAGTTGGTCGGCTCTTACCAGCCCGCCCGAGGCCTCGTCGAGTAAGCGCTCGGCAATGCCGAACCGCCTCTCCGCGTCAGCAGCTTTCTCCGCCGCCAGGTCGCGCTCCTGCTCGGCTTTTACCAGGAGTTGGCTGAGCTGGAAGCCGCGGCGGACCATCATATGGTGAAGTTCGAAGGCCCTCAGATGAGCCTGCAGACCCTCGTGGCCTATCTGCCGAGGAGTCAAGTTCTTGTAGCATCGGCGCCCTCCCGGCCATAGAGGCCGAATCCAAGGGCAAACGCGTGGCCCGTGGGAGGCCGGCGAGCTCCCCAGGAGGGAGCGCGAGTGGAGACGGAGACGCGGTGGGCCCCCTCATCCCAGAACAGCATCGGCTTGCCAGCCACATCCTTGCTCCTTCCCCCCTTCCCGAAGTGGGGGTGGTCCTTTGGAGCTCCCGAGCCACTGGGGGCAACCTCCTCGACGGAAGGAGGAGAGGAGGACCCGCGCTTCTTCCCGCGGGGGTATGATGTCTCCTTCAGCGGGCTCGTCGGGGCTTCGTCGGAGAAAACCTCCGGCGAGCTCATGAACCTGACGGGCGACACGGGCTGTTGTGGCAGGCCTCACGAGACCACCCTCGCCTTTTTAGGGGCCGGGGGGCGGTGAACCGAGCTCGGCCCCCAAGCTCCAGCCGCCTCTTACTGGAGGGCTTGCCTCTGACCTTCTCTTCCCGGCACGCCTCAGCCGCGGCCCGGGCCCGCTCAAGCGGGTCCGAAAACACTCCCGGGTCAGCGAAGGGAGGGTTCACTGGGATCAGTCGCTCCCCTGCAAAAAAGACTTAGCCGAAAAATAAGGTTCTGATCGGTTAGGCCAAGTGGCGAGCGGGAGGTGGGCGAGGCAAACCTTCACCAGGAAGGATAGGCGGCAGGGATTCGAGGCCGCGACGGAGGAAGGCGACTTCAAAGTCCTTGTACAAAAAGAACTTGTGGAGCTCGGCGTCATTGCCAGACACGGACGGCGGCCGGTACACCTCCTCGCTCTTCTGCAGGGGCGAGAAGGGAATGTTGCCGAGGTCGCCCCGGATGAAGGCGATCTTCGACATCCAGTTGTGATTTTTGTTGGCGACCTCGCGGATCTTTATGGATGTACCGCCGAAGAAGGAGACCCCGTCGGCGTTGGCTTTGTAGGAGAAGAGCTTGCGGAAGACGGTGAGGTTGAACTCGATCCGCTCTCAGCGGAGGTAGCAGGCAAACCCCACTATCATAGCGATGGCGTTGGGGTTGAGCTGCGCGGGCACAGCGTCGTAGTACTTGAGTACCTGGCGGACCTCTGGCCAGAGCGGCAAGCGCAACCCCACCTCAAAGTGCGAGATGGGGAAGGCGAGCTCGTCCTCAAAGAAGGAGTTGATGGCCTCATGCTCCGCCGGGAGGCGGGCCACAAAGCCAGCAAGGACATAATCCGCCACAAACTCGGCGAGCTCGCTCGCCGTGGTGTTCCCCTCGAAAAAACAGTGGTCCGCGAAGTTCTGGGCGCACTTGGTGCGGCCCTCGAAGTCAGGGTTTCCTTTACCCATACTCGCTGAGGGAACGAAAGCACGCGAGCAGTAGGTAGGGAGAGCAAGGGAAGGAAGAAATGAGAAGGCAATAAAGGCATAGCCGGGGGTTGGTGGGGATCCCTATTTATATAAAAAGGGAGGGGAAGCGAAACCGACTGACCAGCCCGACTCGCATACCCTGTTTCGCGTATCCTGTCTCGCCGCTCTCTACTCGCCGACCTAGGCGAGCCTAGCTGAGGAATTCGAAAAGGCACGCACCGCTCGAAGGAGAAAATATTCGCTCGCATGATAAAAATTTATACACTTTATTAGCATTAAAAAAGCAAATTGTCCATAACAAAGAAAAACAGAAAAGCGCGCGCATAGACCAGGCGACAGTGGGGGCGAGTACCGGTCGGCTCGCAAGGGAGCCGTCCTTAATTTCTCCGGTCTCGCCGACCCGATGTCGCCAGCCGCTGCGCGAAGAGTTGCCGAAGCTGCCCCAGATTCCTGTTCGCCGCTCGCAGGTTCTCATCAATCTCATCCAAGAGTATGGAGGAAGACGTCGCCGCATACACCGAGCTGACCCTCGGCTCGCCAGCAAGCCGCACGCACTCCTCCTGCAGTCTGGAATTCTCTTTCTTCAGCTCCTGGAGCTCGCGCACTAACTTTTTGAGGACCAGTTGGCTCCGCCTCGACCGTTCGGGGCTGTCCACCTCCGAGTCCAAGAAGATTTCCAAAGCGCGCGGCGATGGAAGGGGCGAGTAGACGACCTGTTCGGCTGAGTCATCAGCTCCGGATCGATTAGGGAAGCCTGCACAGGGAAGTTGAGATAGCGAGTGGGAGGGGCGAGTGCCAGTTAGAATCGGACGCAAAATGAGGGGGTCAGGGACATACCTTCAGAATCTCGGGGGGAAGCATGAGCGGATGTGTGCTCGGCATCCACCCTAGTAGCCGCGGGAGCGGAAGAGGGTTGTTGAGGGTGAAGGCGAGCCGGCGATACCAGCCCCCGCGAATCCGGCTCCATGATTTCGGTGACAAGGGGCGAGTCTCGCGGGCGCGGGTCAGAGGATGGCTCAGGCGCCTTGGCAGGTAGATTCTCGACCCTTGGTGTGGAGACCTCGCCGCCTTGGTCCTATTCGGCGGTAAGATCCACAAAGTCTTTGTCATGAGGGGCTAGGGCAGAACGGTTGGAAGAGTCGGAGCCATTGGCCAAAGTGTTCTTTAGGTCAGCAAAGATGTGCTCGGCCTCGGGAGGAAAGGGCCTCGCCCTCTTGGCCGAGCCAAATTCAGCAAAACGGCGAGCCGGGGCGCTCAGATCCGTCAGGGCCGCAGCGCGAAGGGCGGTCTCCCCGCGTGATTTCGCGAGTCATTCCATGACTTCTTTCGGGAGTGGCATCTCGGCAGGGCTTAAGTAAAGAGAGGGGCGGAGGTCAGTCGAGCAGGCAAGGCATGTATATATAGCCACCGGTGGGTCCTACCAAGAGATTCCTTTCGGCTCCTGTCACGCTCGCAGGATCCTAGTGGGTTGGATGTTTCTTTCCGAGTTTGTGCCAACCTCGCAAAGAGTGGGGATTGTGTACAACCCCGTATCCAGCGAGTGAGCTAACAGGAGCCGATCTGGCCGGCCCAGACCGCCCCCGAGCCCCAGGCGAGTTCAGCAGGGTATGCCGAGCCCAGTATGCCGAGTACGGGCTCGGCAATCGTCGGGTCGAGCTCGAAGATCGTGGAGCTGAGCCCGACGAGAGGAAGCCATTCATCGTGGGGCCGGCCGAGTACGTGCTCGTCTAGAGCCAAGGGGTTGGCGAGTGCCAACGCGACCGTCATCTGCGAGCAGGGGCTTCAGGCCCAACTTTCCCAGGCCTGAGGCGAGGCGAGCCGGACCGTGGCATTGAGAGAGGCGATCTCATCCAACGCCCTCTCCCGCGGCGCTGAGAGAGGCGAGCTCACTCGCCGCTTTTCACCTCGGCGCAGGGGGAAGCCTTCTCGCGCCCGTACTCGCCGCCCCCGCTCAATGGGCTCTTCTCAGGGCCGGCTCGCCCTTCAGTTGTGGGGTGTTTTTACCATGTTACCCCCTTTGGATTGCCTATAGTCCTCGAAAACAGTGACGGCTGGATATTTGCAGACCATCTTTTCCTATAAATAGGACCCAAGGGGTATCTCAGAAGGCACGCTTTCTTGTGCCCGGTCTTCTAGCGCTTTTTGAGGTACCTTAGCTTCAGCTTTTGGCTAAGGAGGGGAAGCGCTCTAAGATCTTCTGGGTGTGTGGTGGGACCTCCGTGCTGAAGCCTTGGGTCTGTTCCCGGTCCTTCTCCCTTGTCACTTGGGCTTGTGAGTAGAGAAGTAAGTGTGCAATCACCCCTTCCGCAAGGGTCGGACTCCACAGGGACCGATTTTTCGGTTTCAACACATTACATCAATTATACATGATGTGTTTACATGTGCTATCACCTTGGTCCGTCATCGTATAACCACCGTCAAGAGGAGTTATACGATGACGGGTAAACTTACTGCTTCAGTACTTTCTTTATAAACCATTGATTTCCCCTATCACTACCTTTTAGTTGCTTATACAAGATATGTTGCTTCGGCTATTGTACTAACTTTCTTTGCAGGTTCTCTTCCTTGCACCCATTAGGGGGCTAGGGAAGAGCGTGAGATTTACTTGGTCATGATGTGGCTAACGTACTTTATACGTATCATTTTCGGGCCCGATGCGCCTACCCACAGAGCAGGAGCGGATGGAGGACCGTAGGCGTGATCCCGTTGATGAGGAGTTCCAGGAGCCAGTTCGGACAGTCTATGAAGATTTAAGGGTACTAGCTCGAGTAGGATAGAGAATGATTAGTTTTCTTTCGTAGACTCTATGTTTTGTCATCTCATGTTTGGATGATCATTTTGGACACCTATACCCCTCGTGGGTTTTTGTTATGGATCACGTATTCTCTATCATGATGATATATATATATTCTGTGATGCTTCCGCGAATTTTTTTTATATACTCTGTGAATGATTTTCTAGTCTGATATATATACCCTTACAAAGCGCATGTTCCACCAATTGGGTCGTGGGTCGGGTGAGAGGGGTGGGTCCTCTATCGAAACACGAACCTTTTGGTGGGGCAATCGCTTTATGCATAAGATCCTCCTGGTTTTCAAAGGGGGGGGGATCTTACACAACCATACCACTTAAATACAAGGTCAGATTAATTGTGAAGGGTTTTAGTCAGAAACAAGGAGTTAATCTTGATGAGATCTTCTCACATGCTGTTAAAATGTCATCTATCCGGATAGTTCTTGGCCTTGCTGTGAGGCTAGACCTAGTGATCAAGCAGATAGATGTCAAGACTTCCTTTCTACATGGTGATCTTTATAAGGAGCTTTATATGGTGCAACCTGAAGGATTCAAGGTTAAAGGGAAGGAAAGTCTGGTATGTTGCCTGAAGAAGAGCTTTTATGACCTAAGCAAGCCCCGCGATAGTAGTACAAGAAGTTTAATGCTTTTATGGGGGAGATCAACTTCAGAAGGACCACCCTTGATCACTATGTATTTATGAAGCAATATGCTCCAGAGGATTTCATTATCTTACTATTTTATGTTGTCGACATGCTGATAGTTGGGAGGAGCATTGCGCGCATTACCGAGCTAAAACGATAGTTGAGCTCCATGTTTGCGATGAAGGACTTGGGAGCTGTGAAGACCATCCTAGGATGTATATTCGTAGAGATAGAAGCTCCAAGTTACTTTGGCTATCATAGGAAAGATATATCAAGAAGGTGTCGCGGAGATTCAGTATGGATCAAGCGAAGAAGGTGAGCACGCCGCTTGCAGCTCACTTCAGACTTACTGATGACCGATGCCCGAGTACACTTGAAGAGAAAGAGGAGATACAGAAGGTCTCATATGCTTTTGCAGTTGGTAGTCTTATGCACGTTATGGTGTGTACACGCTCAGATATAGTGCATATCATTAGCACTATTAGTAAGGTTCTCTCCAATCCTAGAAGATAACATTGGAGTGTTGTGAAGTGGATTCTAAGGTACTTACATGTGATATCAGACTTGACGTTAAAGTTCAGAATAATAAGCCAGAGCTACTGGGTTATACTGATGTTGATATGACTGGAGATTTGGATTCCGAAAAATTGACTTCTTGGTACCAGATCCTATTTGTAGGGGGAGCTATGTCGTGACAGTCTAGAATGTATAAGTGTGTCGCATTGTCTACTACGAAGGCAAAGTTTTTGATGTCACTAAGATATGGAAAGAGTTTCTTTGGATGACGCGTTTCATCAAGGAGCATTGTTTTACTCAGGAGTGCTACACACTCCTATGCGATAGTCAGAGTATGATTCATTTGGGGAAGAACCTCACCTTCTGCTCGATGTCCAAGCATATTGACACACGATATCATTGGATACGTGATACTTTAGTGCATAGAGAGTTGAATTTATAGAAGGTGCACATAGATGACAATGAAGCAGATATGCTTACAAAGTCTGTATTGAGGGGAAAGTTCGAACATTGCATGAGGATCACCGACATGGCGGTTCCCTCTACATAAATATTTAAGGAGAATAAGTTGTTTGGTACAGTAACTATACTTTGTGGAGAAAACTATTAAGTTTGAGTCTCATTAACTCGAATTTGATGTTGCTGACCGAATGTGGAGATATATTGATGGAGGACCTAGTAGGAGGCAAATTGGAGACTTCGGGGAAAATTGTCAGAATGATAGGTTTTCCTCACTTAGTTAAAAAAGGGGAGATTTGTTGAGATAATTTTCCCCTATGTGTGAAAGAGGCTAGCCAATTTTGACAGTGCTTTTCAAGCATGCGTTTCATGATAAATGTGAAAAGGAGTAGCCATTTTTGACCTTTAAACCAACAAGTGTTTTTTGACCGAGAAAAACCTCATGAAAGCTTCATCCACGTGTCATCTACCACATCTACCTCCTTGATTTTGACCCTATAAATAGGGAAAAAAAGAGGAGGGGTAAGACATCCACTTCTCTCCAAACTCAAGCACTGGAAGATTTCTAGAGAGGCTTTTGTGGCGATCATTTTAGTTTGGAAGAGCTTTCGGACGACGTTCTATGACGTTGACGAGAAATGCTTCGCCTGCACGGATTGGAGAAGATTTGGGCAAGGATTCGAAGATGCATCTTGGAGAGTATTTGTGTAATCCGTCTTGTGCGTCAATGACGACAACTTGCGGTTTTTTGTTACTATTTATTGTATTGTGTAGTGCGAAGTTGATGAAGATCATATATGAATTGAGAAGGGAAAGTCTTGTACTTGCCTATTTGTCTTTCATACATTTATAGTGGCGGCTTTCCGGGCTGGAATCTGATCATTTCGTGGTTTTCACTCTATTAGGTTTACACGTGAAATCTCGGTGTCACTTTTACTATTGTTATTTTGTGATGTGTTTTATTTGTGTATCAGCATACCGCTAAGCGATCCTGCAGGTACTTGTTTGAGCTAATTTGCAGGTGCTTTGGTCGGACTTGCCTTCTCTCTATCCCAACAATGAGATGTTTGAAATGATGACCCGATGACGAACATGTACGAGAATATATAATTGTTGCATACGAGTTGTGAAATAAGTAAGGAGCTGCATTAGTGTTTGACAAAAACACGAGTGCTCAAAATTTCTACCCAAATAGAGCATTGGTGTGACACGCCAATGAGCGTGAAAAAGTAATAATAATTTAAATTTTTGTATGGAACATATGCAATTAATAGTGATAAATGTTAATCATATGGAAAATTGCTAATGATACAATATGTATGCTCCCACCCTAATTTTGAAACATGTATATTGACACGCGCACACACACACGAGTATCTCTGCGTGAGCTATGCTTGTGCTTGATGCTTGCCTTCAGCTGCATCAATGTGCGCTTTGCCTGCATAAAGCCAGTGTTGCTCCCATCATCACTACTCTCGATGCTTTCGGGCAGGCTTTGCTTGCATCCAAGTGGGTTGTCCCTGCATAACCACAATGTGCGCTAATGTTTTGATTTTTATTTTTATTTATTGAAGTGAGTCGCCCCCCTCGATCTCTCCTCTCTCTTTTTCTTTGCACTCTCTCCCCTCAATTCTTCCGCAACACTAACTCCAGTCCCTCTCCTCTCTCCTCTTTCTTTCTCTTGTTAATCTCTCCTCACAATTCTTAAAGCTGAGCATATTATAACTCAAAAGTCGCTTGTAATCGCTCGAACACTGGCTCGAATCAAAATCGATTAAAATTGATTCGACTCAATCTAAGTCGATTCAATTTGACTCGAATATGATTTCGAGTCGATTTCGAGTCATCGATGAATCGCTCGAAATATGATTCAGATCGGGTCGAATTGATTAAAAATATTATGTATTTATTAATATATTCTTATTTTAAAATTAAAAAATTAAAATTTTAATTTAAATAAAAAGAGTAAAAGCTTTATGAGTTTAATTTGCTAAATTTAGAGATTCTCCAATTTAAATTTGAGTCAACTAGAAATAAAGATCAAAATTACTCAATTTTGAGCCGGCTCAATTCAATTTCGAGCCGATTCAAAATCGTGTCATTTTGAGTTGAGCCGACTCAACTCGAATTCGATTTCGAGTCAAGTCCACATCGAAAATTTCAAGTAAGAGCCGAGCCCAAATCGTTCGAACTCGACTTGATATTATCCCTTACCCCCTCTCTCCCTCTTTTTTTTTGAAGTGGGTCTCACCCTTCTCTCCCCCTCCCTCCTCTCTCTCCATATCTCATGGATGCAGCGCTCTCCCGCTCTCTCCCTAGAGCTGTGTATGAGTCGGTTCGGTTCGGTTTTGCCCAGAACCGAGAACTGAACCATACAGGTTCGGTTCTAAATATTTGGAACCAGAATCGAATCGAGTATTTCTCATTAAGAATCGGAACCGTATTCTCAGTTCCGGTTCTAGTTTCGGTTCCTAAATATTAACAAATAGTTAGATATCCATCAAATCATTAGCAACTGTAATAATTTATTATTTAGAAGCATAGCATATAATGCCAACAAAAAGGAAAGGAATAAAAATAAACAGATGACAATTACCAAAATCCAAATAACATCATAGTCATTAGTCAATATTAATTGAAGTGATGCAGTCATAATCAGTAAAATTGTAGAAGTTCAAAGATAATAGGGCTTTTATTAAGGGGTGAGTTCGGGTCGGGTCGGTTCTGGATAGAACCGACACCAGAACCGAGAACCGAGTTGTAACCCCGGTTCTTGAAAATTTAAGAACCGGAACAAAACCAGTAACCGATAGAACCGACCCAAATGACACCGGTTCGGTTCAGTTCGGTTCGGTTCTTCGGTTTTCGGGTATATATGCACAACCCTATCTCTCCCTCTTTCATTCTCTTTCTCCATCTTTAATAGAAAGTGAACAGTGAAGATGAATTGGAGGATGTTTTTTTAACGGCTAGATTTTAATACATGATTGTTTAGCCCCCTCAATTGTTGCACTATGTTTTTCTTTTTTAGGCTCTAACACGCTGCGCGTTTTAACATTTATCTGTATATTATATAGGGGGCATTGAAAAAACGCGCAACTCATTTTTGACAAATATACGCGCTTCCCAAAAAAACGAAAAAAACACCCCATAGACAGAATTTTTAGACAAAGTGGTCAACATGAAAGTTGTAGATCTCGTCAAGATCTACAACTTTTATGTTGACCACTTTTTCTAAAAATGCTGTTTAGGGGGTCTATTTTCAAAAGGCGCGAAGAGGATTCCGCCTGGTAAATATTACGATTTATATTTATTGCGCGGACCTCCCTTCGCGCCTTTTGAAAATAGACCCCCTAAACAGCATTTTTAGAAAAAGTGGTCAACATGAAAGTTGTAGATCTCGACGAGATCTACAACTTTCATGTTGACCACTATTTCTAAAAAAACTGTCTAAAGGGTGTTTCTTTCGTTTTTTTCAGAGAACGCGTTTTTTAATTTATCTGTATATATATATATATGTATATATATATATATATATGTATACATATATAGAAGCAACTTAACTCTCAAGCTTTCTTCCAAATATATTATCCTTCAACTTGGCTTTAGAGTGAATATATAATAGAAGAAATCTTTAAATTTGCGTTTCAAATCTTTAATGAATAGCGCGTTTGGCCTGGGAAATCTGAACGGCCAGGATGATCTGACACGTGGTAAGCTCGTTGATCTGTTTTAATGGAGTCGACCACAGTTAACTATTATTCTAGGTGATTGTTATCCGCACTGCAGTTTTGGTTATTCGTAAATATTTTTTTCCTAATTTTTCACGCCTTTTGGAAATACGTCTTGTACATGCATTTTCAGGAAATACGTCTACAACTTTCGTGTTGAACACTTTTCCTGAAAATGCATGTACAAGACGTACTTTGGAAATACACCCAGATTCGCGCCTTTTAGAAATACGTTTTGTACATGCATTTTCAGGAAAAGTGTTTAACACGAAAGTTGTAGATCTCGATGAGATCTACAAATTTGGTGTTGAACACTTTTCGTAAAAATGCATGTACAAGACGTATTTCTAAAATACGCGAAAAATTAGGAAAAAAAGTACGGATAACCAAAACTGTAATGCTGATAACACTATAGTAATCTCAACGTGTTTCGGTAAACGCGCTAAAGTAATAAACTATTAATGTTGACCTCTGATCCCGTCACCGGCGTCCTGATATTGGTCCGCCTGTTTTGAATAAACAGATTTATTAATGAGTTTGAAATATATAATTTTAAATTTTTTTCGTAGAAAAACAATTGAGCTCGTTCTTTCATGATGTATATTGGAATTAGACAAATAATGTATGAATTTTATAGTCAAGAACGAGATCTGTATTTTTTATGTTGAATATTTTTTCAAAATATGCACGATTTGTCCGTAATCTATCCCAAAATGTTGTTGTCGTGAATTTTAAAATTTATTATTATTATATTTGTTTCGACTCAGCAACCTTTCAGATCAGATTCCGGCAAAAACATGCATATTTTGAAAAAATGTTGAACATGAAAGTTATAGATCTTGTTTTTTGTTATAAAATGTATATATTATTTGTATAATTCCGACATATATGATGAAAAAATAAGCTCAAACTTTTTTCTTATGAAAAAAACTTGAGCTTTTTTTAGTATATTTCTTTATTAATAACATAATCTATATCATTGATGAGTTCCACCATCATTTATTGAAAAGGCTCCCCCATGATCTCCACCCAAAGTGGGGATCATGAGTTGACCAAGTTAATTCCATCCCCATGAACTCTCATGATGAAGAAATCATGGGGGGGGGGAGCACTCCCTCTCCCCATGGAGGAAAATCGCCGCCGACCGGCCTAACCGTCGCCGGCATCCGGCCTCCCGCCAGCCTCGCTGCGGTCGGACCGACCGCCTCGCCGCGAACCGGCTGCGCCAGGCCGACTGGCCGCGACCGGCCTCGCCGAGGCAAGCCACGGCCAGGCCATGGCAGGCCGCCGCCGCCGACCGCCACCAGGCCGGCCGCCTCCGTCGCCAGCCACTCGACCGACCATCTCCGTCGCCGTGAACGGCCTCCCCACCGTCTGATCGAGGGGAGGCTCTCCTCGCCGTCCGATTGGGAGGGTAACCACCCACTAACCCACTACGTTGGTGGTGGGGCCCACCATGATCCTCCCCCGGAGGCTATAAAAGGAGCCCCAGAGCCTCCTCATTCTTCACCTTTTCTGCTTTCGGTCATCTTCTTCCTCAGGTGATAGCTCTGTCGGCCTCCTCCCTCGAGTCAGCCTTCAGTCACCACGAAGCACCAGCGGCCACTAGCGTCCACCAGCGGCCACCAGCCCGTCGCCAGCAGAAAAATGCCCAAGTCCCGGAGCGAACCCAAGGAAGAAGGCGACTCCTGCAAGCAAACACGTGTCGCCCCGAGCGCCAGAGCACCCGGGTCATCTCTCGCATTTCAACATACAAGTCACTCCCGCAATGCAGCCTGTTGCCCGCAGAGAGTCATAGTCTCTCTCTTTCCCCAAGCTGTAACGGGAGCGGCCTGTCGCCTCGATTCCCCAAACACATTGTAATCACCAGAAACTAGTGGAATTTGACCAACACAAACTCGGTCACGTGGTTTTTTTACCCATTTGAGGGGTTTTTCACGTCATCACACCTTGTGTCAACTTCACATTTTCATTGACTGTGTGTGCGCTCGACCGCTCAGTGAGCTAAGACGGTCCAAGAAACAACCGGTCCGACCGAGGCATCGAGTTAGTCTGCAACAACCATATATAAAGAAATATTGTGCTCTGCCAATATAATGAGTTCAAAATTCCACAAGCCGTCTGATCATGAGTTCATAATTTAACAACCGTCAGATCGAGCTCAATAAAATCACACTCTCACTCCACTTTTTAGTAGGTATCCTAAACGGCTAAACCTACTATTATGGTGTCTTAAATCTATGTGAAATTACGATTTTGCCTCTATAACTCTAAAAAAATGGGGCGGGCTGACCGGGGACCGACGAACTGGATCGTGTTTTGGAAACCACTAACTCTTAAAATTTTATTTTTAAATGTGGTTGTCCAGTTTTGATTCTGAAACCTCAAGGACAAGAGAAACAACTCAACCCAATAAGACAAGGAGAAAATTGTGTTAATTTTTCAAATAATTTTTACATATATTGTTATTACGTATAAATATAATAATTATATTATATAAACATTTTAACATATATAAGTATAATATTATACTATACAAAAATATACGTAATAATTAATTATTACGCATATTAACATATTATGCTATATATTATAAAAATTATATATATAATTAATATTTTTATTATATGGATAACTTTATATTGTATATATATATATTTATAATTATAATTTAAAAATTTTACTCTATCTTTTTCTAAAATTATCGCTGTGGGCAGGCGATTGACCTTTGCACTAACATAGGGACGGAGGCTCATGCCGTAATATTGATGTATATTTTTTACCGTAATTTTGAGTACTCATATGTATATGTTGCGGGTGCAACAGCCAAGGACGGGCGTAGCCCGCCGTCCCTGACCAGGTACTGTCGCGCTTGGTCGTAGGGGCGGAGTCTCGTGTCGTCGGGCACTCGTAGTACATATAATAATATAATATATCTTTAATGGAATGATAATTTAAAGTAAATTTTTGTGTGCAAACCCGTCTCAGCTATCTGCAAATCGAAAAAAAATTAGTACGTATATGCACGTATTTCTGCCAGTGCGGGAGCAAAAACGGTCATCTGATCCTTGATTTCAACGGCGGAGATCATGCGCTAAAATATAGGACCGTATTTTGTCAAACACAGTCATATTGACCAATGATTGCACCACAGTACAAAAAAAATATACACCGTTGAAATAAAGATTATACGGCCAAATTTGCTTACGCATGAGAAATGCGTCTCCTGCAAATCACTCTTTAAGAAAAAAAAGTTAAAACAACTATGTGCAGACCGACTTTTTACAAATTCACAAGTCTTTATGATTTTTTAAATTTGTTTATGCTTAGCCTGATTTGTACATAACAGAAATTAATTTGCACATAACAACATCCCACACCCGTTGGTAGCTCACATACTTTTGGAGGCATATATTTATCTTCAAATGATAAATGGGATGAGATGAGAACCTAAAATGTGTAGTCAATTGGTTCGGTTAACAGTTTTATTGTTGCAGATGAGCTTTGGAGGAAAGCTTATGGGCGAACACGCGAGCAATGAATAGGAATAGGAGGCTCTAACGAGTAAGATCCGGCGATTTCGCACTGGAGAAATCGGCCTCTATGCGGGCTCCATCAGCAACTCATTCCAGAAAATGGGAGGAAGAGGGGGGGGGGGGGGGGGGTCGGTGCAAACACGCGCGCGAGAGAGAGAGAGCCTGTTAAGGGTGAGTGCGGTTAGGTGTTTTAGAAAACCCTAAAAAATAATTAAATGAGTCCTAATAGCCATATGTGTAGTGTTAATAACAATCGCCAACATATAATGCTTTGATCTATGACGTCAACGAGCTTGGAAGGTTGTTGAAGCTCCTTTGAAGATATTTTGCGTCTAGGTTAGTCTAGGACTATTGTGGGTAACTCAAAGCTCTTGGTAGACCAGACTAAATTAGACCGCCTTAGTCTAGGACTGCCTTGGCGCTCCAGGTTATTTTGTTTTTAATTCATCTTCATGTACTTAAACTCTCTGATTTTAGTGGATCTTCTCTGACGCTCTCCCCGTGGATGTAGAAGTTCTCTCCGAACCACGTAATTTTTTTGTGTCGTCTGCATTTGTGTGTGTTCGATTTTCTTTTTTGCATTGATTTTACTTAAGATTGCGACTATTGTTATTACGTTGATATTCTATTGTGCGCCCGCGATGTCGATATATTGTTGGGGATTTTATAACAATTGGTATTAAAGCGGGGTTCTGGTCCTCAAAAATCCTAAGCAAAGCACTAACGACAAAATTCGAGATTCTGAAGTTCGATGGCAAGATCGATTTTGGTTTGTGGAAGAAACAGATCATGACAGCCCTCGTTCAGCAAAATTTCCATAAAGCACTTCTTTGTAAGTAGAAGTCCGAAAAAAATGGAGACGAATGAGAAGAATTGGATCTGAAGGCCATCAACACAATTCAGTTGTATCTAGCAGGCAAAGTGATGTACAATGTGGTCGATGTTGAGACTACAACGGATCTGTTGAAGTAATTGGGGGAGCTTTATATGTCCAAGTCGCTCACGAATAAACTCTATGCAAAGAAGTAGTTATACAGCTTGAGGATGTTCGAGAGTACTCAATTGCTGGAGCATATGAATGTGTTCAACAAGCTCATATCTCAGTTGCGCAGTATAGATGTCAATGTTGAAAAAGAAGACCAGACTCTTCTTCTACTGTCTTCATTGCCAAAATATTTTGATCATCTAGTCACCACGATCTTTTATGGAAAGGACATCCTGAGGATGGAAGAGGTGATGATCATACTGTTATCAAATGAAACAAGAAACAAACCAGGCTCTAGAATCGGTGGGTTCTACTTGTGAAGAGCAACAACTCAGTCAGAGACAGATCTAGAGATAGATGCAAGAAGGGAAACATGCTCAGGCCTAAGTCCAGAGGCCAAAACATCAAGTGTCATTACTGTAATGAAGAGGGAAATTGGAAAAATAACTGCCCGAAGAAGAAGCTCAAGAAGAGGACACAAGAGTCACAACAGGCTGTGGTGGCATCTGATAATGAGAGTCATGCTGACATTCTTCATGTCTCACCCAGCTTCGACACTTCAGATGCCTGGATCATAGATACTGGATGCTCCTATCACATGTGCCCGAACATAGAATGTTTCCACAGCTTCAGGTAATATGATGGTGGTCGTGTTCTTATATAAAATAACTCAGAGTGCATAACGATAGGGATTAGTAATATCAGAATCAAGATGCTCAATAGAACCGTCAGAACGCTCTCAGATGTCAGATACATGCCCGATTTAAGGAAGAGCAAGATTTCTTTAGGCACTTTGGAGGCAGCCGGTTATTCCTATGTTGGTGATGACGGTTATCTGAAACTCAAGAAAGACGCTCTAGGTCTGATGAAAGGCAAGCGTTATGGTACTCTCTACAGATTGATTGACACAACTATAGTTATAGATGCGACAGTTTCTACATCGAAAGATGAGGATTCATCTCTATTATGGCAAGCCAGGCTTGGCCACATGAGTGAGAAAGGGCTATTGGAGCTGCATAGGAAGAGTTTGCTGAATGGAGTTAAAACATACAAGCTTGATTTCTGCAAGACGTGCATCCTTGGGAAACAGTGCAAGGTAAAATTTGTGACATCGAGCAAACATAATAAGTAGATTTTGGAGTACATACATTCAGATGTTTGGGAGACAGTCCGAGAGCCATCACTTAAAGATGCTAGATATTTCATGACCTTCATCGACGATTTCTTAAGGTCTGGATCTACTTTCTCAAACAAAAGTGTGAATTATTTTAGAAGTTTAAGATTTGGAAGATCACAGTTGAAAAACAGATCAAACAGAAGGTGAAATATGTTAGATCTAACAATGATGACGAATATACCTCAGTAGAGTTTCAGGAATACTGCAGTTAGGAAGGTATCATTCAATATCCCACCATCCCAGGTATACTACAACAGAACAGTGTTGTAAAAAAAATGAATAGAATGTTGCTAGAAAAAGCTCGGTGCATGCGATTGTTCACTGATTTACCCAAGCCTTTCTGGGCTGAAGCCATCAATACTGCTTGTTATCTAGTGAATCGGTCTTCATTAGTTCACTAGATTTGAAGTCTCCACAAGAAGTATGATCAGATAAATTTGTTGATTATACTAATATTCACATTTTTGGATGTCATATCTATTATTGCAGGATTTATAAAATGCAAAATTGGATGTTAAGTTTAAGAAGTGTATCTTTTTGGGCCATAAGGCCTGCACCAAAGGGTTCAAGATATGAAATCCTAAAACCAAGAATGTCGAGCTGAAACGCAATGTCATCTTTGATGAGGCTTCTATACTGAAGAAGTCAATGTCTTAAGCTAAAGAGGTGGAGAAAACTCTAGACTCTCTAGTGGAGGTGGAGCTGGATGAAATCAACACAATAGATAATCGTGATGAGTCATCTGAATCTAATGAGTCAGACACTGTGAAATCTGCCAAAGTAGAGCCGTACTTGATTGCCAGAAAAAAGATGAGGAAAGAGGCCAAGTTGCCTCTCGGGATATAAGACATTGTGGCATACGCTTTTTATGTGAGCTTCTCAGACCCTTGTTCCTATCAAGAAGCTATAGAGAGCAAAGACAGTTCTTAATGGAAAGTTGATATGATGGAAGAGATGGAATCCCTTTGGAAGAACAAGGCTTGAGACTTGGTTTGTTTGCCTAAAGGGGCTAAGACAATCAGTTCCAAATGAGTGTTCAGAAAAAAAGAGTCCACATCAGGAAATGATCAGTGAAGGTACAAATTTAGATTTGTTGCTAAGGGGTTCGTGTAGAAGAAGAGAGTCGACTTTGATGAAATCTTCTCACCCGTGGTGAAGAACTATTTCATTCGGGTGCTACTCTCCATGGTATCTATGTGGGACATGAAGCTGGAGAAGATGGATGTGAAGACTCCTTTTCTTCACGACAACCTAGAGGAGAAGATCTACATACTACAGCCTGAGAGTTTCATTCGACCCGTTGATGAGAAAGAGGTGTGTAAGCTGAAAAGCTCTCTTTTTGGTCTGAAGCAGGCTCTGAGGATGTGGTACAAGACATTCAACACCTTGATGACATCATACAGTTACAGTAGGAGTCAGTATGACAGTTGTGTCTACTATAGATTTCTTACATATGACAATATTATAATGTTGATGCTCTACGTCGATGACATGTTGATTACGTACGTGCAAGTCAGCTCGAGAAATTCAGGTATTGAAACAGAAATTGAATGTTTAATTTGAGATAAAAGATCTTGGTCATGCTCAGAAGATCCTTGGGATGAAGATCAAGAGAAACAAAAAGTAACGCATACTGTGGCTTTCACAAACTGTTTACATTCAGAAGGTACTGATAAAGTTCAATGTGCTGGAATTTAAAGCTATTGCAACTCTTATGGGATAACAATTTAAATTATCATCACAGTAGTGTCCAGACACCAAAGAAGAATGCTAGAAGATGCTCAGAGTGTTGTGCACTAGTGTGGTAGGATACTTGATGTACGCGATAATAGGCACGAAACCAGATATTGCTCAGGCAGTTAGCGTTGTTAGCAAATACATGGCAAATCTAGGGCGAAAACACTGTAAAGCAGTCAAGTGGATTTTGCTGTATTTGAATGAAATGCCAGATGTTGGTGTACTCTTCAAAAAGGGTGAAGTTGTTGGAGTTTTTGAGAGCTTTATTGATTCGAACTACGCAGGCGACCTTGACAGGTGAAAATCTACCTCAGGATACATATTCATTCTAGGTGGAGGTCATATCAGTTGGAAAGCTACTCTTCAGGACATAATCACTCCGTCCACGGTAGAGGTAGAGTACATTGCTGCGGTGGTGGCGACTAAAGAAGTTATTTGGCTCAGGGGTCTCATCAAGGAACTCAGGATTTCTCAAGAGTCGATGAAGCTACTCTGTGATAGTCAGAGTGCAATTTGTCTTGCAAAAGACCCGGTCTATCATGCAAGGACAAAACACATTGATGTGCGCTACAATAAACTGAGGGAGTTCAGTAGAGGAGGTGAGATTCAGCTTCTAAAGGTGCCCATGGAGGACAATGTTGCAGACATGTTGACAACGCCCCTGATAGGAGTCAAGTTTAAGCACTGCCTTGACTTAGCTCACATTTTTGCATGCTGATCGTGGTGACCCAAGGAATATGGAGTGTTTCTTTTGGGAGAAGATACAAGTGTCAAGGTGGAGCTTACAATGAAAGTTGCGTCAATGTGGAGATTGTTGTTTTTTGATACTGTAATCTTCTCATCATTACCTTGAAGCGGGTGGTTCAATGGTGATTTTATTCCCATCTATAATATCGGGTTTCATATTTAAAAGGGAGTTCTGGTTCATTAGGGCTGTGTGTGTGTGAGAGAGAAAGAGACAGGTGACCCAAGAAATATGGAGTGTTTCTTTTGGGAGAAGATCCAAGTGTCAAGGTGGAGCTTACAATGAAAGTTGTGTCAATGTGGAGATTATTGTTTTTTGATATTGTAATCTTCTCATCATTGCCTTGAACCGGGTGGTTCAATGGTGATTTTATTCCCATCTATAATATCAGGTTTCATATTTAAAAGGGAGTTCTGGTTCATTAGGGCTGTGTGAGAGAGAGAGAGAGGGGAGAGAGAGAGGGGGGAGAGAGAGAGAGGCTGTTCTGCCAAAATTGTGGAGGAGTCCGTTCTCCTGCTTTATTGGAGGAGTTTCGCTTCCGCCTGAAAGTTTTCCCGCTGGTTGTCTTCTTTTGGTCAAGGGGGGCTGTTCTGCCGAGGGCTCTTTGCTGAAAACCGAAAGTAGGAGAGTCTACTTCCCTGTAGTGACCCGATCTAGGGTATTGTTAAAGAGGTGGAGGTCAATTAAGATTAATATCGACTGTTTTGACGCTCCAAGTTCTTTTGTCCTAGATTCATTTTCATGTACTTTAAACTCTCTGATTTTATGACATCTTCTCTGGTGTTCTCCTCATGGATGTAGGAGTTCTCTCCGAACCACGTAATTCTATGTGTCATTTGTGTTTGTGTGTGTTTGGTTTTCTTTTCTGCATTGCTTTTACTTAGGATTATGATTATCATTATTATGTTGTTATTCTGTTGCGCATCTGCAATGTCGAGATATTTTTGCAGATTTCATAACAACACAGTGCACTGCTACGACAAGCGTGAGAGAACTGCTGCGGAAGCCTTGTATAACACCTTGCACGTTAGATGATTCTAGATACAGTCGGGGAGACAACTTGCCCACCGGGATGTCAGGGGCTTAGCAAATTTTTCAAGGCGCTCGACAGGAGGTGACTCGTAGGAGGATTTTGGCAGAGATCTGGCTAGAGGAAGAATAAAGCTGGGAGGAGAAAAGTTAGAAATAAAAGCGGTCTAGGGGTCTTTTTATAGACCCCGACCCAAATGATGGTTACAGTAGTCATGTGGTTATCCGCACACCGCAACCACCCAAATTACTACCCAAATGATGGTTACAGTAGTCATGTGGTTATCCGCACACCGCAACCACCCAAATTACTTAGTGCAAATATATTATATATACATACCGTTATTAATTAAATGACTTTTCCCCACTTATGATGGTGGTTATGTGTGTGGTTACCCACGTAATGGGTGGCGGCAATCGCGATGAAATGACTGGACGGTGGAGATGGGGTTGCCATTGATGGCTCACGGGCGACGAGCCCCCTGTGTCGGGCGGCCTCTGGGGGAGGAAGAAGGGTCGTGGCCGGCAGCGGGAGAGCAAGGCGGGGCGACCGGCCTTGGCACCGGCCGCACCTTGCAGCCGCGACACGCAAGTTGGGCGGCTGGCCACGGTGCGGCCGCGGCGCCGGCTGCCCCAAGCCGATGTGGTCGGCCAAACGTGCCCAACCACACTCCTCGTTGTCCGCTACTCCACGCGGCTGCTGGCTTGCGGCTGCGGCCGACTTTGTGCACTGGCCCGGGAGCTCAGGCGCCGTGTCGTCCTCACCTCGCGGCCGCGGACTTGCGACCGCGAGAGGAGCAATGCCCGCCAGCCGGGGAGGCCGACGTCGGCACCGGCCGCGCATGGCGGCCGCAGATGGTTCGTGCACGAGGCGGGACCTCGAACGTGGATTGCGCGGGGATTGAATGTGCCGATTGCGCGCGCGGTGGTTACCCCATGGTCCCCCCTTCCACTAAATTAGTGTGGATGGTGAAGGTCTGACTAATCGCGCACCGGATTTCCTATAAATGATAACTGGCCCCATCAAAGACCAATCATTTAACGCCAAATGTGATTCACTTCCCGCACGTTGTCACAAGATAATAATACGAAAGCGGAAGAAGCGATCCTTCGGGTCTTTTTTCGGGTCCCGAAATGTCTAGGCATGATCACACAAACAATTGTGAAATTATAATTAATGGTAAATCAATTTTGACTATCTCCAAATAAAAAAATTGATAATCCTACAACTTATTTAGCTATTTGTACCTCATTTCTTTTAAAAAACAGATCATTATTTTAACTCTAAAATAGCTATTCATACCCCTCCCTCTCATTTCTTTCACTCACGCCCGATAGCCTCCCTTCCCAGTTATCGCTGCCTGAAGCTCTAACCCGACTCCCCATTGATGGTCATAGAAGCATTCAGGAAGAAAATTTAGAAAATAATTCATTTTTCTAGTAGTTCATATTCTATTGTATGTATAATATGATGATTAAAAAAAAGCTTAATTTAAGATTTTTTTTCAAAAAAAGATTATATTTTGATCCTTCTACAGCGAGCAATGATCGTATTTCCCCACAAAAATCATCCTACATAGAATCAATAATTTCAATTTTAATGATTCATTTTTCTCGTAAATATTCAATTTTAATAATTTTATTTTTGAGGAAAAATGTACCAAATTAGCTTATAAATTAATCGGATTACATTATTTGTGTTGGACACTTAATATTAATAAATAGCATATTTGGGTACAATTATATATCTATGATCTATGAATAAAAGTGGGTTAGAAATAGCCAACTAGGACGTAAGATTATCAATTCCTAAAAAAATTATGTGCAGGCATACTTAACTTGTTAGGTGTAAAACAAAAAAAAAATAGTGTTTTCATTAATTTAACTCATGATAATTAATACAAAATATGAGTCATAGTTCAAAAATTTATACAACAAAATTCTTTGTAGAAAGGGATGAAACAAGCAAACAACATCAAAATATTAATTTATGTAATATGACTGAATAATCTTATCACAATCATATTTTATATTAAATAACAACTGAACAAGTTTTGATTAGTTCAAGAAACACATTTGATCCCACATGTTGAAATGTGTAATCATGTTAGTAATATGTAATAACTTTTAGGATATTTTTGAATAAATTTTAGCAAAAGAAAGCTAGTGATATATTAAAATAATTTTTTAGAATTAATCACGGTGATTTCATTAAGTCTCCGTTTGAGGGGACTTATTTTCACCGGTCAAGCAGTTACGACCGTATGAACTGGGCCTTAATTCGTAATCGCTTGACCAGTGAAAATAAGTCCCCTCAAACAGAGCCTAAGTCAAATCTCATTGCTCCACATTTGCTTCCTGATATTTTCTCCAAATTGATATTATTGGAGGTTATGAAAAATATTCATGTCTTCGGCATTGAACGGAAATGTTCCATTTATAAATCCGATGTAAACTATCATGTGAGACGGGGAAGGTGGTGCAGGCAAAGGAAATGATCGGTAGCCCTCGCGCGGATGGGAATGAACGGGATGCGGCTTGGAGTTTAATCCTAGGTCATGGGGATGGGAGCAGGAGGAAAGGGAATGTTGGGTGTTGAACAACACCTAAAATTTCGAAGGACGAGAAATTAATTTTTAGATTTTTTGTATAGTCGGGATGCGGCGAAATTTGGTCTGCACGTAACAATGCTCAAAGAATTTGGCATCCAGTAGCAGAGAGCAGAGTTTCAACTTGGGCAATTTTTTTGCTTTATTTTACTTTTTCTTTATTTATTTTTTTGTTTTGCTTTATTTTAATTTATATAAATATATTTGATATTCTATTCCATCATAATTCATAATGTGAAATTGTCAAATTGAGCATTGTTTATCTGAGGGAGGAGGGTATTTTGAAAATTAGTAACTATATCATTGCACAAATGTTAGAAATTTTTATTTAAAATATTCATTTCATAATTTTTAATGAAATTTGTATGGTGTTCGGTGTTTGAGCTTCACATCATTTGATGAAAAAGCGAAAAAAAATCAAATAAAGGGAACTTAAAATGTTTGGAGAGAAACTTCTTCATGAAAGAGGATGAACACACACGTTAATGCCTTCCCAATTGGACGAAATTGTTCCATTTATAAATTCGATGTAAATTATCTTCATTTTTTTAGCGAGTATATAAACTATTTCAATTATTCTTATTTGTTCAAAGTAATTTAAGAAAGATCCATAAAACTGTAGCGACTGTATAGCCACCACGTGGCAAAGCGATAATTGCTACGGTACTTGTATGACTCTATAAATAAGCCTCTTCTGTAATAGTTTACAATTATTGAATGAATGAACTGTTACCGAGTCTTTAGTTGTCAGTGTAGTCCGGAGGTTAGTAATAGTTGCAAGTATAGATTCAGAAGGCTTCTCGTTCCCCTTCTCTGGCGCCGGCGATCTTGTAACGGCCTAGTCCGTTATAATTGGTGCTCTTGCGAGCATACACGCACTGATCCGGATCCGTATTTGAGGAATAATTGAATTATTATTTTTGTACAAAATAGTTTTGACACTTTGGAAAACTTAAATTATCTTACCACAACTTCTTTTCTATGTATGTCAACTTATGTTGACTTCTCATAGGGACTACTTTTTCTCCTTCCGTGCATCGACTACATGTCGTCGTACGCCGACTTCTCATTCTCCTTCGATGCGCCGACTACTCGACATACATTGACCTCTGCGCTATTCACACTCCACATGCACGTACATTTCTGTACGTGTTTTCCCCGTGTGTTTTACATCATTAATTTTATACGTTGAAAATCGAAAGTTTTCTTGCACAATTACATTTACTAAAAATATCTACTGCGAATTAATTATGTGCTTACCTTCCTGCCGTTTTTCGAAAGGCCGTTGATATTAACACCTCATTTTTGGCTATCCCACTAAAAATTGAATTTTTTTAGATGTTTAAAATCCCTATTAGAACTATACTCACTTAGCAGCACCGTACTGCCTAATCTTTCATCGCGCGGATGTACTATCATTCTTCTGCTTCTGCAGACTTCGACGGCGTAGAACTCGCTAGAGCATCTCTGAAATCCCCAACAACACATTTTCGCTCCAAAAATTCAACTTTCCCCACTTCCCATGCATTAAAAAAAAATATTTTTAGTTAAATTTTGTTAGTAAAATCTTCCAAAGTAAGAATTATGGGTTCGATTTTTCTGTTTCCAGAAGAAATAGAGAAAAAAAGAGCATGTGGCTGGTGATTCGTAGTATTTATAAGTCTTATGAAGAATGACAGAATGCTTGCGGATAATCAATTTTGTAAAAAACGTTTGCTAATAAAAAAACTGCTTGTGAAAAACCAACCTCTTAAAACTATGTTTGTGATTAGCCGTTAGTGCAGATAGCCAAAAATACGGTGCTAATATTAGCGTCATTTTCAAAACTCCAATATTGGAGATTTTCTAAATCATTTTATGGCCTCGAACTCTCATTTCCTCACACGATCTTCTCTTGCGATTTTGCTTGCTTGACGTTTGCTTCATCAGGTAAAAGTTAGGGCGCTTCGTATTTTTTTAATCTCCGCGCACATCATAATTTTCAAAACAAAAAATATACATTATTTTTGAAATATAGTAAGAAATATTAACTTAGCTTACTGATGTCGTGATACACGCCCTTGATATGTTAGCTTATGCCTGAGAAATCATATGCTTTCTGTCAATTTTGAGTAAATTGGCTCAGATATGCGCATATGCTCAAAAACATTTGTTAGGGCAGTTAACACAAAAATGTCCCAAATTGAAATTCTTTAGAATAAGGTATTTCTTTTAATAATAACAGTTGACAAACTTTTTGCCACAGTGAACCAAGAGATTTGGAGGCAACTCAGAAGTTGAAAAAGGCCAATTTCCTTCCAAGGAGAATCGGTTTGATGCACAAAAGTTGTTAGTGGGCAAGGCTTGTCAGTTTGGAGTAGCAACAACAGTAATACATGCACATCACTCAAGTGACGGTCATGTACAACCCCGTGTTCAAGCGAGTAAGACCTTCCGTTGGGATCAAGGCTAGGAGGGACCATTCAGATCCAGGCGAGCCGAATGGACGGGTGGAGCCCCGGCTCGTGCGTGGTGAATGCCCAGAGCAGTCAGGGAGCGAGTGGGATATCTTTGCCTACACTCTCCCTGGGCCCGAGACAGAAGGGGGGGGGGGATAACCGAAATTATATCGATCTGCGCGTAGTAAAATATTATAAAAAATCACGCCATAATTTATAAAGTACTAATATGTAAATAGTAAATAAGCAGTTATGGTCTGCGGATAGCCGCGTAACCACCGTCATCACTTTTGAGGCCTATAAATAGGACCCCAGACCCTCATTCATTCTCACATTTTTTCCTCCCCGGCCTTTCCTCCTTCGTTCTTGAGATCTTCAAGAGGAATGTCCTTCGCCGTCGAGGACGCCCTTGAAGACCTTCAAACACTTCGAAGATGGCTCAAAAGCCTTCATCCACCATCGTCCACTTTCATCCGTCATCGTGCGCCCCCAAGCGTTCCACTATGTGCGCACGACTCCGACCACAACAAGCAACCAGCGCGCAACGCTCTCAGCGCTCAGCACCCCCAGGCAATCGCAAGCTCTCTCTGCTCCAGACTCCACTGCAAATAAGAGGAGGAAAGCCGCTCAGACAAAGACGCGCAGAGCGCACCGCTCCAGATTTCAAGCGCAAGCAAAAGATCACAAAGCATCCAGAGTGCGGTGTCCTCCAGTGCGACAAAGAAAAAATACTTAGGTTCGCGAGCGGTGGTCTGTCACCCTCCGAATGCCTCTTTTTCTCTCTCCCCTCAAATTGTATCGAGGATTGGCCTGTCACCCTTACATTCTCTCCAAACCCTTGTAATAACAAACAAATAGTAAAGTTTGGTCGGCACCGAATCGACCATGTGGGTTTTCACTCTATTCATGAGATTTCTACGTTAAAAAAAGATTGTCTTGTCAGTGTTTCTTTTTTATGTGACTTTTTGTGCTCTTGACTACTCAGGAGGTAAGACAGTCCAATTTAGATCAGTTTACCAAGAGCCTAGAGTGACTCACAATAGTTTAGTGTCGTATGTGGGAAGGAGTTCCCAGCAACCTTAGAAGATCCTAAAGACAGTACCCACCACTCAACGATACTTGCAGTTTGAGACCTTGGCAAGATGGAGCACTCGCACAACTCAAGGATCAACTCGAGAAGAATGCGTCGACCCAGGTCCTTCCCACTCCCTCATCAATGCACCTCGACTAGAGGAGGCGAAACCTACGCCTGTAGCTGCGCCTGAGGGGCGCGTACGACAGATGAAGGAACATCAAACTGAGATGCTGACCCTCCTCAGGAATATAGAGGCTGCCCGAGCTCCCACTGCTCCCCTTGCATCTGTCAGCATGCCTCTCGAGGAAGAGATCGAGAATGCACCTATCCAAACATTAGAGGAATGCCAGCGGATATAAGAGCTCCCCAACACGGCCAACTGATCGCACGGTGTCCGATCGGTAAGAGAGCCTAAATCATATCACCAACACCGCCCGGAAGCAGCAAGCTTAAAACATACAGATGGAGGAATTACCCGCGAGGAAATCCGCGACTTGATCGCTGAAGAATGCGGGCAAATTGAGCAATGGGCCGCTCAGGCCCGCCACCCTCTTCCTCACTGATCACCGTTGGCACCAGAGGTTCTGGCGCACCCAATCTCGCACAGTTTCAAGCTCCCAAGGATCGAGACGTTTGACAGAACAGATGACCCATCAGAGCACGTCCACCATGTCCTCGCCATCATGAGAATCAACAATTCCCCGATCAACTGTTGTGTCAAGTGTTCCCAACAACTCTGAAGGACAAGTCCAAACCTAGTTATGCTCTCTGAAGGAAGGAGGGATCGATAGCTTTGTGAGTTTATCTCAGCCCTTTGTCGACCAGTTCATTGTAAATCAATTGATAAAAAAGGACCACTCCCACTTGTCATTAGAGCCGTCACGGTTCCGGTTCGGTTCCAATTTTACTAAAATTGCCAGCCGAACCACTATGTTAATGATTCTTCAAATTAAAACAAAAACCTTATTTGGTTTGACCGGTTCTAGTTCCAGTTCCAGCATAATTTTTGGAATCGCCGTGTCAATGGTTCCGATTACGGTTCAAAAAGAACCAAAATCAAACCGGTCACTAACGGTTCGGTCCGATTCTATGCGGTTCGGTCCGGTTCCAATTAATTTCAACCAGAACCAAAACCAAACTTGGCGGAATGAATGAGGGAGGTCAAAAATAAAACACCCGAGGAGAAAAGTAAACCTGCAAGATATTTTGCAAGAGGGAATTCGAAGTCTGAGGCCCGGACGCAGGAATTTCATGTTATACCAAGAGGAGAATATTTTTTTGTGTATAGTACGTGAAACTGAAAGTTAAAAATTGAAATCGCAAAACCACAAAACCGCACTAATTTTAAACCTCACAGAACGATTTGGTTGTGGAACGGTTTTGTTCATTGCAAAACTGCATAGTTTGCGGTGCGGTTTTTGGCGGTGCAAAATATACAAAACCACGTCACAGCATTGTCATCGTTCATACTGACAGTTGAATATACACATTTATTGTCGATTAGTTGTCCCGTCATTTATTGTCCCATCTATTTTTACGTTTCCTTTCCGTCATCGCACTTATGTAATCCACGTGATATGTCGCGTGTTGTGGTCCTATATATATATATGTTTGTTATTGCTTGTTTCTAGGGCATCATAATACAAAATCATTTTTCCACTTGGTATCAAAGCCAGGTTACCCGATTGCTCCCGATCCCACTCCGTCGCTCGCCGCTTCGTTCGCGCTCGCTGGTGTAGCCCCGTCGCTCGCTCCCGATCCCGATCCCGCTTGCCCCGTCGTTCGCTGGCGTAGCCCGCTCCGTCGCTGGTATAGCCCTAGACCGCTCGCGCACATGGCGCTCCCGACCGATCCGTGGCTCGCGTCCCGTCGCTGGCCCCGTAGCCCGATCCAGCCGCCACCCGTACCATCCGCACCAGCTGTCACCGCGTCTCTCTTCTTCCGACCTTGCACCTCTGGCCGTCTGGTTTGTCCTCCATGAGGGCTGCCGGGGACACCATGCTCACATCCTCCGGTGTCCCTTTCGGCGTCGAGATCTAAGGGACACCCGTAGGATGTACTTTCGTTTGATGTGAGATCTGCATTCTCTCTGATGGAGTATCAATCCGTCATCTCCCCTAATACTCAATCCGGTACTCCTACCGATTCCTCTAGCGATCCTCCACGGAGTCATGGACACTCTGGCTTGTTGAAGATTACTACTGTTGCCTTGGATGACACAAATTATCTGGAATGGTCCAGGGCGGCCCAACATGCTATTCGCAGTCACCAGCTATATGGACTCATTGATAGCACCACAGTTGAGCCACCCCGTGCCGATCCCTCATGGAGAAAATGGGATTCAGACAATTCGTTGGTTGTATCGTGATTACTGCATTCGATGTCTCCTCAGGTGTACCGCGGTTATATGCTGTTGGACTCTGATTATGATATTTAGAAAAGGGCCTGTGATACTTACTCACAGGCTGACAGTTTGATGCAAGTGTATGAGCTCACTTGCCATGTTCTAGAGCTGAAGCAAGGAAATATGACTGTTGCTGCCTACTATTCTGAGTTGAGCGCCTCTATCAGGAGCTGGATTTCTACAACACATTTACTGTGGCTTGCATTGCTGATGCGGTGACCCTTCAGAAGGATAAAGATCGATTCTGAGTTCATGTCTTCCTTATGGGGCTCAACATGGAGTTTGACGCTGTTCGCCTGCATGTCCTTCATCGTGATCCACTTCCCACTCTTCGGGAGGCCTTCGACATGCTCCTCAGTGATGAAAATCATCGTCGCACTCTTGGACCCCCTACTGATCACTCTGCGCTCGCTGGGCTGTCTCGTGGACCACCTCATATTTGTAGTCATTGTGGGAAGAAGGGCCATACAAAAAACTCTTGCTTTCGTCTGCACCCGCACCTTGCCCCTGGTGGTCAGGGCTCTGGTTCTCGTAGTCGAGGTGGATACCGTGGTGGTGGTCGTTACTCTGGTGATCGCTCTAAGTCTTCTGCGAACTCTACTGAGGTTTTGGCGGACATCTCCCAGGGCCTGTCTGCTGCTGAATTATAGGCTTTTCACCGCCTGTTGCGCTCCCACACAGACTGCCCCTGCTAGTTCTCATGTTGCTGTTGCTACTTCAGGTATGTCCAGTGCTCATGATGTGTCCCCTTCTCCTTCCGAGTGGATTATCGACTCGGGTGCGACAGACCACATGACTGGCTCTGCCTTAGGTTTTATCTCCTATACTCATCTTTCTGGGTGTGATAAGGTTATTGCTGCTAATGGCTCTCTTTCAGCCATTGCTAGTAAAGGGACTGCCACTTGTTCTCCTGACCTATCACTATCCTCTATTTTGCATGTCCCGTCTTTTCCTCGCAATTTGCTTTCAATTAGTCACTTGACTACCTCTTTAAACTGCTCTGTAAACTTTTATCCTGATGTTTGTGTGTTTCAGAATCTGGATACGAGGCGGACGTTTGACAGTGGTAGGAATGTTGGCAGACTGTACTTGCTGAACCAGACCTTTATCGGTGCTCTTTCATCCACCAGATCTCTGACTCTTCATGACATCTGGCGATGGCATCGGCGCCTTGGCCACCCTTCTACTTTATATCTTATTAAATTTTTTCCTGTTTTTCATCATTTAATTCAGTCATTTTCTTGTGACACATGTGAAAAATCTAAGCATGTTCATCAAAGTATTAACCATTTGTCTGCTCCCAATTTATGTTCATTTGATATTATTCATTCTGATATTTTGGATCCATCCCTGGTGTTATCTTTGCCTGGGTATAAATGGTTTGCTACGTTTATTGATTATCACTCCCACACTACGTGGCTTTATCTGCTTAAAAAGAAAAGTGACGCGCTCTCTTGTTTTCAGTCCTTTCATAAGATGGTGACCCAACAATTTGGTGGCACAATTCGTGTGTTTCGTAGTGATAATGGTGGGGAATATGGGGGGGGGGGCGTTTGGGGTCTATCTTGCCAATCATGGCATCATTAATCAAATCACATGTGTCCACATATCCACTCAGAATGGGGTTGCCGAATGGAAGAATAGGCACTTGCTGGAGGTGGCTCGATGTTTACTTCTTGCTATGCACCTTCCCAAATCCTACTGGGGTGATGCAGTTCTCACAGCTGCGCATCTCATCAACTATCTTCCGTCCTGTTCCATCTCCTATGATACGCCCCTCTCTCTTCTCGCCAAGAACCACATTATCCACACCTCTCATATTGCTCCTCGTATCTTTAGTTCCGTCTGTTTTGTCCACGTTCATACCCCGCACCGTGATAAACTAGATGCGCATTCCATTCGATGTGTTTTCGTTGGGTACTCTCCTAACACCAAAGGATATCGGTGCTATCACCCTCCGACTCGTCGCTACTATTGCACTGTTGCTGTTACATTCCGTGAGGGGGAGTTGTACTTTGGTCCTCATCAGGGGGAGACAAGTAGTAATAGTGACGAGACCATCGACTCTCCTCTTCCTCTTCCTCTTCCGATTGTCGACTCTCCTCTTCCGCTTGTTATTACTCCTCATATTTTCCCTTCCAATGGTTCGACTACTGCCCCTGTTTCCTCCCCTTCCGCTCCACCTACAAACACATACTCCCATCGTCCCAAGGCTGTTGAGCAAGTGCAGACTGTTAATGTTCCGCCAGTGCCGGTGACTGTCTCCGCTCCAGATTCAGATGATGACCTTCATATTCCTCTTGCTCGTCTTATAGGTAAAAGGGGCAGCACCAAATACCCCATTGCCAACTACATTTGCTATACTCACCTCTCTCAGACTCACAAAGCCTTTATCTCATCTCTTTCATCTATTATAATTCCTAAGACATGGCAGGAGGTTGTTCAGCTACCTGAGTGGAAATAGGCAATGGAGGAGGAACTGCGTGTCTTGAAACAAAATGAAACATGGCGTCTTACTAGCCTTCCTCCTGGGAAGCGGACGGTCGAGTCCTGATGGGTCTTCACAGTGAAACAGAATCAAGATGGGGTGGGGGAGTGGTACAAAGCTCTTCTGGTGGCTCAGAGGTATACCCAGACTCAATGCATTGACTACCAAGAGACCTTTGCTCATGTTGCTAAGATGAACTCAATTCGAGTACTTCTCTCCTGTGCTGCGAGTTGTGGATGAGCACTACAACAGCTCAATGTCAAGAATGCATTCTTGCATGATGATCTGGAGGAGGAGGTCTACATGAATATTCCCCAGGGATTTGTTACTGAAGGATCCAATGTGAAGGTGTGCCATATGCAGAAATCTCTGTATGACCTAAAACAGTCTCCGAGAGCGTGGTTTGGACGGTTTAACAAGACCATGATTCAGCTAGGATACACCCAAGGTCAAGCTGATCACACTCTCTTCATCAAGAGGAAAGGTGCACAGGTTTCTATTCTTATTGTGTACACGGATGACATCATCATTACCCGAGATGACTTGGAGGAGATTAGTCACCTGAAAAAACAACTGGGCAAGGAATTTGAAGTCAAAGATCTGGGGAAGCTGAAATGCTTCTTGGGAATTGAAGTTGTGAGGTCTCGACGGAGGATCTTCATCTCTCAAAGGAAATATACACTTGACCTTCTAGAGGAGACTGGGATGCCTGGGTGTGCCCCCCATGGACACTCCAATTGAGGCTAATCATAAAATTGATGTGGATACTAGTGGGTAGAAAGTGGATGCATCAAAATACCAACGATTGGTTGGGAGGCTCATATATTTGTCCCATACTCGCCCTGATATTACATACGTTGTGGGCGTCCTAAGTAGATTTATGCACTCTCCTTCTATACGTCATCAACAAGCTGCCTTTAGGGTGTTGCGATACCTCAAGAAGACACCAGGGCGTAGGATTCTGTTCAAAGCTAATCAATCGTTGGAGGTTGAAGTGTTTACAGATGCTGATTGGGTTGGTAATCAAGATGACAGAAAATCTACCACTAGGTATTGTTCATTTGTAGGAGACAACCTTGTATCATGGAAGAGCAAGAAACAGAATGTTATAACACGCTCAAGTGCTGAAGCAGAATATAGGGCTATGGCGCAAGGAGTTTGTGAGGGATTGTGGTTGAAGACCATTCTTCAAGATATGAGTCTCCAGGTGAACAAACTTGTTACTATCTATTGTGACAACAAGACAACCATCAGTATTGCGCACAATCCAGTACAACATGATAGAACCAAATATGTGAAAGTTGACAGACATTTCATCAAAGATCACCTCGACAAGGGGAATATCTGCACTCCATTTATGAATTCATTTGACCAGCTTGCCGATGTTTTCACCAAGGGACTATACAGTGACAACTTCAAGAACAACACTGACAAGTTGGGAATGATCAATATATATTCCCAACTTGAGGGGAGAAAGTTGAATATACGCATTTATTGTCGCATTAATTGTCCCGTCTATTTTTACGTTTCCTTTCCTCCATCGCACTTATGTAATCCACATGATATGTCACGTGTTGTGGTCCTATATATATGTTTGTTATTGCTCGTTTCTAGGGCATCATAATACAAAATCATTTTTCCACTCTGACTTCTTCGAGAGGGCCTGACATTATAATCATCACTAATGAGTATAAGTTACCTTTCATTTTTCCATAATTTTGTCGTCTCCTCTACGGCTTATGGTTCCTTCCTCTTCGACTCTTACTAGACATCAATTGCATGTATTCATATTAAAAACCATTTTAGTATTATTCTTTTTTTTCAACTCTTTCTTGACAGGTATTAAATAATATACAGAATTTAAATTCCCCTGACTCCCGAGGGCTAAAATAAACCGTGGACCACCAATCTTCATTCAAAAATTCAAAAGTCACGATCGTGAAATGTTGATGCAATGTTCAAACCTCACAACACAGTTTTGGTGTGGTGCGATTTTGTTCAGTGTAAAACCGACCCCCTTTGATGCGATTGCGATTTGAATTCAAACCGTACCAAATCACATTTGGTTTTATCCTTAATAGTAAGTATAGATATTATAGATAGATTATAAAATTAACAATATTATAATAATATTAATCCTAATAAAAATATTATAAAAATAATAATAAATGGGTCGCAGTTTGGTTCTGCTTCAGTCCGATTGGTCACGGTTCCAAAATTCAAACCAGGACTCAGATAATTAGCGAACGGTTTGATCCGGTTCTTTGCGGTTCCAGTTTGGTTCCGATTTGGTTTTCGGTTTTAAGTGACAGCTCTACTTGTCAGGAATCCGCCAAAGTGAAGGAGAAACCCTCAAGGAATTCTTTCGCTGGTTTACCATTGCGACACGACAAATCCCAGGAGTTGATCCTGAGCTCTTGCGAGAATTCTTTTTAGGAGGATTCCGCCCCGACATCTTCTACACAATATTAATGAGAGAAACAGTACCAAGTTATCCTGACCTAGTACGACAAGTTGAAGCACAGATCGTCCCCGATGAAGCAATCGAGGCACATCGACAACAGGTCAATAGATACCTGAAGAAAGGAAGGAGCAAAAGGCTTCATCAAACCCAGGGAAAAGAGATTAGCGTCATGACAACCTGCGACCTCAACAACATTAGAAATACACGCCCCTCAACACCTTTTGGACCAATGTATTATACACAATCCAAGGCAACAAGGCACTCCGAAAGACCAGACCGCTCGATAAAAATGCAGGCGACCAGTCAAAGTACTACGAGTTCCACCACAGATGAGGACACATCACAGACAATTGTTGCAAGCTGAAGGAGGAAATCGAGCGCCTCGTCAGGCAAGTGCTGTTGGGGAGGTTCTTGCAGGGCCAAACACTGAATCAACCAACAAAGGGGTCAACCTTCTGCTTGCCAGGAACGATCGGGGTGGGGGGGGGGGGGAATTCCTAAGGCAATCATCCCATGAGGAAGCTCCCTACCCATGGATCTTTTCCCGCACCACCACTCTTCTCTATACACTTTATTTTTCTATAAACACTTCGTTACCACGAGACCAGATTCGTAACAGTGACAAATGGTTTTCAAAGTTTGTTCATTTCAGGCCTATAAAGGCAAACATTATCCGCGTCATCAGAACTACGTACACGCCTTGTCCAAAAGAAAGGACATTTGCTTACCTTTACAGTACCTGCCTCCTGACAGCAAGCTCACAATACCTGCCTTCGGGCAGCGTGCTCACAACACCTGCCTCCGGGCAGCGCGCTCATTAACAACACCTGTCTCCGGGTAGCGCGCTCATAGCACCTGCCTCCGGGCAGCACGCTCACAGCACCTGCCTCCGGGCAGCGCGATCACAACACCTACCTCGAGGAAGCGCGCTCACAACACCTGCCTCAGGGCAGCGCGATCATTAACAACACTTGCCTCAGGGCGGCACGCTAACAGCACCTGCCTTCTGGCAGCACACTCATATCACCTGCCTCTGGGCAGGGCGCTCACATCACCTGCCTCTGGGCAGGGCGCTCACATCACCTTCCTCTGGGCAGGGTGCTCACATCACCTGCCTCTGGGCAGGGTGCTCACATCACCTGCCTCTGAGCAGCACACTCATTAATAGAACCTTCCTCCGGGCAGAGCACTTACAACACTTGCCTCAGGGCAGCGCGTTCATTAACAGCACCTGCCTCCGGGCAGCACGCTCACAGCACCGGCCCCCATGCAGCACGCTCACAACACCTACCTCTCACTGCCCCAGACCAAAGGTCCTCCATTCTCCCTCGCAGTAGGTCATGACGTCGTCAGCGCTTGCCTCCTCGTGTTCGCCAGTGACTCGTAGGGCATGCCACTCGCCGTCTCTCTAAGTTTGTGTCCCTTGTAACTTCTCACCGCCCTGGATCGAAGGACTGCTCTTCTCCCCCGCGGTAGGTCACGACACCGTCAGGGCCTTCCCTCCTCGTGGTTGCCAAGGTTAGAAGGTCCGCTCTTCACCGCCACAATCAACGACACCCCCCCAATTCGATTGTATTGACCTCCCACTACCCGCTTGAAGTGTCCGCCCTTTTCCCTTGTAGAAGGTCGTGACATTGTCTTGGTCTCGTCCTCCAATCAACGATACCCCTCAGCTCGACGGTCTGACCTTAGGTTACGACATCATTTGGATCTCGTCCTCCAACCACTGACATCCAAAAAGCTAAACCGATATGCAAGCAATGCTCCAAGCCGGAGCAATCTACAAACAGCTATGCAACTAGCAGAAAGCATCCAAAGCGGTACAACCACAGCCAACACAATTACAAAGGAACAAAGATACATGGACCACTTCCATGGTGCCAACATCAGAGCGCTCGTCCTCAGAAAGGTCTCCGACGTCGAGCCCAGAAATGGCGCAACAAAGCTTCCGCTCCACCACGCAAGGGGTCCTACCCCTAGCGACAACTGCCTATCACTCTCTGAACGCATCTTTCTCTCTCCCCCCACAAATTATAACGAGGAACTGACAGTCGCCCTCACATTCTCTCCAAAGTCTTGTAAGCACAAACAAATAGTGAAGTTTGGTCGGCACCGAACCGGCCACGTGGTTTCACCCTATTCATGGGTTTTCCATGTTAAAAAAGGATTGTCTTGTCGGTTCTTTTTTTCGTGATTGTTTGCACAGTCAACCGCTCAGGAGATAAGACGGTCATATTTAGACTGGTCTATCAAGAGACTCGAGTAACCCACAACAACTTTCAAGTTGGCCGGGGAGAGGATATAGAAACATGCTAAAAAATTAACTTTCCTACAAGTGGCAACACCACTTGATTTAAAGGAAAATAGCTTAATTTGATTTAAATGAAATCTAACTCAAATTTGATTCCAGTCAACATGTATGATTTTTCTACTTGGCTGTTTATTTTTATTGGAATTCAAACATTCCTCTTCAAGTATACAAAAAGGATGATAAAAGGGCTTCTTTGCATCTCTCTTTTGCAACCGAAAATATAGTGGAGAAACCCTAGTGCGGCTGTAGACGTAGGCAGATTGCTGAACCACATAAATCCGTGTGTTTTCTGTGTTGATTTTTCCATGTTCTCTCTATTGATCTCAATCTTTGTTCCTAAGAAATACTAACCTAGCACCCTAGAGCAACTAAAAATATAGTGGAGAAACCCTAGAGCAGCTATGGACGTAGGCAGATTGCCGAATCATGTAAATCTGAATTTTCTGTGTTGATTTTCTTGCGTTTTCTTTGTTGCTCTCAATCTTCGTTCCTAATACTGCCTTGCACCCTTAACCTGGGCTCCTACACTAGATCGATAAGTGCTGATTAACTAGAACAACACAACAAGCACAATCATTCACTCAAGCAAGAGAGTCTCTAACAAGCTATAAGATAAGTCCTCTCCAGCCTCCGTAGTAATTGTCTTCATTGCATCTCACTTCTGCAAGTAAAAATATATTCGAGAAACCCTAGAGCAGCTGTGGACGTAGGCAGATTGCCTAACCATGTAAATCTGAACTTTCTGTGTTGATTTTCTCGCATTTTCTTTGTTGCTCTCAATCTTCGTTCCTAAGAAATACTGACCTCACACCCTTAACCTGGGCTCCGACACTAGATCGATAAGTGCTGATTAACTAGAACAACACAAGTAACAAGCACAATCATTCACTCAAGCAAGAGACTCTCTAACAAGCTATAAGACAAGTCCTCTTCAGCCTCCATAGCTACTGTCTTCTTCCTGATAGGGTGAAAACACTACCACAATTAATCAAACTACACAACCTCATCAGCCTCTCCTGAGCTCTAATATGCATGGGGCACAGTGTGAGAGATATCAAGATCTTGGTGAGCAGGAGGGCAGATAGAAGAGGATGGAGGCAGAATGGAAGATTGATATGAGGGAATATTAGGACGAAGAATAGCATAAGAGACCAATTTGGTTCGGGCGGTGTCTGTGGGGTGGGCCAAGCGGCTACACCTTGTATTTTCTCAGGGTTAGCTGACACCACCTAAACATGCACCAAGTGTCCGAAGTCACGCTACCCGTGCCGAATGAACACTTTGTGGCCTTGAGAGTGAGGCGGTATCGGTAAATCAGCCGGAGGACTGTGCAGAAGTGCTTCAAGCGATGATTTTAAAAAAACGACAGCATAAAAAAAAAGCAATATGCTTGTCAATAATTGAAGGCAGTGAAACATTGTTCCTGAGAATCAAATGACTAAAATGATATGGAAGCGATACGAGTACCAGTGAGTAAACTATTCTACGGAATATGGTTATCAGGATCGCGATCCGGATCGTAGGATCGAAGATTTTGTAAATCAATTTGGATCTTACATAGAATCTAAATCGGCACATCTACGACTGGGATCTCGATCCGGATCTTAGGATCTTTAGGATCGCGATCTTGACCCGATTCTACCAGTCTGGCCAAAGGTAACTATAAATATGTACAACCCTATTCCGAACTCATTCAACCGGTCCAACGCCCATAACTTATTGTTTAACCTTATCCCAATCTCGCCTCATACTCCATCACAAAATCATATCGTGTTGCTTTACTGTATCTCAAGTATCGATTGCTGACTGCAAACCGAGGTCAAAAGCGGTTTCTTCGGTCGCTTCCAGTCCAGATTTATTTTTATTGTTAATAAACAATTAGTGTCTTACCTGAAACTAAAATTGAACTTAATATGATATTATTTTTTTGATTTAATTATTAAAAAAAATCAATATAGTTATTTACATACTACACAATTTATTGATTTTTTTGTTGATTGAGCATGAAATTTAACGATACAAAATTCAATTTTATTTTTTGTCTTAATTTATAATTGTTGTAGGATTTGCGATCCTCGATCCTATCCTACGATCCGATCCGATCCAACCTCAAAACGATCCCACCTAGGATCTCGATCCTGACAACCTTGCTACCGATTCTTGTGAAAGCCACCCACCAAAGAGACTAGGGTAAAAAAAGATCCAAGCTTTCACTTGTACCTCCAACCGTTTGTTTCGATTCGAGCCAAAACTGAGCGGATTATTGAGCGATTTTTGTTTTATCTTTAAGCCACCATAACAACCCTATTGTTATTCCTGCATCATACAACACCTTGAATCTAAAGAACAAAATATGAATGAAAATTGAAAAAAACATTTAATCCAGAACATATCAAGAATTAAAAAAAATAGGCATATTTAACAGAAACCTCTTTATAGGTATGGTTTCAATGGTACAGGAACAGCAAGAAGGAGCCATTGCCCATCACTTTACTCCAAAAAAAGGAACAAAAAGAAAGAAAAAAAAAAGTAAAGCTGATGGGCAGAAACACTAGTGAGATGAATAAAAAAAAAATTTAATGCTGAGAAAAATGTCAATTATCTGATGGTCTTCAAATTTTGGCTAAAGGAACGACGAACACGGTACGAATCCTGGGAACCCCCGCAATATTTATTCACAAATCGAAGATTTGGTTCTTTTGGAACTGTTAGTGCTCTTGTTGACCTGCCAAGAATACATACACATTGAAAAAAATAAGTTTAAATTGATAAAATTAGGCTCTGTCGGGTGCATATATTCCCACCAGAACCGTCGAAAGTCGAACAAAGCAGCTGTAAAGTGTGCGCGTTCACGAACATTGACGGTTCATGGAAACACAGCCCCAAACACACAAAAAATAAGACTGTAATGAAACATAAGATCAATGTGTTATTCTCTATTATAATAAGACTGTAATGAAACATAAGATCAATGTGTTATTCTCTATTATAATAAGACTGTAATGAAACATAAGATCAATGTGTTATTCTCTATTATAATAAGACTGTAATGAAACATAAGATCAATGTAGTATTCTCTATTACATTTGTCATATTAGTTAATCGCTGAACATGAATTTAACCAATGATGTATTGGCCCAATTTCGATCGACCCTTTGATATCCGCTCCCTAACATATACAGCCCCTAAAAAATGATATTTCGATCAAGCCAAAATATCAACCACCACTTGGCCTAACTAGTAGGAAAAATATTGCAGTAGACACAATGATGTGAGTTACTGTTGCAGAAACGAGAGTAGATCGATCAAACAAAAAAAATCAAAGCATAGAAGACACAAATTTACGTGCTTCACCCCAAGATGGGATATGTCCACGGGCAACATCAATTCGTTTTTCACTAGATCAAGAACAAAGGTGGTTACAGAAAGTGGATGAATTTCAGTTTTCCGAATAATCTAAACCCTAGAACAATAATGAGTTTATATAATACTCCGAAAATATACAAAATACCACTGTAACTACCCCGGACCCTGTGGGTTGAGATCAGTGCCGACATCATCTTTGAGTTGGGATTCGAGGGATATAATTAGCAGGTGTGACTCTATCACACTCTAGAATAGTATAATGAACTCGAGTTTATCTGAGTGTACTTACAGAAAAATGATATCTTAAAATATGGGTTATTTAGCAGAACCACTCCTCTCTTGTTTGCAAAATTACATGTTGCATCCCTCTATTTTTTGAAATTACAAAAAACTCCCCTACAAGTTTACATTTCATAGCATGCATGCACAAAAATACCCCTGGAGGAAAGCGCTAGGGGAGAATTTTGTGCATGCATGTTATGAAATGTAAGCTTACTTGATGGGGATCCATAAAAGCATGCACCAGAAGGGGTTCGTCGTAAGACGGAACCCACGTTCATGTACTCGCGCAGAAGGACTTGATCGGATCGCTGATCCGACTCCGCGGATGCATTCCAGATCCGCATTCTGATTCGATTTCATATATTATCTTATTATTTTTTTCATTTATTTTGATGTATTCGGGTAACCGCACGTCTAGTCAATCATAATCGTCGATGGTGGGGTGCCCTAGTTCTCTCTTTATTATAAATTAAGTGTTATGGGGCTGTTTAGGGCAATTGCAGAATTTGGAGAAAGCTATTACCGGATTCCTGCGATCATCCCACGGTGCCGACTCCGTGGAACCCTAGGTGACGACTCCTAAGCGCTTCCCTTCTTCCCCAATGTACTACCTAACCCTAGCCACCTTTTCCCCACCCCCACAGCCCCCCCCCCCCCCACCTCCACAACCTTCAACAATAGCCGCTGCCCTTCCCAATATCCCTACTGCTATCAACCGCCCGCAGCCACCCTTTCCCCCTCTCCAACAGTAGCCGCCAGCCCTTTGACCGCCCCCAACAACAGCCTCCGCCCCTTCACCATCCCATACCGCCGCTGCTGCTCCTTTTCCAGCCCCCACGGCAGCCAAACCTGTTGTCTACAGCCGTCTAGCTTCATTTCTGCCGCCCACGTCCATGGGTCCACCTCCAAATCCCCCCCCCCCACCCCCGCCCGATCTAGTCTCCAGATCTGCGCATTCTAGCCAAGATCCAGCCACCCCACCTATCTGATACACCTCTCACAGTCCAGATTCGCTCCCAAACCGCCGGATTCACCCTCTGGAAGCCCGGATCCTCCTCCATATACCTAGATCCACCCCTTTTCGGCCCGATCCCGCTTCCCACCGCCAAATCCAGCCGTTCTCATTGTTATCCCGCCTCTGGTTCCACCTCGGATCGCCGTCAAAGCACTTTCGTCTCCGAAATCTCCATTGTCTTGGACAACCCTCTATTCGGTGAGTCACTTGTTGTATTGGACAATTATTTTAAGCATTATTATTGGTTTGAGTCTTATATTTGCTTAGATAAATTGTTTGTGCATAGATCGTCTCGAATCGCTTGTGATTTGTAGGTAGACTCATTTGCCGCGCGCTTTGCTTAGGCCCTCCAAGCGGAGGAAAGTCATTAAATGCTTTGTTAACTGAATGTTTTTCTCCTTTTAAATATTATTGCATTGGTTGATTATTATTATTGCTCGTCCTAATTTGTTGCCGTCACCGACGGTATCATTGCATATAGACTAGGGTTAGCTTGTCAGGTTCTCATCCCCATCCCTAGCAGTCTTTGATTTGTGCACCCCTTAGCCTACCCCACATCATTATTGAGCAGGTTTTTGTAATTTCAAAACATAGAGGGGTGCAACATGTAATTGTGCAAACTTTACATATTTCTAATAGCATTTTACACAATCCTGCATAAAAAAAAAGTTTTTTACTTTTAATTTACCCTCATAACATGCATAGAAGAGAGAAGTACTCTTTATTTCTCCATGAGAAATACTCAAGTACCTTCTATCATTGCAATTTCAAAAGCATACAATGATTTCCAACCATGTCAATCACTACAAAAAAGATCCCATTTTCCATTTATGTTTTTCCCATCATAATCTTGCAAATAATGTAAAGGTAATACCTTTGTGGAAGGAATGGTCTGTCAAATATAGGCATCAACTGAGCTTTTGGCACCATTTCTTTTCTCATTATCTTTATCTCCTCCTCCTCAATCACCTGCACCTTCCCTCAGCAGAGAATTTGAATATTTCAATAGTAGTGTTCCAGTAAATTAAGGAAAAAATAATCAAAACCTTCTGAATTTTCTCCTCGAACCGCCTCAGAATTTCGAATGAGCTAATCTTGCTGGCAACCTGTAGCACACATGCTATCAACCATCTTTACATAACTCTGTGACCTGCTGGACTTGAAAACATTGTCAAATTCTTACCAAATGGTCAAATCCTGCACGCCGAGATGCTCTTTCTTCAGTATGAAGGCGAAAATTGACTTGCGGCTTTTTCTGCGACTTAACTGAGGAATTTTTGTTGGATTCTGCAAAAAATGGTATCCCAAATGTTTCACAAAATGGATGGAGATGAGGAGTCAGGGTAATTAGAGGTTTACTTAGTACATTAGGTAAACATTAACCTGAAATTTCTTCATACTAGGTGGCGGATCCTGTGCAATCTGAATCTGATATTGAGCATCTTTGGTAGCATACTCTTGCTGTTTTCGCATGAATTTTTGCTCCTTCGCGTGTCCCCGCTGCTGTGGAAAATTAAACTTCTGTAGCAACCAACCGAAAAGCTTAAGGCTTCGTTTGGGGGACTTATTTTCACTGGTCAAGCTGTTACCACCGCATGAACCGGACCTTAAATCTATAATAGGTCCGATTCATGCGGTCGTAACCGCTTGACCAGTGAAAATAAATCCCCCCAAACGGAGCCTAAGAATTAACATCATATTCTAACGCTCGTTTATATATTTGCTTATGCTATAGAGTATAGAAAGAAAAAAAACACAATCACGACATAATAAATTATGTGGTTTACAGCAGCTGTTGCTTGTTAGCTATGAAGATTAGGCTTACATGGAGAAATAGTAATAGATGGCTATAAGTTTTATGCCCTTTAAAACCTATAGAGAGACCCTTGATTAGCTATGTGAAGGGGCATAAACTGAAGGGGTCAACTGAAACTTCAAATATATTAACATTCAAGACATCTCAAGGGCTCTTATATGTTCGTTGTAGGAAGCTGGGTATCTCAAAAGAGTTAATATACAAAACCTCCTCTCTTTGCCTGCAAAAATTATGCTTACAAATTGTTGTAAAATCCGGTACAAACACAGACACAGCTATAAAATCCGTAGATAACGAGAACACATAACAACAACCACAAGATTTATATATTGAAATATAAATGCAAATACAATAGAAATTAGAAAACAGGAGAATTTGACAGTCCGACGAGTACGTCGTGGATGCTCCGGACACTCGCGATCCGCGGTGAGAATCTGAGATCTAGACTGCAATCCGCCTTGCGGACGCACAAGATTCACTGAACCTTCAACGTCAAAGTCCGACGTTCAACCACACCACCACTGGAGAACAACGGCGCCACCGGAGAACAATGTCATCACTGGAGAGAAATCACCGTCAAGGATAACTGCACTCGCGCACGCCTTCGACACTGCGCCTCTCCACTCCAAAAACGTCCACTGCAACGCCGACGGCAAACTCCACCAAGCTCGGCGGCAACACCCTCTCGCAACGCCGACAGCTACCTCTTCCAAGACCGGCAACAACACCCAAGGTCGGCAGCCCTTCCGAGTGCACGAGCGAGAGAGAGAGAGAAGAGAAAGAGAGAGGGGCGGATCTCCTATCTCCAAGGCGGCTCCTCCACGAATGCTACAGGCGGCACCTCAAGGCTTCAGGCAGCTATCACTTTTCAATATGCGGTTTTTTTCAACCGTGAACAAGGACCCCCCTTTTATTTTTCACAGCATGATCAATGTCAAGGCTACCTGGTGGCAATTTCTAATTATACCACTCCTATTTTGGCACCCCATGACAACTAAACAAAGAAAAAAAAAATCCCTTTCTTTATTCCTTGAATCTGGAGATCGGTCCAAACCAAAAAAACCAACACAAATCACAGTTTTGGATCCTATGGAGGCTATAAACATGGGCTCTTCAGTATTAGACTTTTGTTTAATTCTGACAGGCACATAACAAATCACATCAATAGCTCCATTTGTTCAATACTTGCAACCATACTAGTTGTCGAAGGAAGAGTCTATTACGGGCATAGGCAAATCAATATTATGGTGCTAATTATAAAGTTCTTTATACGAGTCAAGCAGTCATGTAGTTTATGATGTAAATCCGGTACAAACACACAGCTATAATAAATGCAGAGCAAACAAGAACACCACACAGCCAGTCAGCCACGCATATATATATCACAAAATATATAAATGCAATACAAATACAAAAGTAGAAGAAAGAAATGACCGTGTGGCGAGTACGCCGCGGATTCTCCAAACACGCACGATCCATAGCAAAGTCTGAGATCTTGACTGCAATCCGGACGCATAAGGTTCACTGGAAACCTTCGACATCAAAGTCTGACGTCCAAGCGCACCAACATCAGAGACCACGCCACCACCGGAGAGGAAATTCAAGTCGGATCTAACCACGCTTCTCCTATCCACGGCAAATCTCCTCCTTCACTCTACGCTCTCCACCAACGCCGGCGACTATCTTCTCCAAGACCGGTGGCAACACTCTCCACCAACACCAACGACTATCTTCTCCAATACCGGCGACAACTCTCCTTGTCCAACGCTGGTGGCTATCCTCCAAGGCTGGCGGCAACCCCTTCAAGATCGGCGATCCTCCTTGAGACCGACGACATCCCCGATCACATGAGCAAAGAGAAACGAGGGGCGGAGAGAGAGAGAGAGAGAGATCAGGAAAAGAGGGAGGCGATTGTTGAATATCATGGGGAGGGAATGGAGACAAAGTAGGTTTTATATTAAATAAAACCTAATGCCTTAAGGGTCTAGATCCGTGTCGGGTCCAGATCCGTGTCGGGTCCAGATCCGTGTCGGGTCCAGATCCGTGTCGGGTCCAGATCCGTGTCGGGTCCAGATCCGTGTCGGATCCAGATCCGATTAATAAGAAAAACAACAATCCACCACCTTGATTCGGGATCCGGAGCCACCACCTGCACGAAACACTCCTTGCATAAAGTATCAACTACACTAGGCACTACCGGCACATAACATCAATTGTGTGTAGCAACACTGCACTAAGCACCACCCAAGGACCTGAGGCATCAGCCGATCAGCTTCAGTCGGTTCATCCCTGCTCGGGCTCAACCCCTAAATGCTGACGCAACTAGATCGCTGAATCTGATTTGCCTAGTCAGACTACCAGAAGGACGAACCCCTGCACCACCTCAACCATCCACTCTGTAGGCCGCAGAAATCATGGGTGCACCACCTCGCATCATGGTCCCCATCAGCCGGTACAAACTACCGTGCTGCATAGCTCGCAAAAACACGTTGATCCCTCGCATAAGCGCGATGCTCCCTCGCATCATCGTCGGGACTCCACCTCTCCCTTGAAAGCTGCACCTACTGAAGTCCAATCTGCCCAACGATGTCCTGCACAGCTTAGGTACCGGGTGTACTCGCTCAAGCCTACGCACTGCTCCGTCATGCGTCCGGATATCCACTCTCTATCCCCGTGACCTCACATGTTGAGTTGTCACCCAGAAAGACTGTCCCAATCATCATCTCCAGTGAACTGAGCATCGCCGCATCTGAGCAAATGTGTTGTGAAACACTGAAATCTAATATCATGTATCAGAGTCACATGGACTCTCAGTGATGATAAAATACACATCACAATCATCTGTCATGATTACCATCGCCTTGCCCACATCCTGTACATCCCTAGAATTCTGCGGACAATGCCTTCATATATGACCATTTTTCTTGTAGTCGTAGCACGCCACTGCGTTCCTCGAAACGTATCTGACCCGTGCATTCCCAGATCCCTTCCCGAGATGCCTCCCTCGTCCATCAACAGTCAACGTCTGCGCACCCCCATGCGTGAGATCTGATAATATTTGACTAAACGATAACGCAAATGTGATCTGCCTACATCTACTGTGTCCTTCTCATACAGTAGAGTGTTTTGCATATGCTTGAATGACGACAGAAGCAAGGTAAGAAGCAATAAAGTCTTGTCTGCTTCCTCCAACTTCACACCAACCACATGCAGTTGGTTGAGAAGACCATTGAATACGTTGAAGTGTTCTTGGAGGTTACTACCCTCCTGCATCTTCAAGCAGTACAGTCACTGCTTCAATAATAGCCTCGTGGTTAACGACTTGCTCATGCAGAGTCCCTCAAGCTTCTCCCACAACATGACAACAAACTCTCCAATAAAAATGTTGAACAATATCTTGTCGTCAACGCATATCCTGATAGCGCCAGTGACATGCTCATCCAACTCAGCCCACTCAAAATCCTTCATGAGAGTGGGTAAAGAATCACGCCCCCGCGAAACTTGGATCAACACCTGCTCAACCACCATGTCCTTGACCCGAATTTGACATAGGCGGAAGTTTCCACTACCATCAAATTTCTTCACAGAATATCTGACCAACATTGTGTTCTTCCCTATCATAACTACCATCAGTATCTCTAGACAATCTAATTAATTCACGGATCAAGTCTGGAAAGATAGGGAGCGGACCAATGTCGTCACCTATCGTTGACACAAACTTAAATCGGAACATCCAATCAGTCACCTACCGAGAACCTGACTCTGATACCACTTGTTATAAAATCCGGTACAAATACACAAATACAACTATAATAAATGCAAAACAAACAAGAACACCACAACCACACAAATATATATCACAAAATATATAAATGCAATGCAAATACAAAAATAGGAGAAAGAAATGATTGTACGGTGAGTACGCCGCGGATGCTTCGAACACGCACGATTAGGGGTGCAAACAGTTCGGTTTGGGTCGATTTGGACCAAAATCGAAACAAAACCGATAAGGTTTGGTTATTTTTTTCTCTTAACCAAACCAAAACTGATCGGTTCGGTTCAATAGTCATGGGGGTTTGGTGCGGTTTTTTCGGGGCGATTTTTGGTTTTAAAAGTTTCACTTAATTATAAGTTATTTAAATTAGTAAAAAGTATAATGAACCAAAAAAATATACCTAGAAGCTTAAAGATTGGGTTCCCACAAGTTCACAACACAATAACACCTACATCCACCACCACCAAATTAGCCCTTTAGCATAATCGTAACCTCCCTCACTGAGGTACATAATTTTCAGATTTACCACATACTTACAAGTTTTATCTTAGAATATTTCTTACTTAATGATTCGAAACTCACAAAAAGAAAAAAGAAAAGGTAAGGTAAGTAGGTAATAAGTGTAAATGGGTAGCTGTAACTTGTGGTGATAAAATAAAATTTTTTAAGGTAGTGTTTTTTAAATTATTCATATATTTTAAATGTATGGATGACTGGTTTTGTGCATCCTTTGCATGTTTAGTATTTGCAAGGTCATAATTTTTTAAACATGACTGTAATAACATAACTTCTCGATTCGGTCGGTTTTCTCAGTTTGTTGAAATCAAAAATCGGACCAAACCGAAATGGGGGGCTGTTATCTAAAATAAAAAACCGCTCATACACCGAACCGAGCAGTTCGTTTTGAATTTCGGATTTGTTAGGGCATTTCGGTCGGTTTGGTCGGTTTTTGGTTTTTCGTGCACACCCCTATGCACGATCCACGACAAAATCTGAGATCTGAATTGCAATCAGCCTAGCGGACGCACAAAGTTCACCAGGAGCCTTCGACGTCAAAGTCCGACGTCTAAGCGCACTACCACCGGAGACCACGCCGCCACCAGAGAGGAAATCCAAGTCCTATATAACCACACTTCTCTCCACGACAACTCTCCTCCTTCACTCCACACTCTCCGCCAATGCTGAGGCTATTTCCTCCGAGACTGGCGACAACACTCTCCACTAATACCGGCGGTTATCTCCTCCAAGACCGGGGACAACTCTCCTTGTCCAACGCCGGTGACTATCCTCCAAGGCCGGCAACAACCCCTCCAGGATCGGCGATCCTCCTTGAGACCGGCTGCCTTCCCGATTGCACAAGCACAGAGAAACGAGGGGGGGGGGGAGATAGATCAGGAGAAGAGGACGGAGGTTGTTGAATCTCATGCATGGGGAGGGAATGGAAACAAACTGGGTTTTATATTAAATAAAACCTAATACCTAATGGGTATGGATCCGGGTTAGATCCGAATCCGAATCAATAAGAAAAACAACAGTTTATGTTGAGTCTATGTTATGAGTCGTTAACAGAGTTTAGTATTTTATAATAAATTTTCAAGCGTCAGAACTTATTACGCTTATGTCATTACGTATCTCTATTTAAAGACTCATACGGTCATGAATGAAAGTAAACATGAATTCTCTCTTCTTGTCACTTAAAAATTGTCACTTAAAATGAAATTATGGCAGCACTCTCACTCTCTCCAGAGCACATTCCGCCTAAGTAGCTGCGATTTCGGCTCCGTAGTATCTCCCCCACCGCCATCTCCATCTCCGGTCATCTCCAAAAAAGCCACCCTAAGACCGAGCATGTAACCAATTCATCACATCACTTAGGCTTTGTTTGGGCGGGGTCCGCCTTCCGGTGCGGTGGCGAAAGGCCTGGAACGCCACCGTGAAGGCCGACTGGAGGGAGGGGCTCGGTTCAGAGACGTCCGTATTTCGCCGTTTCGCATGGTGAAATCTGCTCGGCGGAGCGAATGGATATCCGTTCCGGCAGCAAATCAAACGGCGCGCGCCGGCGGTGGTGTGTTTACTAGGAACCGAATGGAAGGGTGACTCCGCCCCAAACAGAGCCTTAGGCTCCATTAGGGAGAGCGGTGTCGGTGACTTCGGTGAGAAACGAAACTTCCACCTTTCGGCAGGAGTAGCGGATGTGGAGTGTCACCCAAAAGAAACGGCACCAGAGCTCATCATTTTTGATGGGAAAAAAAAGGCCCTATCGAAGGCGGAACGCCCAGGAGATCAATTTTTATTTGTGCCACCTCCATCTCCTACCGTTGTCCACTGCAACAAAGCTTGAACAGCACCCCAAACAGTAGCGGATCTAGAAAATTAATAAAGGGGGTGCACAAATTGATAATGAGGATGCACACAATTTTTTTTGAATGTGTCAGAGTGTTCTAAAAAATCTAATATGGGGAGCCAGACATCAACTTTCTTCAAAAAAAAAATTTTAAACGTTTCAATCTTATCGAAGCTGTATCTCCCTCATTTGGCCTCCGTTTTTGACGTATAAGTAGTCAAAATTCATTGCCTCGACGAGAGGAATTCAAATACACTAATTATTTTGAAAAACAATGGGGGTGCCAGTGTCCCTCGGGTCCCCCCTCTGGATCCGCCCCTGACCCCAAATGAAGCCTTAACACCAATTACCTCAGTTTGGACTTTGAAAGGCGGCAGCTGACCACTCCTCCCAGATTTTCTGCCAGTTAAACCGTAACTTACAGCACTAAACTGGGTCTCCTGCAATAGTAGCAGAAAATAAGAGAAGTAACATAGGGCTCAGCTCAGAACATCCTGATATATAAACAAAACAATGGCAGCAGGCCTAGTAGTAGGAGAAGAAAATAGAAGCTAGAGTTTTGTTAACCTTTGGAGAGTAGAAGATGATGGGGTCCTCCATGTGCTTGGTGCTTGGATTGAGGAAAACCTGCTTCACTGAAACAACTTTTATCTGTGTCGAAGTGCATAGCTTTCATGAGCTCTGTATCTTTCACCAGACTTCCACTTTTTGGGATTCCTCCAATATCCCACCCATGAGTCCCAACTTTCTAACAATACTTGGCCCCATTAGCACCAAACTTTCTGATAAAATATCACATCACAAAATAATTCCTAACAAACTCTCTTCAAGCCGGTCACAGCTTCCTCACCTTCCTGCAAGCGATCAATAATTAGGTACAAGCTTGCACCATCCTCTACGTACAAGTGGAATTTTGTAAGTTTAAATCATATTTTTCCGTAATAAAAAGTTGATTGTAACAAAAATAAATTACGGAATATTAATTATGACATTTTTACAATCAATTTAAGTACTTATTTGTCCACATTCTATACAGTTCTAAAAAAATTCCAGTTGTATTTTTTGATTTTGATTGGAAAATTCCAACTGGAATGTTGACATATTTTCCAGTTGAAATTTTTGCTACAATCCCGAAAATTACAACTGGAATTTTTTTAGAACTGTATAGAATATGAACAAATAAGTACTTAAATTGATTGTAAAAATGTCATAATTAATATTCCGTAATTTATTTTTGTTACAATTAATTTTTTGTTACGGAAAAATACGATTTAAGCTTATAAAATTCCACTTGTACGTAGAGGATGGTGCAAACTTGTACCTAAAAATTTTCCCCTGCATGCTCATAGAATAATCGGGATAGTCATGCCATATCACGTCAATTAAGGGTCAGTTTGTTTCGGCGGTAGCGGTGATCAAAGGAGCTGTGGGAATGGAGCGGTGAGAATGGAGCTCTGAGAATGGAGCTGTTTAGAATGGAGAAACAGTTTGGTAAAACAGCGGTGACAGAGCTGTTCAGAATGAAGAACAGTTTGATAAAAGAGCGGTGGCGTTTTCATTACATTTTCATTGCATTTTTAAAATAAATTAAAATAAATATTTATTATAAATTTAATAATAATAATAATAATAATACAAATCAAATAATACTAATAAATTATAATTAATATTTATTATAAATTTAATTTATTATTAATAATAATCATATTAATAATAATAAGCATATTAATAATATTAATACTAATTACATGTGGTTATCATAATATTATAATAATGATTATAATAATAATATAATATAATAATATTATAACAATAATATAATAATTGCCGGAGCAATTCATCTCCCCTTCACTCATGTTGATAATTTAATAATATAATAATATAATATAATAAACTAATAATGATGGTGCCGGTGAAAAGCTCCGGTGAAAAGGAGCTCTTAGGAGCTATCCCAGAGCTCCGTTGAGAACGGAACTTTGCTCCTCCGTTCCCGCCGCAAAGCCCAAACAAACTGGCATGCTTCAAATAGACTAGGATTTAAAACATCATACGAATATGCACAATGGCCATCCCTCCTAATGACTACGGAGGACTCGAAGCCACTCTCAAATCTCAACAAATGAATAAGCTTCAAATAGATTAGGATTTAAGACATCTCAACAAATCTATTGTAACACAATTTCATACGCTTCAATTGGAAGCTAGTTTATTGTTCTTGGAGCATTGAACAGTTTTAAGAACTACAGAACTGTTATTCACATCTATGACATGCTTGCATGACTCTAAGGCTTCATTTGTTTGGGCGTTTCGTTGCTCCGTTTTGAGCAAATACTGCCGGAAGGAGGAAAAACAAATGAACCTCCGGCGGCGTTTGCTCCGTTTCCACCCGCCCCCCTTGAGAAATGTCCCCAAAAAGCTCCGTTTGGAGCAGCCACCTCCCCCCTCCGGTTCGAACACTCCGTTTCCACCCGCCGGATCGACCCGCCACCGCCGAACCAAATGAAGCCAGGCTCCATTTGGCGTGGCTTTTTTATGCTCCGGTGAGTTTGGACAAAAACACCACCATCATAGAATGCATGGTTAGCATGACATCGGTTATAACCGCCACCAAGAAAAGAAAGCTAGTTTTGAACATAAAAGTGGAGGAAGTTTGATGTAGGGGTAGGCTAGTGGTGCTCGGAAGCTAGGACTCTACGTGCACGTGTGAGGGGATATGCGAATGCAATGTTACATGCAATGAAATAGTCGGATAGCAACGACAATTAATTTAAGCAGTGAGAATTAACAACACCACGCAGTTAATCAAAATAAAGAAGCAATTAAATAATTTTAGCAATTTGGTAACGGCTTCCTCTGCGCGGAGGGCCTAAGCAAGCGGCGGCGATTAATTCCACAAACAAATATTAGCGTAAAAGTACAACAACTACCAAACTATGATCACAACACAAATATAGATAAACAACCAAGTGCAAGTGTCAAATACAAAACACAATACCACGAGATACTCACGATGCAGTGGACTGATCCGAGGTGGGGGAGAATTTGAGGGATCGGATGCAAAACGGGCGATCGGAGGCGAACACGGTGGCACGGTGACGTCACGGTGGCTGCCCACGGTGGAAAAGAGGGGATGTGGGCCGTAAACGGTGAGATCCGGCCACTAGAGAATGGATCGGAGTGTCGGTGGGTAGATCCGCTAATTTTAGGGCGGATCCGGGCTACGGGAGTGGGAATACGTAAGTGGACAGTAGATCGGGGAAAAGTAGTGCTAGATCAATTAGATCTAGAGTTTTCAGAGCGGGGGGGGGGGGGAGTGGATCCACGAAAAGGAAGGAGGGAGGAGGGGAAAATGGAGGCCTGTGTGAACAGTAAATCGGGTGAACAGTAGCCCGGGCGAACAGGCATCGCCGAATAGGTTCGGGTGAACAGTAACTGTGAGTGAACAATAACCGTGAACAGTGCTGAAACTGGACAGCAAGCGGCTGTTCTTCGGGGGCTGGAATGGAGGGCTGCAGCGGGTGGGAATGGAGGTTTGAGGCGTGGAAAATGAAGGTGGGGGTAGGGGTTACCTTGGGGAGGAGTTTGGCGGCCTAGGAGTCGTCACCTAGGGTTCCACGGCGTCGGCACCGGGGAGGGATCGCTGGAATCCGGGAATACTGCTTCTCCGAAATCTGCAATCGTCCCAAATCAGCCCCCTAGCATCCTATTTATAAGAAAACACAAACTAGGGCATCCTCATCAACGACTATGATTGACCGGTGGGTTAGCCCTTAAAATACATCAAAATAAACTCAAAAAATATAAAGTAATATAGCGTTTTGACTCGCGGCGATGCTCCGGACGCAATCGCGGAGCCCGATCGTCGATCCGGGCACACCATATATGGAAAGTTGCCAAATCAGCCCCGAACGGGCCCAAAACGCGTCCTCGTCTCTGCTCCGCATCAAAGTTCCTTAGGTGAGGTTGGACATTCACGAAAGATGGTCCATAACCACCGGATTAACGACCGCTACCACCACGCCAAACAGAGCCTTAATGATTAATTGGAATATTTGCACTTCTTTGAATCACTGAGAAAGTGAGAATGCTTTTGAAGGTAATCTGGGCCAGGACCAAACAATCTTACCTCTGAGATTTCTGGTGATGCATCTTTCTTAGACAACTCAAATGTATTTCATGGGAACACGTGTTATATAGTCTATAATCAAAAGAAACAACCCATCTTGCCTTAACAATATATATAATTCCGGTTGGATATACTGTGCATTCTATATGGTACACATAGCTTAGGCTCACCTTTGGTGTTATGAACATCCTCTCTTGTACATGTATCTATAAACTATTGTTGATGTGAATACTAGTTTTGATCCTTTTTCTATAATGGTATCAGATCCTTAGGATTTCCGCACGCCGCGCTCGTTTCCTTCCCGCACGCTGTGATTGCTTCTGGGGTCGTCGAGCGCTTTCTCCTTTCCGATCGTCGAGCGCTACTTTGCGTAAGCCTCCTCCTTTCCGTTCATGAGAAAGTAGAAATCAGGATTATCCTGACTTAAAGATAGCATTTAATTTTTCTTAAGTTAAAAAGACAATAAAATTGTGTGATTAAATAAGAATAACAACTACAGCTAATTCAGAACAAATACCTTTTAAGGATGATAGCTTTCTCTCATGTCCATGGATATATGTTAGTTAAGAACACGGAGAAAAATTGCATTCAAAATGAAAATGGCGAGGATACAATCGCGAGGTATATTCTTGAGGTTTGGTTTCCCCAAAGTGAGAGACTACTCAAAACACTAAGGATCCGCTCGGTTAGACAAAGTTGGTGAGTTAAAATTAGAATCAGAGGTCTTTTTCAATTTAATTAAACCACCAATTTCAATTCCAAAGTCTCAATTATACCTAACCGAACGGAGCCTAAAAGAAAAACCTAAATCTCTCCTCCAAGTTGACACATATCTAAAATTACAAAAATGACACTAGGGGTACATTCACAATTAAAAAGATAGTGCAATACTAAAAGTAAGAGCGGCCGCCAAGGTGGATGTGAGTCCAGAACATTGTAATTGTATCAGTATCCCATATTAGGTTGCATCGCCGGGTATCTTGTGCAAGTTTTCGAGTTGAGCGCATCGAGTGCCCACGATCTGATCTATCAGCATATCATTTTAAGCGGAAAATTTTATGAGGTAAGAGATGCAGAGAGTGTAAAATTTTGAATGTGAAGAGAAGAGTTCAGCTTCAACATAAGTAAATAACTGAAGGATTGATAACATTTCGCAGCATTGGGATAAAAGTAGCATAACAAAAACTGCCAATGCAAAGCCCTTAGATGACAAGATTCATCTTTCAAATCAAACCCAACCCTACTCTACATAAAGCTCCATATTCTAGTTTTGTTATCCCTTTGTTCCTTTCTGATGGCGTTCCATGCTCTCCTTTTTTTCTAGGCCGCTATAAATCAGTATGCTCAGAATATTGCCTAAGGGCGCATGTGGTTTGGATTCAGAAGGATTCAGGCGAGTCCGGAGGGATACTTGGGGACAGGTCGCATAAGACAGGACATGAAAGAATTTAATACTCCGAAAAAAGTAACAACTCATTTTAAGAGGATCGGTGCCGGCCAAACCCAAAACTAGTTGTAAGGCCGACTTCAACAGATTCATTAATTTCACGGGAAAAACCACCGAAAATATTTAATAACACAAAAACTTGGACAATAATAAAAAAACATGTACACATACAAATAAAATATTTACATATTAATGATTTTCTAAAATATATGAAAACTTTACATTTTAAATATGCTGTGGTAATATATTTTAACTTTCTACACTACAAAAGGCAAACTATACATAGATTGAAAAGCCTCAAAATAAAATACAACATAAAAGTTAAATTGGTCCAATGCGGCAGACAATTGGTTCAAAAAAGTTTAATTTCACAAAGATCAAAGCTCAAGGAATCATACTGAAACATTTGAGTTTTAAACACTACAAAATAAATGTCATGACAGTAAAATTAGTGTAACATGACAGCCAATTATTAGTATAAAACATAAAAATAAAAGTAGATATCAGCAGCACCCAGCTATTTATCTTTTCCATATCCACCTTTCATCTTTTCAATTCCATTGCATAAAAAATAAGTACAAATAGTGTCAAACCATCCTTACTTTAAAAGTAAGCACTTAAACTGTTTTATAAAATTATAATAATGACATGGCATCCAACCTTGGAATAAATTGAATTTAAAGGAACAAATAAGATCAGTATTGAAGCAGATCCTTAATTCTTTAACTTCATTGTGGAGTTCTTTGCGAAATAAGTCGAACTTCAAATAGATCTTTGCCCTCTACTTTCCCTACAACAAATCGGGAAATTGCGTTGACAAAAAATTACCACTATGTGAAGACGAACTTAAAATGAGAAGATAATACTCACCTATTTCTGCGGTGATTTCTGGTCCAAAGAATGATGCAAACTTCGCCTGAAAATGAACAACAAAAATGATTATTTTAGCGTTATAATTGAAGAAATGCTACAAAAGTTAATATGGATATTGGGCCCCTCCAATTACAAACAATTGGTTTTGAGGCTGAATGCATAAATTCTAACATGATATCAGAGAAGACTAACACAACGGCCCGCTCCCACGTAAAATAATTATAAAAAAGCCGACATGTTAGAGGACAAAAACACTACATGTAAGTGTGTGCCCTAAGAATATAATTCCACACCGAGAAACACCCCACACACTTAACATAGATCATGGACCCCTCCACCTACAGCCATTTATTTTGGGTTGGATGCAAAGGTTCTAACAAGAACTTCATAATAAAATCCAATATGCACAGTCCATAAATTTATCTACTCGAAATGTCAACAGCTAATATGGTTCCTTTACATGCTGCATTGTAAAACCAATAACCACACCTGTCTCCGTTCAAAATCAGATAATTGCAAAGCTTTTGCTTCAAACACAAGGACTAAGGAGTACTTCCCATCTTCAGTAACCTAGAAGCAAGATATAGAAATGGTCATGTCAAAGAAAAACATATTGAAAAAAATGCAAGCATGATATCATCAAAATAACATTTTGATTTTTTTTTTACTTTTTGATGAATAAGAATATAGAAAAAAAATTTGCTGAAATTGATGGCTGTACCATAAGATATTTAGTCCCAAATCCCAATAGTTTTTTATGATTTACTACACTCATGGTATGAGCCTCTATAAGCTCAGTTCACTTTAACACAACAGTGATTTATAAATTGTTGAGAATATAGTCCCACATTAAAAACTTAAGTAATCTTGTTCACTCAATATAGATCATGGGCCTCTCCACCTATAATCAATTTGTTTCAGGTTGATACATAGGTCCAATGGGCCACTATCAATCACCTAATTAAAAAGTACAGGTATTACAGGCTAAATGATGGGCGGGACCCGGTCGAAGGAAGACGTTTCGTGCATGTCTATACTACGCGCGCGCGAGGAACGGAGATGGTGTGAGCCCGCACAGTACTTGGCAGGCCTAGTATCTATTTATCTTTTTGTATTTTATTTTGTAGCGTCTATTTGTGTGTTTGGCCTATCAACCATGTTGGTCTCTCCCTATATAAGGGAGATGGGTAATGTGTTTTTGTAAGCTTGAATTGGATTGTGATTTGGAAATTAAGAAAAGAGAAACCAACCCAGCGGGTACAGTTTGCCCTAGCCGCATCTTTCTCTCTCACTCTCTCTCTCTCTCCCGCGTTCGCACAACCCGACGCCCCCCGCTCAGCAACCTCACTGTCGGCCTCTCGCCTCCATCGCACTCCACTCCCGCCTCCTTGCCTCCCACCAGCTCGTAGCCCATCAGAAGAAGTGTACTTTCGGCAAGCCGCATGTCGAGTACCTGGGTCACATCATCTCAAACGAAGGGCTCGCCATAGACCCGCAAAAGATCGAGGTTGTCCTGCACTGGCCGACGCCGACGAACCGTCGGGCCGTGAAGGGATTCTTGGGACTCATCGGCTACTATCGTCGCTTCATACGCAACTACGGAGGTTTGACACGGCCACTGACAGACCTCTTGAAGGAGGCGCCCTTCCTGTGGGATGCGACCGCCCAAGAGGCCTTCCACAGCTTGTTGCACGCTCTCGTGGAACCACCAATCCTGAGCATGCTCGATTTTTCCTAGCCGTTTATCGTGGAGTGTGACGCCTCCGGGAAGGGGGTCAACGCCGTTCTCATGCAGGAGGGCCGTCCCATCACTTACTACAACAAAGCCTTCACCAATCGGCGGAAGGTGGCTCTGCCTATGACAGCGAGCTACGGGCCTTGGTACTAGCAGTACAACATTGGCGCCCGTATTTTCTTGGGTGGCCCTTCACCGTCAGGACCGACCACCGCAGCTTGAAGCATCTATGGAGTCAGAAGGTCTCCACCCCGGCACATCAACTCTAGATAGCCAAGCTCTTGGGCTACCAATTCTCGATCGAGTACAAGACCGGGCGCACAAACTCGGTCGCGGACGCATTATCCCGCTGCGAGCATGGCGACACATTGGCGGCGATCTCCCTTGGCAATGGCGGGACGCGGCGGTCCTCCGGGAGGAGATAATGGGCAGATCCCCGTTACAACCGCATAATCAATGAGCTACGGAGCGTGCCAGACGCGCACCCTCCCTTTCGTCTAGTGGGCGACTAACTCTACTACCGCGACCGCCTAGTCCTCGCAGCATCATGACCATGGATACCGGGCCTACTGGAGGAATTCCATTCCACACCGACAGCGGGACACTCAGGAGCCTATCCAACCTACCGTCGGTTAGCGGCCACCATCTACTAGAAAGGCATGATGTGGACAGTACAACAGTTCGTGGCCAACTGTTTGGTCTGTCAAAGGGCCAAATATCAAACCCTCGCCCCCGCCGCCTTGCTGCAACCTACGTCGGTTCCTGATCGGATCTAAGAGGACATCAGACTAGATTTCATTATCCTCCTTCCAAGCTCCCAGGGGTACGATAGTCTACTGGTGGTGGACCTGGTGGTTGACCGCCTCTCCAAGTACGAGCACTTCATACCCATCAAGCACCCTTGCACGACGAGCTCGATGGCCCGGGTCTTCATTGGCGAGATCGTCCGCCTACACGGGCTTCCCCGCTCCATTTTAGTGACTGTCACACAATCTTCAAGTGACTGTCACACAATCTTCATGAGCACTTTCTAGTAGGATTTGTTTCGTTTGCAGGGGACAAAGCAACAATTTAGTACGACATATCACCCTCAGTCTGACGGACAGACGGAGGTCCTCAACCGCTGCGTGGGCACTAGAGCTGTCACGGTTCCAGTTCGGTTCCGATTCTAGTAAAACCATGAACCAAACCGCTAAGGTAACAGTTCTTCAAATTAGAACCAAAATCTTATTTGGTTTGACCGGTTCCGGTTCTGGTTCCGATTCCAGAATAATTTTTAGAACCGCCGTGTCAATGGTTCCGATTACGGTTCAACAAGAACCAAAACCAAACCGACCACTAACAGTTCGGTCCGGTTCCATGCAGTTCGGTCCAGTTCCAATCGGTTCTAAGTAGAACACAAATCAAGTTTGGCGAAATAAATGAGGAAGGTCAAAATAAATAAAAAACGGAGGAGAAATGTAAATTTGTTCAATTTTTTTTTCCAAGAGTAACTTCGAAGTCCGGGGCCCAGACATAGGAATTTTGCATTACTCCAAGGGGGATTACTTTTTTAGTAAGTAATGCTAAAAGTTAAAAATTGAAATCGCAAAACCACAAAATTGCACAAAACTGCATTGATTTTAAACCACATCGATTTTAAACCGTACTAAATGATTTGGTTGTAGAGCGGCTTTGTTGGTTGCAAAACAACATAGTTTGTAATGCGGGTTTTAGCTGTGAAAAATCGGCAAAACCGTGTCGCACCGTCTTTTTTGAGAGGGTCTGACATTTCAATTGTATTCAATGAGTACACGTTACTTTAATTATATCAGAAAATGTATGAGTAAAACTGAAAATACATTATATAATAGTATAAAAACCGAAATTGCACCGCAAAAACCGACTTCAAACTGCATGAATGTCAAACCGCACCGCACGGTTTTGGTGTGGTGCGGTTTTGTTCGGTCCAAAATTGATGTCTTTTAGTGCAATTACAATTTGAGTTCAAATCACGTGAATAAGTATAAATATTATAGATAGATTATAAAAAATGACAATATAATAATAATAATAATATTAATATTAATAAATAATAATAAACGGGCTGCGGTTCGGTTCTGCTTCGGTCCGGTTAGGATCGAGTCTAAAAATCTTGGAACCGCTTGAGACTTGTATGTTGCAATTTCGGTTCTGGTTCCGGTCCGGATAATAAAATGAAAGAACCACACCCGGACCAATGTTGTTCACGGTTCTAAAATTCAAACCAGAACCTGAATAATTTTTGAACGGTTTGGTTCAGTTTTTTGAGGTTCCGGTTCAGTTCCGGCTCGGTTTACGGTTTTCGGTTTTAAGTGACAGCTCTAGTGGGCACCTACCTTCACTGCTTTGCCACCAAGCAACCTCGTCAATGGACCCAGTGGGTGGCGTTGGCAGAACTGTGCTACAACACCGCCTACCAATCGGCGGCAGACGTCACCCCCTTCCAGACAGTCTACCGGTCGGTCTCGCCAGGGAATGTCAAGTTCAAGCTTTGGAAGAGGACCTTCAAGATCGGGATGAGGCCCTACGACAGTTGAAGCATCATCTCTGCCGCGCCCAGGAGAAAATGACCCAGCAGGCACACCTCCATCGTCGCGAGGTTCTCCTATCACTGGGCGAGCATGTGTTCGTCAAGTTGTGGTCGCATCGCCAAAGTTCCTTGACTTGTCGCCTCCATCCCAAGCTCTCAGTGAGGTATTTTGGCCCTTTCCTGGTCATGGGAAAGATAAGCGAGGTGGCATACCGCTTGCAGCTTCCTCCCGACAGTCGAATTCATCTGGTATTCAATGTGTCGCAGTTGAAGCAGGCGTTGGGGAATCACCCCCTCCAGGACACCCTGTCTGAAGGCCTTGGTAGTGAAGTCACACCATGTTATGAGCTCGAGGCGGTGTTGGGCGGCCGCACTGAGCATGTTCAAGGCCAACCCGCGAGGCAGGTTCTCATTCAGTAGAAGGTACAAAGCCAAGGACGAGGCAACATGGATATTGGCGGAAGAAGTGAAGGCCTAGTTTCCAGATTTTGACCTTGAGGACAAGGTCGTTAAGAACCTCGGGGTAGCTGATACGGACGGGGCGGACCCGGTCGAAGGAAGACGTTTCACGCGCGTCTATACTAGGCGTGCGCGAGGGGCGGAGATGGCGTGAGCCCGCGCGGCACTTGGCGGGCCTAGTATCTATTTATCTTTTCGTATTTTATTTTGTAGCGTCAGTTTGTGTGTTTGGCCGATCAGCCTTGTTGGTCTCTCCCTATATAAGGGAGATATGTAATCTGTTTTTGTATGCTTGAATTGGATTGTGATTTGGAAATTAAGAAAAGTGAAACCGACCCAGCGGTTCCTGTTTGCCCTAGCCGTCTCTTTCTCTCTCGCTCGCTCTCTCTCTCTCCCGCGTTCGCACAGCCCGACGCCGCCCGCTCGGCAACCTCACCGCTGCCCTCTTGCCTCCATCGTACCCCAACTCCTCGCTATCACTAAATACCCTACATGAGAAGGGAAGTATTAGTAATATAGTCTTATAATGAGAAACTTGCGTAGCATTGTGCAATTAATATTTCGGAGCCTCCACATATAACCAACTGATTTTATACTGAATGCATAAACTCAAACATAAATCAATTCAATTGAGATTTAAATGCAAACTAGATATGCCCTGCAATCTTAAAATTCCATGACAATGAGCTCACCTCTTCGCGAATCAACTGCAAAATGGGTCCACTGCGTCTTGAAATCCCACCACCCTGAAATATTCAAGCAAAGTGAGGGACATATTTACAAAAATGGAATGGTATCAACTTAAGATGCTGCACTTAGTGATAAATTCATGAAACCTACCAGACCATACTGGAAAATTCTTTTTAGGGCCTCATCCAAGTGCTGCTCATCCCCATAACGAAATCGTGTAACATCATCCCTAACCTGAGAGGGAAAAGGTCAATATCCAAAATTAAGGTTGTCATCAAAATTCTAAAAAGGCATTTATCATTTCATCATCAGATCAGCTTTTTACCCAACTATTTAGTGTCAACTTTGGGCGAGTTTGGTGGGGTGTACCCAACGCGGTCGAGGGGATTAATCTACTAACTGCGGCTCTGCCGTTGTTTGGCGGAGCCAGTCTAGTGGATTAAATCCGCTGGATGGTAAATATTCAGGTATGCATGGATCAAGATTCAAGATTGCAGACTGCGGATTGGCGCGCAACCCCTGACCCGCCAAACTCACCCAAATTTGTGAATCTTTACTATCCATTCCCCAGTATGAGTGTTTTTTAAGATGTTACACCTAATTTGCAAAACTACTATGCATTCACTTGGTCTACCCTTTCAAAAATTTAAAAAAAGACCCATAACTAAAGGGTCAGATGTTCCAAAACATATCACATAAACATAAAATACTTCCAAGGAATAATTATGAAAAATTGGATCAGAAACTACAAGGAAAATAAAAATAAAAAACTGAGCTAAGAAATCCGAAGGGAAAAAACAGTGATATTTTGTAAGAGTTTCCAAACAGTTACACAATCTGTGCAAAGCTTGGATCAGCCTGTAGTATGAATTTTGCTCTTTTTAATATATATTGATTGTTCCAAGTAATTAAATCCCACCCCAATTGATGATCTCCTTTTCAAAGATGAAGATTTTCCAACAATTCTCTGATAAAATATTGTACTAAATTACTAATTAAACATGCATTTGATTTTCCTGGTGTTGAGCCTACTCCTCTACTGCAACAATGTATTGCTTTAAATTTAAATAAAACTGATGGCATTTGGTAGGAATCAGCTGTGAGGTTCTGGTCCTTCACCTACATTTTCCTTCATCTCCTGTGCAAAATTAGAGTATAGCAGAGCATCAGAATATAATTAATCTAAAAAGCTACCTGTTTAAGTATTGGAGTAGCGTATGTTTCCCTCAAACTTTGTGCATCAGAGTAGGTTATGCATGGCACTGGCTTCAACTCTGCATACTGCCCCGTATATTAGACCCAATAAGCTAGTATGAACATTTTATGAATAATCTCGAAAAGGAAAATTTAGGCACACCAACTACTTCTAAAACCACCAAAACCATAAAAAATAAAATAGAGGAAAAGATCCAGAAAACAAATGTTCTGTTTCATAGTGAGTAAAAAAAAAGTTGAAGATGAAGAGACAATTGGATTCAAAAAAGATGAAACGCGGTAATTTACTATCACGTCACGGCCCATATGCTGGATAGGTAAATAACTCTAAAGTCTTCCACTAGGAAAGAGGTCACTTGGAGTTTCAAAATCAATTGGCGCATGACTTAAGAAAGGGATCAGTAAGTTTGGGCAAAGCATGAGTTTGCGAGGTCCATCGGAGTTTACTTTCGTCATCCGGACGATCTAAGCCCGACATCGTGTTTAACACGATTTTTCATATTTCGTATGTTTTTTTAGTACTTTTGAGAGTTGTAGATTGATAGTTATTTGAAATCACGTGATCGGGTGATCTGAGCTATCGAGTGATTTAATCTTGTTGAGAGAGCACAAAAACTTGTATGTATTGTTTGTGTGTATAAATACAAAGAGAGAATACAAATATATAGGAGGAAGAAAGAGAGAGAACAATCTTATACATGATGTGGGACTAAAGAAGAGAGAAGAGGAAAAACAAAAATGGGCCCAATAATGGGCTCTTTACATGGACTTTTCTAACACTCCCCCGCAAGCTGGTGTTGAAATTTGATATAGCAGAAAGTGGGAACCAGGCGCAGGAACACTCAACACCCTTGAGCAAGTAAAACAGATGCAAAGAGCAAAAGCAAGAATCTTGTATTATTAAAAACTTTTTACAATGTCGGGCATACATGACGAGACATACTTACCAAAGAATCTGGAGAAAGACAGGAAAAAAAACTCAACCAAACCGTACAGACTCAATGAGTAACCGCCGTAGCTGCTGCTAACTGCTGAAGGAGTCTGCTTAGGTCGCTAGGTCGCGAGATTGCAACAGACCGTGCGGGCTACCCGTTATTCCAGTGCTAAAAGGAACCGCGCGGAAAGAAGATAGTCCGCACGATCTCAGTGTGCACACCAGCGGTCAGAGCAAAGAAGGAGGCCGCGAGTAGAATTGAGCGGACAGGAAGAGGAAGCCGCGAGTAGAAGAACTCGAGTGGGCAAGAGGAGGAAACCGCGAGTAGAGAACTCGAGCGGATAGGAGAAGAGCCCGCGAGTTAGAGAACTCGAGCGGCTAGGAGAAGAGTCCGCGAGTTAGAGAACTCGAGCGGATAGAAGAAGAGTCCGGGCGAGTAGCACCGGAGGAGGGGCCCACGGGAGAAGAAAGCAGGTAGAAGGCCGCGAGCTAAGAAGGGAGATCGCTGCGGGAAGGAAGGAAGAAACAAACCGTGCGGGTAGAGAGGAAGAAACAAACCGCGCGGGTAGAGAGGAAACCGCGCGGGATAAGAGAGGTGGGAAAGGGCCCCACTGGTGAGAGATACTCCTATAAAAAGGATAGAGAGTAGAGAGAAAGAGGGTGGAGGCCACGGGATAGGGGTGGGAGGGAAGAGAGAGGCGGGTAGCAGAAGACTAGCCGCGCGCCTTGCGCGAGAAGGGAAGGCCGTCCGGTTAGACAAAGGCATACCGCGCCTAGCGCAAACAGAGTCAGGTCGTGCGGTTAGCAGAAGGCTAGCCGCAAGGAGAGACCGAGTCCCTCTGATACCATATTGAGAGAGCACAAAAACTTGTATGTATTGCTTGTGTGTCTAAATACAAAGAGAGAATACAAATATATAAGAGAAAGAAAGAGAGAGAACAATCTTATCCATGATGTGGGACTAAAGAAGAGAGAAGAGGAAAAACAAAAATGGGCCCAATAATGGGCTCTTTACATGGGCTTTTCCAACAAATCTAAATCCCTCCTTCCCTCTATTACCTCACAAGTATTGGGTTAAGATGATCGGATGTTTGGTTTCACACCTAGGAACTGCCAATAGTGGGTGTGGGTGTTGAAGCCTACACTCGGGTGCAAAGTCCACCACCGTCCACTGCCTACCACCCATTCCCACCATGCCGCAAGTTTGTTGTCGCCATTTAGCAAGCCTGGTGCCACTTCTCCACCCATACAACTTCACACGTGTCCCGAGAAGACTAGCCATCAGCCCCATTACACCTCCCTTCTTCCCCCCATCGACCACTGTCAACCTCACAGAGAGCACCCCAGCCATCCACCCCTCTTTCCCTCCTCCCACCAGCCACCCCATTCCCTCTCTACACTCCGTTGAGCATACCCGTCACTAGCCGCACAACAACCCATCTCCTCCCGAGCCCTCTTCTAGACTGCAAATTGCTTATGATCCCCCTTTTGCCCTTGCACTCGGTGAATCATAGTTATATGCCTTTCATTTACATTGTACAGATGTTTCATGTATCCATTTAGTATTATCCAGTGATTGCACGCTTATTTGCACTATGTATCACTATTTCATTAGACGCATATTACCTGTGTATCCTAGATTTGATTTGATCAAACTTTTTTACATAGCAATTTTGATATAAAATCCTAAACTGAACTTGTTGCGTTGAATTGTTAATTTGATGCAAGTTTATAATTACTAATTAATGTGATCAAATATCAGATTTTATTGCGTGATGAATCATCTAGATGATATTAATGTAATTAGTGTGAACAAAATGCATCGAGATACGGTATCATTTCATCAGGAAGCATGTGGAAAAGGAAGACATATCAAACCTTATGGCCTCGTCTTGCATCAAATTTGTATCAATTTTTGTTATGCAGTGGTAGAAACTATGGGTAATCTATAATAGGCACTAGTAACCTGCAGCTAAAGTCACTAATTCGCATACAGAGGTGACAAATGCGAACAACCAAAAACTCCTCCTAAATTGGATTGGCTGCATAGATACTGACTTGTATGAAACTTGGATCATACGTACGCTCACTTAGACGGCCTTAGTACCAAGCTAGGGTCGTTGACCACTAGAGTTGGCAATTTAGATGTTACTAGAATTCAAGCCACAATACCACATGTCAGCTAGGCCCTACCCCGGCTCACTAAGACTCGTGATCTATAGGATCCCAAGCATGTGTATGCTCATCACTCATCAGTATAGGCACATGCATCTCCCTGTAGATTCTCTTTGTTACACTCCTCCACTAGTTGAGTATTCTGAGCCAACTTAAGCCATACACCAGATAGCCCCTTATGAAAGGTATTTGTATCATCACCTAGATCATCCCCTTCCCCAATCATCCACTTGAAGGGATCATGTCGATCTATTAGCAAAATTCAATTTTGATAGGGACGACCTCTATTAAAGAATATTTAAGTTTAAATCTTGTTTGGGTCAGACCACAACTAGATAAATCATGAGAACTTTGGATTGTGCATCTTATCATTGAAGAAGACTTGACACATTGGTGGTTTTTGATCCACATGCTGTCTATTTACTTTAGAGAAATCAAACATTCTTTTACCAAGGTTAATATTGCATCCGTGAAAAGTACATTTGCATTAAATGAAAAAAGAAAGTACGCACTACAACAAAGGTAAAATACTGTTCAGATCATTCTTGACAAGCTCAAGAAACTCTGGATGAATACAGTCTAAAGTATTCCACTGAAAAGTTGAATCAAAAGCAAATCTAGCACAAAAATCCACCACTCGGTTTGCCTCCTATGGGACATGGTGAAACAGCACTTGGGTGAAGCCGGAATGGAAAACGGTCCTCTTCATCATGGGTGTCGCCGGCCCATCGACCATTCCAAATGCTGGCTTTACAATAGTCAATCAGATTTTTGTAGTCGCCTTCCACAATAGCACCCTTTGTGTTGAACATAGCTGGTTGGATGAAGTTCTTTAGAGCTTTGAGGGCAGTCATCTCAACCCCTCTTGGGTCCCAGTGTGCAGCTTGTACTCCCATGGCAAGGAGCATGGTACCCAGTTCATAGCTTGCAACAAGGCCAATACCCGCATGGTGATTAGATTGGAGAGCACCATCCATGTTGAACTTAATCCATTCAGGGGGCGGGGGGCAATAAGACGCCGGTTGAGGCAGCCGGGTGGGCTGATTGATGTCAGTTAATAATGGTGATGGAGGCATTAGGGTAGTTAAACAAAAGAGGATTAGGGTAGTTAAACAAAAGAGGATTATATTTAATTTTGTCAAACAAATGACTCTCCATAGCATAATTATTCCATAAAGACAAATGGAGGTTTGTACTAGTAGCCATGGAAAGTGTTAAGTACATCAAGTAAAGACATTGCAATCAATCACAAACAATACACAAATTTAATGTGGCTCACACTTAATTGGGCTTTAGCCCACAGGTAGCAGCAAACTGATTTCACCCAAAAAAAAAGTATAGTTTTTACAAGAGGAGCACAA